>OZ010796.1:470077809-471277809 GCA_963932465.1 Maratus speciosus
TCTATTCGTTTTTATTGGTGGAAATTGGGCCCGATATTTTAATCTTCTTGTCTAGGTTGTAACAACAGGGCGGAAATCTAGGGAATGACGATGTAAATTTCCACCACTAAAATTGAATATCTCTTATTTCCATAATTATGGCTAAAATTCTGTATGAGTTAGGCCTTTAAATGAAGAAAGAATTTCCAGTAAAATTTACTGGTGGGGGTTTTCCCCAGCCGTAGTCAGTGCCTGTGAAACTGGTTTTAAGAATATGTCAATCCCACTTTATTCATGGTTCCATAATATTTATAAACGATACAATACTTTTCCATAGAATCAAACAGGGGAGAATACCCCTTTTGAAACTGTGCATGCTCTTCCCTACCAATAATTTATGGCAATATTCTTCTTTAAAGTTTTCACTTAACCCTCCGTCTACCAGACGGGTCCATTGGACCCGATAGGTACATAAAAAATATTCATTCAAACCAGAAATTTCTTTAAAATAAACTAAGTATATAAACCAGACAAAAATAAGGTAAATAAATAAGTTAAATAGTTTTAAATAAAAATTCTGGTGTAGAACGTTTTATTAAAACTTGAATAAAATGCCCGGTAGATCTAGGGTTAAGCCCTTAATTCTCGCTCCCGTGATATTCAGGAGCTGTGTCTTTTATTCAGATTGTTTGATTCCCACCAGTTTTATAGAATAGTGTAATTGGCTTTATTATGGCATCATTTTACTCTCATTAAATAAGCTAAATGTTTCTTTTTTCAAAAAAGTGGTGCCGATAAGCAATTTGAATTTTTAAACCGTAATTTAATGCGACCGTTAATCCTTTAGTGCGCAGCTTTCATATATGCAAACAACAGTGTTTTGAATTTAACCCTAGATCTACCGGGAATTTTATTCAAGTTTTAATAAAACGTTCTACACCAGAATTTTTATTTAAAACTATTTAACTTATTTATTTACCTTATTTTTGTCTGGTTTATATACTTAGTTTATTTTAAAGAAATTTCTGGTTTGAATGAATATTTTGTATGTACCTGTCGGGTCCAATGGACCCGTCTGGTAGACGGAGGGTTAATAGATTTTTTTAATTCGTATATACGTAATTCACACCAGAAAATTAAAATAGAAATATCTGTTTTACGTACAGACATTCCGTATTTAAATAAAGCTAAATTAATTATTCAAACTTTCAGGTGTAAAGTCAGATTCTCTGAACTACGTAATTTCTAGAACGTATTCTATCGTGGGAATTAAAGGGTTAAAGGTTAAGTTTTATAAAATAAATAATTACCGTAATTTCCGGCGTATAATCCGTGGATCAATCAATTCTGTTTGGACCAAGAAATTTTATTTAGTTATTGAAGCCAAATATTTACCGTGATTTAAAAAGTTACATTTTATTTTAAAATTTTTCTGGGTCGAAAAATGATTGTTTGATCCGCGGATTATACGCCTGAAATTACGGTATATAAATAAGGTATTTGGAGACATACTTATTAAAATATTTACTAATTTAAAATATTTTAGCGTAAAATAGCCTCATGACAGTAGTTTTGTGTTATATTGGACATGTACAACAGAAGAAAAGATTGACGTATTATATGAAAAATGTATCTCTGATTTTTTTCCATTATTTTTCCTGTGTAATAAAGCTTTCAGAGAAACATATATAATTTTTTCGAAACAAAATAAAAAATCGCGCATTTAAAGGTTAAGGAGTTAAGTGAGGAGATGAAAAGTATAGAGAAACTGTTGGAAAACATCGATTCGACTCCGACCACATGAGTAAATGTCAATTGGAACCAGAAATTCTTTCACAAAATAAGTTAAATTTCTAAAACGCACAGATTTACGTTAAATAAATCAGTCAAATAATTTTAAATAAAAATTTTGGTGTAAAATATGTATATGAAACTTGAGTAAAATTTCCGGTCGTTCTAGTGCTAAGATTAGAAATTTTCCATTTAATACTTAAATCGCAGAATTTCAAGTCGTATTATTTATTCACAGAATTTCTGATGTTTTTCTGCGATTAAATATTGCAAAAAAAATGTATACATAAACTGCGTTAGTACTGCATACGTAAAATGGACAAGTTTGCATAACATACACTTGTATGAATACATCCATATTCATTTTACATAGGCTGCCAACTTTTACACTTTTTTAGAAGCGCTAAAATTTAATATAATTTTGTCTTGTTTAATAGCTTATTTTGACTATAAAAAAAGTAAAAATTTACCGTTAGATTTTAGTTGTAAATAAACCCATAAAATTTAACCGCTGTGATACTAGAATAGCTGTCAGCGTTCCTTTAATATATATATATATATATATATATATATATATATATATATATATATAAAATGCACGGTGTCCTAAAATTTATGTAATAAAAATAATTAATAATGGGATATGTGTTTACACCAGGGATTTCCTATAACTCAAAGAATAATTTTTTAGGGTTTGCGTCAACATATTTAATTACCGAAGTTTAATTCTTTTGTTTAATTTAAATAAAGTGAAGATTATTCCAGTGTTATCTGTTTAGCTATTTTTTACTCAGTTTTCTTATACTACTACCTTTTTTTAAACTGTAAAATTCGCCTTATTTAATTTGGAAACAATGGGTTACTCTGCAAATTTACTGATATCTCTGTGACCCCGGTTGAGTTGCTGGAATTCCATGTTGTAGGTAATGACACTTATTTGGTTTCATTTCTTAAGAAAAAATTCTGGTTGAACCCTTTCAGAGTTAAGTTACTTGTATTCGTAAAATGTTGAAATAACTGAGTGACACAAGTATTTGCAAGAAAATTTATTTGTAAGCAAGTAAAGTATATTTTCGCGTACTTAATAAAAGTGGAATTTTCATTTAATAATTCTGGTACCAATGTGGCAATTAGGGATTAAAATTATGTGATGCCATAGCTGCATCACTGTCCTTCAAGGGGTTAACACTTTCCGTCATAAACAAATTCTATTCGTAAAATGATGAAGTGATTGACTGACACCAGAATTTACAAATGAACTTTTTAGAAAGTAAAAGCTAGATCTTCTAAACTATCATTGTAAAAGCAAAATTTCACTAAAATATTCTTGGTGTAACTTCTAAGTTTGGAATTAAAATTAAGTTTTCCGGACGTGGAATCACAGCGCTTGAAAGTGTTAAAGCATGTTTTTTGACTGTTTAAAAAAAGGTTACCAACTATTACATTAGTAATCTAATGGGTTTTTTACTCTAAAAAAAGCTCTCAGTCCTTATATTTTAAGCAGAAACTTTCATTTTTCAAAACAGTTTTAATTATGTAGCCTCTTAATAAGAGAAATATAGACCAATTAAACGGGTTTTTAGTTAGTTATAATACTACACCTTAAAGTGTTAAATTGGAAAAATATTCCTTGAAATTTTTTATGCATAAGTTTTAAAACTATTATACAAAAGACAAATCTCTGAGTTTATACGAATTAGGATTAACAACAATTAGGATTAAATTTTGCGAGTCAAAAGGGCGCTAAAACTTTATATATATCTATATATCTATATATAGCGTTATAAAAGCATCTGGTTATAACAGCAAGTTTTGGTTAAAGTACAGCTTCATTATTTCTTCCAGCAACCAAGTGATAAACCTGAACTTATTCGCGAAGACATTTAAAGAAGTATGGAACAAAAAAATGAAGCTCCCTATGGGATGCACTGAAAACAGAAGGGTTTAACCAAATCTTAGATTACGAAAGAAGACTCCATTCTCAAAGGAAACGCTATCTATAAAATCAAATTGTCTTCGTTTTTCAAATAAGTATTATACAATTTGCGGCCAGCTTAACTACCATAACTGCCAAATATTACGCATTTGTGTTACCACTAAAATATAATAGAAATTTTTGCTTTAGATAATTTTTGCTTTAGATGGCAGGCTTTGATGATTAAATAAGACAAATTTTTTATTTTGTTGGTGGTAAGAGAAAAACTTAAATGTTGGCGTCTATAAACTACTACTATGCCCTGATAGTATAGTTCAATTTATTTAGTAACAGAAACTTTACGATTACATAAAGCAAAGGTAACTATTCGGAAGTAGTTCTGAAAAGGGGTCCATAGGTAAAAGGGTTGGATACCACTATTTTAATTTTTTTTTCTTCGCACTTTCTGTACACAGGAATTATTAATATGCACAAATATCCAAGTATCGCAAGAAAGCCAAGTTATTACGAATAGAATGATATTTTTTTATGCAATTTTAACATATATTCTGAGCAATGTTGCCATTTTATCGGATAATTATCGGAATTTACGAATAATAGTACTAATCGCATTATTTAATATGTTATTAAATAAGACAAATCTTACTTTTCAAAAATTTGGTGAATGATCATTCTCAACTCTAATTTTGAATGGAAGACATTGTAGTAAATATGATCTCTATTTATAAATGTGAAGAACTTTGCGGTTTCGATGAGGGCTGAGGAGTAGGTCGGTAAAATGTCCGACTCCAACTCCCACTCCGGAAACTTTAAAGGCTTCGAATCCGACTCCGACTCTGATTCCTACTCCGGGGTGGCTAATGTACTAGTGTTGCTGTTGCTTAAAATTATGAGGGAACGTAAGAAAAATAAGGTGAAAATTTCACCATTTAAGTATTAATTCAGTTCTTAGAGCTTCGAAAGGAAAAAGAAAAGAAAAAATTCCCTTTTACTAATTTTTCAATTTTACGTCCCGCAAACCCGAAAATTCCAACTATCGAAATCTAAAAAAGAAAACAAAACAGAAAATTTACTATTTAGGATCCATGGACTTGAAAAGGCGAAATCGTTACAATTTTGATGTTATTTCGTGTCCTTCAGAGCAGAAAAATGTCGATGGAGGCGAAAAAAAAAATAAAGATGAAAATTTTGCTGTTTCAGAAATAATTCGGGATCTACAAGAGTTTTTAATTAGAAATTATTTTCATCTACTCTATACACCGGGAAGTATACTAGCCATCTTTAACTTGTGTAGCCTGATATAATCCAAAAATAACAAGAATAATTCCTTTTATGGATTTAAAATTACATATAATTAGTTTATTTTCACTTCAAACTGTTTGAAAAAGCTGGAGTCGAAGTCGGCTAGTTTTTTAGCGACTCCGACTCCGACTCTTTTGCTCAAAAATGGGCCAGACTCCGACTCCGCAGCCCTGGTTTCGATTCTCTGTGATCCCGTTCTGGTGATTGTCAAACACTTTTAACGTTTCCAGGACTCGCGCCGTTCCTAAAATTTTCGCACTTTGCTACCAGTATTTCAAATAAGAATTCTTCGTCGTAGATTCCTTTAACATCTATAATAGAATTATGCAACAAAGATTATCGTTTTAATTTAGTGGTAGCAAAGTACGAAACTTTTAGGAATGCTGCGATCCCTGCGTTTTCTTTACACGGAAACAAAAGTTAACATCATCTATAAGAAAAATATATTTGAAAAATCTTTGTTAAGACAAGAGATCTAAATTCATACTCACTTTTTTTAATGGCTAAAATTCTGCGATCAAATAAAGTTAAGATTTTTATTAGGAAAATTTGGTAGCTCTTCTGCCGCTTTATAAGGATTCATACAGAAAATATATCTTAAAATCGTTAAAATTTATTAAATAAGAAGAATAGAAACTGTTTATTATCAGAAATACATTAAAAAATAACCGCGTATTTTTACATCAGATTCTGTAAAAGAGATTTTCCATTAGTGCTTCAGTTTTTCAGTCGTGTGTTTTCAAAGTATCCATTTCTAATAAAGTTTGCAATAGCAGCAAATTTACTTTATTTATTGCTAAGGAGCATCGTTATTTTCTTTTTGTCCTTTGAGAAGGACAGGAGACCGGAGTGCTTAGGGAATCATGGCGGGAATTCAGGGAATTACGTGTTAATAAAGTATGATAAAAGTTTTCTTATTTGAAGGAGTGGTCTTTTTTAACCCGTTGAGGGGCCGTGGGAGTAATTTTATCCCACTTATTTTAATTAATATTTGCGCCAGAAATATTTAATTAAATTTTACTTTTATAACATTTATGGAGAAAAAAAATATAACTTACTCTTCTTTAATTTAAAGTAAAAGTTTTCTCAAATTCTGGTGTGAATTCAACATTACATGAACACAATTACTTGCTCCTGAAAGGTTTAAATATAGAAGGAATTGTCCGAAAAATATACAACTGAAAATCTGAATATAGGAGACAATGTTTACACTTTTTTTTTCTTACCACTAAAATTCAACCCTTTCCCGTACAGAAACATACGGTTCGTAAAATGATGAAAGGACTGACTGCCACCAGAATTTACTAACGGTCTTCCTACAAATTAAAAACTTGTTGTATTAAACTTTCTTTGTAAAACCAAATTTTCATAAAATATTCTTGCTGATGAATGTAATTTTCGAATTAAATTTAGGTGGTCTCGCAGTCGGATCACTGCATCCATTAATCACAATAGGATTAATGGATGCCAACATTTTTTAACTGTTTCTGATTTTATGTTCTATATTTTTAACACCACTATATTTTTAAAATAAATTTTGTAGTACTCTTACACATGTTGTCAGAGTACAAGTAAAAGTGTTTCTTAAAAAAGAAAAAAAAAAGTTGTGCAAATCAAATAAAATTCGTCTAAGGGGCATCCCACACTAAGACGACAAGCGACATGTAGCAGAAACATGTAGCGCAAAAACCGGTCGAAACAAAGGACTAAGATGTTTCAAACCTGTTTTAAACCAGTTTTTCCAGGGAATTCAAGCGACATGTCTTACGTGTCGTCTTAGTGTGGGATGGCGACATGTAAGACATGTCGCTTGAATTCAGGGGAAAATCTGGTTTAAAACAGGTTTCAAACAACCTTCTTTGTTTCGACCGTTTTTTTCTCCCAAATGTTGTGCGACATGTTTCCTGTCGTCTCAGTGTGGGATGCGCCTAAGAGATGCTAATACCGATGTCAGGTAGGAAGCGACATAGGGCCGATAAGAGTTACTAGCAAATATTGCAATTTTAACTGTTTAGTACGCAGCTTTGCATATATGCAAACCACAATGTTTTCAATTTAATAGATTTTTTTATTCATATATACCTAATTCACACCAGAAAATTACAGTAGCAATATTTGCTTTAATTAATAGCAGACATTCCGCATTTAAATAAAGCGAAATTAACCATTGAAATTTTCTGGTGTAAACTCAGGTTCTCTGAACTAATTAATGTCTAGAACGTACTCTATCATGGGAATTAGAGGGTTAAAGGTTAGGTTTTATAAAATAGATAATTATATAAAATAAGGTATTTGGAGACATACTTATTAAAATATTTACTAATTTGCAATATTTTAGCGTAAAACAGCCACAAGACAATAGTTTTTACTTGTATTGCAGATGTGCAACAGAAGAAAAGATTGACATATTATATTTAAAAAAATGTACCTCTGATTTTTTTTTATTATTTTTTCTGTTTAATGAACCTTTCAGAAAATCATATTATTATTATTATTATTTTTTTTTTGAAACAAAATAAAATATCACGCATTTAAGGGTTAATTCGCTGAAATCTTGAAATAAGTAAGACAAAAAATTCCGTTAATTTTATTGATAACAAACGAAAAATAGTTAGCAGCCATGCTTTTATATTTCTTCATTAAAATAAACTAGAAATAATTTATTATCGATGAAGTATTTAAAAATAATGATATATATTTATATGAGATTCTAGAAAACGGAGATTATATTATTACTTTTGTTTTCCAGCCGTGTGTTACGATATCGATTTCCGATTCAGTTTACAATATCATCAAATTTTATTTCTTTATAAAGTATAGAAAAGTTTCCTTATCTGAAAGAGTAAACTTTTCAAATTATATATGAAACTATTCACAAAATAACCTGTTTTAATTCTTCAAATTTATTCAATAATAAAACGCGAAATCATCATTATGATCAGAAATGTGTTTTAAAGTAACAACAGATTTATGTATGAGATTGTGTAAAACGGAGTTTTCATAATTACTTTTGTTTTCCAACAGTATGTTACCCAAATATATCGATTTCTAATTCAAATTTAAATATCAGCTAATTTACATTCTTTATAAAGGTGATAGTTTCTTTTTCTTAAATTTTTAATAATTATATATATGGAATCGCACACAGTACATCCTATTTAAAGAATTCAAAAATATTCTATAAACAAAAAATTAGAAAAAAAATTATTATATCACCTATATATTTAACGATAACGACGTATTTATACAGGAGATTCTAGAAAACAGAGTTTCCTTTATTATTTTTTGTTTCCAACAGTATGTTGGTAAAATTTCAATTTCCTATTCAGTTTACACTATCAGAAAACTTTCCTGAGAAAGCATTGAATCTGAAATTATCTAAACCCATTTATCATTGAAAAAGTGAACACATTACTTTTAAAGTTTTATTTCTTGTTTATCTTAATTTTCTATACCGGAAGCGAAGATTTTAAAACAGTGGTACTGAATGTTTTTCCCCCAAAATTTTCTAACACCGCTATTTGCGAAAAATAATATTCGCATTTTTAATGAAAGAAAATTCGGCATTTAAATAAACTCAAGTTAAATATTTGGAAAAAGTGGTAGAACAGATTTCCGCTGATCGCATAGGGAGTGCCTCTGTTTTAAAGGGTAATATTTTTCATTTTAAACATTATTGATTTGAATTGGAGCGTGCATGTATAATAATGTAATTAAGGACCACGATTTAATCAATTAAGATTTCCATAGATAGTTCTCGAAAAAAAGTGGAAATGTAAAATATGGTATATTTTTGCATCCAGATTGGGTGTATGAAGACCGCTATTTTTAAATCGAAAGCTTTGCCGAATTTAACAGCTTGAAGGGCGGTGGTTCACATTTGGATCACTTAATTTTAATTCCTAAATGCCACATTGGAGCCATACTTTTAAAATGAAGATTTCTCATTTATTAAGTATGTGAATAAAAGATTATACTTATTTTAAAATAAATTTATTTGTAAATTCTGGAGTAGGTAAATCACTCATTTCAGTATTTTGCGAATAGAAGCACCTTGCACCTGAAAGGGTTAAACTGACGCCGCACTAATATCGAGTTGAACATTTGTGGCGGAATAAATGTCATCTTTGAGTGAGAACTCTGTTTTACTAAATAGTCCTTAACACTAGAACGCCCGGAAGAAGTCGATTCGACTCCGACCATATGATTAAATGTCAATTAGAACCAGAAATTCTTTCACTAAATAAGTTAAATTTTAAAAACGCAGATTTCCGTTAAAGAAATCAGTCAAATAATTTTAAATAAAAATTCTGGTGTGAAATATTTTAATGAAAATTGAGTAAAATTTCCGGGCGTTCTAGTATTAATTTGGGCTTACCATAGTAGATTTCTACAATATTTGCGATAAAAACATAGTACGAAATTGTTTAGAAAATCTTGAAAGATGACCGTATAAGAAAAAGTCTTTCCAGCAACTCAAACGCGGGGAGCAGAGATACCACTGATTTCTTATTATAATTTTCACCTTATTTCAAACCGCGCAGAATTTTAAATAACTTTCACCAATTAAATAAGACGAATACAGATAAAGTGGGAGGTCAGCCGCCCGCGTTCAGTTGCGGGAAGACCCTGTTATAAAATGTGTCATTTTTACTGTTCTGTCAACCTTCGAACTTATATAATTGTAAGAATAAGTGATAAATTTATTTTGTAAGGCCCTATTTCTTACGAGGAAAACTTTCAAAAATAATTTTGTGTGGAACTTTTCACTTTATATAAACGCAAAAATTCTATATTTTAAAATGCGAAAATTGCTATTACGAAAACCTAGTCGAAGTGTGCTCCTGAGGTAATTAGACTTTGCATATTTGCATTTAAATGCCCACAGGAGGGGTGGAGTTACCATTATTTATAAAAAGGGCAACGATTTTTTTTATCTCATTATCTTACAATTAAATAAATTGAAAAATACAAATAAAAAAATTGTTATAATTCATAGTAGGACCTCCTTATGGGTCTTATTGCCTATTCGTAGAAGTTACGCTTCCAGTGTGTTAAAAATTATTATAGTGCTCTTCAAACAGAAGAGTCACTTGGCAATTTATCAATTATTCGTCGCAAAGTTTGATACATCACATTTTCTCATTGATCCTCCGTCGCACAGTGTAAGATTTTGCAAATCTAGCGGGGAAAAAGTCCAAAAATCGACTTGCAGTAATTTCATTTTTAGATCTTTCAAATAACATCTAACACTTTGGAGAAAAAAAAATCTAAAGAGATAGCAGCCTAACTCCACAACAATACCCTCAAAAATCGGCTCAAATACCAAATTTCCTTTTAACCTTTTTAGAATGGCGATTCTGCAGTTGTAATTGCCATTGATATTTTTTGGCTAAAAACATACTTATTTTGTAAATATTTTTTAATGATAGTATGGAATATTTACAACAATGTAGATACTTTGTATTTTACAGTTACAATAATTATTTAGAAGTGTTATATTTAAAAAATAATTTTTTAAGTCAATATAAAAATTATTTGAAAATTTAATAACATATGATAAATTTTAAAAAGCTGCGAAAAATTTTGTACACGCCGCTACATTGTAATATATATTTTTTTGTAATTATGCATGCATATAGATATAGGAAAGCACAATTTCAGCTGCCACTATTTGCAACTCTTGAATATAAGTAATTTTTTATCAGGTACGGAAGTGTAAATTTCGAAAAGAGAATTATATGAGATTTGAAAAAATTATGTTATTGGACATGAATCATTCCATGTTAATTCTAAAAATATCCTGATAGACTATTAATTACACAAATATAATCTTCAACATTGCTCATCTGTTACATTAGACCAGATTAAGCGGCTGATCCATTCATTTATAATTTGAAGTAATCAAAGATGGAGAAACTGACATCGCTTAAAGAACGTTTTTTGAAGTAAAATAAGCGATGATCAGATTCGAATATTCACAATAAATATATTTATAGGGCAGAAGTAATAATTACTACCAGAAAAAGTTGGACAACCAATTTTTTTTTTTATTTAAGTGGATCGAAATCAAAAGGCAAAAGGAGCATTCGTTATTCTCGGAACACAAATGAATAACCACGCGCCACGTGTTTAAAACTGAGACAATCTGGAAAAAAGGGGTGCTATGGATGTGTTAAAAAATATATCCGAAAGCTCTTAACACGTTCACGCCGGCGCGGTGGGTCACACTCGACTGTCTCAGAACTGCCAAGTCCCCGGCTTTTTGAATACCAGTATTTTAATGCAAAAAATGTGGTTTTATTTAATTAGAACAATTGGGCGATTTAAAGGAACAACATTTTCTCTAAAACAATAGTGGTGTGCAAAAATTCGGAGACTTGACAACTCTGAGACAGTCGAGTGTGACCCACCACGCCGGCGTGAACGTGTTAAAGAGCAACGACATTTTAAAATGTCGTTCTAAAAGCCGGTTACTCGTCATATAAAAAAGGGCTGTAATGAAGAAAATCAAAATTTTATAATGGGTAAATCCACAGTCGTCACCTACTTCTTACTCTAGATCCATAAAGTTTATCATGGAAACTGATCAATCAATAACAGAAGAATTTGAAATTGTCAGAAATTAAATCTTTACAGCTCTTGCACTAACTGTAGTAGAATTCAGTGTTCATACGTATGACATAGAGCACAAATTTGAAGGCATAGTGGTAGATAGCACTATGTGCAGCATTCTATCTTCAAATAAAGCAACTAAAAATGCAATGTCTGTAACGGAACATTCAAGGTGATTAATAACTTAAATAGGATTCGATAATATACGAATAATACTCACAAGTTTCGTGGAGCTTATCGGCACAACATTCACAACTAAGAAGTACGGAATGCCTCTTACATATTGGTTATAAACTTGATGTAAAGAAATAGCAGTTCCGAAAACCTGGAGAAAAATAAAGTATCACAGAAAGAAAAAAATATAATTTAAAGATTTTGACTTACAAGAGAACTGTTATTAAAAAATCCAAAACAAGGACAAGATAATATTAATGTAGGAAATAGAAAAAGGCAGATTTTTAAGGATGCTGAAGTGGAATAGGGCAGAGGAGTTTATTGACCGTCATTATTAATTTGTCATTAGAGTTAAATTCATTGGCTAAAAAGCACAAAGGGGTTTAAACACATAAAAGATACCAGAATAATAAAAAAAAATCCAACTTTAGTTTAGAAGTTTGATGAATAATGCGCTTTCCGGAATTATTTTTGTAATAAAACCTTTTTCAAGCGACCAGGAAAAAACGGAATTTCTTTCATTTTCTTCAAAGAAATTGGTCGCTCATGGAGGGAGTCCAACTAGGATGGTCTCTGAATGGAGGTAAAATTAGTATTGAACGTTATAGGAATAAATTTCGTTCCATGAAAAAATGGTCGTTCAGGGAGGTGGTCGCACAGGGAAGTTTCACTGTATTTTTAATAATACATAACCATTTTATCTCTGGTAAGATCAATTTTATTACTTTAATGTCGATAATTTTCATAAATTGAATTTTGAACCGCTAGATTCGCAAAATCGTACACTGTGTGTCGATTAAATTAGCTTATGATAAATTGTAGCTATAAAAATTAAATTATCAAAAGCATAGGTGCTAACTTTTAGGCCTTTTTCTAAGAAAATAAGCTTATTTTGAATCAGAAAATTTATTTAATAAAATGTAGTTTGTTTCTATATGCTACATACATATTTGATTTCATTGATCAAGGAATATTTTTATTTGCAAATATCTTCACTTCGAAAAAAACAGGAAGGTTTGCAGCTATGCAAATTTATACATTTTACTTCTTACCAAAGTACAAATAAACATACTCAGCTTGATAGGACAAGTATATTAGAGATTATATATAGGATATTTTATGCATAAATCATTAAAATAACATTGACTATCGTAAACAACTGTAAATACAAAAGGTATGTATTTCCAACGCACGGCGTTGATAAAAATATCGATTACACATGGAAATTTTGCTTTGCGTAAAACAGGAGTGGCCAACTGTGGCACGCTAGACACTACTAAAATTTTGTAGTAATCATTGCTTTATCTAATCGTCGAATTTCTGCAATTCAAGAAGTCGACTCTTTCTGTAAAATGTTAATAACATCCGGCTTGCCACAGTTGGGCACCTTTGGTGTAAAATACCACCTTCCTTTTAGAAATTTTACACTAGAACACCCGGAAATTTGAGTCAATATTTATAAAAATATTTCACACCAGAAATTTGATTTAAAATAGTTTTAACTTTATTATTTAACGTTTTTCTTCTTTGTTTCTTTTAAACTTATTTCATAATCAAATTTCTGGTTTGAACCGATAGATATTAATACGGTAGCTGTCAAAATGACGGCTCACAGTAGTTCTAGTGTTAACTCATTAACCCTTTATCTACTGCAATTTTTCTCATGTAACATTTTTTTATCAGTTACTACAATGAAAATTAAAGGATAAACATAAAAAGAAATACTCACCCGTGAGAAATTTAATTATTTGGAGGTAATTAATTAAAGTGGTACTTTAAAGTACCGTCAGTATACTATGACTAAAATATCGTAACAGAAAACCCACAAGTTATTTCAAATGGCACCAGAAAATATTTTCTATTTAATAAGTGCGTGGAATATAGGCCCTTTTTCGTATTTTAAAATACATCGTTTGGCAAATTCCGGTGCCAATCATTTATTTCAACACTTTAGAACTGAAAATGCTTTGCCCCTGAAAGGGTTGTTCTCTCGCATCTCCACATAAGCAATATATGAATTTACATATGCTATTTCTAGCTCAGGAAAAACGAGCCGGTGCCACACCTTTTTCGAAATCCTATAAAAAATAATAATGAAACTGAAAATAAATACCAGGGAAATCATTACTACACTGCATTTTAGTAATTACATTTTAAAGCAGGTGAAAACGATGGATAACTACACAGACGAAAAGCAAACAAGAAGTTTTCCTCCAACACTCAGTGTACTGAGGGTACTTATAAGTACCACCGAGTAATTCAACTGTTAAATCAAATACATACAACGCTCACCTAAAAAGCTACCCAAACTGTAATCTAAGATCTTAATGAACCCATAAAAGAAATCCAACACCTCTCTTATATCCTTTACTGTGTTTGCAGCAATAAAAACACGAGCGTGACAATCTGTACAAAATGTCGGCACAAAACACAACTTCTGTGTAAAAGATCGCCTCCTTCCTCGCTAAAATAACAAACCTATAGCTACTGATGCCATATATCCGGATAAAGTGGAGTTAAAAGAGTGTTTTTGCAAAGTACCATTATAATATTAGTATAATATTCACTACGGGGTGAAAGTTTAAAGTGAGTGGTACTTATAAGTCCCGCCAGTAGATAAAGGGTTAAATCCGGTTGCAAGAAAACTTGCCATGCAAGGCGAACAATATTTTTTCTTTTTGAATACCAGTATTTTAGTTTGTAAATTTTCATATTATCTAATCTCAGATTTTGAGCGATTAAATAATTAAAATTTATGAAGTCGCAAAAACTGGTGTCGAAAAATTAAAAGAAGTGTAAAGGAGGCTAGTCGTTAATGGGTTAAAAAGGTATACATTTTCTTAAATTCTTCTGAAAATGCACAGACAAAAAAGATAAATTTAAAGAGAGTGTGGAATATACGTTTAGTTTAGAGATTAGAGAAATTCTATGAGAAATTAAATTTCAAAACAATTCTACCTCGAGCTATATTTTCGAGATCGAAATTATGAGGCTTGCATAAAAGTTTCATATACTTGTCTTCTACTTTGCTGAGTGCAACGTAGATCCTTTCAGTGTTGACAGTGGGCTACTTTTTTTAAATTCAGATTTCTTGATTGGCACCACCTTTTTGAAACAGTAAAATTAGCTTTGTTTCCGCCTTAATTAATATGTCACTGAATAAGCCGCATTTTACTGTTTCAAAAAGTGGTGCCAATCAAGAATCTGAATTTAAAAAAGTAGCCCATCTGGCAACACTGGATCCTTTAAATTAAGTAGTGGGAAATAATTGTCCGTGTGTTATCAAACGATCGTTAATGATTATCCATTGATTCATATGTGGAATATTTCAGTTACTGTAATTTCCGGCGTATAATCCACGGATCGAAAAATCAAAATTATGTGTTTGAACACATAAATTTCATTAGATAAAATGTAGCTTCTTAAATAGCAGTAAATATTTGTCTTTAGTTATTAAATAAAAATTCTGGGCCCAAACATGATTGTTTGATCCGCGAATTATACGCAGGAAATTACGGTACATATTAAAATAAGGTATTGTTTTTAAAAATGATACGTTCGTATTTTTCGCATGTCAGAAGTTGAAAATCGAAAAAATTGCCAAAAAATACTTACAATAACATTTTTTATTCTGACACATTATAAAAGCAAAGTTCTATTAAAACATTTTGGTGGCATTTTGGTAGTTGCAGATTAAAATTAAGTGGCGTAAATAGCATACCACGAACGTTTAAAGGGTTAACACCACATCACCTAACATCTAATATACATTTTTTAAATAATGAAATATTGTAAATCATAACATATATTGAATTAACTGGCAAAATGTACGATTATTGGCATCATATTTCCAGAAAAAGAATTCACTTTATTTAATCGCCTATTTCTGCGATTAAATAAAGATATTATCACTTTTTTAAAATAGCATGCCTGCCAACTCTTACGCTTTTTTCAACACAAAAATTTAAGAGTAATTTTTACTTTATTAAATCGTAATCTGCCAATTAAATATGGTAAAATTTCTATTAGAATTTTTGTGGTAAACACGCGTAAGATATTTGCAGTATGAAGTAGTGGTACTAAAATATCTTAGCAGTTGCAAGGTATGTATTTGCGTTAAGTTCGATGTTTTAAATTATGAATCGTTTTGTAAAAAACGTTTCAAGCTGTATCGCAGGAACGGTGAACACACGCGCTAGAAGACCAATTGCCACAACTATTTCGGAAAAGTATTCTTGTACTTATTTAATGAAAGAAATTCTCAGATTAACTATGGAGAAGAAATTTTATTCCTGAAAATGGTGGTAATATGTAGGGTCTGAATACCAGTTTTTGCAAACAAAAATCTTCTTAATAAATTTGCCTTGAAAATCTTGCAAAAACTTACCTCAAAGATTGCTTCCATAGAAAATGTTGTAGAAATCTACGAGGAATATTTTTCATGGGAAATACTGATATTAATAAAGCGGGTCATTTGGGAGACCAGCAATGCTACATATGTTGGTTAGCTATGATGACCATATATACCTTAACTCCATTGTACAGTGTTATACCGGGTGATCCAAAAGTTCGTTACAAATTTAAAAACTCATAAAAAAGGAAGAAATTATGATAAAGGAGTGCGGTTTGCAAGAAAGGGATCACGAGGTAGTCGGATTTTTTTTAGCAGCCAAAAAAAAAAAAAAAAAAAAAAAAGTTACATGTAGAGGACGCTGACAACCCAAAACACAATGAACAGGACAGCAAAAGTGCCGTAGAATGTTCTGGAGGTCATGTTGTACATCTGTTATTGGAAGAACAAATGAATGGAGCATATTGTTGGACATTGTTGTGCATTGTGTTTCGAGTCATCAGCGTCCTCTACATGTGTTTTCTTAATTTTTTTTTTTTTTTTTTTTTTTTTTTTTTTTTTTTTTTTTTTGCTGCTAAAAAACTCCGACAACCTTGTGAGCCCTTTCTTGCAAACCGCATCCCTTTATCATAATTTCTACATGTTTTATGATTTTTTAAAACTGTAACAAACTTTTGGCGCCCCCGGTATTGGCTCTAATGTATATGGGTTTGACAAATATCCTTTTAACCCCTTCGGGAAGGGAGCCTTTTACGAAATTTTTAATCTTTTGTCACCGTTATTTAAAAACAGAAATTTGTGTCTTCTTGAATCGAAAAAATGCGCTGATTAAATAAGGCAAATTTTACTGGTGAGGGAAAACAAGGATTCTGATCGCTTCATGCGGCACGTATACCCGCTCGTTCCCAAGGGGTTAAAAGCAACCCCTCGTAAAATACAGAGTGGCATACATAATTTATATGTTTAAAAATTAACTCTATATTTATCTCATTTAAACCTTTTTTACAAAGAAAATAAACAAAAGCACGCGATATTTAAAAAAAAAATCTGATCTAAAAATTTCTATTGTTTTCCTACAAGCTATTACCTATTTTTAGAAAAACGAAACTCTTATGTATAAAATACCAAATATTGTTAATCGAGAAAGTATCAAAACGTAAAAAACATGAATTACATTGATTGTGTAGTCTTTAGCTTTTTACGGGATTTTTGAACACTCATTACAATTATGATTATGGATATTACTATTGACTCATTACTAAACCAATGAAATATCGACACTTTAAAATAAATAAATCATAAAGCATATTCAACCCCCCCCCCCCCAAAAAAAAAAAAAAAATAAAAAAAATAAAAAAAATAAAAAAATATGAAAGACTCGCTTATAAAATAATCACAGGTCCTCAGCTCGGGGTGTAGCTCATGTTAGTCAGCAAAAAATGGTTTCTTAAAGCGGAATGTAAAATTTGAAATGTTTTACTTGTAATTTTCTACATAGCTGTCAAGATTCTACAGTGTAGTATTGGTGAGAAAAATGTCAAATAAAATGAACTATAACACATAAAATAGTAATAATAAAGAACTAACATATATCAATTTAAGTAATAAAATATACAAGAAATTTAATCTAAACCTATATTGCGCATTGATGCATAAATATACAGTGGCGGGCAAAAAAATTGCATCACCTAGAAAAATACACTCTTTGCAATTTTAACGTACTATTTTTGTTTGTCTAAAATTACTTTAGGTGCTGCAAAGCAATTTATAACATTATTACATGTCACTATTTCAGCATACAACAATTGTAAAGGAATCCATCAATCAGTTTTCATAAATAGTGTGACAAAATGAGAGATGGGCCATTTGTCGTGATTTTGTATGCTGTAAAAGCACGGTTCAAAACTGTGAATTGACACACCGGAAGAAAAGTATGGCACTATATTCTCACTAGAACAACAATAGCGGACTTTTTGACCGATTCCAAATGAAAATATTTTGATTCGAACCAGATACTTTTTTTCTAAAATAAGTTAAGTTTGTACTACGGAGAAAGAAATTAAATCAGTTTAATTGTTTAAAAAAAAATCTGGTGTGAAATATTTTCGTAACACTTGAGTAAAATTTCCGGTCTTTCTAGTGTTAACCCTTAAATGCATAGCGATGTATACCAGCATCACTTATTATTTAACTCTTATGAACCATTATGTTTATATAGAAATATTAATCATGGAAAAATTACAAAAATATGCTACTAAGTAAAGTTAAATGTCATCTTAAAATTTCTGGTGTCTAATCTTTAATATAAAAAAAAAGAATTCTAAAAGAATAATTCGTGTATTTAAGGGTTAAGCTTTAGAAAATAAAAAGTTATATAAGTAAGGTACTTAGATTCATTCTTAATAAAATATTTACTAATTTGCAATATTTTAGTTTTTACTTATATTGCAGATGTTCAACCTAAGAAAAGGTTGATTATTGATATTATACGAAAAATGTATCTCTGATTTTTTTTATTATTTTTCCTGTGTATTAAACCTTTCTGAGAATCATATATACGTTTTCGAAAGCAAATAAAAAATCATGCATTTAAGGGTTAAGTAAAGAAGGGTATTCCTCAAGTGTGATCAACAAAATAATAGGATGCTGTCAGTCTATGTTTGTTCGAGTGATTAAATTGAAGCTTGAAGCTGGTGATGTCGAGAGAATAGAGTGATCAGGCTGAAATAGGGTGACTATAACACCTAAAAATCTATATCTGCACCAATATGTCCCCTTAATAACCATGCAAGTACTCTTGATTTAAAAGTTCAATTTTAAAATGCCGGTGGTGTTAACCCATTAACGACGAGCCTTCTTTACACTTCTTTTAATTCTTCGACACCAGTTTTTGCAACTTTGTAATTTTTAATTATTTAATCGCTCAAAATCTGAGATTATATAATATGAAAATTTCCAAACTAAAATACTGGTTTTGAAATTACAAAAATTTTATTCGCCTTACATGGCAAGTTTTCTTGCCAACCGGTTTTAATGAGTTAATATAAGTGCATGAATTGTCCAACGACGGCATACGTAATGTGGCCTGAAGGCTTATCGCGCCACAA
Source organism: Maratus speciosus (assembly GCA_963932465.1). Classification (NCBI taxonomy): domain Eukaryota; kingdom Metazoa; phylum Arthropoda; class Arachnida; order Araneae; family Salticidae; genus Maratus; species Maratus speciosus. The sequence goes on from OZ010796.1 coordinate 470,097,065, forward strand.
AAAAGCCCTTTCTTACAAAAATAACATGCAGAAAAAAACTTTTTTTATCTGTAAAAACATGTTCATGAACAAGTGCCCAGTAGAATTCAGTAATTGTTTCAGAAGAATCTAATCTGCTCCTCAATGGATCAGGCGGCAAGCGGCATGTTAGGGAACGAAAAAGTGAAGCACGTCATTACAGGGCTCGCAGTGTTCCTAAAATTTTCGCAATTTTCTACCACTATTTTAAAGCGATAATCTTTATTGTATAATTCTGTTATAGATGTTAAAGGAATCTACCATGAAGAATTTTTATTTAAAATACTGGTAACAAAGTGCGAAAATTTTAGGAACGCTCCGAGCCCTGCGTCATTAAGACTGCATTTTGCCGACTGTAAATTTCCTAGTGAGACAAAGGGTCTGAAAAAGCATATGCAGCAAATGGATGGGATGACTAAAATTATTATCATCAGTTTTCACTGGCATCTTGGAAGAGTATTTTAAGTCAGTTACTCAAAATAATTTTAAAAAGCAGAAAAATGCATTTTTTAACAATACTTACTACCCTATAATACGGCGAAATGACTAAGTAGGATATAATTTATTCATAAATCAGTTTGTTATGTCATTTGCAAGTTTTTATCTCCACAACATAATATAAATTAATAAAGTTATTTTCCACCTATTCCCTCACTTTAAGTGCAGTCCTATCTGAAAAAATCTGGTTTTAAAGCTATAAGACTGGCTGAGAATAGACCTGATCTTAATCCAATTCAAAATTTTTGGCTTGTAATGATTTCTAAAATTGCTCAAAAGAAACAGGCTACGAAGATTAAACTAAGGGAAAGCATTATTAGGGTTTAGTACCATGAAATCGTGCACGATTGCATCCAGAAGTTGATTTCTTCCATGCCGGACTCCTGCAAGGCTGCCATTGCCGCTTGCGGAGAATTTAAAATGTATTAAAGAGTTACTTTCACGTACAACCACATCAAAATGCATGTAACATGACTCAGTTATGTAAAATGTATTATTATCTACTGCATTTGTAGTTAGATACTTTGTGCCATGTTTTGATAAAATACTGTATTTTTCTCTTTCGGAACTTATTCAGCATAATTATGCATTTCAGGAAACACAGTTTTTTGACAAATTAATATTACAAGTTTATTTTAATGTAAAAACATCATCTTTGCATGAAACGCAAACATAAATTACATTAATTGCACACGTTTCCATTTTTTCACAGGTGATGCAGTTTTTTTGTCCGCCACTGTACATTAACCCATTAACCGTTGGTGTTGCGTTCACGCAACGGTCAAAATAATTGCTCATGCTTATATTAATTATTTTACCACCACTATTTTAGGATTTAAAAAATTGCCTTATTTACTGGCAGAAATTTTGATATTTTAATAAATCAAAAATCACCTTTCTCAAGTTGTGGTGTCAAATGACATTCAACAAGAAATTTGAAAATTCCTACTTTATAGTTATGACGGTTAATGGGTTAACCCTATAAGGGCCACAACAGTGTTGCCAAATCTGGCGGGTTTTTTATTCATAAATTTTGAGTTCACACCAGAAAATTTTTGATACTAATTTTCATTTATTTTATTCACACGATAGCTACCATTAAAAGAACCAAAATAACATTTCAAACTTTCTCGGAAGAATTTAGAACAGGGGTGGCCAACTGTGGCACACTCGACACCACTAAAATTTTTAATAACCATTAACTTACCCAATCGTCTAATCTCTTTGATTCAAGAAGTCGACTTTTTTGCAAAATTTTAGTGGTATCTGGCGTGCCACAGTTGGCCACACTTGATTTAGAACATGGGTGGCCAACTGCGGCACGCTCGACACTACTAAAATTTTATAGTAATCATTGCCTTGTCTAATCATCGAATCTCTGCGATTCAATAAACCGACTTTTTCTGTAAACTTTTAATGGTATCCGGCGTGCCACATTTGGCCATCCCTGATTTAGAATATGTTAACGATAGTTTTATAAATGACACATAAATTCGTCAATCGGCCTGTAAAGTGTTAAAATTTAACCTTCGGTAAATAATTTCACTACCACGATACCACTACACTTAAATAAAAATATTCGTCATAAGTAATCGGCGAATGCTGCTATTTAATAAAGAAAAAATACTCTTTAAAATTTATGGTATCTAACTCTACATATGAGTACAAAAAGCAATTTCAAAAGAAGAAATCGTACAGCATAGAGATACTATAAATCATACAAACTCTTAAGCCTTTCTTGTACGATTTGTTAAATGATAACTTTGAAACAATTGCTCTCGTAAGCCTCGTGTGCAGTGGGCTACTTAAAAGAAAAAATCAGATTGCTGGATTCCCATCACTTTTTTGAAGTAGAAATAGTCACCTTATTTAATGTCATCTTAAATAATGAAATGTCGAAATGCACGTTTCTAAAAAAAGCGGTGGGAATCAAGCAATCTGAATTAAAAAAGGGTAAGCAACTGGCAGCGTTGCTCGTCTGGACAAAAAGGGTTAAATTAAAATGGTACTTTCTTCCTGAAAGTTGTGGTATGCATCTGAATTTACGAATTCACTTAACGCTCTGAATGGAAATGGTATATTAAATATACCATTTAATTTTAATCAAAACTTGTACCAGAAATTTGAATATGTATGTTTTCTTTATTTATGAGAATTTTTTTTTATTGCATTTGATTATTTTCAAATGAAATTGTTCTTAAATTCTGGTAAGTTTTCAACATTCCAGCAACAGTATTAATTTCCCCTTACAAATCAATGGTTCTCAATAATTTTTGAGAAAGTTATTCCCACGCTTCTATTTAGAAAATGTAGAATTTGCAATATTTAAGGATTGCGATACAATAAATATTGTCAATTAAATAAAGTAGATTCATTTTTTTAAGTTGCAAGTCTGCGGTCCGAGGGAAACGTAATGAGCACTATTTCCTTATATAATTTTTTAATTCAAAGGACCTAAAACAGTTTAATCCTTATCGGTCGTAGGTCACTTTCCACGTGCCGTAGGGACCAACATCTCTTACGCTAAATTTTTTCGGTTGGCACCACTTTTTTTAAGAAACGCTTTTACTTGTATTTTGGCAAGATGTGCAAAAGAAATGTTCTGCAAAATTTATTTTTTAAATGTAGTGTTGCGACTAGAATATAGAAATAGTATCATGTATAAAAAGCTAGTGTCCTGTAAGAGTTAAATAAAAAAAAAAATTGAGAAAGCTAGTAGCTGCCAACTTTTGCGCATTTTTTTACTTACCGCTATTTTTGAAAAGAATAAAAGGCGTATTTAATTATTAATTTTCTCGATTAAATAAGGCAAATTTTATAAATAAAACATAGTAATATTAAAAATACGTATACGTCGACAGCTATGCTTGAACTTATTAAATTACCACTGAGAACGGGAGACAGTGCTGCCTGTAGGCTACTTCTTTTAATTCAGATTTATAGATTAGGAGCACTTTTATGAAATCGTAAAATTCGTCTTATTTAGTGACATATTAATTAAGGAGAAAACAAGAGGAGTTTTACATTCAAAAACTTGGTGGAAATCAAGAAATCTGAAATTTTAAAAAAGTAGCCCCTGGCAACACTGACGGGAGATGCTATTTTGAAAAGTAATTAAGCTTATAATACTTTTCAAATAATAAATATGCTAATAAATATGCTAAAATATGTAAAAATGCTTATAATACTTTTAGAATAGCAAAATAATTCTTATGCTATTTTGAAAAGTAATATTTCCACGACATTTTTTATACAAAAATGAGCTGATTACGCAAAACTACCTATTTAGGGGCTTTCCGAAATCAAAGCAATGTGTTAAGAAAATATCTGAGAGTTAAATGTTATTTCAAATGTTACTACCCAATGTTTTAAAGTGTCTTGAAAAATATGTTCTTCCTTTTCAAACAAGAATAAAAGAAAAGAAAATAAACTGCGAGAATTGAACTAAAAAAAAAAAAACTCGCGATAATGTAATAGGCGAAAAAATAAACTGACAAGCATTGCTTCAAAAAGTGGGAATTTTTAACGGAATTTTTATTTTTTCCTGAAAAGAATACACAAGCAATGTACCACGAAAAATGAAAAGTAAATATCGTTCTAACATTACGTTATAGTTTATTATAACTGGATACTGGAAACGATGACTTAAAAATCGCTCTTGAAAGCATGCTTTTAATGACAGATGCTCTTTTTCATGAAATATTACTTCCCAGAACAGTTTCTGTGGAGAGTTCTAAAAAGAACTCTCCATAGAACTCAAAATACTTTCTTTAAAACATGTCATATATTTTCTTTTGTGGCTTTTCCTTGTCTAACTTTACTCTTCAAATTTATACTTTTCTGTAAATAAAATTTTCGTTTATCATTTTCTTGTTATTAACTTTTTTACTTTATCACATGCTAATTGTGCACATTATTACATAATTGCATGCAAATATTATGTATATATACAGGGTATTTCAGCACAGTGGTTATAAATTTTCAGGAGAGATGGAGTTTACTTAGACGATGAGAAATGTCTAGTAATGCATGGTGGGAAACGCTTTCCTTTAGCGGTATTGATGACCAGTGTTGCCAGGTGTCCCGCGTAAATCAATGCTCTAAATGCTCTGGAAACCACTATATTCTTACAGTTTATTTCACCATCTTTAATCGCCGATAATTCTTCCATTAGATACGACGAAGAGAATTACTTTAAAATACTGGTGTGTCCAGAGAATTTGGAGCCCCGATTTACATGGGACACCTAGAAACACTATACACGCCTCAAAACACAAGAAAGGAAGGACACGAAAAGGGTGAAGAAACATGTTTATTATTCTTAGCATAGCAAAAAACTAAGAAATAAGTACAAAAAGAGAGACAACGATCATCATCTAAGAAGTTGTTCCAAATTACGACCCAGAGCCGTGATGAATCTCTGCCGCATGGAAGTTCTAAAGTTCTAAAAAATACCGAACGTGTCCCAAACTTTCTCAGCAGCTGCCACAATGCGAGCAACAAGTTCCTCAGTACTCTTCAGCATTTTTGTGGTACTAAGAATAATAAACATGTTTTCTTACCCTGTTAGTGTTCTTCCTTTCTTGTGTTTAGCGCCCAGGCGTCGCATTCTATAGGGAAAATTTTATTGTTCCTACCATTATTTTGAAAATATCTTCATCCTACCTTTCTAGGGAATATTTTAATTAAAATGATCATGAAGATTACTGATTAAGGGTTCTGGCAGAAACAATAAAATTTTTCCTATACAATGCTACTTCTGTGTGTCGTCTCTACCGCGACAGAAAAGCGGTTCCGACCGTGCATTGCTATGTGATTTTCCATCGTCTAGGTGTCTGTATCTCTCCTGAAAGTTTGTAACTACTGTGTCGAAACACCCTGTATATAAACAGAGAGAGTGAGATAGAGAGCGATAGAGAGAAATTTATACATATATATTTATGTTTATATTGATATATTTGTATACAGAGCTGTACTCTGAATTTGTGCAACATGAGCAAACTTTCACAAGTAAAAAAAAAAAAAAAAATGTAATTTTGATCTTATTTAAAAGGAGTTTAATAAGGCTAAAATTACTGGTTATTTTTACTAGTGGAAGTGTGTGTGCATGTGTGCATAGGGGCCCGATTACCAACAGGGCAAACTTCAACCAGTAAAAATGAATAGAAACCTTTTAATTATTCATTCCACGAAAGACGCGTTGCACGAAATAGGGATTTAAATAAGACGAAATTTTCCATTAAAATTTATTGGTGGAAATCTGCCCCTGTTGGCAATCAAATCTGCGTGTGTGTGCTTCGTAGTTTAGAAATTATTCACTGTTATTTAACTTAAGGAAATAGATTTTTTATGGAATATTTTATTTGTTACAGGTAAGATTTCAAAAGATACTCTGATACTAAGTAAGATATTCTAGTCTAAATATATGACTTTGAAGCAACATTCCAAAGTTTCAATTACTTAAAAGTCAAGGTAAGGTTTAATTATTATATTGTATGTTATGATATATACGGTATTGATATTTTCTGCTCACCAAGTGAATTACAGAAAGGGCCACGGAATAGGAAACATTTTATTTTATCAACCACAATTTCGAAACAACAATGATTACTTGATTTTTACGCTCAAGTGGTAACGATATATCGCACGAAATCTACAGCTTATAAATAGTGGTGCAAATAAATAAAATATTCGTTATCGCTGAAACACCTGGATACATATATTCACGATCTTGCAAGGGTATTTTCAAAAGTAAATGAAGACAATCCATTAGGTTTATATATATATATGTGTATGTATGTATTTACGGACGCGTGTATATCGACCCCAAATTTCGATTGAAGTAACATGCCCTTCTGTTGGATACATGGCCCGTTTTTTAATAGTTTTGTTATCTTATTTAACTGTATAAATCATAAGAATTTTAATAAATAAGGCAAAGATTCCTCTACTGAATTACTGGCATTTAAACAGAAGGTCGTAACATTTCGTTCGAATTTCGGTGTCAGATTATATGTTAATATATGTCACTTTTTTGCATATCAATTTAGTTGTATTCAGGTCATTTACATTAACCCTAGATCTACCGGGAATTTTATTCAAGTTTTAATAAAACGTTCTACACCAGAATTTTTATTTAAAACTATTTAACTTATTTATTTACCTTATTTTTGTCTGGTTTATATACTTAGTTCATTTTAAAGAAATTTCTGGTTTGAATGAATATTTTGTATGTACCTGTCGGGTCCAATGGACCCGTCTGGTAGACGGAGGGTTAAAATGATATTTCATAAACTACCTGCTTATCATATGCTATGAATAATGCATGGTAAAGACAACTTTATTTTATTTTATTTTACTTCAGGGTTTAAAGTTTATATTAAAATGGGGTCCAAATCACAATATTTATCATATGACGTAAAAAGTTTGTGAGTCTTTGGCCTTCTGTCACGCGAGCTTACTGTCTCTGTCGTAAGCTATTGTATATTGCATAGCTTACAACATCTTACGCTCTTTTGTACCACAAAAATTTAATAGTAAATTTTACCTTTTTAAATCATCGTAATCTGCTGATTAAACAAGGACATTACGCTCAACGCTGATTATACATTTCTATTAATTTGTTCTGGTACAGAAAAGCGGAAGAGTTGGCAGCTATGATATTGTATTCTAACACGTAAAAAAATATATATCTTCCTTTGTTTAAAAAATTAAGATTTTTCCTATATTCCTTAAGTTTTATGAATAAAGCAGCCAAACAGAAAGATGTTATCGTTTCCCGTTTCACATTTGCATCCTACATACAAAACGCTTGAAATATTGCTTCTTTAAAAAAAAAATAGTAGTCTTCACGCATAAAAGTATTTTTCCTACTTTTCGAAAGATGGATTTTAAATTCAGAATGTTTCAAAGTTTTTAATAATTTCTGTAAAAAAGAGAAACAAAAACCCTCTTTGAACCCGAAACTGTGACAGTGTTTTCACTGAATAGTCATGAAAAATTACCTTTAGAATTAAAACTATAACTTTAAAAGTAAACTCCTAAATTGAAAGAAATTTAACATTATTTTCCTTTGTTATACATTAAGTACTTTTTTTTAATTGAAAAAAAAATCACAACATGTTTTGCAAATACGAAAAAAAATACACTTTGCAATTACAAAATCTAACTGCACAATGCGATGACAATTTTTTTTATTGAAAAAAATCTCAACATGTTTTGCAAATTCAAAAACAAATACAATTTGTAATTACAAAGTCTAACTGCACAATGTGATGACAAAAAAAAAAAAAAAAAAAAAAAAAAAAAAAAAAAAAAAAAAAAAAAAAAAAAAAAAAAAAAAGTTTTCAAATATTTCTAGTTTAAATACTTTTTTCTACCAAAATACGTTTTATGATAATACTGTTATTTGATTCCAATGTTTTCCATTTTCAAAGAGATATTTCTTTCTAAAAGCTTTTTCTAGATATTTTTTCAGTTTTAACACACATTTATTTCTCTATAAATCTCTTGATCTCAACAGTAGAAAAAAAGTTAACAATTGTTATTTGCCATCAATCTAAAGAATCAGTAAATAATCAGATCTACAGGTCTTAAAATGAAATAAAAAATAAAAAAGATTTGATCGCAGGAACCATTTAAACACATTTGATTCGAGAATTATTTTTTGGTCATCTTTGCAATTTAAAGATACAAATCTCCCATTCACAGACTGAGTACAGTTTTAGAACAATTTTTCAATAAAATCTTCCACTTTCTTTAATCTAAAAAAATATTACAAATTCTGATATTTAATAAGGCAATTACAAATTCCGAATTTCAAATATTATATAAATTTCTTATCTGAAGTAATGGTACCATTTTCTGAGAACATATTTGACATATATATTAGAATTTTCAGTTGTTTTTTTACTGGCAAGAAAACTTGAAAGCGGGAAACAGCACGGTGAAATGACGAGGTTTTATGTGACAATACCAAACATAGTAATAAAACTATGCAGAAAAAAGGACTAAAAGCGATAGTCAGGGTTTGTATGAGTACCGTTAATTTCAAGGCGTAATATCAGAATTGTTTTACAGAATAAAAACCTTGTTTAAACGGACGAAATTTCAACTTATTTAAGGAGAGATTTTCCTTAAGAATATGCTGGTGCCGAAGAATTTCTTAGTCTGGAAATTCAAGCACCCGTACGAACCCTGTAGTAGTGAGATTAATCGAAGTAGCAAAAGAAATTGCTATTGTTTTTACTCTCGATGTGCAGTGCTGCAGAATGACCACCAATAAATAAGTTACCCGACAAAGAACTCTGATCTTAATTCTACTTCACAGAATCTGACCACCGCCAATTAAATACGCAGTTTGGGAGCTGACACAAAAATGGCGTTTCTCGTGGGCGGATTTTTTCAGCGTTCGTGTACGGTCCCTTGAATTTGAATGCTAATAATCTTTTAAAGTTATTACAGATTTATTTTTCCGAGATTAAATAAGTCAAAGAAAACTTTTGTAAAATACTGGTGCCTAAAGTCAGGGGACCGTACAAACGCTTAAAAAAATCCGCCCACGAACAGCCGCCATTTTTGTGTCAGCGCTCAGGCCTAGCATTTATAGAGCTGTGGTCAGATTCTGGGAAGTAGAATTGAGTTCAGAGACCTTTGGCGTGTAACTTATTTATTGCTAAGTATTCAGAGGGCATTAAGCTGACAAAATTTATACTACAGCTAACTTAAAACTAGTACGACCATAGCGGTCAGTTTGACCGCTACCAAATAAAAATATTTAGATTCGAACCAGACATTTTTTTCTAAAATTAGTTAAATATGTATCATTGAGAAATTATTTAAATAGTTCCAAATAAAAAACCTTGTGCAAAATATTTTTATAATACTTGAGTAAAGTTTGCGGTCGTTCTAGCGTTAAATAGCACTTTTGATTCGTAAAAAAAGAAAAAAAAAAGAAAAAAAAATTCGTACGAAAAAATATTCAAAGGTGGCGCGGATTCTATTCAATAGTTGATCAGGAGGCGCATTTTATCAGTTGCATAGCGTCGGGGTAGCGGGGTGGATAACTTTACAACCAGCGATATAATATAATAAAGTTGACCTTATTTAATTTAATAGTGTTCCACATTCATTAGAAATTAAAAATAAGTTTGTTTAAAGGCTTAAATACGTTCTCTGCGTCGAAAAAGTGATATATTTTGGAATTTGTTTTTAGAAAGGGAGTAAAATTAATTGAAAAACTAATAATTCTACGTTGTTTTTTGCTGCTTGAAGTATTTAAAAGTATCTTTTGTTATGAAATTTAGTCACATATTACGTCGAAAACCTGCAGCTGCGTTGACCTGTACCAAAATATCAGGGCACAATGGGCAGTATCGTAACTTCGTCTAGAAAAAAAAATTAAGATTTCAGTTTCTTGTTATAAAATAATTTCGTACCTAAGGACCATTGCCTCAAGTTTTGAATTTTTGAAAAATAAGAATTTTTGAATTTTTGAAAATTGCGCTACTATTTTAATTATTAATTATTATTACTAAATTAATTTTTCGTTTAAAATTTTGACCTTTAAACTTATTGAAAAAATACAAAAATAAAAAATAAAATTTTCAAAAAATGGCTCGATGGCGATTAGACAATTTAATTATGCGTAGGCCACTACTCAAATTTTATCTAAAAATGTTAAAAGTTTTTTACATGTTATCATGGTACCCATGTTGAAAATGTTGTTTCCAGAGAATCACGTTTAAAGTTTTAGAATTTAATATTCTTTGATCGTTTTTTGCTCATATATTTCTTAATAATTGAGATATCAGTTTTAATCTGTTTGCCCATAATTGTACACACAATAAGGATTTAATTTCCGTCAAAAACAAAATATCGATTTTTCTAAAGTTGAGACCGTATGTAACCAAAAATGCAATATATATATATTTTTTTTTCACGTAACATAAAAAAATCAACATTTTATTCAAGATTTCTCGTGGGAAAACTGTTTTTTTATAAGTGGCTTAGATCAGTGTTGGCCAAACTTTTTGGTCTAAATCTCTTGTCATCACTTATTTGGAATAAGAATATTCTCATTTTTTTTAATAGCAAAGTTTGTTGCATTTAGCCCTTTCCGGCACGTGCAATTTTTGTTGTAAAATGATGAAATGACTGACTGACACTAGAATTTTAAAACGACATTTTTAGAAATAAAAAATATATTACTTTAAATGTTCATCGTGAAAGCAAAATTTTACTAAAATATTCTTGGTATTGCACGTAAGCTTGGAATTAAAATTAGTTATCCCGACCCAGGCACACTGTGCCGGAATGTGTTAACACATTTGCGGCGGGCAACGAGAATTATCGTTTTCATTCAAAAAACATTATTGAATAAGGGCATGGCGTCTACCTTACAGCAAATGCATTTATATCATGTTGTCCATATTTTTTTTAGATTGTAAGACATTTTATATTAACCCGTAACTGGAGACGGGAGTCAAAATGACTCCACGTTGTTCTTTGGCTCTGATTATCACGTGGTTTTTCTCCTTGATAAAATCATCTCCTCCGTACCGCCAAGTAGTTCTTTTATCATTACACGATTACCAGAATATATTGCGTTTCCAAAATAAATTTCAAAGCTGTTTACAAAAGACAAAGAAGGAAAATAACATTGGAGTCTTTTTGATTCTATGTCTCTGATCGCGTAAGGAAATTCATGTCTCCAGTTACGGGTTAAACTCGTTCATTGAAAGATATTTACCGATGCATAAACCTGGGAAACCTATCTAGAACACCAATTTACAAAAGAATTTCAGAACAGGGGAGAGCTTCTACTGTTTTCAAATTCACATTTGATAAAAATTGCCCATCGGCAACGTGTGAATAATGTGAGTTATTCTGTACAGAAGTAATTGAATTTTTTCGGAAGGCGTTTTACTAGCGGGGAAAACGTCCACCCAGGGTTGACATGTTTGGCCTTTTTTTAGTTCAGGAAATACGGATTCACACTGGAAAAGACTAAAGAAGAATTTATATTTTATGTAATCACAAAATATCTTTCATGAAATAAAAGAAATTTTACAATTAAGAATTATTGGTATGTATTCAAAAATTCTTAATTTAAAATAAAGTTCAAACTGATAACCCTGCTTCCACCAGCAAAAAGGAATAGAAAATTTTGTTTTATTTATGTCACTAATTTTGCTTGTGTAAGACGTTTAAATAAGATGAAAATTTCTATTAAAATTTACTAGTGGAAGTTTGCCCCGTTGGTAATCAGGCCCTGGTGGAAGATTGACATCCCTGGATTAGAAAAAACCACCGCGATTCAAAGTGGTTAAGGGGCTACTTCAGTTATGCGAAAAGACCCGCTTGCTAATTCTAATTCTATGGAAGAATTCTTTTAAGATATCTAGCTTGCATTTCAATATTTTTAAAAGATTTTCTTTGCCTTAGATAGCGGAGGTCGATCTGTACAAAGGCCGTTTTTTACTTTTTCGATTCTGTTTGCAGATTTTTCTTTTTATGAGAATGCTTTCACTTTCGAAACTGGTTCCGAAAGTGAAAGTTTCCTAATTAAAAATACTTGAAAACAAAAAATAAAAAGTAAAAAATGCCCGATGTAGTACATGGTCATACAAAAATCACAAATGAAATAAAATACAATATTGAGAAAATTATAGACAGTAGCAAGAGACTTTTATCACTAAAATGTTTAGAGATATATAGGATTTTTTAATATATAAACATAATTTAAAGACTAAATAACTACACTGTAGAAGTATTTCATTTAACCTTGAACCACTTGTTGCTTCAAACTAAGCAGATGCACCAAAACATGTTTCACTTGATTTTTGAATTTTCTATATTATGGGGACACTGCAAGAATGGTTAAAATTACCATCATCATTTGGCAATATGTTACAACCAATCACATCAAGTTATGGAAGAAACAGCGAATTATGGACAGTCCGTTTTTATACCAGTGGTGTAGGAAATACCACAAATATGATTTGAATTCTAAAGGTATTGAAAAAAATTTTCTTTGAAAATAAAATGTAGTGTTTTTTTTCCTATTTCATCTCGAAAAAACATCTTTTTCTGATGAAATAAATTTTCTCAACCAATATATTTGTCGGTATTTAAAAAATATATCTACCATAAAATCTTTGAAATTCGAATGCATAATCGCTATTACTGATAACGCTGATGCAAATAAGAGTGCTTTATCTCTGCCCTCGAAATACTCAAGGCCTGAGGAGACAAGTTGTGACGTCATCACTAATCAACCAACTTCTCACTAGTGCTGGAATTCAAACCGGGAAATTTTGAATAGCAATTTCCTTTTATTTTATTGGTGGTATATTTATCATCTTATAAAACAAAAGTAACTATTTAAACTTACCGGCGAGAATTTGGAATCCCCTAATAAAAAATGAGCGTCACTGTGGCATTTCGCATGTGGCTGAATTTTTATTTAGGGTTTCCGGATTCTAACCAGTAATTTTAAGTAGTTACTATACTTTTATAAGATGATAGATATTCCACAAATAAAATAAAAGGAAATTGTTATTCAAAAATTTCCGGCGAGAATTTCAACACCAGTGAGAAGTCGGTCGATTAGTGATGACGTCCCAACTTGTGTCCTCAGGCCTTGAGTATTCCGGTGGCAACGGCTTTATTTGTGTATCTAATTTTTTTTCTGAACACTTTTGAACATTGTTTTATTAAATTATTCTTTTCTGAATTTGACACCGTAATGAAACTTTCTATCTCAAATATTTATTTTCCCCTTGCGGTTTTTATGCGAAAGAGACGATGGCTTTACAATATTTATAAAAGAGTATGTTTAGAAACATCGAAGTGGAAAATACTGTTGCCTGGTGCTGGTGATTTGTGACCATAGCTGCCAAGGTTTACGCTCTTTTCCTACTACTATATTTTAACAAAGAAATTTGTCTTATTTAATAATCGAAAACATAGGATTGAAAAAGGCAAGTTTATCTAATCAAAAATAGTGGTAGGAAAACAGCGTAAAAGTTGGCAGCTATGTTTGTGACTAATGCAGGGTTGTCACACGTTTCTGTATTTTATACTATTCGTATCAATTAAAAAATATATTATTGCCACACACTTCTTGGAAAAGATGGGAACAATATAGACTACTATAGACTATATTGTTCCCATCTATATTGTCTATATTAGTCTATATTAGACTATATATACACTAATATAGACACTAGAAGTTCCGGAAATTTTACCTAATCTCAATAAAAACATTTTCACACTACAAGTTTTAATCTAAAATTATTTTACTTATTTATTGAACCGAGTTTTCTCCAGTTACAATTTAATTTATTTTATGAAAAAAATTCTGGTTCGAATGGGCATTTTGTCATTTGATCGGTGTCGAATTGACACCAGCTGGACGTTCTAGTGTTAATGAAGATATTTTCAATCGGTTAACATATGGTCTTTTAATTATTTGGAGAGCAGTGGTATATTATCTACACCACTTAATTATAATTGCAAGCAACCAAATGTTACACAGAAATTTTTAATAAAACTTTTGTCATTATAACGATATTGAAGAGAATTATTTTTATTTCCAAACGAAGTTGTATGTAAATGTTTGTTTCGTTCATTTTTTTCAACATTTTAAAAATAGAATTACCTTTCTTCTGAAAGGGTTACACACATTTTAATTAGCTTTTGAAATTTAAACACTGCAAATTTCAGCATATTTTAGAATATTAAATTAAATACCCTTCTGTCTTAGAACGTAGAACTATCCATAGCCTTATTACCACACGGCCAAACTTCTACAGGCATTTAGTTAAAGTTTATCGACAGAAGTCACTGTCATTTTTAATGCCCGTATTATACTTATATTCATCTTATACCAATTTTTCAGGCATTATTATCGTAGTAGCCATTAGAATATAGACACATTTTTCTTATCTGTTATTACATTAATACATAAAAAAATCCTGTCATCTTATTTTTCATTTAAAAATTATTTATCTTGCTTGTATACATATTAAAATCAATTTCCATAAAATATATTTTCTTTACTTTTTCATAAAATCTATTTAAGACATATTTCCTTATTTTATTTAAAAATATATATTTCAGCAGGCTTTAAAAATATGTTATATAATAAGTAATGCATCGTCTAATACCGTTTGGCTCCTTTCTGAGAAACGTTTACACCCCTCTTCGGAGATATCTTCAGTTTCAAATGGTGTTGTTTCGCAGTTTCGTATGAGTTCTTGTAACTTCCCTCTTTTTCCCTCTTCTCTTTTTCGTTTTTCCCTTCTTTCCAGAATTTTTTGCCAACGTGCGTCAATATTTGAATGTGTAATACCGTTGCATATATTATCTCTGGCACGGTATATGTTCTATGGCTTCTCTCATTCGTGTGTTATGGAGGTTTTCGTACTTGGCTGTTTTTTCTATTTTAATTGACTGTGGTTTCAAGGGGTTGTCAAATTTACTCTTGAAAGGGCTGTTGTTTGGTTATTGTATTTTAGGTCGCTAATATATTCTTTATATCTTTCATTTATTTTTCTCTTAGTCATTCCGATGTATGTAATTTCTTTATTTTCTATACATTATACTACTCATCCATTTGTTTAACATAGAAAATAAAGAAATTACATACATCGGAATGACTAAGAGAAAAATAAATGAAAGATATGAAGAACATATTCGTGACCTAAAATACAATAACCAAACAACAGCCCTTTTAAGAGCAAATTTGACAACCCCCTTGAAACTACAGTCAATTAAAATAAACAAATAGCCAAGTACGAAAACCTCCATAACACACTAATGAGAGAAGCCATAGTGATCATCCTTGCCAGAGATACTATATGTAACATGGAACTATTAATAAAGAGGAACTGACATACCCTTAAAATAGTGAAGCTTCAACTGTAACCGCTATCGCGGAAGTTGTTTACCGCCGGTAGAAACTTCCACCAGTAGATTTATACAGAAACTTTCAACTTATTTAAACGCATTATTATTACAAAATTTCAGTCATAAATATTCCTAGAAACAGATTTTCATTTTTACTGGTAGGAGTTTACTTTGGCAGCAGTTAGGTCCTGCGTTTCCGCCATATTGTGACAACCAGAGAAGCAAACTGAAAGTTTTACAAGGCATACTGACACCAGTAAAAACAAATAGAAATTTTTATGACATTTTTGGCATAAAATTTCCATGAATAAGACGCTTAATTAAGACGAAATTTTCTATTTAATTTTACTGGTGGTATGTCTGCCGTGGAGGTAATCAGAAACTGAAGATCCGATTTGAAAAATGCAGCCGCCATCTTCTGACAACCTCCTGAGTTACTTCACTCCCAACAAGTAGACTTAACACTATATGTCTCCTCCTCTTTATTCATAACTCCATTATATGTAACGACATTACACATTCAAATATTGACACTCGTTGGCAGAAAATGCTGGAAAGAAGGGAAAAAAGAAAAAGAGGAGAGGGAAAAAGAGGGAAGTTACAAGATCTCACGCGAAACTGTGAAACAACACCATTTGAAACTGGAGATGTCATCGAAGAGGGATGTAAACGTTTTTCAGAAAGGAACCAAAAGGTATTAGACGATGCATTGCTTATTATATAACATATTTTTAAAGCCTTCTGAAATATATGTTTTTAAATAAAATAAGGCAATATGTCTTAAAGTTTTTATGAAAAAGTAAAGAAAATGTATTTTATGGAAATTTATTTTAATATTATACAAACAAGATAAAGAATTTTTAAATGAAAAATAAGATGCCATGATTTTTTTATATATTAATGTAATAACAAATTAAAAAAAATGTGTCTGTACTCTAATGGCTACTATGATAATAATGCCTGAAATATTTGTATAAGGGCAATGTTTTTTGTTTCTGTAATGTTAAGTTCACACCGGAATTTGTGAAAAATTTACTTGAAAAGAAGGAAATGCAACTTTTTAACTATTTTTTCCAAAGTTATAAAAGTATTTTTTAATTAAAAGATTCTGGTGTAAATTTTCATTAAAATTAAGTGAGTTATACTATATCTCACCGCCTCTCAAAGGGTTAAAACATAAAATTTGGTCTTATTTAATACAAAAATCCTGTCTTTAAATAAGGCGAAATATTTTGTACTAAAATATTGTAGTATGTTTTTCCTTGCGGCAATTGGGCCTTGGAACTGTCATTTACATTATTTAAAATGCAAATTTTGAAGTGAAACATACGTGAAAAGACAAAATAACTGTTTGCAGTTTTCTAAAATTTCGCGCTAGGAATGTATATGTATCTCTAATTGCGAAGCATTTAAATCCTTAATTCTCGCTCCCGTCATATTCACGGGCTATGTCTTTTACTCAGATTGTTTGATTCCCACCAGTTTTATAAAATAGTGAAATTGGCTATATTTTAGTATCGTTTTACCTGTCATTAAATAAGGTGAGTATTTTTTTTTCATAAAAGTGGTGCCAATAAGCAAGTTGAATTTTTAAACCGTAATTTAATTCGAGCGTTAAGGGGTTAAAGTTGTTAACTTAAATTTTTAAAGAATCAAAAGTGTAAAGAAGATGTCTTGATTTTCAAGGGTTTGAAGACGCCAAAAGTCCCGGTTTTTCATGATGTCAAAATGCTTTTAATCTTTTTTTCGTGCCATTGTATTCGTTCGCTTTCTAAAACTTTGAATAATTTATTTTAATAGAGAATTCAATTAATAATTTAAGAATTAAATACTGTACCATGGGATGGAAGGGCAGAATACTACATTTAGTACTCTTAAAAACAAATTGTGTAAGGTAACAAGGATGGATATGCCTACGGTAGAGCTGGAATATCAGCTACGTGCCGATGCTTCAGACCTGGTGGTAGTGTGATGCCTTACGCAAAAAGAAGAAAAGGGTCAGTTTTAACCGATAGCTTTTGTGAGTCAAAAATTGTCACGGTCTCAGCGTGTTTGGCCCAGTATAGAGAAAGAGGCTTGGAGTATTCTCTTTCGGTTGCGGAAATTTGCAAAGTGAAAATATGGGTCTCAAATCGAAGTCATAACTGATCACAACCCATTAAAGTTTCTCACTGAAACAACCGGAAAGTCTCCTAAACTCACTAGATGGACACTTATTTTGCAACGTTGGAACCTGATTATTTCTCACCGTCTTGGAGTTTAACACTTGAATGCTGACGCAATTTCTATCCTACACAGGAGTTCGGAAGAATAGGTAGGGACTACTCCGGCTACTTCAGTCAATTAGCAGTTTAAAAATTAGCAACATGTGCCTGTCATTTTTCTTTGTATGTAATATGTGTATATTGTATTTGTGAAAATGCACTAGCTAATTGCGTAATTTCTTTTGAAATAATTTTATTATAATATGGTTCAATGCAAATGTCACTCGATAATGTTCAGACACCTTAAAAAAAAATTGTATATATATAACGATAATGCAGATGAAACTCAAAGGTTGTTCCTATCAAATGAACTATTTGAAAATTTTTAATGTTGCATGCTGCTTCTGTATTTATCATGTATTCGGGATACTATCAAGTTTTTTGGGGAAAATTAGTGCTTAAACCCTTAATTCTCGCTCCCGTCATATTCACGGGCTGTGTATTTTACTCAGATTGTTTGATTCCCACCAGTTTTATAAAATAGTGAAATTGGCTATATTTTAGTATCGTTTTATCTGTCATTAAATAAGGTGAATATTTCTTTTTCTTAAAAGTGGTGCGAATAAGCAATTTGAATTTTTAAACCGTAATTTTATTCGAGCGTTAAGGGGTTAAATGGCATATTTTCCGCTAAGGTGGTGTGTGTCAGGTCTTTGACGTTAATGAGACGTACTCCTAATAAAAATTACTGTTAATTAATTTTATTATCTTTATGTGTTGTATTTATCTGTACATCATTATCTACGTACTTGAATTAAGGACACATATTTCTTATCGATTGGCTAAATATTAGTACAATTGTATTCATATTTGAATTTTATAAAAGACTCTGTTGTGAAATAGGAAAACCATAATAGAGTCTGTTATTCATCAGTATGTGAATAATACAACACAGCACCAGATAGCTGAGAAACAAGGATGGGTGAACAAAAGATAATCTCCAGTTATGAATATCAAGTGAGCAAACGGAGATAAGGCATGTGGGGTTTGTTGTGTAAATATCGGTGAAGACCGCGTACAATAGTGAATGCAGAAGCTGGAGTAAGAGTGTAAGAGTGCCAGTCTTCGGTTGGACGTGAAACGTGTAGGGGAAGAAAGTAACTACTCGTGTAGTGTGCATGGAATATTTTGCTAAAGAATACGTATGTACGTAGATTTTTGAGAAACCTGTGTGGTTATCTCGTTTGATAAGCCGGGGTGTGTACGGTTAACAGAGACGAGAATAGTGTATTTATAGTGAGATAACCTTGAACATAGATAATATCTTGAAATATAATTTAATGTTGGGGACGGTTTTGCTATGTCCGTGCATATAAATGAAAACAGTGAGTTTTAATGTAACTATTTTGTAAAAAAAATCTTCAAGTTACTTATTATTTGATGTATACTAGATATTAATTCCCAATCTTCTCACATCGTGTCCGGTATCACGCACTTATACCGGTGGTGGCAGCATAAAAACTAAGGATTGTATATATGCGTCTTCACGCGGGGTGGATTAATATGGAGCTATAGCTATCTCCGTATCGGTAACTAACAATTACTGAGATGTCAGGATTCTTCAAACATAATCGAAATAAAGATGAACACTGAGGTGCACTGCAACATGTGTTCTATAGATTGTGTAGTGCACAGAATATATCGTACATTTACAGAGACGCGGAATAGTATTCGGTTACAGAATTGACTATGATCGATAATTGTTGGAAGTGGTATGAATTTATATGTTTTTAGTATATTACGGGGTGTACATAAATTTTATAAGATCATATACCAAGCTGCACGACAGAATTCGTTCACATTACCGCATATGGACACCAATTTCTGAAAATATCTTGTGACACGCTACGTGTTTTTTTTAATTACTTAATTAGAAATCACATTTTATTGAATGAAAAGGGAAATTTCTTAATCATATTCTGCTATTGTTGGAAAATATTTCTTAATTGGTGCCTGGTGCAAGATAATTCGTTCTCTTTTTTTCACTTTAAAAAAGCGTACATATGATAAGTATCCAAAAGTAATCTTTGACTTACTTATTTGCTAAATCTTGCAATTAATAAGACAAAAATTATTTTCCACAATTAGCGGTATTAAAAAATAGAACATGTACGAATCCAAAAAGCTTGCTATGTTTGTCCTTTAATCTGTCTAATAACACAATCTTGAGTTGGTTGTGCTGTTCTACTATTGATAATTGATTTTTATGTATCTTTTAGCACTGAATCTGGAAATGACCTCCATTTTCAACCATCATGTCAGAAATTTTTGCAAATCGTAAATATCAAAGTCAAAAAATAGCGAAATTCTGATACTATAAAATAGATGTGATGGTTGTGTTTTTCAAATTTTGATGATTTATTTTCATGTACTTTTTAGCACTAAATCTGAAAATAATCTTCATTTTTAAACATCACGTCAGAATTTTTCTCAAATCTAAAATTTCAAAGTTAAAAGTAAAGAAAAAAAAAACCGCGAAAATCTGATACTATAAAATACATGTAAAACTAATTTTATTCAATTTAATTTTATTTAATTCAATAATTTATTCAATTTTTTGGCTAATACTAGGGTTTCTTACAGCTAAACACACAGGGGTCACATTAGAGTTGGAGGGTGGGATTCACTTTTAACTTTGAACTTTCTTACTTTAAAATTTATGATTTGTGAAAATTTTTGGCTTGTTGGTTAAAAATGAAGGTCATTTTCGAATTCCGCGCTACAAAATACATAAAAACAATTATCAAATGTTAGAAAACACAACCATCACATCGATTTTATAGTAGTAGATTTTCGCTATTATTTGACTTTGAAATTTATAATTTGCAAAAAATCCTGACATGATGGTTAAAAATGAAGGTCATTTTTGGATTCAGCGCTACAAAATACATAAGAATTAATTATTAAAAGCTAAACAATATGACGCAAACCAAAATTTGCAGGCTAGTGTAATCAGTGTTCCGAATTTAACGGCTTTTTAATTGAGAATGCTATCGCTTTTTTCTGAACAATAATACTTTTTTAAACGAGAAAGACCGGAAATTTTAGTCAAATTTTATAAAAATATTTCAAACCAGAATTTTGACTTAAAACAGTTTAACGTTGTTATTTAACGTTTTTGTTATTTGTTTCTTTTAGACTTATTTTATAATGAAATTTCTAGTTTGAAACGAAATATATTAACCCTTCCCACTCCGTTGGCTCCGCTGCGGAGACATTCTTAGTCTTTGCAAAATTTGTTTCTGGTACCAGTAATAAAGGAAAATAAAATTCACCTTATTTAATCAGAGCATTTTTGAAATTGTGTACTTGAAGGAAACTGCTTTTTACAAAGTGGTGCTGATCGAATAAAATTTGTGTAAGAGACGCCGGAGCTTTAAGGGTTAATATGGTAGTGGTCATAATGAGCGCTCACGGCCGTTCCAGCAGTGTGTCCAGCGCGCTACTTTTTTAACCCTCCGTCTACCAGACGGGTCCAATGGGCCCGATGGGTACATTCGAAATATTTATTCTAACCAGAAATTTCTTTAAAATAAACTAAATATCTAAACCAGACAATAATGAGTTAAGTAAATAAGTTCAATAGTTTTAAATAAGAATTCTGATGTATAATATTTTTATAAAACTTGAGTAAAATTTTCGGTAGTTCTAGGGTTAAATTCGAATTTCTTGATTGGCACCACTTTTCTGAAATGTTAAAATTCCGCTTGTTTTCGTCTTAATCAATATTTCATTAAATAAGGCGAATTTTACTATTTCTAAAAAGTGGTGTCAATCAGGAAATCTGAATTTTTAAAAAGTAGCCCACTGGCAACTCTGCGTTCCAGTGTTAAGGACATCTTAAACATAGATCAAAAACTTCCGATTTATTCAATTCAAATAAACATACATTGAACTAGAAAAATTATTATTTAACGATTTTTTTTCTTCTACGAAGTTAATGACAAAAAAATCTGTTTTCAAATTATTGTAATAAAATGGAGCGTTTGCAACTATGATTAACCTTTTGACTACGGCGGGACATATCCGTATCACAAACCAATAGAAGGGCAATTGCATAGCTTATTGCACTGGCAACTGCATAGCACCTAATTTTTAAGATTTTTAATTTAATAGCAAATTTTGACTTATTTATTAAAGAAGTCAGAGATTTAATAAAGCAAAAAAAAAAAAAAAAAAAAAAAATTAATGCATTTCATTGATATTGTAAAAGTAATATTGCAAATGATTGAAGCTTTGCGACTATATTAATATTAAATTCGTACCACTTGTTACAAAGAAATTCATTTGTGTTACATGTCTCTTGAAACTGTTCTAGACAGAATTGCCAGTGGGCTATTTAAAAAAAATTATGCTTCTTGATTAGCGCCACTTTTTTGAAATAGTAAAATTCCCTTTGTTTTTTCTTTATTAAAATGTCATGCAGTGTTGTCAGTAGGCTACTTCTTTTTAACCCCTTCACGGTCGCTTAATATTTGGAAAAACCATCAAAATAGTACCTATTCCTTTTATTACTAAAATTGAATAATTACAAAGTTTCTAAATAAAATATGCAATTAGTTTTTTTTAGGTGAAAAAAGGATGTTATAGAACAAATTCACATTTGCAGAAAAACCATCATGCGAGAATTCTGTGTCTTAATGTTTGTTTTACACCATACAAATTAATGCGATTAGACCTTTTTTTTTTCTTAGATATTTATTTATCATCATCACACAAATTTTTACATATAATATTTGAAATAATATATAAACATTACATTTTCATTTTCATTATTAATATTTTTTTTAGTATTACATATTTCGAAACATGCAATACAAATCCTAGCATTACAATCAGCGCCAAAAGCCAAACCCAAATGGTAATATTCAAAAAGTTCACACGGAAATGCCAGTTAAATTTTTCTGGTTTCAGAAGTTTTTACAGCAATTAACACTAGAAAGACCGAGAATTTTACTCAAATTTTAGAAAAATATTTCACACCAGAATTTTTATTTTAAATTATTAACTTATCCATTTAACTAGTTTTTTTTTTTCTTTGTATCTTTTAAAATAGTTTTATAGAAAAAAATTCTGGTTCGAACCAAGATATATTCATTTGGTAGCAGTCAAAATGACTGCTCGCGTGCTTTCTAGTGTTAGATCTCCATCCCGGAAACATGACGGTCACGAGAAATAACGAACGACACCTCAGCCCGTGATATTGACGGGAGTGAGAATTAAGGGGTTAAATTCAGATTTCTTGATTGGCATCACATTTCTGAAATGGTAAAATTCCTCTTGTTTTCGACGTAACCCATATAGCTCTGATGAGCAAATTTCTTCCCACTTAATTTTAACCTCCAAATGTCACATTGGCACCGGAATATTCGACCAAATTTATTTTAAAATATATTAAGGCATTTTTTCGTGTATATTATAAGCCGAATCTTTTGTTCACAAAATACTGGTGCTAATGTGACATTTGGGCATTTTGAAGAACCCCCCCCCCCCCCCCACAGAGTTCAGAGGGCTATCTAATATGTCATTAAATAAGACGAATTTTACTATTTCAAGAAAGTGGTGCCTATCAAGAAATCTAAATTTTAAAAAAAAGTAGTCCACTGGCAACACTGTTGTCATGAAATAAAGTAATTTTTACTATTTCAGAAACTCAATTGATGTAAAACAACAAATTAGAATAAAATAAAGGTAGCGAACTGGCATCACTGGTTCTAGAAATGTATAGCAAAGATTGTTTTCTTGAAGAAGTATTACGTGTAAAAAAATGAAATAAATAAATGTTCGCAAGTTACAGCCAATTCCAACAAAAAAATAAATTCCGCAAAACCCGATGTATAAAAGTTCGTTTTTGCAAAAACATATCAAAAGAAAACCAATCCAAATTAGTGGTATTCAAATTTTCATTCAGAGACTGTGCCATCTAAAAATTCCGTAAGATAATCTTCGCCTTATTTAAGACGAAAGTGTATCTTACAAAATAAGGCAATTTTTTCTGTTATAAAGTTGTGGTAGTTTGATGCCCCACTGGCCACTGGTTTAATCCCCTTCTAGGGCGGTGGTTAATTTTGGGACCACCTAATTTTAATTCCTAAATGGGTCAAAGGCACCAGAATTTTGGTTTAATTTTTTTCGTTTAATTAAATACGTGAAGAAAAGCTTTTGTTTATTTTCAAATAAATTTGTTTGTAAATTCCGGTGCCATTCATTCATTTCTGTATTTTACTAATAGAAGTGCCTTGCCTCTGAAAGGGTTAAGTCCTTTAAGTTAAATTATCTCTTTCTTGCGAAAGACATATTTTAATACTTTGAAAGCGTAGATGTATTATTTATACCATTTAATTTTAATCCCAACTGACTCCCGACACAACTCCACCAGAATATAAAAATAACATTAGCTTAAATAAAACTTATTTTAAAACATATATTAGTAAATGATTTTGGCACTCAATCAAATGAATATTTTTAAAAAAGTAATTTCTTTGCCTATGGAAGGGATAAATATTATTTAATATAAAAAGAAGGCTTTGAAGTGTTTTTCAGAATTTTTATTTTTAGTAACCAGAAAAAAATACTCTGCGTCCAATATATTTATTTTATTTTAATTGTAACATTATTTTGTGGCCTTGTTGTACAGGAGCTCTCGTGTTCACTTTTTCACATTTTCTGCAACGCGGGATAATCCACCATTGGTATAGGCTTCCAGATCCCGCGTTGCAAGTTTATTAAAAAAAAAAAAAGTTATTTAACAATAGTTTTAACAATAAGAATAATAGTAATTATAAATATAATAATAAAAGTAATAATAGAACAGATGAGCTGAGCGCTTTACAGACGAAAATGTGTATTATTTTCAACACGAATATGATTGATTAATTACGAATAGCAGCAGACGAATAAGATGTTCTTAAGCTCTACATATTCTCAGGTGCATTAGTTTAATAGTTATTATCATGAGCTCAAGTGTTTTTTTGTGAGATAACTTTTAGGTTATGGATAACCAGAGTGTATGGCTGTTCTATGTACAAGAGTTTTCTAAATTTTATATTCTCGATTTAGTAAGGCACTGTTTGGTCTGAAGTTCATGTTTCTCTTCATTAGTGCTAATCTTGTTGATCTATTGGCATTTGTAGGTTTTGAAAAATTAGTTGATTGTTTTTTAGTAACCGCACACATTCTATTATTTTAGTATATAGCATTGGTTATTTCAGCACAAATTTGAACCAATGGTGATGTTCTATTGTGGCTGATTTACGGATATGGAGGGTTGATGTTAATGGACAGCTGAGCA
Organism: Maratus speciosus; assembly: GCA_963932465.1. Classification (NCBI taxonomy): domain Eukaryota; kingdom Metazoa; phylum Arthropoda; class Arachnida; order Araneae; family Salticidae; genus Maratus; species Maratus speciosus. Next base: position 470,122,049 of record OZ010796.1, read on the forward strand.
CATAGTGAAGGGAGTTACCAATTTCACCACAGGTACACAGTGGCGACGGAGCTTTATTTATTTTGAATAGGTAGGACGGGAACGGTCCATGATTAGTTGAGAAAATATACAGGTTTCTATGTACTAACATGAAGTCTGTTGATACTCTTGGACATAATTTGTAAGTAAATCTGCCAGTGGTACCATAATCCCACTGTTGCTGCCATTTGTCTATGGCTTCTTTTTTCAATTTCTTTTTAAGGTGTGCAGCTGGGTATGGAAGAAATATTTCTCTTTCCTTAATATTTGTTATAGCATCTTTGGCTAGTTGATCTGCATGTTCATTTCCTTTAACACCTGTGTGTCCCCGTACCCATTGAAATTTAATTAATTTAGTTGTTTTCTGTAAGGCTATTATAATTTTTGATGTGATAAAATCTGCACTAAAAACGTTCTCCAATAATGCAAGACTTGACTGGTTATCTGTGTAAATGACGAAGTTCCCGTCCCCTGAGGAGTCTGCCCATAATATTGCATCTAATATGGCGAGTTGTTCAGCTTGAAAAATTGAATTTGATATTTGTAACTTTATTTGATGAGTATGGATGTATTTTCCTTCTTTATAAACACAGAAAGCATACGCTGTGCCATAGCTGCCAACTTTTACGCTTTTTTCTTACCACTAAAATTTTGCAGTAAATATTGTCTTACTTAATCGTCGAAATCTCCCGATTAGACAAGGGGAAAATATCTATTAAATTTTAGTGGTAGGAAAAAAGCGTAAAGATTGGCAGCTATGCTGTGCCAGCATCTGATTTTGAGCCGTCAGTGTATATATTTATTGTTGAAGTGGATGGAACTCCTTCTTGTAGTAAAAGATAATCTTGATGTGGGGAAGGAATGGATGAGGATATTTTCGGTTGATAGAAGACTGGAAAGTTGTCCTCTATTGGAATTCCCAAACGTAGGACCTGTCCTGAAATTGCTAATGTATTTAATTGGATCGCCAATGGTTGAATGCCGCACAATACATTCAAAGCTGCCGTTGATGATTTTATATAAGCTCTCGACAGAAGCAAAAGGCATTAAGTCTGAATTGCCGATAGTAGCCTGTAGCCGTGTGAGACTGGTAGGTGTGGAAACCAACATGAAGCGGCATAGGATATTTTTTTTCTAATATTTGTAAGTACCAGATTTTTTAAATTTGCTTCGAATGGCCTCCATATGCAGCGGCGAATTTTAGAAGATTTTGTGATATTTGATTAATTTCTATACGTTTTTTATTCAGGTGCGGAAGAAAAGACAATGTTTTATCCAATGTTAATCCCAAGTAGTCTATTGTATTTTCAGATTTAACGGAGTGCCCGTCTAATTTATATATTGGTCTTCTCTTCAGAAAACGTGGTCTTCGAAGATTTAACACTACACATTTGTCATATGTGAACTTCATATCCGTTTGTTTCGCCCAATCACTTATTATTTGTAGTATCTCTCTTCCCATCTGCTCCAACTGTCTTCTTGTTTGGGCAAAAATAATTAGAAGAAGATCATCTGCATATGCTATTATCTTAAAGCCATGTTCCTTTAATATTCTCAGTAATTTATTCAGGAATATTCTCCAAAGAAAAGGTCCAAAACAAGACCCCTGTGGGCAACCCCTTCTAAACCAGTGGATCTTTTCTGGCAGCCAATTCGGCATTGCTCCTCTTGTTGAAAGAAATGACGCTGCTATGTTTATTAACGCTTGTAATAGTTTTAGGAATTTTAATTCTTCAAAGGTCTCTAGCCAGGGTAGTCAGTCAAATGCATTCTTGAAATCTAGGGATATTAGGGAAATATAATTATTATTCTCTTTGAGCAGATTTATAAATGAGAAAAGTTCGGCTATCGCTGACTCCGTCGAACGACCTTCTTGGAAGCCATGTTGTGATTTTTGTAGTTCTTTTTAGCTATATAAGTTAAAGTTTATCCTTTTTATTAATAGTTTTTCATATATTTAACCGAAGATTGGCAGTAAGGAGATTGGCCGATATGAAGATGCGATGTCTGGTTTTTTAGAGGGCTTTATGAAATAAACCAATTCTCCAATCTTCCATGTTTTGGGGAAGTAATTTAAATATAGCAGAACATTGTACATTTCTAGTAAGAGAAACTTATGATGCTTGATTAATTGTCGTACTATGTTATGATCAATTTCATCGGGCCCCAGGGCCTTGTTCCTGTTGAATGAGTAGATGACATTTTTAAGTTCTTTTAAAGTAAAATTTTCAGTTGCCTTTGCCTTCTGCTGGTTAAATATTGAGTCCGCTGGCATTTCTGCTTGGCCAAATATTTCTGTGGTTAGAGTTTCGTAGAATCTTTCTGCTGTTTTCGTTTCTTCCTCTTGTTCTTCTAATGAATACAGTTCTCGATTATGATAATTTTTAAAAGCTAATTTTTTTATTTTTCCATAAGGGTTTTTGGATTGTGTACAAAATCTTGTCCATGCCTGTTTTTTCGCGTTCAAAATTGCTTTTTTATACATGGCTCTTTGTGATTTAAATTTAATTATATCTTGTACTGTAGCCGCCGGGAGCTTTGTTTTTCTTTTTAGTGCCCTAACTAAATTACGTTTTGTGCATAGCTCATCGTTCAACCATGTTATCTTCGGTTGGTGAGTACTTTTTCTTTTCTTGAGTGTCTGATCACATGTTCTTTTAAGTAATTGGTAAAATTCTTCATATTTTTCTTCAAATTCCTAATTGGTTTTTATATTTTTGAAGTTGAAATTTTGCTGGTTTAATTCTTTTTTAATTTTATCGTTGAATTTTTTAAATGATGTTTGTTTTGTTCGATATCTTCTGTTTGGTAACTGCGGGATTTCAATATTAAAGCTCGATGTGATCAGTCTATGATCTCCAAAGTCCATATCTGGGTGTACCATCCAGTTGTCCAGTAAAGGGAAGAGTGATATTGATGATAGTGTAACATCGGTCCAGCCTTTTCTTAATGTTGTATTGTCCTTTTTATTAATTAATTCATACGTTGGTAAACTATGGGGATCGTTTAGTAACAAGAGTCTTTTCGTTGCCATATGCGATATTAATTTTTGCCCTTTGTCATCATCTTTTTTGTAACCTTACAAGGCACTGTGTGCGTTTAGGTCTCCAGCCAATAAGAATAAAATGCTGGAGCCTTTTACTTCTAGCCAATCATTAAGATCATTTTGTAAATCTGCTGACGGGGGTGAATATTGTGATCCTATTGTTAGTAAATTATTTATTAATTGAATGTTGATGAAGACTGAATGGTTGTTTTTCTTAATTTGAAGGTGGCTAATTGAAGGGTTTAGTATTATAATGCAGCAATTTTTTGCTACTGAGAAATAATACGGTGCTGAAAGTGGTAGTCCTAATGGGCGATTATCTGAGATATAGTAGTCTTGGAGGCAGGATATATCTATTTTTTCCTTTATTGCATAGCGTATGTAATCTGTTGTCGCCGTTTTGCTGTTTTGCAGATTAATCTGGGCTATTGTTAAAGTATTTATGGAAATTGGCTGTTTGGTATTATTGTTGATATTTGATGAAGATGCTGAAGAAGAGGGTTTGGAGATATCAGAGATGTTCTCTATGTTGAAAACTGCGCCTGTGAAAGGTTTAGACGTTGCTTTCTATCATAATAAAGGTTTTGAAATACATGACATTGGCTCGACGACGCACTATGCCTGTACTCAAAGCGGTTACCAAAATTGTCCACTGTGTTGAAACAATTTACGCACTGGTGCTGTTCTGGGGTACGCTTTTTAGGACAGTAATCTGATTTGTGGTTATGCATGCAATATTCGCATGTCTGTTTTCTTCGGCATCTTTCTATTGGGTGTCCGAAAAGCTGGCAGTTACTACATCTTATGAGTGTAGTGTTTGTGTTCTACAAGATGCTAAGCCGACAAAGATTCTACCTTGTGTTAGTAACTGAAATGCTTGCTGTTCTTCTAGTTCTATCATTAATTGCTAGAATTTGTTTTTTGGTCGTGAAATTACCTTTTGAGTATTATCTTTTATGTCGTGGTTTAATTCCGATCTCAGTATATCTTGTATTTCTTCATGTTGTACATATTGTGGAATACCAAGTATGATTATCTTTTTCCTTTTTTCCCCTAAGAATTTCATTTCCAATAAGCTCTGTAATTTTTCGTTTTTCTGCAAGATATTTAGTGTGTCATCTACCTCTTTGAGGTTGTTGCTTTTATTATAAAGGAGTTTTTATCTCTTGAGATTGTACAGAAAAGCTTCGGTAGTTTTGCTTCTCCTTTTAGTTCTCTATCCACAATCCCCCTTAATATGCTCATTGACATTTTTGTTTCTTTCATCCTCGTTAATAATATTGCCGATTTAGAAATTTGTGGCATTTTCCTTGAAATTTGTTGATGGGCTTGATTATGTTGGGGAATTGATTTTTGTGCTATTTTTGATTAGGAGGTTGAGTTGGCAGCGTCAGCATCAGCCTGGGAGATTATTGATGGTGTTTGTTGATTTGAGATTTCATCACTTTTCTGATTTCCTATCAACATTAATATCTGTTGGATTTTTAATTCCTGCAATTGCAAGTTTGTTTGTATTGCATACTTTAGTTCTTCCTCTCTCGCCAGGGAGTGGAGAGTCGTTTCTATATGTACTTGCTGCTGTTTAATTTGGTTTTTTTTTTCTTCTATTTTCTCTGTTTGCATTTCTAACGTATACAAGAGCTTTTTTATTTCATCTTGTATAAATTTAATGTTTGATTTTTCCATAGTTATATTCTTTTCTTGCAGTATTGTTTCTACGGTTTCCAATATTCCAAAGTTTTCTTCTATTCTGGATTTAATATAGTTTTGTGCTTTTTCTTTTAGCATTTGCACTTCCTCCTCCTTCATTATTATGGTATCTTGATTTTCTGTTATTTGCTGATGGAGATCTCCTTTTATTTTGTTTATTTTTTCTTCCATTTCTCCTTTCAAGGTTTCACTATATTCCCTCAAGTGATTTACTTCTTTTTCTTTCTCCATTATTAATTGTTGTAGTTTAAGTGTCAAATTTTTCTCCTTTTCTAGGGCTTCATTTGCTTCGAATATTTCATTTTCTAAATTTGTTTTTACTTTTTCATACTTAATGTTGTTTTCTTTTAACTCTTGGAGGATGTTTTCTCGATATTTTGCTGGCTCTATCTCCCATTTTCCATCATGTTTTCGTAGTAATCTGTCCATTATTTCTATCTTCTCCTCAATGCTCATGATTTTTTCCATTGCTGTGTCAAAATTTTGTAATTTGTTGCCTTGTATAGGTGTAGGCGGTTTTCTCGATCTCCTTTTAATCATAGCTGCCAACTCTTCCGCTTTTTCAGACCGCAAAAATTTAATAGAAAACTTTGCCTTATTAAATCGGCAGATTACGGCGATTTAAAAAGGTAAAATTTTCTATAAAATTTTTGTGGTCTGAAAAAGCGTAAGATGTTGGCAGATATGCTTTTAATGACTGACTGTGAAGGTGTTTTTATACTTTTTGTTAGATCCTCCACTGATGAGGAGGGGTAAGATCTTGATAATCTTCCTTTGCGATTTCTGAGGCGTTTTGGGGTTAGTGATTGAATATTAGACATATTTAATTCATTTTCATTTTCTGAGGACATACTCATTTTTAACTGTATAGGCTCAAGCTGAGTTCAGAAATAGTGGCCACAAATACTTTTTCTCAGCGTCTGTGCCTATTCTTCTTTTCTTCGAAATGATTATTTAAGTAACAATTGTTTACTAGCTTTTAGAAATTATGAGATAATACTATCTAATAGTTGATACCAGGCATTGTTAGAGCACATTCCGGTCTAGTTGAAGGAAAGGAAAAATAGTAAAGGGAATAGCTAAAACCAGTGATCTAGATCATCGAAATGACTAAGAAAAAAGATGATTGCCGAAACTGAACTATTAAACTTTTGAGGGGAAAAGAAAAAAAAATAAAACTTATTGATATTACTTAGAGTGGATGGATAGTATGGAAGAGAAAGGAGTGAGACTTATTTTATTGTGGAGAGTGAGTAGAGAAGTTTGGAATACATAATAAGTTACGGGGAGATACACTTAAAGTTAAGGGGGCAGGATATATTGTGGGCTTTGCTTCCCGAGCTTGAAGCACTGTTAATGCTTTAATAATATGTACACTTAAATGTGTACACCTAAAGATATTTACATAATTTTTACAATAATATTTACAATAAACCATACGGTGAATAGATCAAATCAATTGCAACTATGCTTTCATGTGAAATATTATTATAACACTTTGACTGACATTAGTCTTTAAACAATCACTGCAGTAAGTTAGTGGTATTGGGTGGACCTGATGAATTGGTTTCTGAGCCAGTGAGAAGAATTTTGAATGTGGTAATAGCCTATATAAAGAAGTAATAATGTAATCTAAAGCTATAATAGATTGGGGAAACTATAGTAAAATTAGGACTCACCACTGAAGCCTGTGTTCCTTGCTGCGCTTGAGTAAGCTGTAATCCCCATTGGGGAACTAAGAAAGTATAAAAATGGGAAATTTAAGGCTTATGGCGCCCTCTATAGTCACTAAAATGAAATTAGCTTAGGTATGACTCAAGAAACGGGAAGCTTAGTCCTAGTCCTTTCCTGCAAGGAATTGCAAGTGATGGGGGAACAAGAGAGGGGAAAATTAAGCAGAAAGTGCCCTCTATTGGCATAAAAGTGAGGAAATCATAGAATAGAATGCGGATACGAGAAGCTTGGACCAAGACCTTTCCGTCAAGGTACTACAAGTGCCAATTTGGATAACAATTGAAGAATTAGCCCCCCTTCCCCCCCCCCCTATGTCCCACCTGCTAAGCTAGAGAAAGACTATATACGCCAATCGAGCGGCGTGCCCAAATAGTCCGAATAGGGAAGATGAGCCTCTAATCTCAATAAATGGGGTAAAAAATCAATTAAAAAATAAATAAAAATAAATAAATAAATAAAAAATAAAGAATAAGTCTAATAAATCTGAAGCTGCGCTAATACATGCAGGCCTTCAAAGGGGAAGGAAATTAAGAGTAGGAAGGCAAAACAAGGGATCCTAGAAGGCTAATATATGAAAAAAAAAACCCATTAATCCCTGCACAAGTGGTGGAAGAGTAAAAAAGGGGAGAATTGAAGGCTTATGGCGCCCCCTATCGGCGCAAAAGCGAGTTAAACTTAAAAATGTTAATTGTTTCGGGAAGCTTAGACCAAGACCTTTCGAAAAAGGTATTACAAGTGCCTATAAAAATAAATTTAAAGAATATGCCCCCCCCCCCCTAACTCCCACCCGACATAGCTAGAGAAAAACAATGTATGCCAATCGATGCGGCGTGCCCAAATTATTCCGAATAGGAAAGACGAGCCTCTAAACACAATATTTAAGGGTGAAAAATCAATTTTAAAATTATAATAAAAAAGCAAAATAATTGTGAATTAAATGAACGACTGCACTGGAGCCCGCAAACCTTCAGAGGGTTAAGATGCTGTGTCTGGGAGAGTACTAAAACGAAATTTCAGTAAACACCGATAGCAAATGCTCAGTTTTACTGTAAAACTGTCAAAATGAGTGGTAATCGCCACTGTGTATCCTCTATGCTGACTTAATCTCTGAATTAATATAATTCTTGCTACATAACACTTATTATTCGTGAACAATCCCAAAATCGATAAAATAATTAAGTCAGGTAGATACCACTCCATCGTTTTTAACTCCTTTCAGATATGGGATGTCAAACCCGTTAAATGCACCAATCAATCTCTAGATTTCAGAAAATACAAAAGTTTAAGAGCTAATTAAAAATACTTCTAGTCAATTTAAAAATACGAGGATGGAGGTGGTGCAAAATATAGAGCCCTATCTTTCCGAAAAACCACTACACCAGACGAAATCTTAATTTTAAGTATTTTATTTGATTTTTTGAAAGAAGGTCACTCCTAATGTTAAGCTATGGGGAAATCAAAATATTGAGTTAGCAAAACGACACATTTTCGAAGAATTTTTTTTAAAAATATTAATAATTAACTTAGAATAACGTAAGTGGTCGCGGAGCAAACTAGAATGTCTAAAGTTATCAGAGATGGCATTTGTTAGTCAAAAAAAGTTAAACTTGTAACTTGTAACACCTTATAACAACATAGAACAATAATAAAATGACGTAATCCCTGCACATGTGGTGGAAGGGAAAGTGAGGGAGAAATGAAGGCTTATGGCGGCCCTATCGGCACAAAAGCGAATTAAACTTAAAATTGTTAACTGTTACGAGAAGCTTAGACCAAGATCTTTCCAACAAGTTATTACAAGTGCCTAAAAAATAAAATTAAAGAATAAGCCCCCCCGCCCCCCCCCCTACCGACAAAGCTAGAGAAAAACAATGTATGTCATTCGATGCGGCGTGCCCAAATTTAGTCCGAATAGGGCGGACGAGTCTCTAAAGTCATTATTTAAGGGTAAAAAACAATTTTAAAAATGTAATGATAAACCAGAATAAATATTAAATAAATGACGTGTTGCTCTGAAACCCTAGCTGAAACCCGCAGACCTTCAAAGGGCTAAGATTCTAAGGGTGGGAAGGTATTTAGATTGAGATTCCGTAAATATAGACTATAAGTTTTACTGTAAAACTGTCTTAATGAGTGGCAACCGCCACTATGAATCCTCTATACTGATTGAATCTCTGAAATTTTTTAATACTTTATATGTGACACTTAGTATTCGTGAATATACTCTTATTCGTTAAAATAATTAAGTTGGGTATGCTCCACTCCATCGAATAAAACTCTTTTCAGATATGGCATATAAATCATGGTATTTGCATCAATCAGTCAATCAATCTTGAGATTTCAGAAAATACAAAAGTTTAAGAGCTAATTAAAAATATTTCTAGTCATTTAAAAATAGGAGGATGGAGGCGCAGCAAAATAAAGAGCTTTATCTTTACGAAAAACACTGGTGGAAAATTGGCGCAGAGGAGGAGCCTATTGACACCACTAAAGTTTTATGGTATTCTTCACCTTAATAAAAATGCATAAATTCTGTCATTAGATAAGGCGAAAAATAGTACTAAAATTTACTGGTGTCAATAGGCTCCTCCTCTGCGCCAATTTTCCACCACTGCGAAAAACCACTACACTAAACGATAACCCAATTTTAAGTATTTTATTTGATTTTTTGAAAAAAGGCCCCTCCTATGTTAAACTATGGGGAAATCAAAATGTTGAGTTAGCAAAAAGACACATTTTCAAAGAAGTTTTAAAAATATTAATAGTTAACTTAGAATAACGTAAGTGACGGCGGAGCAAACTAATAGGTCTAGAGTTATCAGAGATGGCATTTGTTAGTCAAAAAAAGTTAATCTTGATATCTTTTAAGCTATGACAATAAGGTAAACAAACCGCCATTTCCCATGTATTTGTATAGGAAACGCCAACGTGACTGGTGTCAAAACAGCATTTTTTGAAGAATTTATTTAAAATACTTAGGGTGCTCAAAACTATACAAAAGTGGTATCGGAAGAAAGAAGACATTTCAAATTTTAGTTCCATGGCATTTTTTTGTCAAATATATTTAGATATGACAACTTTACAGACTTAGCAAAAGAGGTGACGCCACCATGTTAAGTCTATGGGGAAAAAATTTGCCAAAGTAAAAAAGTGATGCTTAATCAAATGCTCATACACAGTTTAATACTGCAGATAACTTGATGAAATAAGTACTAAATAAAAGACAAAGCTCTAATGAACACAAATCATGCAACAAAAATTAGTTATAAATACGTTATATATACACAATAAGTACATGAAAAAGTGGCTGTTTGAAAATGGCGCTATTTTGCACTACAACTGCAAAAATTCAAAAATTTGTATCTTGGTTAATAACAAACGTAGAGATATGTATAATAGCTTAAAATGCTCGTATTTAAGTATGGAACAATAAAAAAACAACATAAAAATATTTACATAAGTGTATGTAGTACTAAAAGCTCGAGAAGTCGGAAAAGCGAAAATCGCTGGGGCGAGATTAACAAAAAATTTAAATAACTATATCTTTTGAATCAATTCATGAAAATAAGCCCACAATATATCAAAAATTTCTTTTTATAAAGAGGAAGAGAATGAAACCAGAATCATGGTTCTAGCTTACCTGGTTACGGAGTTTTAGCCGCCAAACATGGGAGCTACGAAAGGTGCTGCAACAAGGTTTGATGGTTTCTCTCACAAACGCTCTCGTGTTCATGGAAATTAGTGCGATGCGTATTAGTTGCTGCACTTTGAGTGAGAGAAAATTTCAACCTTACGTGCGTTGTACCTCGTGCTGTGCGCCAGGGCGACACTTTTGAACAGTGTTGCCAGTGCGCTACTTTTTTTAAATTCAGAATTCTTGATTGGCACCACTTTTTGAAACGGTACAATTCACTTTGTTTTTGCCTTAATTAATATGTCATCAAATAAGGCACATTTTACCATTTGAAAAAAGCGGTGCCAAACAAGAATTAAAAAAGTAGCCCATCTGGCAACACTGCTTTTGAATACTAGGCCTGAACGCTGACACAAAAATTGCGGTTATCTTAGGCACATTTTTTCCCGTATGTACGGTACCTTAACTTTAGACACCAGTATTTTACAAAGAAATTCCTCTGACTTGTTTAGCCTCCTTAAGCCTTTGAGCTCTGGTGTGGGTGTATTTCTTCAAAATTTTCAAATGTCACAGTGGCTCCAGTATTTTGCACACAAAAAATTCGGTTTACAATATACAGGAAACATATATTTATAATTTATATATTTTCAAATAAATTTGGTCGAATATTCCGGTGTCATTATGAAATTTGGAGATTAAAATTAAGTGGGAAGAAATTTAACCACCGGAGATCAAAGGGTTTAACCCTTTCAGGGGCAAGGTACTTGTCTTTATAAAATGTTGAAATAATTTATTGACACCAGTACTTACAAGGGAATTTATTTGTAAATTAGTAAATGCATAGTTTCGCATATTTCAGAAAGAGGAAATTTTCATTATAAAATTCCGGTGCCAATGTGGCAATTAGGGATAAATATTATGTTATGCCGTCACGGCATCACGCCCTTCAAGGGGTTAACAGTCGCATTAAATTATGGTTTAAAAATTCAGTTTGCTTATTGGCACCAATTTTTTGAAAAAGAAATATTCACCTTATTTAATGACGGGTAAAATGATGCCATATTAAGCCAATTACACTATTTTATAAAACTGGTGGGAATCAAACAATCTGAATAAAAGACACAGCTCGTGAATATCAGGGGAGCGAGAATTATGGGTTTAATGTCAGAAAAATAAAGCGGAAAAGATTTTTACAAATTATTGGTACCGAAATTCAAGTGACCGTACATTTATAAGCCTGAGCAGATGAATGGAATAAATTTCTCAAGTTGGAAATAGCGCCCCTTTACAACTAGTCTTCTTTTTGCATGCTGTAAAATAAAAAAATTTAACCTGAAAAATTAGAAAGAGGAATTGAGAAATTTTAATTGATGTCTTAGCATGCAGTTAGTATAATTTGGATCTTAGGTTAAAAACTCTTAATGAGGTCGATCTGTTTGATTATGGTATCAAAGAATTGCTTGTAGCTGTTCTCTTCTACTTCGCGGCTTATGCTTTCAGTGTTGCCAGATGGGCTACTTTTTTTAAAATCAGTTTCTTGATTGGCACCATTTTTTTAATGGTAAAATATGTGACATATTAATTAAGGCAAAAACAAGGTGAATTTTACCTTTTCAAAATAGTGGTGCCAAACAAGAAATCCGAATTTAAAAAAAAAGTAGCCACTGGCAACACTGTATCCTTTGACAACTCGTGCGTGAGTTCATGTGGCGTTCATGTTTGGGAACAAAATTTACATATTCTGCGCTTGCAGGTAAATTCTGTTTTGGAGACCGGCCGATACGCGGAGCGAGTATGCGGTAGTAAATTTAACACGTAGCTTGCAGGCTTACAATTCAAGGGCTTTGGTAGACACGCTGAAATAAATCCGTCTTCGGCATCCGACATTTTTGAGTCAGTGCTCAGGCCTAGTATTCAGGGGGCAGTTGCCAGGGGTGTGAAACTGTGCCCCGCCAGATACCGATACTTTTTTAACAGAAAAAGTCGTCTTCTCGAATCACAGCGATTCGGAGATTTGATAATGCAGTGATTACTGTAAAATTCTAGTGGTTTCCGGTGGGCCACAATTTGACACTCCTGCTGTACTCTGTGTATCCGTAGCCAAACGGTGATTTTTTAAAATGCCATTCCGATGTTGCTTGCACTTTAACCGCTGCGGGACTGGTGGCTTTTACACAAATTTTATTTTATTGAGACCACTTTTTTTTTAAAGTTACCTTTACATAAACAATCACGAAAATCCTCTAATTAATGAAACTAAATATTAATTTTCTTTTTTACTGGTGCTTGCAACAAATGCCTTATGCTCTTTTAGAGGGTGCGTATATGCACCCATGGTCCCGAACAGGTTAACCCTTTAACACTAGAAAGACGGGATATTTTACTCAAGTTTTTTAAAAATATTTAATACCAGAATTTTTTATTTAGAACTGTTTAATTTATTTAATTAACCCTTTCTTTCTTTGTGCCGTTTAAACTTATTTTATAAAGAAATCTGTGGTTCGAAACGAAAGAGTTTCATTTGGTACGGGCCAAAATGGCCCCTCGCCGTCATTCTAGTGTTAAGCTCAGGTAGGTGAATTTCTTCGAAATAACAAAATGTCACATTGGCACCAGTATTTTGCAAACAAAAAATTCTGTTTTGTGATATACACGAAAAAATGCATTAATTTATTTGCAAATAAATTTGGTCGAATATTCCGGTGCCATTGTGACATTTGAAAATAAAAATTAAGTGGTAAAAGGGTAAGAAATTCACCCACCAGAGCTCAAAGGGTAGATGCTAGAAGAGTCTTGAAAATTCGAAGGAGTCTGCCAGCATATTTAAAGATCAGAAAATTTCTGTTTAACACTATACAGACCGTAAACAGTGCTGCCAAATCTGGCGGGTTTTTTATTTAGAAATTTCGAGTTCACGCACGAAAATTTTTAATACTAATTTTCATTTATTGTATTCACGAAATATATATCATTATAATAACCAAGTTTAACTACTCAAACTTTTTCGGAAAAATTTAGAATTTCTTGACTATTGTTTAATAAACGACGCATAAATGTGTCAAGCGGCCTTTATAGCGTTAATATTTGCATCGCAGACTTTGTAGCCCATCTTGTGAAATCCTAGACTTTGTAATATTTTTCCGTAATTAAATAAGGCAAGACAATCTATAAAATTTTGCTGTAAAACTGCACACGGCCAGAACATTACTATTTTCAAATTCAGATTGTTTGATCCTTGCATTTTTTAAAATTCTACTAAAATAATTTTAACCGGAAGCATTATTCTTCACGTTCATTACAAAAGCAGAATTTTATTAAAAGGACTCTGTACGTCGGTTGGCAGTTTCCAATTAAAATTAAATGGTCATTTTCATGGCCACCACCCTTAAAAGGGTTAAATAAAAAATAACTATTAAATCTTTCTGGTGAGAATTCAGAATGCCTTTATAAAAAAAACTCCGCCTCATCTGGCAACACTGCCGTCATGTTCGTGTTTAGCTAAACAGTGTTGCCAGTACGACAGTGAGTATACTATACTTGGAATTTCAAAGGAATTCGCTTCTACTATTAAATGTCAGAAAAGGGTATATCTGGGTTTCATAGCAAAATATGCCCTTTAGTCAATCAGTTCGAGTCCTTCATGAATCCATAGCTCTTAAAAAGAGATGCGTTCTGCAAAGTTTGAAGCACATACCTCAAGACGATGGGGGGTTATGATCCTTAATGTACGATTGTTAAAATAATGCATTATAACGAAACTAGTGGTCGAAATTCACCGATAAAATATGTGATGTGTAATATTATCATGCCAATATTGGATATTTCTTTCAGATTTGTTTCAGCAAAAGAAAAAGTTTTATTACATTTCCCTTGTCTTTAATTAACATTTTAATCAAGAACATATCGAAATATTTCAGTGACCAACTTAAGTTTTTTTGCCACTAATACTACGAGATATGATGCACATTTGGTGTAAGATTCAAGGCTCTACACATGCTGCATCATACAATAGAATTAAAAAGTTATTCCAAGGAGTGGTTGCCTTCCACCAATCTCACTTTTATTTATAAATCTAATGCATTTGGTTCTAGTTTTAAATCAACGCAAGGTGGAATAAGTTATTTTTTTATTTGTATGATGCAGCCTATGTAGAAAATTAAAACTTACACCAAAGGTAGATCCTACTTCGTAGTATTTGCGGGTAAAATTGAAGGAGGTTACCGAAATATTCCTTTAGGTTCTTAATTAAAATGTTCTATTAAAAACAAAAAAAAATGTAATAAATATTTTTAAAATTATGTATTAAAAACAAAAACATTATGCTAAAAGGTACACACATTTAAATACAATCAACATCAATGTTTCATTTAGCACCTGCGAACGTCTTCAAGATGTTATAATACACAAAAGTCTAAAATTTTAAAAATGGCTGCAAACGTCTCAGAGTCCTGGAGGATACTTGACTGGAGCACACACCAAACGTTATCAAGTTGCCAAGGCAACCAAAAGAAGTAAACCATCCCAGCGATGGAAAAAGGGGGGGGGGGGGACTAAATTGAACTCACACCAAAAATGGTTTATAACATAATATGCCGTATTTTATGAATGCTGTAGGATAAATTATCGTTACAAGTTTGTTGTCCAAGCTTAATAATCCTAATGGACTCTAAAATTTTGTTGATATATGGATTCTTGCACGGAATCCTGAAGACGTTGTCGAATTTTTAATTAGTAATAAATATTCCTTTGCTGAAACAAACCTGAAAAAATATCCACTACTTTTATGCTAATATTACACTCCCATTATTTTTCTCGGTTAAATTCGACAACTAGTTTCATCACAATGCACTCTTTTTCAAAACGGACATTAAGGGTATAACACAGCTGCCAACTTTTACTCTTTCATCCTACCACTAAAAATTTTTGGTAAATATTGTCTTACTTAATCGTCGAAATCTCAAGATTAAACAAGGGGACAATCTTTATTAAATTTTAGTGGTAGCAAAAAAGCGTAAAAGTTGGCAGCTATGGTATAAACCCCTGTGGGCTCAGGTATTATGGTTAAAACTTGGGAGAAACGCATTGCTTTAGAAGGGCTATCGATTCATGTAGGACTCGGCCTGGTTGACTAAAGGGCATATTTTATTATGAAACCCGGCTATAACCTTTAAATTTATTGTTTAATTGCAAACTTTGTAACCACCTTGTGTAACGAAATATTTTGTAATATTAACATGCAATTAAATAAGGCGAGAAAATCTATGAAATGTTGTGGTGAAACTGTGCGTACCCTGCAGTCCAATACTTTTTTAAAATTTTAAATTAGTAGGTAGATAAATATGTTTTTGCAGAAATAGTATTCGCTTTACGTATAACAAATTTAATAAATCGAAAAAATGCTAATTTTACTGTTTCAAATAAGTGGTGGTAATGAAGCAATATGAATGAAGAACAATTCGTGGACTGGTAACCAGTGTTGCTAGATTCGGGACTTTTTTGTCCCCAGATTGTTGATTTCACCGATTTTTTGAGATAGAAATATTCGGCCTATATAGAAATATATTAAAAATTCTGAAAAATAATGCGAATTATACTATTTTAAAAAAGTGGTGGCAGTCAAATTATCTGAATTAAAAAAATCCCCAATCTGGCAACACTGCTGGTAACATAACACATATAAAAGCGCGTTGTGGCCCGAGGACAGCATATTTAACCCGTTAACTGCCGAAACTGTAAGATGGGAGTCTTCACCTTTTTTATGTTTGCTACCATAAATATTGAAAGATAATCTTCGCTTTATTTAATGTCCAAACTTTCTGTAATTAATCAAGGTAATTTTTTTAGATCAAAAAATAGTGGTATCATGATAGTTAATTAAAATTTATTTTAACGTTTAAAAAACGCAACACTAGCAGATAACGGGCCTAAGACCTCTTAATTAAATCTTATCAGTGGCGTAGCGCCAGGAGGGAGGGGGCTACGGGATCATTTTACTGCCAGCACTATTATATAGAAAATTTGGCTATATTTAATCACTGAACGTTATACGACTAAAGAAAGCAAAATTTAGCATACAATAATAGTGGTAATGAATGATCCAGTACCCCCGCCCCCTTCACATTACACCACTAATCTTATAATTGAGGGGCTGACAGCCATAATAGACCAAGTCCATTTTGAAAAAAAAAAAAAAAATGAGACAGTCCATTTAGAAAGCGCGTAAAATCTGTTTTACCCACTCCCACAGTGAACCAAGTCCGTTTTAACATACTTTTTCATATATGTCATCTGGTTACAGACTTGGTTTACTGTGGGAGTGGATAAAATAGATTTTGCGCGCCTTTAAATGGATTATCTTATTTTTTTTTTTTCAAAATGGAATTGGTCTACTATGGTTGTGAGCCCCTCAATTAATATGCAAGATTTATTCACATTGTACAGGGTGTTCCAAAATTCGACCAACAAATTAAGAGGGGTGATAGAAGGCATCAAGATGATGAAAAATTGCCGTAGAGCATGGAATCACAAACCACTCACTTAGTCACAAATACAGGGTGTCTCAACCTAACTAAACTTTGGTTTACAGCAATAATTTTTCGAAAAATAAAAACATTGCATTGGAAATGCAACTATATGCACCTTGTTTTGTGCGAAACTTTATAACATTACGAAAAATTCTGGGAAATGAGGGTGCTCGCGAAATAGATGATGCCGTATGAACTGATAATCACAGTCCAAAATGTGCAGCGTGAAGTCGCTGCCATCGAAATACTCAAGGCCAGAGGACACGGGTGTGACGTTATCACTAATCGACCGTCTCCTCACTAGTGTTGGAATTCTTGCCGGAAATTTTGAATAGCATTTTTTTTTATTTTATTTGTGGAATATCTATCATCTTATAAAACAATAATAAGTATAAAAACTTACTGGTGAGAATTTGGAATCCCTTAATAAAAAATCAGCCAGATGCGGCAACACTGTGGCATACTGCATCTAGCCGAATTTTAATTTAGGGATTCCAAATTCTCACCAGTAACTTTAAATAGTTATTATTGTTTTATAAGATGACAGATATTCTACAAATAAACGCAAAGAAAATTGCTATTCAAAATTTTCCGGGGTGAATTCCAAAAGTAGTAACAAGTCGGTCGATTAGTGATGACGTTACACCCCGTGTCTTCTGGCATTGGGTATTTCGATGGCAGCGGTCAAGTGCATACTGCTGGCGCGCATAATGGAAACTTCTACAACCTTTTTTGATGTTGTCCTATTTATAACAAAAGTAAACATGTGTATGAAAATATTCATTATAATATACTTCAGTTTTCTGAAAGTTGTTACAGTCAACCCAAATTGGTTTAGTGTAGAACACACCCAGTATTTTTGCTTAAATACGTGGTTTGCGACCCTATGTTTATGGTAATTTTTCATCTTCTTGATGCCATCCCTCACCTCTTCTAGTTTGTTGGTTTAATTTTGGAACACCCTGTATAAACAATTTAAAACTTAGTTAGTACGTAAGTGATAAATGGCATATTTGTTTTGTAAAAATTGTGGTCATTTTTCATCTTGGTTATATAGATTATCGCATTTAAAAAGACTCTATAAAATGGAGAAATTTTCAATAACCTTTAAAAGTCTCGAAAAGATAATGAGTCTGACCAAAATAAACGATTTCAGCAGTTTGTTGCAAGCGATTCTTCTTTAAAAACCTAAAAGGATATAAAATAAAACTCACCTCTTCTGATAGTTCCTTTTGTTGAATTTCCTTTATCTCTTTGAAAAAAAAATTCTAAGTAAGATAAAAAAAATTTCGGTTGAAAGCATGTATTGAAAGACAGGAACGATTTCTCATTTTCCAGTTTTTAAACGATAAATTAAAATAAAAGAATATCAGTACTTTGTGTTAAATGTAATTAAAGGTGATTAAGCAAAGCTTAATAGAAGTAAATTACAATTAATAAATCCTTTACATACAAATGGCTGCAATTAATTTATGATAAGGACATGAAATTAACAATACAAGAATTTAAAAATATTTAATATAAAATTGAAAGTTATGAGAAGAGGAATGGGCTTATTCAAATATCGATTTACTGAATACAGCCACCTGATACAAGTTTTTGACCTCATTATTTCGTATTAGTATTCTTTGCTTTATTTATACACAGATTTCAGCAAATAAATAATGCAGTGTTCTTAAAACGTAGTGAAAAAATACGCAGCAGTTGCTGTTTACACTTTACAGAATTTTTTTCATATATGTGGGGTGATCCAGATGATCAAATAAATATACAGTCGTGGATAAAAAAGTAAACTCCCCTTACTAACACTGAAAAAAATTATCGTAGAAGAAAGTTACTGGTAGCACATGATTGCTAATAAAGTCTACTTTTAAATGATGTATATAAAATTTGCTTAGGGTACATCTACATATTAAAACGAAACATAACTTTGTTTTTTTTAATAGCAGTACACAATTCTGACAACATAAATGAAATCTACACCATTCAATTAGCCGAAAAACAAATTTTTATGCAATTCGTACTATAAGTTTCCGAGAAATTAATTATTTTAAAACGAGCGTATTTAGGGGCTGTATACAAATTGCAGTTCGGTACTCGATTGTTGACGGAGATAGCCTCCTTCTTTATCAAGGCATCTTAAGCGCCACTCAAGCAGTCATTGAAGACTGCTAGATTGCAGGATAGCTTAAGAAATTTCTAAATATCTAGTCACTTCTACCATAGACGGCCTCTTAAACCATCTTTTTTCCCTTTTTAAAGCATAATTTGAAAACTACAGGGAAGAAAAGTGTGAAATTTTGGATTTCCATAAAGCGGGACTTAATAAATCTAAATCCATCAAAAAAATTGTAGGTTTCGATTAATAATTTTTTCGAATATTAATTTCATAATTCATAATTCATATCATAATGTTAAAAAATTGCAAATTCAACGTAATTTTGTGTGGGTATTTTAGTATTATTGCTACACAAAAAATTAGCACATTAGGAGTATAATTTCAGGAGATATTAATAAAAATATGAAAATGTAATTTAACATTAGAAGCACTGAAATTTGAATGTTTATAATTGAAAAACTTGTCATTCAAATCACTTAAAATTTGGTTTCTTGGCATAGTTTGAACCGACGATTTGAAATATCATGTTAAAATTGGGTATTGCCATTGAAATTTTAATACATAAATTAAGTTCCTACAACCACTATATTTATATAGAAATATTACTCCTCTAAAAATTACAAAATTATGCTACTAAATAAAGTTAAAAATCTATCTTAAGTTTTCTGGTGTCTAATCCTTAATATAAAAATAAAAAACACTATTCTAAAAGAATAATTCATGCAATTAAGGGTTAATTGTCGCTCCCGTGATATTCACAGGCTGTTTCTTCTATTCAGATTGTTTAATTCCCAACAATTTTATAAATAGTGTAATTGGCTTTATTATTGTATCATTTTTCCTGTATTTAAATAAGGTGGTGCTAGTAAATAATTTGAGTTTTTCAACCGTAATTTAGTGCGACCGTTAAGGGGTTAAACAAGAAAAGTACGTAAAGTTAAATATGTAAAGCATAGCTGCCAACTCTTACGCTTTCTTCCTACCACTAAAATTGTACAGTAAAGATTGTCTAATTCAATCGTCGAAATCTCACGATTACACAAGGCGAAAATCTCTGTTAAATTTTAGTCGTAGCAAAAAAGCGTAAAGGTTGGCAGCGAAGGTAAAGTCTTTTGAAAAAGTAACCTTCATCCATTTTATAGACAAATAGACGAAAAAACAGAAGTAGCCAATTGATTGGGAATTATATGGTTTTTAAATCTGTGTTAAACAATAAGTTCCTACTAATACGCACTCCTATTTTTGACGTCATACATGGTTTCTTTGGTAAAATGTATAGTGATACCAAATGGGAAGTAATTCGTTAAATTACGTAATTACATTGCATTATTTAATTACATTACATTACATTATTACATTACTATTTAATTACATTATTTGTTTAATTCCCAAACAATTTATGCAGATGTAAAATTGAGAACGCCTAATTTTAAATACCACAAAGCTATACGTTATACTTTATTAAATCACATACCTGGTTCTAAATATTTTTAAAAGCATTCTGGGGTAATACCTCTATTGCCGAAAAAAATCCGTCGTATTTATTTACAAAGTTATATGATTAAATGAGGCGAAGATTTCTTTTAGGAAATACTGGTAAGCAAAAGTGAGCACCAGTACATAAACGGTATAGGGAGGAAAAATTACTTCAAATGAAACTGATAAATTCAGAGGTCACTTTTTAGCTACCACATTAATCAGTAATTTTTATTTGAGATTTCTTTTGTAAATATTGTAATAATTAACTTCCTGGGAAAATTTTCTTACGTACGTATTAAAAGTTCACCACGAGGTTCAATATTTGAAAATAGCAATGTCGAAAAATGAAAACGCACCTAACCTGGAAAATGTTTCTGAAAATAGTCTTTTTTAAATTTTCAGAAAATATACACTGAAACTATAATTAAAATAACAGCGGACTGGAAACTTTATTAACCCTTTCAGGGGCAAGGCACTTCTATTCGCAAAATGCTGAAATGGGAGATTGACACCAGAATTCACATACAAATTCATTTCAGAATAAACAAGAGCTTTTGGTCACGTACTTAATAAAAGGTAATTTTTTCCTTCCAATGTTCTGGTGCCAATGTGGCGTTTAGAGATTAAAATTAATGTGGTCTGAAAATGAACCACCGTCCTTGAAAAGGTTAAAGTAAAATCATACATACTTTAGACAGGAATTATACAAGCCCAATGACTTAATGAATATCGTTATTGTTTAGTTTAACCCTTTCCGGCACTGAAAGGGTTCTTACGAAAATTCTTTTCGTAAAATGATGAAATGATTGATTGACACCAGAATTTACAAACGAGATTCTTAGAAAGAAAACACTTGTATTTTTAAGCTTTCATTATAAAAGCAAAAATTTATTAAAATATTCTTGGTGACATTTGTAAGTTTGGAATTAAAATTAGGTGGTCCGCAGTGGTCCGCGCTGTGGCGGCCAGGGTTAACACATTGTTGACCGATGACGAGTACACTATATGGCCAAAGGTGACCGGTCACTTGCGAGTTTTGATGTTTTGTTAAATATCTAGAAAAATACATGAGGAATTAACCTGAAATTGCAGGTGTGTAAACAGTATTGTATAGGTCATATATTTTCGCGAAGATTTTTTCCCGGAACACCATAGGGGACCGTCAAAAAATTGAGAAAGAACGAATATCTGTTGAATAACCTTGTAAAAACTAATTATTAATAAGTGGCTTATTGTAATATACTGTGTTCATTTTTATGAGGATAGGATGTATACTCGTACAGAAATTAAGGTTTTTATAAAAACAGTCCCAAATGTCGCCAATTTTTTTTCTTATAAATTGCAGAGTTTTTAATATAAATAAAAATTCTTTTCAGAAAATATGACGAACAACATTGTACACAATATTCCGCAATCAGAATGAAAATATAATAAAAATTGGATGAAAAATGAGCAGGTTTACTAAAAAATGGTTCACTGCGCATGCGCGATTGCAATCAAAATATAATGTGCATAATGTGTTATCTAAGTGTATAGAGCAACTTTTGTAAAAGTCTCAAAAACATAGTTTGAAAAGTCTGATAATAATCCTTTATAGAATAAGCTCAAAATCCGTTGTTCCCAAAAATGAAGCAAAAACATAAGGGGTTATATCCATGTATCCATTGATTAGTACCAATTTAGCATACACAATATTGCACGTAATACTGTATTTGGATACAATCCCTCATCTTTTTGCTTCATTTTGGGAAAAACGGATTTTGAGCTTATTCTATAAAGGATTATTATCAGACTTTTCAAACTATGTTTTTGAGAATATTACAAGAGTTGCTCTATACAATTAGCTAACACATTATGCACATTATATTTTGATTGCATTCGCGCATGCGCAGTGAAACATGTTTTAGTAAACCTATTCATTTTTCATCCAATTTTTATTATTTTTTCATTCTGATTGCGGGATATTATGCACAATGTTGTTCGTCATATTTACTGAAAAGAACGTGTTTTTATATTAAGAACTCTGCAAATTATAAGCAAAACACTTAGCAAAATTTGGGACTGTTTTTATAAAAACCTTAATTTATCGACGAGTATACATGCTATCCTCATAAAAATGAACACAGTATATTACAATAAGTAACTTATTAATAACCTCGAGTTTAAACGCTTTTGCTACATTAGTTTTTACAGGGTTATCCAAAAGATATTCGTTCTTTTTCAATTTGTTCACGGTCCCCTATGGGTTTTCGGGAAAAACAATCTTCGCGGAATTATATGACCTATACTATAATGTTTACACAAGTGCAGTTTCAGGTTAATTCCTCATGTATTTTTCTAGATATTTAAAAAAACGTCAAAAATCGCAAGTGACCGGTCACCTTTGGCCATATAGTGTATACCTTTCTTTACATAGCTGTCAATATCAGGGATGCCACAGCGAATATATTTTACACTCTAATAGCAACACGATAAAAAAAAAAAAATGTACTGTATTTTCCTTGCACAGGTTGTCAAAGTATATTGGAAATATTTTTGTTTAGAGAAAGTGGTGGAACATAATTAAAAAATAATTTCCAGTGGCCGTCCTGCAACTTTTATGATTTTTGTTTCCAGAAATTTTGAAAAATCTTTTTTTAATCATATAAGATATCTGGGATTAAATAATCTGAAGCTTTTTTTTTAATTTAGTGATATTAAAAAAATATTATAAAAAGTGATTTCATATTAAATTGCGTATCATCAACAAAGTGTTAAACCTTTTTTTTTTTTTTTTTTTTTTTTTTTTTTTCAGATTTAACTTTTACACCTTGCATAATAACTTAAAATATAGACTTTTTTTTTATATCTGTTTTTCAGTTAAAAAAAGATTATTTTCTTACAGTTTATTTATTTTTTTCTTACTGTATATTTTATACTCGATTTCAGATTTTCCTTTAAATCCTCTGGAGAAACAGAGCAGAGTTACCAGCATACAGCTTATTTCCGAGGCATCGTAACAATTGTTTTACAACCATGTCAACCATGTTTGAATCCGTTATTTTCATATAAAAAATAAAACTAAATGAAAACTACCAAGGTAGCCGTTGCAATTTTTCAACTATTTTTTCTGGTTCAAAATTTGTATCCTTCATACTTCCTACTTGCCAACTTACCGATAATTCCCGCAAAACTCTACCAATATATACTATAGTAAATAAAGAACTTTCGAACCTGTAAAATATTTAATAAAATGTGTATTGTTTCATCGTGTTCCTCATATAATATTATTTATTACATATTTTATCAGGCGCGATAACTGCTTATTTGCCTAGCAGTGTTGCCAGATGGGCTACTTTTTTTTTAATCAGATTCTTGATTGGCACCACTTTTTTGAAATGGTAAAATGCGCCTTATCTAATGACATATTAATTAAGTCTAAAACAAAGGGAATTTTACCGTTTCAAAAAAGTGGGGCCAATCAAGAAATCTGAATGTAAAAAAGTAGCCTACTGGCAACACTGTTGTCTAGGTCACGCTGAAACAATTTTACGAATATTATCGGTAAGTTGGCAGCTATGCTTCTTTATACAGGATGTCCACTTTGAAATATGTCCAACGGCTAATTCCTAAACCGTTAGTCATAGACATATAATTCCAATCACAAAAATGTTTTAAATGAGGCAAAGAAGTGTTAGAAAAACGATTTGGGTCAATAAAAACGTCTCTTAAAAAATTACGAAATTTAATTTTTTTTATACGGCCCCGGTCCGTATAAATATAAGTTATATTAAGTAAAATTGTTCTATTACACTGACAAGTAAGGCAAAAAAAAAAGTCCCATTATTCAACAATTAAAACTGACCGAGTAATAGCTGTTTAAAGTTGGAGCGTATTTTTTTCTGCGAAATAGGGGACATCCACAAATTTAGTTGAAATATAAATAATCGAGAGGTACACCACATGGCCAAAGGTGACCGGCCACTTGCGATTTTAGATGTTTTATTAAATATCTAGAAAACTACATGAGGAATTATCCTGAAACTCCAGGTGTGTAAACAGAATAGTACAGTTCGTACATTTTCGTGATGATTTTTTCCCGAAACCCCATAGGGGACCGTCAACAAACTGAAAAAGAATTAATATCTTATGGATAACCCTGAAAAACTAATGTAGCAAAAGCGTTCAAAATCTAGATTATGATTAAGTGCCTTATTGTAATAAACTGTGTTCATTTTTATGAGGCTAGCTTGTATACTCATAGCGAAATTAAAGTTTTTATAAAAAGAGTCCCAAATTTTGCAAAGTTTTTTGCTTATAATTTGTAGAGTTTGTAATATAAAAATGTTCTTTTCAGAAAATATGACAAACAACACTGTGCACAATACCCTGCAATTGAAATTAAAAAATGATAAAAATTGCATGAAATATGAGCACGTATACTAAATAATGATTCACTGCGCATGCCTGAATGTAATCAAAATTTAATTCATATAATGTGTTAGCAAAATGTATAGAGCAACTTTTGTGAAAGTCTCGAAAAATAGTTTGAAATGTCTGAAAATTATCGTTGATTGAATAAGCTCAAAATACGTTATTCCCACAAAGAAAGCGCAAAGATAAGTGGTTGTATCCAAATACAGTAATGCGTGCAATTTTATGTATGCTCTATTGGCACTAATCAATGGATATATGGATACAGCTCCTCATGAAAATATGGATACAGCTCCTCATCTGAAAATGACCTTCATTTTTAACACCATCACGTTACAAATTTTCGGAAATCGTAAATGTCAAAGTTAAAACATAGCGAAAATCTTGTATTATAAAGCAGATGTATAATATATTTTATTTTATTTTATTTTATTCAATAACTTATTTAATATTTTGTCTTCTTCTGGGATTCATACAGGGAACCGATGAGAAGTGGAGGGGGTCAATTTTAACTTTTAACTTTTGAAAAGTTTTCAGGCCATACAGTTACAGCGAAAATTTTACTGAAATACATAATTATTCCTTAACCCTTTCAGGGGCAAGGCATTTCTATTCGCAAAATACTGAAATGAGTTAATTAAACCATAATTTACAAGCAAATATCTTGCAAAATATGCAAAAGCTTTTCTTCACACACTTAATAAAAGGAAATTTTTCATTCTAATATTCTGGTGTCAATATAGCATTTGAGGATTAAAATTAAGTGGTCCAAAAATGAACCACCGCCAGGGGTCGTACTTGTCCTGAAATTTCACGACCAGGAAATTCTTCGGTACCAGTATTTTCTCATGGAAAAATCTCTTCCTAAATATAGCAAAATTTCGCTCGTTTGACCTAGATTTATTTTTCTATAAACAAATAGTAATATTCGTCCTGAAAAAATCCCTGAAGCGTACGACCCCTGACCAGTGTTGCCAGTGGGCTACGTTTTTTAATTCAGATTTCTTGATTGGCTCCATTTTTTTGAAACGGTAAAATTCCCTTTGTTTTAGCCTTAATTAATATGTCATTAGATAAGGCGCATTTTACCATTTCAAAAAAGGGGTGCCAATCAAGAATCTGATTTTAAAAAAAGTAGCCCATCTGGCAACACTGCCCCTGACCACAGCCTTTGAAGGGGTTAACCATTTGAGCTCTAATGTGTGAATTTCTTCCACTTAATTTTAATCTCCAAATGTCACATTGGCACCAGAAAATTCACCCAAGTTTATTCGAAAATAGATTAATGCATTTTTTTCGTGTATACTATAAAAAGAATCTTTTATTTAAAATAACTGGTGCCAATGTGACAATTGGGCATTTTGAAGAAATTCACCCCCAGAGTTCAATGCTGTGTTGCCAGATGGGTTACTTTTTTTAAAATCAGATTCTTGATTGGCACTACTTTTTTGAAATGGTAAAATGTGTTTTATTTAACGACATATTAATTAAGGCAAAAACTAAGTCAATTTTATAGTTTCAAAAAAGTGGTGGCAATCAAGAAATCTGAATTTTAAAAAAGTAGCCTACTGGCAACACTGGTTCAAAGGGTTAATATTGATATTTGATTTCGGTATCTAATTTGGAAAGCATATCAGTACCTCGATATTCCAAGATATACTAACCGCCACCCCCCCCCCCCCCCCCTCGACGTTTTTTAATAACACTGTTTTTGAATAGAATTTTTAACTTCGTTTAATGCAGACTTTTTGCGATTAATTAAAATTAATATTACTATAACGGAATAACGTATTAAAAAAACCCGGTAAGTTAGTAACCCATTATTCCACAAAATGCTTTTCAATAATACTATAAAGCTGCAAAAATTCGGGCTGTTTTGAAATCCAATAAACCTGGAAATTTTCTTAACAGATTTAAGAATTAAGATCATGGCGAAAATAGATTTTTCATTAACCCTTTAGAGCGCAGCTTTGCATATATGTTTGCATTATACAACAGTGTTTTGAATTTAATAGATATTTTTATTCGTATATACGTAATTCACACCAGAAAATTAAAATAGCAATATTTGCTTTAATTAATAACAGACGTTCCGTATTTAAATAAAGCAAAATTAACCATTGAAACTTTCTGGAGTAAAGCCAGATTCTCCTGAACTACGCAATTTCTGGAACGCATACCACTATGGGAATTAAAGGGATAAAGGTTAAGTTTTATAAATTAAATAATTATATAAAATAAGGTATTTGGAGACATACTTATTAAAATATTTACTAATTTGCAATATTTTAGCGTAAAACAGCCACACGACAGTAGTTTTTACTTATATTGCAGATGTGCAACAGAAGAAAAGATTGACGTATTATGTGAAAAATGTATCTCTGATTTTTTCATTATTTTTTGCTGTGTAATAATAAACCTTTCAGAGAATCATATATATTTTTTTCGAAAAAAAATTAAAAATCGTGCATTAAAGGGTTAAACCTTTTTTTTGGCTAGAATAATGTTTCTAGGATTTGAAAAAAAACTATAGATTGGCAGCTAGGTTAAAATATTAGTGTATTTTCCAATACTTTCGATTTTTGTGACAATTTTTTATAGTAATATTCGCTTTGTTTATTTGCAGAAATCCAGATGTTAAATAAAACGAAAGTTACTGTCCGAAAATAATGGTCTCAGAAAACGGGTAAAAATTGCATCTATGCATTACTTAACTTTTTTTCAGGGCAAAGTAATTATGTTGCTAAAATGGTGAAATGATTATTTGTATCAATAATTTTCGGATAAATCTATTTATAAAAAATAAATTCATTTATGTGCATTAGAAAAGCAAAATTTTATTCAAAATTTCTGTTGCGAGTTTGGCAGCTGAAATATTAACTCTTTAATGGGAAAACGCTTCTTCTCCTGAAATAATGAAATAGTTATACGAGAACATAATTTAACGTATAAATTTATTCAAAAATAACTAAGAGATTTTATTCATGTATTTTATGACAGTAAAATTTTATGAAGAAATTCTGGGTGCCATTTTGCAGTTTGGAATTAAATCGAAGTGTTCGCGCCATGCGAACACCACCCTTGAAAAGGTTTAAGCATAGACCCTTATCCATCGCTAGATAGCAATAGCAGTTCTAATAAGCCGAAAATTGTTCATGAAGCTATTTTTGGGCGTGTGAGTGTCAATTTTGCTTCAATTTTTTTGTCCGACATGGTGTCCCTAGCTTTTGCTTGGAAACATCTGAAATTTTAAACGTAAGGCTATCATATTTTTTTTCTCGTTTTAAATAGGTCACTTGATAATATGTTATGCTAAAAAAATTAATTTTTCGTTTGTTTGCTTTACGAAGCACTTTTCAAAGCGGTACATTTGAGTACCGCCGGGATTACGTTAAACATGGTTTTACTTATATATTTAACTTTTGAATACATATGGTGCATAAAAACGTACATATTTGCTAGGGATGCGTGGTTGCTATACAGGTGGATTTTTATACGGTGTAGGAAGATAGTGCATGATTTACGGATAACATTGATGAATAATAAAGGAAAAAACATGTTATTTTTATCTTTAGAAAAAATATTGTATTGGGTCGTTCGAAAAGTCCTTTCCATTTGGGAAAATTAATTCGTACCGGAAAATTCTATCATTTAACTATTAGTTATTAGCTCCGATATCTAACGTTTAGTAATTGACGGCAGAATCTTCTGGTGCGAATTGATTTTCCCAAACGAAAAGGATTTTCCGAACGACTCAATATTTTTACAAAACAAAATGGAAAAAAATTACAAATTAGATAAAAAAAAACTAAGACTGTCTTTTAGCATTTTTATGAATTCTTTAGAGTTTTCTACAACTAAATGTTCGGAAATTTCTTTCAAAAATGCTTTCTATCGGACGATAGTGTTGCGACTTTAGAATATTCTTCTGACCGGCGAAATGCTCACTCATGATGCAACAACAGCATCGTAATCTAGTCATATATACATAATAGACATATACATACTACATATGCATAAAAAGTCACGTTAAAATAATAAGAAAACAAGAAAGAAAATCTTGCATACGGCATAGATTATGAAACACTTTCCAACACTCCCTGAAAGCTTTAATAAAACTTCGTTATTTAGGGAAATGAGGTAAATAAGATAGCTAAGTAAACGTTTAAATATTGATTTCAGCAGTTACCGTCCATAGCCAAATATGTATCTCAATTCTTTTGAACAGCCCTGTATTTGATCTATATGTTGATATATATACTATATAATGGGAAAATTTAGTTTAGCAAGAAAACGCATAACAGGTTGAAATTTCTCTTTCAGCAATTTTTACTAGAAGAGGAAAACATACTTAAATACTTTGTACAGCCCTATAGTTTACCTAGTATTACACGCCACTATTCAGATAAAATTTAATTCAAACTAAAACACTATTAAAACTACTGAAATCGTATTTCCAGAAATTATCATCCGTAGACGGCATGCATCCAATTCCTTGCTTGACCCTGTATATCATTTTATCTATATTCTACAAATTTTTCTTAATAAACTAAATGCATTTCAGCGTAAAAATGCATAGCTCATTTAAAAACCACCTTTAAGCAATTTCGCTCATACCCATTAACCCTTATAGAATTTATACATGTCATATAGTAAGCATAAATATAATGAGACATAAAAGCGCATATCAAAATTGAAAATGCATTTCCAGCAATCACCGCGAATGTACAGTACTTCTCATACAATGTAGTATCTGAAACCTTTTGTGTGTCCCTGTAAATGCTCTGAACTTCGTATTATACGTGAAATAACTTATAGTAAACCTCAACGACGTATATAAATTTCATTACATATGTAATAATTTAACATAAATAAAATATGCCGCAAACAATTGACCCCCCCCCCCCCATACATCACTATGTAAGGGAATTCTTTTGTGTGGTCCTGTAAATGAATAATAACTATTCTTCGCACCACATATTCCACAGAATGCATATTTTACTGCACTTCATAAATGCATATAAATTTTGTTATGTTTGGATGCGTGTAAAATCATTAAAAATCATTTCAAACGATTTTTTCCCCATTGGCCGTAATGTAACGGAATACTCTTGATTGTCCCTGTAGATGAACTAAACATGCTACAAACTTAATTTTAAATAGGGTTTGAGCTATGGTAAACGTCTATAACATCCAAAAATTTCAAAGCAATCCTGGTATATTTACGAGAGTTAGAGCGCGTACAGACGTACAGACGGCCAGAAAAACTGATGTCATAAATACTTTTCAACTTTGTTGGAAAGTGTTTAAAATGGTTACAGCTTTTTGTTCTAAGTCTCGATTTTTGTCCAACAGGTATCACCCAACGTGGTACTTTTAAGTACCACATCAAGCAATTTGCCGTACTTAAAAAAAATAAATCTTTTATTTCTAAATGTATATATCTTCTAATGTGTCATAGTAATGCAAGGAAAAAAAAGTTTCGAGGAGATAGTTTTTTTGAATTCATAATTTGGGATATAAAGGTTTAAGTTTAAAAAAAAAATCTTACAAAAACAAAATGGAGTGTTTGGCTTAAGGAATTAAAGTCTCACAAATAGAGAATGTATCTGTGATTCTTAATGTCTTTTATCGTCTCCTTCAACTGACACTTAGTGAATTTAGTGAAACAAACATCCATCATTTTTCAGGACACTCTTGGAGATTTTCCAAATTTTAGACCGAAAATTTCAATATTTTCCAAGTTTCCTTTGAATTTCAAATGAATAGTGAATTTCCAGACAATTCGAGGTTTTCAGCTTTCAAATTTACCTGCGGGATTCATGAATATCGTAATGTTCCATACAGGTTTCTCGTTCTTTTATGGAAATAGAATATATTTTTTCAAACGTTTGAAAGAAAATGTAGAAACTTTAAACTTATTTAAAACAGTATGGATTAAAAAATTTAAATGCTGATTTAGGAAACAGATGTTAAATTCAGTTACACAAACAACGAATCGTCAAATGCTTGTGTACGGGTGAGGGCGTATCAAAAACTGCTACACATAAATTAACTTTGTATTTAAAGGTGACAAAGTCCAAATATTTAAATTGAAATTTTAGTGTTTAAGGTTAATTCATCTATGTAAATGTAGCAGAATTGATTTTTTTAAGATCCTTTCAAGAGCAAATAATTTCGTTTATGTAATGTTGAACTAACACCGAAATTATCGGAAAATTTTGTTTCAAAATAAGGAAAAGCAATTTTTCAAGTTTTTTTTTTTTTTTTTGCCTGGCTAAATTATAAAAGTAAAATTTAGTTAAATGTTTCTGGTGTTAAATCTTAATTAAAATTAGGTGTCATATAATATATCCCACCGCCCCTCGAGGGGTTAAAGGAAATATTTCTTTCCTGCAGTGTTGCCAGTGAGCTTACTTTTTTTTAATTTCAGATTTATTGATTGGCACCACTTTTTTGAAATGGTAAAATTCCCCTTGTTTTCGCCTTAATTAATTTGTGAATAACGAAAGCGAATTTTACCATTTCAACAAAGTGGTGCCAATCAAAAAATCTGAATTTAAAACAAGTGGATAAGTGTGATCACAGATCGCACAGAGGGTTTCATTTAATAGTCCTTTCAAAACACTTTATCCTTTTGAGAAATCTGTTAGTTCCACATTTCGCAACCAGGAGCGCACTCTATTATAAACAAACCTCGTTCCGAACGAAACTCCGTTTTACATACTATCCGTATATATATTAGTCGAAGGGAATTGGGCCCATAGCACCCGAGATAAGTAGCACCCCTAGCGGTAAAAAGTGGAACTAAAATATGTAAGGATATGGTACATAATATGGAAAAATGGTCAAAGGGGTGTCGGCAACAGTTGGAAAAGTGCTCTCTGTGTGAAAAGGACAGAGGTTAGAAAAATTGCTTAAAATATACAAGTTAGAGCCCGGAGGAGTAAATAATATAAGATTTTTTGAAAATTTTATGATTTGTCGTGTGGTCTGAGGTATTCAGCTATACGTATGCAAAAATTCATGTCTCCAACTTAATTAGCGTCTCTCTTAGAAAGAATTGCTTAAAATACACATGTGGTAGCTCAAAGGGTTAAACGTAAGACTTTTTCAAGATTTTATGATTTGTCGCCTGGCCTCAGGTGTTCTGCTATAAGTATGCAAAATTTCAAATCTCCAATTTAATAATGGGTACAGTTAGAACGAATTGCTTAAAATACGCATCTGGGAGCCCAAAGGGTTGAATTTACGACTTTTTCAAATTTTTATTATTTGTCGCATGATGGTGTTCAGCTATAAATAAGCAAAATTTCACGCCCCCAACCTAAATAGGGTGTCACTTAGAGAGAATTGTTTAAAATACACACGTGGGATTCCAAAGGGTTAAATGTACGACTTTTTCAAAATTTTATGATTTGTCGTTTGATGTGAGGTGCTCAGCTATGAGTATGCAAAATATCACAACTCCAACCTAAATAGGGTGTCACGTAGAAAGAATTGTTTAAAATACACATGTGGGAGTCCAAAGGGTTAAATTTACGACTTTTTCAAAATTTTATGGTTTGTCGTTTGATGTGAGGTGTTCAGCTATAAGTATGCAAAATTTCACAACTCCAACCTAAATAGGGGCTCACTTAGAAAGAATTGTTTAAAATACACATGTGGGGACCCAAATGGTTAAATGTACGACTTTTTCAAAATTTTATGATTTGTTGTATGATGTGTGGCGTTCATCTATAAGTATGCAAAATTTCAAGCCTCCAACATGCATAGTTTCTGAGAACGGGCTCTGGCAACATTGCTTTCCTGTTGCGGGTGTGAAATGGCTGTTATAACCGTACATGAAATTTCTCTTTCTTAACCAACACAGGAAACTTGTACTTTTTAAGCAACGTCATGGTTCGTACGCCTCCTTGAATTTTACAGACCAGAATATTTTTCGGCACCAGTATTATCTTATAGAAAATCTCTTCTTAAAAGAAGGCGAAATTTTGCGCGTTTAACCTTGTTTTTTTTTTTTTTTTTTTTTTTTTTCTATAAAAGGATACTGATAGTTTTCCTGGAGGAATAACGATATCCGTACGAATCATGAACATATCAGACTTCTTTTATTTTGCGTGTGGAAATTAAGTACTAGAAAATCATTGCTGTTGTATTTAACTAGTTGATGTTGGTTAGACGTAAAAATATGCTATTTAACCCTTTCAGAGGCAAATTACTTTTATTAGTAAAATGCTGAAATCATTTAATGACACAAGAATTTATAAACAAACTTCTGTGAAAATAGGTAAAAGCATTTTCTGAAGGACTAAATAAAAGGAAAATTTTCATTCCAAAATTCTGTTGCCCATGTGGTATTTGCGGACAAAAATCATGCTGTCCAAAAATAGAACACCGCCTTTCAAGTGGTTAAAAGTTTGGCCTTTAACTATTTCAGAGGCAAAGTTCAGGGGCAGTTGCTATAATGATGAAATGCCGGATATACACTAGGATTTAGAGACAAATTTACTTGAAAATATCGCACCCTTGCTTCTAAAGTGTCACAACTCGAAAAGTGGGTTTTCTGAGTTATGGCTACCATTCTATTTGGTTTTTACGCCTCTACCAATCACCTAAAGTACCAAATATTGCACTGAAAATCCACCCACCAGGTAGCAGGTGTGCTTGCAAAATGGCCATTTACCCTTCCACAGCCCAGATACAGTTATTTGAATTTCTTTGCATTGCCTGGAAAACGATGTTTTTTGAGTTATGCCACTTTTGAAGCAAGGGTGTGATATCAAGGAAGAGATTTCCGACTTTGGCATGCCAGTATAATCTTAGAGAAAATGTTATTTCATTCAATCGGAACATTTGGGCGATTTAAGAGAACAACATTTTCATCACATGCAAAAAGTCGGAAATCTCATCCCTGGATATGTAAAAGCCTTTCTTCACGTACATTATAAAAACAAAATTTTATTTCAAAATTTTGGCGTCAATGTGGCACTTTGGAATTAAAATGGAGTGTGATGTGCTACCCCACCGCCCTTCAAGGGACACTGTAATCCATTTGCAATGAGCGTCGTTCTCATAACTCTTAACTTTTTTACACAGTTTTTCTAAATAAGAATTTTCCCTTTAGTTACTAGCGCAAAGGCTTTGTTTAAAACTCACAAAATTTCAGCAAAAAATTATTGGTACGAATAATCAAGGATTCTTAAGCGCTTTATATCTTGCGTATAACTGATGCTCGATCCAAAGAAGGATAAGCATAAAGCTGATTCAGGTCTAAAAGTGTGAGATACTCCTCCGTGGATAGGGCAGAATAATATTAGATTAATCACATGTTATAGTAATTATTTAAATAATGCATTTAACATTTCGTGATATTCGTGTCATGAATGTCTAAACTTTTGGTCGGAAAGCCGTTTGTCATCTCTATTTCCAAGTATAAATCTTTGTCTTATTTAACCCTCTCGCTGAGTAAGTAATTCTTCGTGATGAGCGTCTTTTACAGAATTTTTAATCGTTTATCACCGGTTCTTTAAAGTAGAAATTTTTGACTATCGTAAACGGGGGAAAATGTCCTGTTTCCATCAGACCAAGTTTTCGCTAAAAAATAACTTGCGGAAATAAACAAATAGTATTAATTTGATGGAAAAATGCATGACCGGGCCAGTGTGCTACTTCATTTTAATTCAGATTTCCTGATTGGCACCACTTTTTTGAAACAGTTGTTGGACAAAGGAGTTATGAATAAAGAGCTGGAGACGTGTAGTGTATTGTCCACGAGTTGCGAGCGAAGCAATTAAGGGTGTTGTCGCAAGATGGCGGCTGACTTTCTACAGCGGATCAACAGTTTCTGGCAAACAGCGGAGAAAGCTTCCATCATTAAATTTTTAATAGAAATTTTTTCGTATTTTAGAGGGTTTTTTATGAAAGATTTCTCTCCCAAATATGGTTAAATTTTTTAATTTCTTTTACTGGTAGTAGTTTACCCAGGTATTATAATCTTTTTCACTGACACTGAGAGGAAGTTGCCTAGGTTGTCACAATGGTGGAAATACCAGGCCTGACTACAGCCGAAGGAAAACTTCCACCAGTAAAGATGAATATCTGTTTTGGGGAATATTTATGACTGAAAGTCTGTATTAAAAAGGCGTTTTAATAAAGAGAAAATTTCTACTTAAATTTACAGGTGGAAAATTGTCCCGGCGGTAATTAACCCAAGCGAAAGCGGTTACAGTTGAAGCTTCACTATTTTAAGACTATATCAGTTCTTCTTTATTAACAGTTCCTGAAAAACAAAAATCATAGATTATAGTCTCTTAATTCTATCGTAGTATATCGTATACCCAAGTATTAGCAGGCATGGCATTTAAATTTAAAGGAGAAAGAAACTGATTTTTTGCAAATGAAAACTTCCGCTTGTTTTTCTGAATACAGGGCTGTCACAGGCGACAATTTTTTAACTCTATCTCGCACCATTTTTTTAAAACAAAAATTTTTCACATACACTTTGACAAAATCTGCCAGAGAAATATACTAAACAATTTATTTTCTTAAAATAGTGGTGCGAAAAATAGTTGCCTGTGGCACCCCTGTGAATATCACTGTCGCGCTCAAAAAACTTCCACCTGTTTTTCTGAATAGCACTGTCGCGCTCACGAAATTTCAATCGCAAACGTGGTTTTTGAAACAGATTACAGAATTTCTGTCTTAAATATGGCTAACATTTTTCTTCTGAAAAATTGGTTAAAGTTCTCCACTACGGTACACATGCTCTTTGTTCATAGAAAATACTGACATTCTGGCTAATGTGTGGGAATACGGTATTTTGACTTCTTTAGTAAGCAACTAGAAGTTCAATGGGGTAGTGGTCAGCGCGTCTGAGTTCCACGCAATACGTTCAGAGTTTGACTCATGGCTGGGCAAGGTTCACTTAGTCTTTCATACCTTCTGGTTTGATAAAATGAGAACGAAGCTTGCTTGGGAACTGAACACTGAGGGTCCCGCGTTAGGCTGACCAATGGAGTTATGAATAAAGAGGAGGAGACATATAGCGTACTGTCTACCAGTTGCGAGTGAAGTAACTGAGGAGGTTGTCACAAGATGGCGAGTACTCTTTAAAAATCGGATCTTCAGTTTCTGATTACCGCCAGGGCAAACATCCCATCAGTACAATTGAATAGAAAATTTCGTCTTAATTAATCATCTTATTTATGGAAATTTTTCTCAAAAATGTCATAAAAATTTCTATTTTTTTTTATTGGTGTCAGTAGGCCTTGTAAAACTGTCAGTTTGTTTCCCTGGTTGTCACAATATGGCGGAAACGCAGGGTCTGACTACCGCCAAAGTAAACTCCTACCAGTAAAAATGGAAATCTGTTTCTACCATTATTTATGACTGAAATTTTGTAATAATAAGGCGTTGAAATAAGTTGAAAATTTCTATATAAATCTACTGGTAGAAGTTTCCACCAGCGGTAAACAACTCCTGCAATAGCGGTTACAGTTGAAGCTTCACTATTTTAAGGCTATGTCAGTTCCTCTTTATTAATAGTTCCATGGGCTGACCACCTGATCACCTAACCGGGACATATGCTGTACTCAGGGCTTACAGTTAAGAAAACAGTGTTGTGCACTGTACCTCCTGATCCCTTAATGTATCGTAACCCCATAGGTTTAGTTTTAGTAAGCTTCTAAGCAGGAAAACAGATATCTTGTATTGTGTAATATTGGAAGAAACCTAACAGTGAAGTGAGTGAAATTTTTCTATCAAAAATATACTTTTCCATTGGAAAATATTCATATAAACAGCTTAAGATTTAGTTTCAGGGGTCTTCAAACTTTCTGCCTAAAAGTCGTGTGCCACCGCCAATTCACAAATGTAATTATCACCTTATTTAATCCCAAAGAATCTGTCATAAATAAAGGAAATTAATTCATTTTAAACTATTGATATATCTATAGCTACCGAGCTACGGATTTAACACCTCAAAGTAGGTTGTTTTTTATATTAATAATTTACATAACATTTAAGCAACTGTCAATTGATATGATATTTTTTTTTGTCACAAGTATTTAAGAATAGATATCTTTGCTTTTTTAACCCTAGAACTACCGAAAATTTTACTCAAGTTTTATAAAAATATTGCACATCAGAATTCTTATTTAAAACTATGGAACTTATTTACTTAACTCATTATTGTCTGGTTTACACATTTAGTTTATTTTAAAGAAATTTCTGGTTAGAATAAATATTTCGAATGTACCCATCGGGCCCATTGGACCCGTCTGGTAGACGGAGGGTTAATCGCAGATATCTCTGCAATTAAATAAGGCGGGATCACTATTGGGAAATACTTTCGACAAAAAATCATAGCAGTTGGTAGTTGTTCCTTTAACAGCTACATTTAATTTTTATTTATTTAAGACTAAAATATTTAAATAAAGTATTAAGCATTTGAACGAAACGTCACAAAACGTTATTTACTTACATCTTTTCTCATAATATCAAACAATTCAAACGAATTTTACCTTAGAATAACACATTTCTCTGTAACAAATATGCATAGATAAATTTATTACAATATTCAAGAAATACTGCTAAGGCTTTAAGTTCATAAACAGCCGAAGTGCATAAATGATGTCATGGTTACCGATTGAAATTATTTCGAGTGAGAATAAATTACTACAAACTTGTCATATTTGAATAAATTGGATAATGTAAAAGATAAGAATATATTTAGAAAACTGTTTTGAAAAAGATCAATCAAGCGGCAATTTACATTACATTTTCAAAGCAGTATGGCGTTATCAAAACTGTATCTTATAAAATATTTTAATGGATAAAAGGTTTTATTTTGACTAATAAATAGTTTGCATGCTTTTTATATAAATAAAGACTACATTTTAAATATTTCATTCACTTTTTTCTTACCTTTCTAAGGAAAATCTTTTAAAATGATATTATTGAACACAGCCCATCCAAGCTTTATTAGGAATTATTTATCATTATCTCCTAATAGTTATTTTAACCTTATTTTTAAAAAAGTACTGCGTTTAACCCTTTAGAGGACGGTGTCAAAAAAAGGACACTAAATTTTAAGAGAAATAGCACCAATAATATTTAATTAAAATTTTTCTTTTATAAAGTACGAGAAAATAAGCAAGTTTTTATTTTCTAATGAATTCGTCTGCGCAAGAACTGCAAGAAAAATGCCATTTTAAGTAAGTTTCAATGAAATTTATAAAGTATTATGTTTCTTAAAATAATAGTGGTTTTCAAAAAACGGACCGATTAGGAACCCTGTATATTATTATGGCATTAACCCCTTAACGGTCGCATTAAATTACGGTTTAAAATTTCAAATTGCTTATTGGCACCAATTTTTTGAGAAAGAAATATTTACCTCATATAATGACAGGTAAAATGATGCCGTGATAAAGCCAGTTTCACTATTTTATAAAACTGGTGGGAATCAAACAATCTGAACAAGAGGCACAGCCCGATAATACATCGCGGGAGCGAGAATTAAGGGGTTAAGTATGAAATATCCGATTTGATAGCAGTTTTGCCAAATCTGATGGAGTTGTTTATTAAGAGATTCTGGATTCTCACCAGATAGCTTTAGTAGTTGTTTTTGATTTAAATATTGTTAGATTACTACGTAATTAAGGTAGAAAAAAATGTTATTCAAAATTTTTTGGTGTGAATTAGGAATTCCTAAATAAAAAGAAACCCACCGGATTTGGCAACATTGCTTTCAAATCGGACACTTCATATTCCATGACCTAATATCGTCGGTACCATGTCAAACTATCCAATCTGAAAACAGTGGGCTACTTTTTAAAATTTATATTTCTTGATCGGCACCACTTTTCTGAAATGGTAAAATTCCCCGACTTAAATACCTCTTGTTGCCTTAATTAATATGTCATTAAATAAGGCGAATTTTACTATTTCAAAAAAGTGGTGTCATTCAAAAAATCTGAATTTAAAAAAAGTAGCCCACTGTTTTCACATTGGATAGTTTGACATGGTACCGACGATATATATAACACTTAATTTTAATTCCGAATTGCCGAATGTAACACAGAACGATTGAATACAATTTTATTTTTATAGTGTAACCATAGTTCGACTGTTGCACCACGAATATTTAACTGTTTTTTCGCATAAGCACGCCTGTTCAACCTTTCAGTTGTCAAGTGTAGTGTCGCCGGTAGGCTACTTTTTTTAAAATTCAGATTTCTTGATTGGCACCACTTTTTTGGTTAATTACCCCTTGTTTTCACCTTAATTATTATATCATTAAATAGAGCGAATTTTATCATTTCGAAAAAGTTGTGCCAATCAAGATTTCCTAATTTTAAAAAAAGTAGCTCAATGGCAACACTGGTCAGGAACGCACATCAGCAGGGTTGTCGGTTTGCTCTTTCTTTAATTTAGAAAACCCGAATTGATACAGGAAATTACGAAAGAAAAATGATTACTCGATAGAATTACAAAATGTCTGCCATTAAATAAAGAACGAAATTCTATGAGAAATTTCAGGTAGGAATTCGGACTATCTGAGTTTTTAAAAAGCCAAAACTAGAAACCATGCACCTCGTCTGTTGTCAAACAATGAAGGACGACATTGTCCACATTAGTGTTACCAGTGGGCTACTTTTTTTGAATTCAGATTTCTTGATTGGCACCACTTTTTTGAAACGGTAAAATTTACCTTGTTTTTGCCTTAATTATTATGTCATTAAATAAGGTACATTTTACCATTACAAAAAAGTGATGCCAATCAAGAATCTGATTTTTTAAAAAATTGCCCATCTGGCAACACTGGTTCACATAACTGGGAATATACAATGTTATTTCACTGCTGGAGTATTACAGTGCGTCTCATAAGTATATGGACAAGCGATTTTTTGAAATAGAAGCTCGAAATATGAAGCCATAATCACGAAAAAAATAATATGCATATGGAATCATAATATATGTTTGTTACAATAACGAAATACTGTGTAGGTTTTACTGAATTTTTGTAAAAAAATAAAATTCAAAATTAGCTATCCCAAAAATATATGGACAATGAAGAGAATTGCTTTTATTTCCACCGTATCAAAAAAAAAAAAAAAAAAAAAAAAAAAAAAATTGCATTTTTTGCGTTCTGTACATGTGAAGTACACACTGCTAAATATAAAATTACTGCTATTTCTTCAAGTATCAAACAGTGGGAAAATGCCTCGCAACGTTCTCCTCGTCAACCTCGCTCTGCTGCTGATATAGCTAAAATTTGGCGTTTAAAGACTCAAATGTTAAAATTTCTGATATTGCTAAACAAATAAAGAGTAACAGATCCGGAATTTATGAAATTTTATCAAAAAGTGACAATACGATTGCAAAACAACGTTCAGGTCGAGCAAAAAAAGCAACTCTGCGACAAGACAGAGAGATTTTTTGAGTAGTTTCAGCCCAAAAGAAGTTTTTTCGTGAAATTTCGAAGAATTTAGCGTTTCCTATTACGAGATCTAGTGTTCACCGTTGCATACACGCAAGAAAAACTCATAAATATCGCAGGATGTGCGCGGAATCTATGCTGAAAGTGCACCATAGAAATGCTCGCGTTCTTTGAAATAAAAAACATACGCCTTGGGAAGATGAGTTGTTAAGTGTTTCTACAGTGACGAAAACAAAACCAATTTGGATGGCCCCGATGGCTGGGCATACCATCGGCATGATCTGCGAAGAGAATCTCGTGAGTTCTTTAGTCGACAACAAGGAGGGGATTCTCTCATGGTGTGTGGCGCGATTTGTTTCAATGGAACAACGGATATTGCTTCTTTTCATGGTCAGCAGTTCTCTGAGGATTATTAAAATGTCCTTAATAGCAATCTACTTCCATTTGGAAACATTTTTGAAAGGGATATCTGAAAATTCCAAGAGGACAATGCGTCAATTCACATCCGTCATTCCGGAACAGCTTGGTTTACGCGGAATCAAGTGACTGTTATAGACTGGCCAGCTATCAGCCCAGACCTCAATCCAATTGATAAACTTTGGGGAGTACTTGCACGAGATGTATATGCTCACGGTCGTCACTTTTCTACTATTCAGGAATTAAAGCAAAACGTAGAGCATAATTGGTTCTCTTTACAACCACACATTCTCCAAACACTAGTTTGAAGCTTACTTGATACGGTTTTCAAGATAATCCAAAGGAATGGATCTAAAATTTGAATTTAAATGCAAAAAACTCGAAAAGTCTATATATTTTTGAGACAGCGTATTTTGATTTTTTATTTTTTTTACAAAAATTCTGTAAAACCTATACTGTATTTCTTTGTTGCCATGAACTTGTATTAGAATTCCATATGCTTATTATTCTTTTCGTGTTCATGGCTTCATTTTTTGGACTGTTACTTCAAAAAAACGCCTGTCCATATACTTTTGAGACGCACTATAGCAACAAATGCTCGTCTTTTAGGATGCACATTCATCTCACACATGTAACTTTGCCCTGTAAATGTAAACTGTAGTGAAAATATAAATTGTAGTAATTTAGAATTACTTTTCCCTGAGAGGAGAATGGAGTTATAAATAACCCTCCGTCTACCAGACGGGTCCATTGGACCCGACAGGTACATACAAAATATTCATTCAAACCAGAAATTTCTTTAAAATAAACTAAGTATATAAACCAGACAAAAATAAGGTAAATAAATAAGTTAAATAGTTTTAAATAAAAATTCTGGTGTAGAACGTTTTATTAAAACTTGAATAAAATTCCCGGTAGATCTAGGGATAAAGAGGAGGAGACATATAGTGCATTATCTACCAGTTGCAAGTGTAGTAACTGAGAATGTTGTCTCAAGATGGCGGCTGTTAAATCAGGTCAACAGTTTCTGATTACCGCCGGGAAAAACTTCCTCCAGCAAATATGAATAGAAAGTTGTGTCTTATTTAAGTTCCTTAATCATGGAAAATTTCTCTTGCAAATATGGTAAAAATTTCAATTCGTTTTTACTGTTGGCAGATTTGCAAGGTATTACAATCTTTCACGGTGACATTGACAGGAGGTTGTCTAGGTTGTCAAACTATGGCGGAAACGCCGAGACTGACTACCACAGAAATAACAGTAAAAAGTACAGTAAAAACGACTATCTGCTTTTGCCGTTATTTATGACTGAAAGTTTCGATTAATAAGGTGTTAATATTCGTTTCAGATGTCAGTGTTAAGACGTTTCATTAATAAGAAGAAATTTTCTATTTAAATTTACTGGTGTCAGTTTGCATAGGCGGTAATCAAACACTGCAAAAGCGGTTACAGCTGAAGCTTCAGTATTTTAAAGATATGTCAATTTTCTCTTTATTAACACGTTGATTGCCACGCTACGAGTATACTCGTAGCTTTAATATTCGTGGCTTTAATTTATTACTTCCCACCATTTTTTTTTAAAAAAATTGCCTTATTTATTAGCAGAAATTTCGCTGTATTAGCAAAGCGAAATTTACCTTTAAGAATTTGTGGTGGCAAACGACTTTCAAGAAGAAATTTGAAAATTCTTACTTTTTGCGGCAGAGAACGTGTTAATAGTTCCACGGAGAGAAGCATATCTGATAATCTTTCATAGGATAAAGGTCCAAAACCTTTATACTGCCTACTATAGAAAAACATACAAATGCTAAAACTGTTTTAAAATAACTCATGTTTTTAAATGGAATTTTAGTTAAAAAAAATAGTAACATGAAATATTCGAAAGGTACGCACGCATCTTAGACGATGGACATACATCTCATAAGGATAGCCATCCCTTTGTAAGAAAGACTACAGGGTAAATAATAAATCATAGTAATTTTAGAATTATATTTCCCTGTTGGAGACTCATCTCAAAAACATTGGTAGGGTAAAAAGCCAAAAACCTTGATGCTTCCTATAATATAAAATCATGCAAACTTTAATATTTTAAAAGTGTTAAGCAGTTTTTGAAATCGATTTATATTTTTTAAAAACTGAACAAAAATTCGCAAAATTGTAGAGAATTTACTGGTAATCCATTATAATCTTGTGTAAAATTACAGAGATTAGAAAACTGAGTTTCTGTCAAACAACTGAAGACTTATTCGGTAAATTTACAGTAGACTCTGTAAATGTACATAGCTAAAATACACAAGACGTGAATTTTTTTTATTTCATATGATAATAAATTAATTTATTCTCGCAGTTAATGAAATCTGAACTTCGAAGAATTAGATTTTTTTAGTAAATTTGAATTGCTGTTTCATTTATTTTTTACAATATTTATTTCTAGCCGGCCCGGGATTAAATCGTGAGTTCTCTGGGTTGGAGAAAAATACCTTATTGACTGTGCTATCGAAACTGTTATTGTCAACCGGGGCTACTTTGGGCGACTTTCTTCTGGTTTCACTCACACTTCCATTGGCTATTTCCATGAGTACATGTAGTGTAAGTCACATGCTACGATTTTTGGCTACCAGTATTTTAGAACGAGAAAATGAGACTTATTTTATGGGAAAGAATTCATTAATTGAATAAGGCCAAGCAAACTTTACGGAAATAACGGTGGCCAACAAGCATAGCAGTTATACGCTGTGTGACTTACACAACAAAAACCCATGGAATTAGCCCATTATAAATATATATTAGATCAGGGTTCGTACGGGTACTTGAATTTCCAGATTAAGAAATTCTCCGTCACCAGTATTTTCTTATGGAAAATCTCTCTTCAAATAAGGCCAAATTTCGTCCGTTTAAACGAGATTTATTTTACTATGAAAAAATTTTTATATTTGGCCTTGAAAATAACGGTACCCGTCCGAACCCTGTATATGTGATTTTTCAACATCAAAATGGAGTTGCAAACAATTAACATGAAACAATG
Organism: Maratus speciosus; assembly: GCA_963932465.1. NCBI lineage: Eukaryota > Metazoa > Arthropoda > Arachnida > Araneae > Salticidae > Maratus > Maratus speciosus. The sequence goes on from OZ010796.1 coordinate 470,165,613, forward strand.
AAGCAATCTGCATGGTTTTAAAGAGGATTTAAAAAAAAAAAAAACTATTTTTAAAGTTTTGGAACAAAGTAGCCCCTGCTGGGGTCTTCTTCCCGGTAAATCCCGGGAAGAATTAAAAAAATCCCGGTAACTTCGCAGAGAAGAATTTCCCCTTTCTAAAATATTCTAATTTTTAATAAAATAATTTTTAAACCAAATTTTCTTCTTTGATATTTCTACTAAATTTTAAAATTGAATTTAAATGCGTGTATTTTGAATAACATGTTATAACAAGGAATATTTATTTAAAGATGTGGAAATCCCTACAGGGAATTGATATAAGAAAAGAAAATGTCTGTAAAATGATGACCGAGAAACTTAATCGAATACATTTATCCGAGAACTAATGTAAATTTTCGGAAAATCTTGTTTTTTTCTGTTTTTTAACCGTGAATTTTTTAACCGTGTAACATCTGGTAACATTCAAAAGAATGCCAATAAATCTTTCAAAAGACGCCATTGAGCACGCAGGCACCGGGTTGGACAGCTCTGTGTTAAAGAAATTTACCTGAAAGATGTTTTTTAGGAGATATTGGTAAGAATAATAAAATTTCTCCGCACATTCGCTTTGAACCCTGACTTGCCGTCAAACAAGCAGATTTACACAATACAAAATGATCTCCATAATAAAAACCAGTTGGAAATTTTATGTACAACGTAGCAAATCAGGTGCATCCGCAGTATAACCAGTTTTATAAACATTCAGATCTTGGTGCAATAACTGTTGTACTCTTATGCAAAAATGCATGAATACAAAATTTATTACGATTATATATATTAAATTCAGTAATATGGAAATAAAAGGACTCCATCTTAAATAGGATGTAACCACCATGGCAACGTAGAATTATCAGTACCTATCACTGGATTAATTACGTATGACAGGCTTTAATAGAATGAAGAAAAGTTTTATTAATATCTTTTTAAGTTCTGATTCGATTTTCATGAAATTTGAAATGACTCGACAAAATTCTGCAGCGATTATACATGAAAAATTACAAACCATTCTGTTGAGTAGTTTTTGCGCTGTTATATGCAAACAGACGGACGGACCAGATGACGATTATAGGTGCTACGTATTTACATAATTACGGCATTTCCCCATACACCATAAAGTAATAGAATGCTTTTGAGTGTCTCTATAAATAAACAATGAACGCTACATACTTTATTTTCAATATCAAACATTGCATAGTAAATTTCAATAACACATATCAATTATAGAGCAATCCAACTATATTAACATAAGTTAGAGTTCGGACAGACGATCCGAATTCAGAAACACTTTCAACTAACAGTTTGTTGGAAAGTGTTAAAAACGCATAATAGGTTGAAATTTGACATTCAGAAAATTTTACCAATAGATGGAAGCATTCTTGAATACTTGGGTACATCCGTGTATTTTACTTACTATCTTTATATAAACGCCGCTAGTTAGCTAAAATTTAATTAAAACTAAAACTAGTAGAATCACACTTCAAGAGATGATCATCCATAGAGGGCCATTTATCTAATTATTTGCGTGAACCTTTATATCATTTTATCTATATTCTTCGAACATATCTTCGTATACTTAATGTAGTTCAGCGTAAAAGTGCATAATCAATTTAAAAACCACATTTAAGCTGTTTTCATTCAAACTCAGTAACCCTTACGATTTCTTTTGTGTTGCCAAGTATATGTTAAACATAAAAACCCATATCCCAATTAGAAATGCACTTCCAGCAATCATCGCTAATATACAGTGTTTCGGGTACAGTATAGTATCTGAAATCATTTGTGTATCCCTGCAAATACTATGCGCTTTCTATTATGCAGGAAGAACTTGTAGTAAACCTCACCAACGTATATCAATTTCATTATACGTGAAATACTTTAACATAATTAAAATATGCCGCAAACTACGTTTCCCCCTATATCATTATGTAACGGAATTCATTTGTTTGGCCTGAAAATGAATAATAAATATACTTTGCACCGCATATTCTACAGTATGTATATTTTAGTGCACATCATAAATGCATATCAATTTTGTTATGTTCGAATGGGTGAACCAACATTAAAATGCACTTGAAACTATTTTTCGACATTGGCCGTAATGTAACGTAATACTTTTGACTGTCCCTGTAATTAAACTATACATCCGATTTTCATGAAACTTGAAATGGTTCGACAAAATTCAGCAACAATTATATCTTTAAAATTTCAAACCATTCGGTTGGGTAATTTTGCGCTGTTAATTTAGACGGACAGACAGACAGACAGATGGGCGGACAAAACGACGACTATAGGTGGTACGTATTTATATATTTACGAACGCACGTAAAAACGAAATACTGATCTGTATTTTAAATATCATCCACAAAATTTAAAATAAAAAAAAATGTAATTAAAAAATTACATATGGAATTATTTGCTCTAACAACTTTTGCATTTAATACTAGGTAATTTGTAGAAGAGAGGTTTCCAGACGTTTTGCGTTTGAGCAAATTACTACCACTGTTTCAGAATTATATAATTCGTCTTATTTCATCATGGAGTTTTTATCATTAAATAAGGTGAAATATACTATTTAGAAAAGTTCTGCGGGGTGCAAGTTAGACACCACTGTTCTAGCACAAATGTAATATTATATGTAGTACAAATTTAAAAATATTTTGCACAATTTGTAAAAAAAAAAAAAAAAAAAAAATTCTAAGTGTAACATAATTCATGGTACTAGCTTAGATACACTATATGGCCAAAGGTGACCGGTCACTTGTGATTTTAGACGTTTTGTTAAATATCTAGATAAATACTGGAGGAATTAACATGAAACTACAGGTTTGTAAACAGTATAGTATAGGTCAAATATTTCCGCGAAGATTTTTTTCCCGAAACCCCATAGGGGAACGTCAATAAATTGAAAAAGAACAAATATATTTTGCATAACCCTGTAAAAACTAATGTAGCAAAAGCTTTCAAACTCGAGATTATTAATAAGTTGCTTATTTTAATAAACTGTTTTTTTATGAGATAGCATTTATACTCGTAGAGAAATTAAGGTTTTTATAAAAACAGTACCAAATTTCGCCAAGCTTTTTGCTTATAATTTGCAGAGTTCCTAATATAAAAAAAAGTTCTTTTTAGAAAATACGACAAACAACATTGTACACAATACTCTGTAATCAGAATTAAAAAATAATAAAAATTGGATGAAAAAATGAGCAGGTTTACTAAAAAATGTTTCACCGTGCATGCGCGAAAGCAATCAAAATATCATGTGCATGATGTATTAGCTAAGTATACAGAGCAGCTTTTGTGAAAGTCTCAAAATCATTGGTTGAAAATTCTGAAAATTATCGTCGATAGAATAAGCTCAAAATCCGTTGTTCCCAAAAGAAAGCAAAAAGATGAGGGGTTGTATCCAAATATAGCAGTACGTGCAAAATTATGTACGCTATCTTGGCACTAATCAACAGATATTTGATACAACCCCTGATCTTTTTGCTTCTTTTGGGGAACAACGGATTTCGAGCTTATTCTATCGACGAAAATTTTCAGAATTTTCAAGCTATGATTTTGAGACTTTCACAAAAGTTGCTCTATATACTTAGGTAATATATTATGCATATTATATTTTGATTGCATTCGCGCATGCGCAGTGAACCATTTTTTAGTAATCCTGCTCATTTTTCATCCAATTTTTATTATTTTTTAATTCTGATTACAGAGTATTGTGTGCATTGTTGTTTGTCATATTTTCTGAAAAGCACTTTTTTTATATTAAGAACTCTGCAAGTTATAAGCAAAAAACTTGGCCATATTTGGAACTGTTTGTATAAAAACCTTAATTTCTCTACGAGTATACATGCTATCCTCATAAAAATGAACAGAGTATATTACAAATAGCCACTTCTTAATAATCTCCAGTTTTTACGCTTTTGCTACATTAGTGTTTACAGGGTTATCCAAAAGATATTCGTAATTTTTCAATTTGTTGACGGTCCCTTATGAAGTTTCGAGAAAAAATCTTCGCAGAAATATATGACCTATACTATACTGCTTACATACCTGCAGTTTCAGGTTAATTCCTCATGTATTTTTCTAGATATTTAACAAAACGTCTAAAATCACAAGTGACCGGTCACCTTTTGCCATATAGTGTATATTAACCCTTTCAGAGGCAAAGTACTTGTGTTGCTAAAAAGTTAAAGTGATTGTATGACACCGGGATTTAAGAAAAAATTTATATCAAAGTAAACAAATGTTTTTTTTCGGCTACATTACAAAAGTCAAAACTTAATTCCAAAATTCTGGTGCAAATGTGGCATTGGGGATTTAAAATTAATTGTTATATATAATATACCGCCACCCCTCAAGGCGTTAAACTACAAACAAGCTGCGTACAATCCTTTGACTTTTCAAAGACTGTGCCACCGCTTTTTAGCGTACCAAATTTTCTAATGCATAAATCGCGCTCATCTTGTTAACCCTTTCAGTGGCAAGATATTTCTGCTCCAAAAATGTTCTAATATGTAATTCACACAGCAATGTATGGAGAATTTATTTGAAAATAATCAATAACTGTTCGTCACGTATCTTATGAGATAGAAATCGCAATAAAAAATTACTGGTGCCATTTGGCAGTTTGGGAATTAAAATTAACCGTTTAGACAGAAAGTTGTAGCAGACAGCCTGAATGGATTTGCCAGACAGCCCTGAATAGTTAACACCATCGGGACTGGCGTCTCTTACACAAATTTTATTTGGCTGGCACCACTCTTTTATAAAAAGTTACCTTCATTTACATAATTTCGAAAATGCTCTAATTATATAAAGCAAATATTTCTTTTCTTTATTACTGGTGCCAAAGACAAATTTTGCAAAGAAAGATGATGTCGAGTCAGATTCGATGTTGGGCCGCAAAGGGTTAAGTTGCTGAATTTGTAATATTTTTCTGTGGCTTAACAATGCTCAAAATTCTTTTTAAAAATGTTATACGACTGTACGCACTCTGTAAACATTATTTTTGTTAATGTTAATTATGCACTAAAAATTATGTTTTAAATTTAAGTTTTTTTCTAATATAAAAACTGGAATTAGCATTTGCAGAATTAAAATATAATTGTTTAAAATAATTTAAGGCTCAATTTTTTGTGCCAAAAAAATATAACAACACACACGTATATTTTGTATGTACAATGAATGTATACTGAAATTCCGGGTTTCTTTTGTGAAAATAGTGTGATAATGATTCCAAAAACGGATGCTTTCTTTTTGTTTATTTATTTGGAGGCAGACGGAAATGAATGCGAAACGAAATAACAGTATTTTTTACTTCCTCGTCAGCAAACGGTTGTCACTTGTATTTTTATGCATGGAGAATGAAAGATATATATCGTATAGAAAGATAAAATATTATTTATTTGTCAGGTTTGCTTGAATATATGCATAGTTGCCAACTTTTACGCTTTTTTGCTACCACTAGAATTTAATAGAGATTTTCGTCTTGTTTAACCGTGAGATTTCGACGATTAAATAAGATAAAATATACTATAAAATTTTAGTGGTAAGAAAAAAGCGTAAAAGTTGGCAGCTATGTATATGTAGAAGAAAGCGAATTCACAGATGAAATTGAAAATCATTAAAAAGAGGGCTCGTAAAATATAATATAGATTCTGGGGGAGTAGTGATCTATATTTTTGAGTACTTCTATTTCCTAATTATGTTCTTCGCCTCATCTAATTGAATAATCCTGAGACTGAACATGGCGAAGATTACTATACTGAAATAGTGGTACTTAAAAATAAACCACTACGCATACTGATATAATTATTATGTCTCGTTGTCACATTTTCTGAATAATTATTTTGTCAAGGATGAAGTATACCATACTCCTGCTTTTTAAAAATAAAAAACACATACTTTAAAATAGAAAAAATATATAATTAACACTAGAAAGGTCAGAAATTTTAGTCAAGTTTTATAAAAATATTTTACACCAGAATTTTTATTTAAAACTGTTTAAGTTTATTTAACTTTTTTCTTCTTTGTATCATTTAAACATATTTTATAAAGAAATTTCTGATTCGAACAAAATATATTCATATGGCAGTGGTCAAAATGACCCTTTACGGTACTTCTAGTGTTAACATATTCTTACACTGGAAGTGTAAAAATACATTTTATATAGATTAGTACTAGAAATTAGTGCTTGTACCGGGAATTTTGTAAAGAAGAAAACATAAGGCGAAATTCGAATCACTGTCTAGCTTGCCGTGAGCAGCTATCAATTCATGGTGACTTTTGTGCAGTGTTGCCAGATGGGCTACTTTATTTAAATTGTAAAATGCGCGTTATCTAATGACGTATTAACCTTCCGTCTACCAGACGGGTCCATTGGACCCGACATGTACATTCAAAATATTTATTCAAACCAGAAAGTTCTTCAAAACAAACTAAATGTATAAATCAGACAATAATAAGTTAAATAAACAAATTAAATAGTTTAAGTAAAAATTCTGGTGTAGAATGTTTTTATAAAACTTGAGTAAAATTTCCGGTAGTTCTAGGGTTAAATAAGGCGAAAACAATGGGAGTCTTGCCGTTTCAAATAAGTGGTGGCAATCAAGAAATCTGAATTTAAAAAAAGTAGCCCGCTGGCAACACTGTTTTTGTGTAAATACATTTTACTTTCGTTTCTAAAAAGTTGGTCCCGGTAGTTTTACGCAAGCTTTATATAAAGGTTTTACGCAAGAATTTTTATTTAAAATTATTTAATCCTTTGTATCACTGCGTTGCATATCTGCAACATACCCGAAAGACATTGGTAGTTATACAATGGGGTTTAAACATGGCAGGTAACATAAATTGCTCCTATAATTCTCAGCTGACGGCAATACTGTGTTAATTATTTATGCCAAAGGGTTATTTATCATTTGAGCAGTTTTGTAACGTTATTGCTACAATGAACTTCGTAAATTTTGTAAAATTAAAAAGGCATGAGACGTCCAAAAATAGATTTTTAGCCAAGTTAAATTAGTATAATTTTCACTTTTTCATTAGAAAATTTTTATGGGAAGTACGTATTTTCTGCTTTTGTCTATGCGAAAAAAGTACTTTTAGTCAACATTTTTTTTTAATTTTTATGTCCTAAATTGTCTTTATAATTTTTTTACATGATTAAAATGATGCATTCTAACGTGTGAGTAAATATTTTTCAAATCGGAGTTGTTAAGTCACAAACTGTTAACTTATTTATTTAACTTATTTCTGTATGGTATACAGGGTGGTTTAGAACTATATGACAAAAATATACAGGCAGGTAGAGGGGACCGAAATAATCAGATTTGGTACAAGAATGTGGTTGCAGAAATGCAGCGTTGAGGCAGTAGAGGGCGCTGTTAAGTTCGGTGGATGAAAGCGCTTCGCTAGCTTGAATCGTCATTCCCTCACGGATTTCGAGCAACATGCATCGTTACACAAATGCGAAGCTTGCCGACATGCATTTTAGTTATAGGGCTGAGTAAGGAAATGGTTCACACCCAACGCACGTCCAACAGCTTTTGAGCTTGTGGAAGAACTATCCTCTACTGTGCGTAATACTGCTTCTTCCACTGCAGGAATTTTGCGATATCTTACAGTGTCCTTATCAGTCCTGGAAGCATAAAATGATCCACTCGCGCACAACGCCTAATGAAGGCACTCAAATGTTCGGGGATCCGGCAGAATCCTACCCGGGAATCGTTCAATCTAAATCTTTGAGCAGCCAATCCATTTCCTTGCGAAATCCCATACATGAAATGCATGTCGGCAAACTCGGCATTGGTCTAATAATCCATATCAGATGTAAATTTCAAACTTGGCGAAAAATGTCCGGACCAGGATTCGAACCAGGGATCTTTTGGCTGAAGCCGCCAATGCTCTACCATCTGAGCTATCCCCGGCGAATCTGATGGAACTTTTCAACCAGCCAATAATTGTGTTAAAATTAATCTAGTCTAATAATCTATGTTACTCGAAATCCGTGAATTAAATGGCGATTCAAGCCATTACCGTCTCAATACTCAAAGCCTCCGGACTGATTTCGTGACGTACCAAATGAAGATTAACCTTGAATGACAAGCAATAGCGTTTGTGTAATGCTTAATTCCCACCGGAAATTTATAAAAATTTTATTTCAAAATAAGGGAAAGCAATTTTACGACTTTTCTCCACTAAAGTCAAGTCAGGAAACTAAAATTTCCTAAAATTTTTCTGGTGCAAATCCTGATTAATCGTAGGTGGAATATAATATATACTGCCTCCCCTTAACCCCTTGGGGAGCGGTGGGATATATTTTATCTATATTTTCCATACTGTCGCACCCACATTCCTATTCGAAATCTGATTCTTTAGGCCCCCTCTACATGCCTTTACATTTTTGACATATAGTTCTGAACCACCCTGTATATTTAGCTTACTGTATGAAAAAAATTCTAGTTCGAATCGACATATAATCATTTGGTAGGAATCAAATCGACTCCAGCTGTAGATTCTAGCTTTAAATGTCTTTTTCATCTAATTAGTTAACTACAAGAAGTAGATGTCACCGATTTTGCGAGAGTGATATCGTTGGATATCGTCTTGTCGAGGGAAGTAAAGAACTCATTGGAACTACCCGTCTTAAATTAGCCGTTTCTGAGATATCCGACAATTTATGTCACAAAATTTGTTCGTTTATTTATTTATTACAATGAATTTTTAGTAATATATTTACCACATGTTTCACTTTATGATTTGACAGTTAAATTGTTTCCAGTTAACCCCTTAACCTACAATGACGGGCATAGCCCGCGTACGATGATCGAGCTAAATGTAAATTCTTCTTACCACTAAAATTTCACAGTAAATATAGTTTAATTTAATCGTCGAAATTCCATGATTAAACAAGGCGAAAATCTCTATTAAATTTTAGTGGTAGCTATGGATTTGCCAAACCGTGGAGCTGTTAAAAGTAAATCGTAGGTTAAGGGGTTAACTTAACACCAGAACTACCGGAAATTTGAGTCAAGTTTTAAAAAATATTTCACACCAGAATTTTGATTTAAAACAGTTTAACTTTATTATATAATCTACCGTTTTTCTTCTTTGTACCTTTTAAATTTATTTCAAAATGAAATTTCTGGTTTGAGCCGAAACATATTCATATGGTAGCCGTCAAAATGCCAGCTCACGGTGGTACTAGTGTTAATTATGCTACTTATGTTTGGAAATTAGGTATGCAAACAAAAAATAGAGAAGAAAAACAAATGTAGAGAAATTAATAATTTCAATATTTTAGTAACCGAAAAACTTTGCTTCTGAAATGTTAAGTAGCATTATAAGAACATTTGCAATTTTTGTAGTCTCTCTCATTGTGATACTTGTTTTAAACGCAGAGCTGCCGGGCCTGCGAATTTTAGAATACCGGTATTTTAGTATAGAAAATTTTCCTCATTTATTCGGAAAATTCTGCGACTAATTAAAGCAAAATTTTCCATAAGAGAATGCTGGTATTAAAAATTCTGGTGATTTTACAGCTCTGTAAACTGTTTCTCCAAATTACTCAGAAAAAACTTATTCGGTAATATATACAGGGATGAGAGCGCTCCGACCCAAATGACCGATTACTACCACTGTATTTAATAGTATTTCTCGCATTATTTATTGAGAGAATTTCTGAGATTTAATAAAGCATAGAATTCTATTAAAAGTTACTGGTAGTAATCGGTCATTTGGGTCGGAACGCTCTCATCCTTTTACATAATTGCAAATAAAAAATCTGTAAAGCAATAATTAAATATATATACATTGCCATAGCTACCAACTATTGCGCTTTTTTCTACCACAAATGTTGAATAGTAAATTTTACCTTCTTTAATCGCCGTAATCTGGCGATTAAATAAGGCAACAATTTCTATTAAATTTTTGTGGTCTAGAAAAGCGTAAGAGTTGGAACCTATGCATTGCTGAGAATTTTTCCACTTTTAGAGTACCACAATTTCCGTAGTTTTATTTAATAATAGAAATTTGCGATTAAATAAGAAGCAGTATCAGACGATTTCGCAAGAATTCTGAAACCGTGATAATGAAAAAGCGTAAATTTTTCCAGTTAAGTGATATATACGATTAATATCATTATTAATTGTATATTGCAATACCATTAAGGAAAATAGCTAAGTCTATGCAAAAATTCCAAATAAAAACCCAACGAAGACTAAAACAGAAATTACTCAAATAACGCTGATCATTTTTCTTCAAGCTAGCTATTTGTTTTCCCATATGTCACCTTTATTGTCTTTCTGTGTAATCTACGAAGGAGATAAAATGATTAGTAATACCCGGAAACCTAGGAGATTTTTTCTTTCTGCGTCAGACTAGTGTTGTCAGCCCATTATTATATTTTTTTAGTTCAGATTTCTTGACTGCCACCACTTTTTCATGTAGTAATATTCGCCTTATTGAATGCGATATTAAATAAAACAAAAGTAAATCGAATTATACTATGTCAAAATGTATTCGAATTATACTATGGCGAATAAGCAATCTGAATTATAAAAAATTATCGCAACTGGCAAGACTATGAATCAGTTAAAATTTCTTCGCCCTTTGAAGCGTCAATTGTATATTATTTATACCACTTAATATCAATTCAAAAATGCCGCACTCGCACCAGATTTTTAAATAACACTATGTTTTTATAATGCACTCGAAGAAAAGTTTTTACTTATTTTCAAATACATTTGTGATTAAATTCTGGTGTCATTCAACCATTTCAATATTTTAGAAACAGAAGAAGGAACCCTGAAAAGGATTTAAGTTTACTTTCTCTAATTTTCTTTTTTCACTCAATTATTAACAAGAATGCCTCTTTCTTCATCGTTTCTTGTTGTTTTACTTATTGACAGAATTTACTCTCCGTGTTAAAGAAATAAAACTTAAGACATTTTGGGCCGATGATTTGCACAATGAATTAGATTTGAGCGAGCGATTTTTCAAGAAATGTGCACGAATTTTGATGCAAGTAAAAGGAAATTTTATAAATTAAGAACTGCTCTAATTTGTTTTTGTTGTCGTTGCATTCTCATCCTATAATCATTGTTGCCAAATTTGGGGTACTTTTCTTGAGAATGTAACCATTATTATTCAAAAATAACATTCATCTTATTTTATCTATCATTAAATTAGGTGAATGCAACTATACGAAAAATATTGTACCATTTTTAACAACAATAAAGAAACCCGCGCTCAATCAGGTTTGTAAGTTTAGCCTCCCTTTACCAATAATAAACTCTGAATTCATACCAGAAACTCTGAACATTAATTTGTTTCCTTATTTAATGTCAGACATTTCCTGATAGCATAAAGTAAAAATTCTTGTTTCTGAATTTCCGTTATGAATTCGGTATTTCTAAACAAATTATTAGGTCAAACTGTCAACCCGGTGCTTAACTGGCAACACATCCTACACTGTATTCTTAATGGTATTATAAAATATATAGTTACATTTTGTTCAGAAAACACAACTTAAACTAAAGCGAAGAAATTTTTATTCCTATGAACAATATATTCGTTTCAATCAGAATTTTTTAAACACCAGTATTTAAAAAAATGTATTACTTCGTCACTATCTATGCACTTTTAACAAAAGATATATCTTACCTGTCCTGGTAACAATATATTAATTTGTTATTCTGTTTCAGAAGGTTTATTCAATCATTAATATATTCAAATACTTTACTATCGTATTGAAATTTAATTAGTATTAAATTTTGTACTAAATTTTGATCTGAATAAATAAACTTTTGCCAGCTTTTTCGCATTATGAAACATAATTTCACATAGTGTTAAATTACTTATAAGCTTTCAACTAAAACCTTTCGCGTTTTTCCGGAAATACAACTATCTCCAGTAATTAAAAAAGGCAAAAAAAAAAAAAAAAATCTCAGAAGTTCTCCATGTATCCAATTAAAATACTAATTAAAGAATGTTCTTAAAGTTTTTCAACAGAAAACTTTCTTTTATCTTGTTTTATTAGTGAGATAACTTTTCTTATAACTTTACTTGAACCCTGAAGGCTTTGCAACCGCTTTCAATCGATAAATACCACGTGATTCTTCTCGTATAAGTAAACCTCGATTTTGTGTTCCCTGAAATCTTCCCAAGAATGTGAAAGGGCTGTTAAAGGGCTTTTCCGTAACTTTCTGTAATCCACTGATAAAAGTTATTGGAACATGCTGAGCCGTAAAATGATGGTGATTGATTACACAATTGCTCCTAAACACTGAAGAGATAAGCGGATTCAATTTATTCTTTTTCTTCTCATTCTATCTTTCTTCTTTTCCTTTTTTTTAAATATAAGAATGAAAACCTTCGATCATTTTCCGGGTCTCTTATGGTCGCCGTCAGTTTTTTTTTTTTTTTTTTTTTTTTTTTAATTTAAAAATCTCTAATGCGTAGAAGTAAATTAAAGTAACAAGACATATTGAAAAAATCAAAATATGAACATGAGAACTTAAAAAAAAGATAAATTAGTTTATGGACGCATTTTTTATTTTTACTTTATTTACAAAATGATACTAAAGGAATTGTTGTTTTTTTTAATGCGTAAGTTTGCAATTATTGTTTCTATTTTTGCGAACATTATCATATCCAGGTGTCGGAGCATATAGGACAAAATCTATTCTGCTTACTTATCTTTTATCCTTAATCTTCAACAGACATTTTTATATGATATGCCGCAGAAATATATCATGAACATTATTAACAAAAGATACTGGTAAAAGCAATAAAATTTGCCCTATATGCTCTGACCCCTGCATATCCCATACATAGCTGCCAACTCTTACGCTTTTTGTACCAGAAAAAAAATTATAGAAAATTTTGCCTTATTTAATCGGCAGATTAGGACGACTAAAAGAAGTAAAATTTACTGTCAAATTTTTAGTACAAATATATATATATATACTATATATACTATACAAATTTTATCAAATCAACTATCATACTTATCAAATTTTTGTGGTACAAGAAAGCGTAATTGTTGGTAGGTATGCCTACCGTAATTTCCGGCGTATAATCCGCGGATTAAACAATCATTTTTCGACCCAGAATTTTTTAAAAATAAAATGTAACTTTTAAAATCGCAGTAAATATTTGGCTTCAATAACTAAATAAAATTTCTGGGTGAAAACAGGATTGTTTGATCCGCGGATTATACGCCCGAAATTAATATATCGTCGGTACTATGTCAAATTATCCAATGTGAAAACATTGGGCTACTTTTTAAAAATACAGATTTCTTGATTGGCACCACTTTTTTTGAAATAGCAAAATTTGCCTAATTTAATCTTATTTAATGACATATTAATTAAGGCGAAAACAAGAGGAATTTTATGATTTCAGAAAAGTGGTGGCAATCAAGAAATCTGAATTTTGAAGAAGTAACTCACTATTTTCACATTGGATAGTTTGACATGGTACCGACGGTATGGCTATTTCCATGAGTACTTGTAGTGTAAGTCACATGCTACGAGTTTTGGCTACCAGTATTTTAGAACAAAAAAAAAATGAGACTTATTTTATGGGAGAGATCTCATTAATTGAATAAGGCCAAGCAAACTTTACGGAAATAACGTTGGCCAACAAGCATAGCAGTTATATGCTGTGAGACTTACACTACAAAAACCCATGGAATTATCCATATATAAAAATTATTATGAAATATGTTAATATTTAAAAAAGCTTTATGAACCAACTTTAGAAATTTAGTAGATTTTCCGTATCCAGTATGCAAACAATTCTCCCTATTTTTCAATAGTTAACTTCACCTTATCTAATTGAAGAATTTCCAAGAATTTCCTGTTTTTAAATAAGAAAATGTTTACTATTTGGAAATAGTGATATTAAAAAATAAGGTTCTTACGTTGAACATTCAAAGTTATTTTAATTCTTTTAACCCGTTAAGTACCAATTTCTGTGTTGATGACAAAAATGCCGAATAGCAATTTTCGCTTTTAGACATCAGAGTGGTATCTTTTTTGACCACCACTACTTCCTTATGCAAATTTTTGTTTTAAATTTCTCTTTTAGATGTCGTAAAAAACAGCTTCATGATAATATTTTCGTTTCAATTAATGCAACGATCTACCACTAAAACATTTAAAAAAACTTAGTGGTGACCAAATAAAAAGACCGTTCCGAAGTCTGCGTTTTTTTTTTTGTTGTTGTTGTTGTTTTTGTTTTTAAATGGTAATTCCATGATTGCATGAAATAAAAAATTTCTTTAGAAATTACCGGAATGATTTCGAAATTTCTGAATAACAAAGGAGGATAAACTGGTAATCCTGAAAGGTACGTATCGTCGGTACTATGTCAAAATACCCAATATGAGAACAGTATTGCCAGTGGGCTACTTTTTTAAAATTCAGATTTCTTGCTTGGCATCACTTTTCTGAAATGGTGAAATTCCATTTTTTTGAAATAGTCAAATTCGCCTTATTTAACCTTCCGTCTACCAGACGGGTCCATTGGACCCGACATGTACATTCAAAATATTTATTCAAACCAGAAATTTCTTCAAAACAAACTAAATGTATAAATCAGACAATAATAAGTTAAATAAACAAATTAAATAGTTTTAAGTAAAAATTCTGGTGTAGAATGTTTTTATAAAACTTGAGTAAAATTTCCGGTAGTTCTAGGGTTAAAGACATATTTATTAATGCGAAAACAAAGGGAATTTCACCATTTCAGAAAAGTGGTGCCCATCATGAAATCTGAATTTTAAAAAAGTAGCCCACTGGCAATACTGTTTTCATATTGGATAGTTTGACATGGTACCGACGATATGTGTACAGGGCCTGATTACGGTGGGGGAAAACGTCCAACAGTAAAAATGAATAAATATTTTCTACTTATTTATGTTACAAATTTTGCAGGAATGAGGTGTTTAATTAATGCAAAATCTTCTAATGAAAGATACTGGTGGAGGTTTTCCCCTATGGTAATCAGGCGACTGAAGTGCAGAATAAAATATTGTGATATTTGAATGAATCATTCGGTCATGCGAAGAAGCATAGCTGCCAACAATCTTATGTTTTTTAATAAATTATTGCCAGAAATTTTGTAAATAAAATAATTTTCTTATTTCAATCAGCATTAAATTGAGATCCACATAAAAGTGAGAAATTTCTTTTTATACAAAATTTCTGGGAGTAATTGATTAAAAATATGTACAAAGGTTGGCACCTACGCTGTTGCTTCTTTTTCGTCTTGCAAAAGTTCTGGCGCAATAGGATCCCACTTCGTGGTAGATATTTTTTGCAATCTAGAAATCTACCATTGCTATTACAAAACAATAACGGTGGACGAATAAAGGTGGTTTATTCAATGGAGTTATGAATATAGAAGAGGAGACATATAGTGTAGAGTCTAACAGTTGCAAGTTAATTAACTGCAAAAGTTGTCACAAGGCGGCGGCTGATTATTTACATCGCATCAACCGTTTCCGATGACCAATCAAAGCAACCTGCCACCAGTAAATTTTGAATGGGAAATTTTTAGCTTCTTATCCATGCAAAATTTCTTTCGCAAATGTGGTACAAATTTTCTAATCATTTTTACTGGTGAAAGTTTGCCCAGGTATTATAATCTCCTTCATTGGCACTGTCAGAAGGTTGTTTGGGTTGTCACGACATAGCGGAAACGCAGGGCCTACTACAAAGTAAACTTACACAAGTAAAATGAAATATCTGTTTTTGGCCATAATTATGACTGAAATGCTGCATTAAATAAGAGTTTAAATAATTAGAAAATTCGTATTCAATTTTACAGGTGGAAGTTTACATTGGCGGTAAAGAGCCTGAGCGAAACTGTTTGAAGTTGAAACTTCACCCTTCTGAGGATATGACAATTCCTCTTTATTCATAGTTCCATTGTTTATTCAGATGACAAGTTTGACTCCTTATTTTACAGCTTATCATAAAAACCTCATGAGAAGCTTCACTCGATCTTAAATAAAGAAACTCTTTCAGGTTTCACAGTTTCCTGACATCAAAAATTGAAAACAAAAAGTACATACTTTGAGCATGTTTAACCCGCGAGTACGCACGACGAGCCTGATAGACCCAGAGTGTGTATGGTTTTTTACAAATGTCACCACTATTACTTTTTTAAGTAATCTTCAACTTATTTTATCACACAATTTGTAACAACTGTCTTCGACTAAATAAAGCCACGCTTATTATTTGTATTTATTTGTGACAAAGTAAAAACCATTTCATATCCTGGTTATGCGCGCGTTCACCCGAGTTAAGTACATACGCTAATTTTCATGATTGGCATACTAAAAAATATTGATATAACGCGCTGGTGTTTGTTAAAACTCTTTTCGACAATAAAGCGCTTCTTTAGATTTGCTAAATAAATCTGTCACTAAGGTCTTTACAAACTTTTTCGTTGATTTAGGATCTGTTCAACATATGAGCGCTAGTAAAATTTATAAACTAAGAAGAAAGGGAGTATGAAATTGTCTGTTAGAAAGTTAATTTTTTATTATAGGTAGATTTTTCTTTTTTGAAAACAGAGATCTACTTTTACAAGTGGTCAGTTCATCTTACTACGAGTGTATGTCGGTCGTAAGTCTACGCCAAGCTTATTTATTTCATATCTGTTATGTGTTTTAATAAATAATTTAAAATATACATATTTATACGCTACATGTGTTATACCTACGGAGAAATAAATAATGACCATTGAAAGTATTCATATCTCATTCATGTATTTAAAAATTAAAAGCAGAAACTCTGAATGCATTAATAATATAAGCAAGAGTAACTCACACATGTAAAGCACATCATTGCGAAGATGAAATATTCAACAAAAGAGCGTGGCGTTCAAAATTTAATCTCAACTCGTACTTAGATTTCTAAAAAGCAATTTTGTTTAGAAATTATTATATATTTTTATCAGGTTTCGCACGCGTTTACCAACAGATTTTAATAGAATTTTTTCAATTTATTTAATAGCAGAAAAATATTACAAATGCTGTGAATAAACGTGGCGATTAAAAATCCTGCAAATTAAATGCTAAATAGGAAACTTCTTATCATAAATAACGGTGATAGAAACCTTGTAAATATGAACGATTGTACGAACCGAATTATTCCTTTCATTATCGTTTTTCTTTTTTTTTTTTTTTTTTTTTTTTTTTTATGTTTAAACAAAATGAATGATCTTCTGCAGTACATTTTTTAATATATTTTCATCTAAAAACATTTAATTATTGTTACCTCATACGCATGAATAATTAATGATAATTACTGTTCCCTTTCCTTTCGATAAAAACAATCTTAATACATTGGTTCCCTAAAACAGTGGCTATTTTTTTTACACTAAAACCGCAATGAAGTGTCACTTTGATCCGTACCAAATAAATAGGGGACAATTTGAACCAGAAATTTCTTTGTAAAATAGGCTAAGTATAAACCGAACAAAATTAAATTAAATAATTTAGTTAACCCTAGAACTACCGGAAATTTTACTCAAGTTTTATAAAAACATTCTACACCAGAATTTTTACTTAAAACTATTTAATTTGTTTATTTAACTTATTATTGTCTGATTTATACATTTAGTTTGTTTTGAAGAAATTTTCTGGTTTGAATAGATATTTTGAATATACATGTCGGGTCCATTGGACCCTTCTGGTAGACAGAGGGTTAAATAGATTTCAACTGAAATTCTGATGTAAATATTTTAATAACACTTAACCCTAGAACTACCGGAAATTTTACTCAAGTTTTATAAAAACATTCTACACCAGAATTTTTACGTAAAACTATTTAATTTGTTTATTTAACTTATTATTGTCTGATTTATACATTTAGTTTGTTTTGAAGAAATTTCTGGTTTGAATAAATATTTTGAATGTACATGTCGGGTCCAATGGACCCGTCTGGTAGACGGAAGGTTAAGAACAATTTAACGTTGTTCCAGCGTTAAAACCTCTTGACTATTGTATTACTTTTAAGTTTAGCTTTTAGAATATTTAAGTAGACATAAATGTACATTATTTTTATTAAACTATATGGATCGAATATGGGTCTTACAGTTTTCAATATTCACGTAAAAGAATTATAAATCGAATGACAAATGATTGTTGCTTTCTTATGAAACAAAATAAATTTTTGAATACCGGTGTCACACAAAATCTCCTAAATTTTGAGTACCACTATTTCCAAATAAAAACATACGCTTTGTTTAAGACAGAAATTCTGCGAATAAATAAAGGGAATATTTGTATTTAGAAATAGCAGTACCGACAATGCGGGCGACTAGGCAGGTATTCTATTTTAACACATTCAAGACCAGGAACGAGGATTATTGTTTTTACTCAAAAAAAAAAAAAAAAAAAAAAAAAAAAAAAAACATTGACAAAGGGCGTATTTATAGTTTACAGAAAATGCAATTATACTATTCTGTCCATATATTTTTAGATTGTAAGACATTTATGATAAATCCGTATATTGAAAGACATTTACTGATGCATAAACTTCAAGAAACTACAGGGAACGAATATGGAAAATACTTTCCGAAGAGGGAAGAGCTTATATTATTTGAAGACCAGTATTTCACAAAAACATACGGACGCCAATGTGTTAGATTTCACAAGAAGTAGGCATATCCTCGTGTCTAATGACATCTTTCGTATGATTTAATCGTAAACCACTGTCGAATAAAGGCAGGTGCATCCTTTTTTTATACTCTGACTGTAACAATTCTTTAGGTTAAAAAATTTAATGTTAATGTTTAAAAAAAAATATTTTTTTTATTTCCTAGTAACCAGTAAAATTTAGATGCGCGCGCAAAAAATATTTTCCCGTACAGTGTTTTTGTCGTAGTTATTAGACGTACAGCGGTCACAGCGTACAGAACAAATTCTATTGTTCTTACCAGTATCATTTATGAAAAATACTCACATAGGTGCCAAGTTGCCACTAATCCTCCGTAATATGTGGTTTAATTTAACCCTGGTTTAATACATTTCGCACCAGAATTTTTTTTCAGAGATGAAATTAAGCACGTTCCACGTAGAAAACTGGAATTAAATAAATACAGACTCATCAAATATTTTTTCTGGTTCGAAACGTTGTTAAACTGGGTCAAATTAATCTACGCATTACGGAAGATTAGTGCGAACTTGACACCTCTGTACTCATGATGCGTTCCTATTGTAATTCTTGTAAATATGTCTCTTGAAGATTATTGATAAAAGATACTGGTAAGAATAATAAAATTTGTCCTATGTGCTGCGACCCCTTGTCATACTATATCTAATCGAGTAAATAGCTTTCTTGCTGGCGAAAACCATGACACAGTGGTGTCAGAGTAAGTGATTTTAATATTCGAATGAATCATCGGACATGCGCAACAGCATAGCTGCCAATCTTATTATTATTATTATTATTCAATTTCAACCAGAAATTTTGTGTATCTGAAATAAAATTCTTATTTTAATTAGAAATAATTTAAGGAATCTATAAAAGCATAAAAATTCTTTTTATCTTCAAAATTTCTGAAGATAAAATTACGAAGGTTGGCAATTATGATTATGTTTCTGGTTTTTTTTTTTTTTTTTTTTTTTTTTTTGGCCCAATATCTGGTGGTATTTCATTAAAAATATATAGAAAGGTAGGAAACTATGTTTTTGATCATAGCCAAACGATTCATTCTATAGTAAAATTATTCATTCTGCCCATCACTAGTCAGAATGCTGTTTACTGTGCACAGGATTGCCAGTTTGGGTCCCTTTTTCGTTCAGAAATTCCGAATTTGAGCGAGGAATTCTGAAAAGTAATTAATGTTTTATCCAGGGTTGTCAGTTTGGCCCCCATTTTTATTCAAAAAATCCGAATTCGAGCCAGAAATTAAATACAGTACATTTTACTTTATTTAATGACAGAAATTTTTGATTACATGAAATAAAAAATTTTCTATAAAAATTTCCGGTGTGAATTTGAAATTTCGAAATCAAAATGGAGACGAAACTGTCAATACTGTTTTTATTTAATAAAGAACATTTCGTGATTCTATACAGTTAAAATTCTTCCTTCAGAACTTCAGGTATGAATTCGGAATTTCTGAATAACAAAAGAGGCCAATCTTGAAATTCTGCTTGCGCGTTTTGTAAAAAATAAGTTGTTTATGCGTTAATGCTTTTTGATCTACTTTCAGGAAAAAATCAATTTCTGAAAAAATTCTGTCCAAAAGGGACAAAAGTAAAGTGGTAAATGTGTGGCCATTTAAAAATTCGAATTTTATGCGTTTGTTAATATTTAATCATTTTTTGGGCAAAATAGTCCAGTTTTTAAAATGATGAAATGATTGAATGACACCAGGTTTTACGAAAAAAAAATGTTTCGTAATAAGTAAAGGCTTTTTTTTTTTTTTTTTTTTTTTTTTTTTTTCCTTCAAATACATTATACATGTAATATTCTGTTTAAATTTCTGGTGCCGATGTTGCATTTGGTGATTTCAATTACCGTAATCTCCGGTGTACAGCCCGCAGATCAAACAATTCAGTTTCGACCCAGAAATTTTATTCAGTATTTGAAGACCAATGTTTACCGTGATCTAAAGAATTACATTTTATTTTTAAAAATTTCTGGGTCGAAACACGATTGTTTGATCCGCGGGCTATACACCGGAAATTACGGTAAGTGGGACGTATATATCCCACCGCCCACGAAAGGGTTAAATGATGCCTATTTTAAAAATTGCATTCATATTCCGAATGGAGACAAGATTCCGAGCGTATTAATTTTATTGTAAATGGTCTTCGAATACAACAGGTGTATAATGTTTTTTCGACTGTACATGAAAAGTTATTATATACCTCAGTATATATTCGGAAACTACTTTATTAGAGGTACTATACCAATACTCTCGCCATATTTAATCGTAAAATAGTTTTTGATTAAAAGTTTCTTATAAAAAAAGTACTAACGAATTTCCAGCAGAAAAATAACATTTTCATATAAAAAATATTTTTTATGTGCTGTGGGTTTGACAACCTGCAGCAAATTTAAACATTTTTTTTTAAATAATTTTTTTTTCACAAAGCCGATGCTGCTATTTTAAGATAGATAATGATTTCACAAACCGAAAAAAAAAAACACCGTTTAATTTAAAATTTTGGATTTTAAACCATTTAAGTACAGAGCTAATATACAGGGTATCCACTCTCAACTGTGTCCAATGGCTAATTTCTAAACCGTTAGCATAGCGGCCAACTGTTACGCTTTTTTGTACCACAAAAATTTAATAGTAAATTTTACTTTTTTTAATCGCCGTAATCTGCCGATCAAATAAGGCAAAAATTTCTATAAAATTTTGGTGGTACAAAAAAAGCGTAACATTGCCGCTATGAGTTAGTCATTGACTTATAGCTTCAATTACAAAAATGTTTTAACCCCTTCAAGGGCGGTGGTTCATTTTTGGACAACTTAATTTTAATTCCTAAATGCCACACTTGCACCAGAATATTGGAATGAAAATTTTCCTTTTATTAAATACGTGAACAAAAGCTTGTGCTTATTTTGAAATAAATTTGTTTGTAAATTTTGGTGTCACTCAGTTTATTTCAACATTTTACGAATAGAAGTACCTTGCCCATGGAATGGTTAACCGTTAATAATGCTGTGAGAATTATTTATCCCACTTAAGTCTAATCACCAAATGCCTTATTGGTAACTTTGCTTATCTAACAAATAGTATTTAATTACCTTCAAATTTATTTGTTCATAAATTCTGGTGACATCGTATCATTTCAAAATTTTAGCAACATATTTAAAATGCCTTATAATGGGTTTAATTAGGCAAAAAATTATTTTAAAAGACGTTTTGATCAATTAAAACCTTTCTTAAAAAGTTACGAAATTTAAATTTTTATACGGTCGGTAGGTCCTAAAAGTGATATTCAGTAAAAATTTCCTATTACACTAACAAGTAAGACAAAAAAAAATCCCATTCATCTAATACTAAGTGGCCTAGTTATGGAACTTTGAATTGCATCACTTATGCCAATTTTCTGCATCAGAACACAGATGAGTTGGACCATGCTTCGAGGGATCATACACAAACTTCTTAAAGTATTAAGAGGATTTATTTTGCGTGTATATTTCTGCATTGCAGCCGAATGGAGTCACTTCGAGCAAGTTTTAAGATAACTTAATTTTTATTAATTAACTTTTAGAATAGATAATGTAATAGCATCGTAAAACACGTATCATTTAATAAAAGAATTGCGACTGTTGCTTTTCATCATTTCATTTAACAAAAATTCTGTTATTTTCCAACTTATATTTTTAGTATAAGTTGTATATTTTTCTTTAATATGTCAGACTAAAAATAGAATACAAGTTTATATTGTAATGTTAATTTTACTGTCAACTATTATTTTTTTTTTTTTATTATTCGACGATAATTTATATTCATAGAAAATTTGTGAATGACCCCTATTTCGCATCAAAAAAGATGGTTCAACTTGAAACAGCTATTACTCGGTCGGTTTTAATTGTTGAAGAACTGAACTTCTTCGTTTTTCTTGTTAGTGTAATAGGATATTTTTTCTAAATATAACTTATACGACCGGGGGACCGTAAAACTATTTAAATTTCGTATTTTTTAAGAAATGTTTTTATTGACTAAAATCACTTTTAAAGTATTTCTTTTCCTCATTTAAAATATTTTTGTAATTGGAATTATATGTCTAAATTTGTAGGAATTAGTCATTGGACATCATTGAGTGTGGAAACTCTATGTGTAATCGTGTCAGACACATCCACATACAACTCCATGGATATGCCATAAACTCGCAAACATAATTTTGATAATTTTAAATGACACTCCTGTTATATTTTCAGGAGATATGCAGTTAACCCTAGAACTACCGGAAATTTTACTCAAGTTTTATAAAAACATTCTACACCAGAATTTTTACTTAAAACTATTTAATTTGTTTATTTAACTTATTATTGTCTGATTTATACATTTAGTTTGTTTTGAAGAAATTTCTGGTTTGAATAAATATTTTGAATGTACATGTCGGGTCCATTGGACCCTTCTGGTAGACAGAGGGTTAAACTAAAATAAAAGAATCTACATATACGAGTTCTTGACATGCCCTTAATGGACTCTAATGTATATGTATTTAACCCCTTGAGGGGCAAGCAATTACGTTTGTGAAATGGTGAATTGCCACCGGAATCTTTGAAAAATTCTATTTCAAAATATGTAAAAGCAAATTTACAGCTTTTTTCCACCAAAGTTAGAAATGTAAAATTTAATAAAATTTTTCTGGTGTAAAAATTCATTAATCGTAGGTGGTACATAATATATACCGGTGCCCCTCAAGGGGTTAAGGAAAAGGAGGGGGGGTGAAAAGGGCCTGGTTGCCGTCTTAACTTTTCCACTATTTTTTTTTTTTTCAATTTAGCCTTCTTTAATTTTTCGATTAAGTAAAGGGAAAATTTCTTTTTAAAAAAGTTGGATGTTTGCCTAGGCAGCAACCAAACTTTGTTTACATGTTCATTATTTCCGTTATGTGCTTACATATAGAAAATGTAAAATATTACATTCATATGTAATAAAATGTTTCTATATGACAGGGACGTCAAAATGTGGCCCGACGGATACCACGAATTCTTTAAAGAAATATTCGACGGCTTGAATCTTACAGATTCGACGATTACATTAGGTAGTTAGTTCTTTAAAATTTTAGTGGTATCCCGTGGCCACAGTTAGATACTCCTGCTATTTGAGGACATGAGTTTCAAAACTCGCCTTATCTAGAAAATAAATTTTTTTTGAAATCTCGAAAAGACTCTGACTGCGTTCATTGGTTTACATTGCAAACCATGATTTTACAATGCCTGAAAAACAATATAAAACAAGATTTATTGCAGTTTTATTGTGCTTTTTCGATGTAGATGCACCAATTGATATAGAAAACTCGTTTTTTTTTTGTTTTTTTTTTAAATTTTGGGAAAGGAGAGATTTGAAACTCGCATCCTCATATATTTCTATAGATAACAATAGAAAAAATAAGCTGTAACTTTAGATTGTGTCGTCCAGGAGTAGGAAAAAGCTAATTTTTTACTACTACATAACTTACTTTTCTTTTCTTTGTATTGCTTGCTTACCACCACATTTTTGAAATAGAAAACATTTGACTTTTTAAATGAAAGACTATATAAGTCGAAAATAAGGCGAATAATACTATTTAAAAAAGTGGTGGCAATCGTCAATGCGAATAAAATAGTCAGCTTTACTTACCTTCGCTCAGACATATATAGTTTTTTTTTTTTTTTTTTTTTTTTTTTTTTTTTTTTTTTTTTTTTAATTGGGTTCTCTCGTTTAGTGTGCTTAATTAATTCCAAGGCCCGATTACCACAAACTTTCAACAATTTTTTAAAGAAAAATTCGCTATTTTTAATTGCAGAAATCTGCCATTAAAACAGTTTAAAATTCTTTTATCCCGCTAGAGACCATGGGTGCCTATATGCACCCTCAAAAAGAGCATGCAGAATTTTAGTCTTCAGTGAAAAAGAGGAGTAATATTTTCTTTGTTTATTTACAGCATTTTCGCGAATGTGTAAGTAAATGTAACATTTCTAAAAAAAAGAAGGTGTCATCCGAATAAAATTAGTATAAAAGCCCCCGGTCCCGAAGTGGTTAAAGAAAAAAGTTGTGAAAATTTGCGAAGGTGGTAATAATGACCCATGATCAACTAACCCACCAAAACTACGGAAATCTGTATTCTTATTTTTGTTGGGTGAAAATCAATTTATTGAGAGAAGCGTCAATCTTAATCATTTTATTTTTGAAATCATTTATTGGTTTATAGATGAAAGTGTCAAACTTAGTAATTTTATTTCGAAGTTATTTTTTCCTTTCTGCGACAAGAAAAGTATTTTAAAACTAATACCAAGCTGAATACGAACATTACATTCTGCTAAATTATTTCCTCAAGAGCATTTTGCCGCTCTATTTATCTTGACAAAATCTTTCTCTAACAACCATACAAAAATTCCAAACAATTTGTTGCTAAATATAACTTCAAAACAAGTTACTTTTCGAAAAATATAAGCTTTGTTAAGAGGTACTAAATAAAAAAAAATGAAATCTTCAACATTCAATAGCCAGCTTCTGAAAATCTTAGTAGCGCATTTTCCTTGCGATGTTTATATGTGCGCCTGCGCGGCTAAGTTCTGTCGATAACAACACAGCTTTCTCCCGAAGATCAGTCTCGCGTCAAGCATCGATACATCCACTCCTTGATTTTCCCGCTAAAGTTTTCCTACACGTGTTTTGGATTTCGTTTGAAAACTTCTTACTTTTCGCTGTAGTGAGTCTTTTCAACCATGATGCCTCTCATGCTGATAATGATGGTAAGTTAATTAATATTTTAGTTTGTTTAACCCTCTCATGTATATACATGAATTATTTTTAATTGGATACAAAATATATTAATAATGATTATTATGAACAAATGAGTGTTGCCAGTTTGGGCTCAATTTTTATTCATAAATTCCGATTTATTTTTTGTTGTTGTTGTTGTTTGTTTGTTTAACACTAAATAAACCAACATCTGGTCATTTTACCAAGTACCAAATGAAAATATTTCAATTAGAACTAGCAATTTTTTCATAAAATAAAATATAAATTACACAAAAATAAGATAAATAAGAAAGTGAAATAGTTTTAAATAAAAATCCTGGTGGAAAATATTTTCACAAAACTTGAGTAAAATTTCTGGTATATTTAGTTTCTAATGAGTGGTTTGTTTTCCTTACAAATATAATATACTTTTAACCCTTCACGGCACAGGAACATTCTGTTCGTAAAATGATGAAACGATTGACTGACATCAGAATTTTCAAACAAACTTCTTCGAAAGTAAAAACTTGTGTTTTTAAGCTTCCATTTTGAAAGCAAAATATTATATGTTCTTGGTACCGTTTGTAAGTTTGGAATTAAAATTAGGTGGTCCCGACATTGGATCACTGCGCTTGAAAGGGTAAACAACAGAAGATCTTGAGGAGTCATTTTGACCCCTACCATAAGAATATATTTTTTTCGAACCAGGTGTTTCCTTGTACACTGGGGTTTTAATAAACAAAGAAGAAATAAGTTAAATGGTTTTAAATAAAAATTCTGGTGTAAAATCTTTTTATAAAACTTGAGTAAAATTTCCGGCCTTTCTTGAGTTAATGTATGCTTTGGTAAGTGGTATCAACTCCGACCAAATAATTAAATGCCGATTCACACCAGAAATTTGTTCATAAAATATAAATCACACAGAAATAAATTAAATAAACTCATGATGTAGTTTTAAATAAAAATTCTGGTTTTAAATATTTTTTATTAAACTTAAGTAAAATTCCCAGTAAATTTAATGTGCATGGCCGGGATTCCGTGATTAAATAACGTAAGAATTTTTCTTTCGAAATTTCCGGTGTTAATGCTGAATTTGAAAAAAAAAAAAAGACAAGGAGGTAGGCCATACTGGCGACTCTCAAATAAATAATGCTGAATTATTATCTATATTTATGTTTATTACAAGATTTTAAAACGAACATCATATGAGGCTTACAAATAATTAAAAATTAAAAAATTAATTAAAAAAATAGTTCTTGAGACAATTTAAACTTTGGATACATTCATACAAAGTAGAATGTAAACTAAGAACTTTTTATCATATTTTTGTTTACATCCAACAGCGGAAATTCTTTGAGAAAATCTTCTCTTGCCCTAATTCAAAACAATTTTCTTAAAAGCGAAATTTCTAACTGAATATTTGAAAAGGGAAATGGTTCTACAATCTCTTGCTAAATTTCAGAAATATTATTCAACTGAAAAATTTTAAGACAGTGGCGTAGCGTCAGGGAATGCAGCATTATTTTACAGATAGTTTTAATATATAACTAAATTTCGCCTTATTTATTCCTTGAACGTTATACGATTAAGTAAGTGCAAATTTAATATATAGTAATACTAGTAGTAAAATGATGTAGCATCCCCTGGCACTACGCCACAGTTTATAGAGTGAAGCGATATGTTTTTTATATAACTTAATTTTAATTCCCGAAGTGCAGAAATTATACCAGAATTTAGTATTACATTTTTGCTGCTATAAATTAAGAGAAGAAAAGCTTTTGTTTCATTTGTGATACAGGAGAGAAAATTATGCACTGTTTTCGGGAGTTTTTTTTATCTTTTTCTCTTAAAATTTCATTAGACGTTTCCATACGTGAGAAGGTTGAATTTTCTGAAAAAACAATGGAATATTATGAGATCTTAAAAGATAGTTTAGAAGCTCTACGAATTATTTAAATTCTGGAATATCAAAAGAGAAGTATTACAAATAACCTTAATTGATTTTTGCATGTTTTTTAGTATGAAGAAAACTTATTTTCTAATTGTCTTACAAATACACTTTTAATAGTTCTAAAAATTTGGTATTTGAAATATTAATTAGACATACAAATAAGAATAAGAAATGTGCGTACTGGTGCTCCAGAATTATTTCAGTTATTTAACCTTATTCAATTGAAAAAAGTACCCCGAAAAGAACCCCCCTACAAATTCTGCGATTTAACGCGGCGACTCAAAATTCAGCGATTAGATATTAAAGAGAAAATTTTTAATCAGAATTAGTGCTGCGATATTCGTTGCAATTTCCAAGTAGTGAACGTATTTGGGATTGTTAAATTATAATAATTAAAAAAAATTAAAATGGTCGAAAAAATTGCAGAAGCAAAAATCACTTGAAATAAACGTGCATAGCTGCCAACTTTTACGCTTTCTTGTTACGACTATATTTTAATTGGAAATATTGTCTTATTTATTAGTCGAAATCTGACGATTAAACAAGGCGAAAATATCTATTAAATTCTAGTGGTCGTAGAAAAGCGTAAAAGTTGGCAGCTATGAAATATGTCTTTTTATAATTGAAAAAAAATAAAAAATAAAAAGAGTCTCTTTTTTGGACAAATACTTCTAAAGCTTATCCATTTAAATATCTTAAGATATATATATATGATATTAATTAAGCTATAAATTACATATAGAAGGTTATTATTTAGTATTTTTTAAAAGGTAAAATTAAAATAACTAGTATTTTTTCTTTAACACTAAACATAGCAACAACAGATCATTTGACCGGTACCAAATGAAAATATTTCGATTTGAACCAGAAATTTCTTTATAAAATAAATAAAATAAATATCACACAGAAATTAAATAATTAAATAAAAATCTGGGGTTAAGTATTTAAAAAAAATCTCAAGCCCCAGTATATTTAGTATTAAGTGAGCCGTCTGCTTTTGTTGCAACTATAATATCCTTTTTATGTATGCTTTGTTAATAACATAAAACTAATTAAAAAAAATAATTGAAAATTTATATTATAAATCAAAAGTATGTCCTTGAGTAACACTTATGTCATATTGACTATGGTAACGGCCTGATTAATAAAATTTGCTATTTGGAAATTAACATTGAACAATTTCAATTTTTACACCATCGAATAGGTGGAAAAAATGTACAATTTGAAATACAATTTGTTTGAAAACTGTATCTAAATTTACAGATTTTCTAAGGTTTTAAAAAAAAATCAAGAATTGCTTTTTTTAAATCAATCGCAATCTCGTGCAGACTGCTTACGGAACATTGACTCGTTTGCACTTAACCCTAGATCTACCGGGAATTTTATTCAAGTTTTAATAAAACGTTCTACACCAGAATTTTTATTTAAAACTATTTAACTTATTTATTTACCTTATTTTTGTCTGGTTTATATACTTAGTTTATTTTAAAGAAATTTCTGGTTCGAATGAATATTTTGTATGTACCTGTCGGGTCCAATGGACCCGTCTGGTAGACGGAGGGTTAAAATAATATCATAATTTCAGCAATTGTTTTTTGCTAAATAAAAAAAAAAAAAAAAAAAAAAAAGAAAAAAAAAATAACAACTACGTAATCGAAATACGCGCTTAAACATTGAAATCAGTGTTGCCAGTGGGCTACTTTTTTAAAATTCCGATTTCCTGATTGGCTCCATTTTTCTGAAATGGTAAAATGTCATTGTTTTCGCCTTAAATAATAAGTCATTAACTAAGGTGGATTTTACTATTTATCGAAAGTGGTGCCAATCAATAAATCTGAATTTTAAAAAAGTATCCCACTGGCAACACTGATTGAAATAATCAGGACCATAAAGGCTGCTATAAATAGTTATATTTTTTACAATTTCTTTGGCATGAGGTTAACAGGAAGAAAGTATCGCTTTAAATATACCGTAATTTCCGGCGTATAATCCACAGACCAAACAATTCTGTTTGAACCAGAAATTTTATTTAATAATTGAAGACAAATATTTACTGCTATTTGAAAAGTTACATTTTACTTAAAAAAAAATCTGGGTCGAAACATGATTGTTTGGTCCGCGAATTATACGCCTGAAATTACGGTATTTTTAAACTTGATTTGAATAATTGGCATGTTTCATATAAAATTACTTTTTGGTGTTGTTAGTCGTCAACTACCGGTGATGAGTATACTTTTCTTTCATAGCTTCTAATTAATTATGTTTTTTGTTGCCAGAAATCTTTCAAAATTATTTTCGCATTGTTTAATTACGGAAATCTGCTATTAAATAAAGTGTAAGTTATTCTTCATACTATGGTACAAAAAACGGGATCGCGTATAAAAAGCCAGTAAACAAAGTGTTAAATTTTTTAAATTAAATTTAAAACGTATAATTCCAATTTATACACATTTGAGGATTTCCAGTGGTGTTCTATTGAATTATCACTGTTTCAATACAATAAACTTCGTTGAATATTTGTAATGCAAATCTTTTAGAAACCAACCACGAAGATTTTTGTTTGAGAAAAATGATATTCCCACAGCTGTCAACGTATACGCTTTCTACGTACCACTAAGCTTTTATAGTAAATATTGACTTATTTAATGATCAAAATCTCATTATTAAACAAGGCGGAAATCTTTATAAAATTTTAGTGGTAGCAAAAAAGCCTAAAAGTTGGCAACTATGTATTCCAAAACTCAGACCAGTGGATCCTTTATTTTCCTTATGCCTGAATTTTTGTTTTCTCAAATTTGTTATTAAAATCTCTTTAAAATGTCGCAAAATCAACTAGAAAAATACTCTAAAAAAATTACGCTAAAAAGTTTTTGTATTTATTTGATAAAATGTAAACGTACTAAGTATGCGAATATGCATAATATTTGTAATATAAGGTTGAACAAAAAGTTCTGCGAAATTTTTAATCTAATAGTTACCAGAATTTGTATCGTATATAGGAGTAATAATGGTATATCTATCGTCGTTGAGGAATTTTGGCTTCAAAATGCCTATTGAACAGTATGATTTGCATTTGTTGTTCCGGCATTATTGGAGAAAAAGTCTAACGATTCTGAAAGCCGTCGATAAAAGGAATGAGGGTGAAGGTGCTGGCACGGCGATAAAATCGACTGTGGGCAGATGGTTTAAGCGATTCGAAGAAGGCAATTTTAATCTCAAAGACATGCCTCGTTCTGGCCGGCCATCTGTTTTGGATGAAAGTGACTTGGTAGCCACTGTGGAAGAAGCATGTCAAGAGTTTTTCGATTCAAAGGAGCCGCCATGGTACTTCCAGCAAATCCGGATTCCGGCAGAATAATGGCAGAAAGTCGTGGACTATGATGGTCTCTACTTTGAAAAATAGTACTTGTTGCTTTTGTTGTTAATTTGCGTGTATCAACGCAACTTTTACAAATTTCCTAGAACTTTTCGCTCAACCAAGTAATATATCACTAGAACCGCGGAGCGGATCAATTTGACCCAAATCGATATTTAATATCTCACTGCGCGAAAAGTATTAATTGAAAAAACTTTTCCTTTACTGACTTTTAATATTTTAAGGTAAACAACAAAACGAATTTAAAAACGCATAGCATAAATAAATTTCCTGTTATAAAACGTTATACCTAGAACCGCGAAGCGGGTCAGTTTGAACCGTAGTATTTTTTACGCATAAAATACGAAAAAGAGATATATTTTCTCGGAAGTAACAAGAAAGTACACCTTCCTCACCCGAATACTTCTAATGGGCAAACCTGGGAGGGGAAATACATGCTCAGTGTGAAGAGAGGTCTTATTCAGACGAAAATTAGAGGAGATATTTAGAGAATTCTTGAAGTTACTTTATTTAGGCATTTATTTTATGTATAAATAAGATGTCACGACGACGTAATCTTACCGTTACAGAAGCTTTAGACTATTTGAAACAGTTATCTGAAAAGGATTCAGAAAAAGATAATAATGATGACTGTCGTTCAATTTTGAGTAGCGAGGATGAATATCTGCCTCCAAATGAAAATAATTTCAATTCTGATGAAGAAATTGAAAGTGGTGACGACTCTACCAGTGTCCGAATAATCGCTGGACCTTCCCATCACAATGATGATGATAACTTATCATTGCACTCAGAGAAATATGAAAACGAAATCAGCAATAGCATGCGAATTCAAACTTGGAAATGAAGAAGGCAAAGATGGGACAGTTTGGGACATTGTAGAAATAGGTACTAACAACAAAGGAAGGGAGGCACAGCATAATGTTTTAAAGGATGTTGGGGGCCCAACACCACATACTAAACATAATAGTCCGGCAAGTACCTGGAGACTTCTCATAGACGAGTGGATATTGAAGCATATAAAGAAATGTACCGAAGACGAAACTCATCGACAGCTTCATGAACATGAATGGGTTATTACTTTGGATGAAATTGACAAATTTATATCCATTTTATATGCACGGGCATATATTGCGCAAAAGGGCTTCAATTGGATAGCCTGTGGTCAGTGAACTGGGACCGCCATTTTTCCGAAATACAATCCCAAGAGACAAATTTCGTGAAATAATGAGATTATTGCGCTTCGATATAAAATCAACCAGATCTTGTCTTCTAGAGACAGACAAATTTGCACTTATTTCTGATATCTGGAATCGTTTTATTGAAACTTGCAAGACTAACTATATTCCAGGGGCAAACATAAGCGTAGATGAGCAGTTATTTCCTACAAAAGGTACTATCCTAGGTGTAGGTTTACTCAATATATGCCTAACAAACCAGATAAATTCGGTATAAAGTTCTGGTTAGCTGCAGACGTTGATTCAAAATGTATGCTTAATGGATTCCCGTACCTTGGAAAAGATAACGAATGTCCATCTAACGTTTCTCTTTCTGAACATGTAGTACTACGACTAATAAGTCAATATGACCACAAAAGTAGGAATGTTACTACAGACAACTTTTTTACAACGTTGAAATCTAAAAACACCAGCCATGTAAGAACTGTAAAAAGATCAAGAAGAGAAATACCAGTCTCTGTAAAAATGTCAAAATAGGAATTGCATGCGAAAACTGCATTAGCTCATAAAGATATCAGTTTAACTTTTTACCAGGAAAAAGGAATAAAAATGTGTTATAGCTCAGCAGTCTACACCCAACTGTCGAAAATTTTCGATAATTCTAAAAAATTACTTGATACAGTTGCTTATTACAATGCAACTAAATTTGGTGTAGATGTGATTGACCAGATGACAATGAAGTATACTGTCAGGTCTGCTTCACGTAGGTGGCCAGTGCATGTATTCTATAATATTTTGGACCTTGCTGCTCTCAATGCGTGGGTTTTCTACAAAGCCGTAACTGTAAAAGCTATTAGTAGACGGCAATATTTAAGACTTAGTTGAAGAATTGCGAGAAAAATTTGGCCTTTCCCGACAAAAAAAGGTGTCATTTGGGTGCGAAACAATTACTCAAAATGATGGACAACCACAACCTAACCGTAAACGAGTCCGATGCCGCACTTCAAAATGTGAAAATAAAACTCAAGATATTTGTTCACAATGTAATGCACCCATTTGTGGTAAATGTACAAAACGTATTGGCAAGTTTCGCATACAATGCATACAATAAATTGGATTAAGTAAACCTGTAAAACTAGTAAGTAACTGTTTTTTTATTCTATTTTTATTTATTGTTCTATTTTCGATTAAAGTTATGAAGTCTACATTTATTTTTGGTTAAAATATATGTGATTATATTGAAGGAAATACGAATTTGACTATGATTTTCTTAAATGTTTGGTAATTTCTCCTGCATTATATCTGAAATGTTATAAAAATTACGATAAATATTGTTTATTATACGAAAATATAATGTTTTAGTTAATTAAATTAGAACATTTGGGCATATTTACATATTTTTTAATATCTAGGGTCAAATTGACCCGCTCCGTGGTTCTATGTATACCGAAAGTCCCGCGGTTCTAGTGATATAGGCATAATTATATGTTTTGTCTAAATTTATATGAAATAAGCTTTTAAATTGCACACTATATACTATAAGTAATATTTTTATGAACCACTAAAAATATATACTTATTTCATTACAGAGACTAATAACATTATAATTATTATGAATAATAAAATAAGAATAATCATATTTGAGGCTTAAAAGCAATTTATTTCATAATCATCTTGAAAAGGACTTTAAGTGCACAACTGTCCCCTAAATGTCTAACAAAAATATGTACCCATTCGAGCCTAGCGTCCTATATTTTGTACGTTACAAAATTGCATAAAAAATAGGCTTGAACATATAATATCACAATTCAAAAAAAATACGTGTTTCAAAAAAGTCTACAATCTAAGATTATGACTAATTTATTTAGATGCTTGATAGAAAAAATACAAATAAACTTACTTTTTATATTTCGAAATTTTGAAAAAAAGAAAAACACCGAAAAAAGCCTTCATTTAAGCAAATAAATATCATCCTATGCTGTCATCTCTCGGTACATATAAAGACATTTATAGAGAATAATTTCATATAATTTTCGTGTTATAAATAAGAAGAAAATTATACAAAATTTATTAAAATTCGAAGCATCCTAAAAATGGGACGCTAAGCATAAATGGGTTAAACTCATTTATTTCCCACGAAATAACTTTTAATACGAGTTATTTGACCCTCAAATGCATGAAATTTCCTTTTGTTTCGAATCTATATATATTATTCAAAGACAGGTTTATTACACAGGAAATTATTTTAATAATAATGAATCTCCACTGTTAAAAAATTTTCTGTGAAATTACAGAGAATCTACGGGTAATCCATTATCTTAAGTCTTATGTAAAATTACAGACATTGGAAAAACAGAGATTCTGTTAAATAACAGAGAAGTTATTTGGTAAATTTACACAAGACTCTGTAAATTAACATCGTTAAAAATACACAAGACTCTGTAAATTAACATCGTTAAAAATACGCAAGACTCTGTAAATCAATTTATTTTTTATTTAAAATAATTTAACTTAGCTTTTGAAATCAGCGAATTTTAGAACTTCGAAGTATCAGAGTTATTCAAGCAATTTTAAACTGCTGTGCCATTTAATTTTTTTACACAACTTGATTCTGGCCGGCCTGGGCTTTGAACCCGAGACCGCTGGGCAGGAGAAAAACATCTTACTGACTGCGCCATAGGAGCTGTTACAGCGGTGTATAAAGGATGTCCTTTATAATAAAGCGCGGGAAAATCTATTGTACTTGTGCTTTTCAAAGATTTCGCTTCAAATATATTCGTTAGAAAATTTCTTAAACGGTTTATTTTAATTTAGTTTGGACCGAAACATAATACTTATTATTTTTTTTAATCAAATTTAACTTTTTAATCCTTTATTTACGGAATTATTTATCAAAAAATTGCTTCTTCTCAATAATTATCTTCTTTAATATCTGAAGATGTAGTGGAATTTTTAAATAATAATAATATGAAATTTAGGTGTATTTTTTCATTAAAACTGGTTAAATATATTGGTAATTATAACATTTTTGTAAAATATTTGCAAAAATAATCAGATTAATTAACCAAAATTACTTTTAAGGTTATATCACAATTATTATAAAAGCAATGTATTTAAATGTATTATGATTCTAACTAACTAAATGAATGAAAAAATAAATAAAAAATTTGAAACTAATTTTTTTCTTTAATAATTCTAATAAAATTGCAAAAGAATTTTAAACGTGTGTATTTGAATTACAAGTTTTAACAAAGCTGAAAATATTTTTAAATAAAAACAGGGAATTAGATACAAGATAAGGGAAATGTCTGCAAATCGATGACCGAGAAACTCTATCGAACGCATTTAACCGAGAACTAGTGTAAATTTACAGAGAGTCTTGACCGAGAAACTCGATCGAATGCATTTAACCGAGAACTGGTGTAAATTTACAGAGAGTCTTGACAGTGAAACTCAATCGAATGCATTTAACCGAGAACTGGTGTATATTTACAGAGGGTCTTGACCGAGAAACTCGATCGAATGCATTTAACCAAGAACTGGTGTAAATTTACAGAGAGTCTTGACCGAGAAACTCGATCGAATGCATTTAACCAAGAACTAGTGTAAATTTACAGAGAGTCTCGATTTTTTTCTGTGATTTTACAGAAATTTTTAACAGTGTGGGTAACTTATTTTATGGGAATTTTATTTTGTAAAACTTATCCCTTAAATGCATGAATTATTCTTTTAGAATTGAGTTTTTTATTCTAATATTAAGGAGTAGACACCAGAAAATTTAAGATAGGTTTTTAACTATATTTAGTAGCATATATTTTTAATTTTTACAAGATTAACATTTCCTTATAAATATAGTGATTACTAAAATTTAAATAAAAAATTATGCAGATATGAATCACTATGCATTTAAGGGTTAAAAATAGAGATATGATTCTTTGATTTAAAAAAAAAAGAAAAAAATTCTTTTTTTTTTTTTTTTTACAATAACCAATAAAAATTTAATGAGCATAATAAATTTATTTAATTGGGTTACATTCTTTAACCCTATAGTGCGCAGCTTTGCATATATGCAAACAACAGTGTTTTGAATTTAATAGATTTTTTTTTATTCGTATATGCGTAATTCACACCAGATAATTTAATTAGCAATATTTCCTATCCTTAATAACAGATATTCCGTACTTAAATGAAACGAAATTAACCATTGAAACCTTCTGGTGTAATGTCAGATTCTCTGAACAACGTAATTTGTAGAACGTATTCTATCATAGGAATTAAAGGGTTAAAGGATAATCTTTATAAATTAATAATTATATAAAATAAGGTATTTGGAGACATACTTGTTAAAATATTTACTAATTTGCAATATTTTAGCGTAAAACAGCCACACGACAGAAGTGTTTACTTATATTGCAGATGTGCAACAGAAGAAACGGTCGTTGTATAATATGAAAAATGTATCTCTGATATTTTTCGTTATTTTTCCAGTGTAATAAACCTTTCAGAGAATCATATATATTCTTTTCGAAACAAAATAAAAATCGCGCATTTAAGTGTTAACTTGTCTTAGTTAATGAAAGCTCGGTAGCTTAAGAAACGTTTGAGACGGTTATTGTTACACCGTAGAATTCAAAAGAACTTTAGCTTCGATGAAGTTAATTGCAACTT
Source organism: Maratus speciosus (assembly GCA_963932465.1). Lineage (NCBI taxonomy): Eukaryota > Metazoa > Arthropoda > Arachnida > Araneae > Salticidae > Maratus > Maratus speciosus. Next base: position 470,202,265 of record OZ010796.1, read on the forward strand.
ATTTTAGTGATATTATATTCATGTAAAGAGTGAATAGACATTTACATCGTGTCTGAGATCTGATTTAATTTTTTCAACAGACTCTGGCAGGGCTCGGTGTTATATGCTGGGGCTGGGCTGGACTTGGAATTAATTGTTTTCTCACACGGGGTTGCCAATTTGGCCTTTAATTTACAACTGTATAATATTCATCTGATGGCGAGATGATGACTGATGATGCACCAACAGCTTCATCATCTAATCATATATACATCATAGACATACATGCACTAGACATATGCACGATAAGTCACATTGAATAATAATAAAAAAAAAATATGCAAATCGGAAAATTCTGCCTGAAAAAAAAAAAAAAAACCATTTATCTAAATTAAGGAGGGTTCCCCCCGTTCCCCCTTTATACCTAACCATTTAACCCCCAAAACTAATCAGGGAAGCGCCTTATCAGAATGAATCTAGAAATTTTTATTTATAGAATCGGATATTTTTATTTATAGTTATCGCGTTACGTATGTACATACGTACGTACGTATAGAACCTGCGGGCACATTAGCTCTCAGGCTTTGATAGCCTGCGAGCTAAAAATTGGATTTTTTTTTTCTAAGTCCCGATTTTTGTCCAAGCATTATGACCCACGGTACTTTGAAGTACCACATAAAGTAATTAGCCGTAATTAGCAAAAATAAATAAATCTTTTATTTTTAATGCATATATCTTCTAATGTATCATAGTAATGCAAGGAAAAAATGTTTCGAAGAGATAGTGTTTCAAATTCATAATTTGGGATATAAAGGATTATTGAAAAGAACTTCGAATTCTCAAGCAGTGTTGCCAGATTGGGGACTTTTTTAATTCAGATTATTTGACTGTCACCACTTTTTAGAAATAGGTTAAATCGCCTTATTTTTCAGAATTGAAGAGCTGAGTGGATGAACATGTTATGTTACATTTTCTAATTTTTTTAAAAATCTTTTTGATGAAAGCGTTATGAGTTATCCTATCACATGGTTAATCTGAAATACTAAGATTCTATTTAATCTTGAAGATTTAAGAGATTATTCATTAATATTTAATAATTTAATATTGAATAATGTCAATAATGTCAATAATATTAATAATTTTTAATATTTGAAGCTTAAATATGAATAAGTTTTTCTGAGAGAGTTTAGTACCATACCTGTTAATATTTTAAACACATGGTATCAAACAGAAAATAAATCATTAAAATTTACAGCAAAAACTTTCACCTCAAATTTCTTGAAATGTAATTTTTGTTACTTAACATGTTCTTCCACTTAGCTCTTCCATTTTTAATCTATTCTTATATAGGCCGAATATTTCTACTTCAAAAAAGCTGTGACTATCAACAACCTGGCAACACTGTTCTTAAGAACTTTTACTTTATAATGAATGGCCTCTCATTTAACTAAGAGTAAAATATAATAGGTAATTTCTTTTGTAAATGCGAAATTTTGTAATAAAAAAAGGCCAAACTGACAACCCTGGCAGCACATTTAAAAAGTATATATAATACTGATAATGAACTTTTGTTAGCCTTTTGATTACGAATGAGGATCAATGACTAATTTTGCATTAATTCCTACAACAGTTTACAAAAACTTGCTTCCTGGAAGATATCTCTTTAAAATATTCTAGTATAAGTGTATGGCAGAGTTTTTTTATGGTGTTTTAAACTATCATTTTTTGTCTTCTAAACTACATTATTTTTTAATGAGTCTTAATTTGAATATAATAGGTTAAGAGTTTAAATGATTATTTTTGTTGCCATTCTGCATTCTGTGACTTACGGACATATAGTATGAAATATACTGTAAAATTTAGTATAGTATATATAATACTGTAGTACTTTTACAGAAATTGAGTCGGGCCGACGCGGAACCAGCAAAGATATAAATGGGCTAGACCTGGACCATTATTTTAGTTTTTACAACGGACTGGTCCATGATAGCTTTCGTTCAGCGGGCTTGGAAAATTTCTGACCGTGCAGACCTATAATTCATAGCTGAATACGTCTTGCACTTTTGAACTCAGGCAAACATATTTTGAGCTAGTAAATTTGTTTAATAAAATGTGTCTAATTTCTGTGTGGTATTTCTTTGATGTCATCTGTTAAGTAAAATTTCTCGTTCGAAATATATTTATGTAACTAAAAAACAAGTGTTTTATAAACCAACCGCGTTGATTATTGTTTTTAAAAAATGATATTAAAAAACACGGACCATTAGACCTTCTGTCCCTTAAAATCATTTGTTTCCAATGAAATACATTTTATGAGATTTATTTAACCTTTTGAGCTCTGGTGGGTGAATTTTTTCAAAATTCCCAAATGTCACATTGGCACCAGTATTTTGAAAATAAAAAAATCGGTTTAAAATATACACGAAAAATGCATTAAACTCTAAATTTGGTCGAATATTCCGGTGCCATTGTGCATAGCTGCCAACTTTTAGGCTTCCTTCTTACCACTAAAATTTTAGAGTAAATATTGTTTTATTTTATCATCTAAATCTCACGATTAAACAAGGCAAAACTTTCTATTAAATTTTAATGGTATAAAAAGCACATAAAAGTTGGCAGCTATGCATTGTGGCATTTGGGGATTAAAATGAAATGGGAAGAATTTCAACCACCATAGCTCAAAGGGTTAAAGATATCTGAGAAGATTTTCATAAAATATGTTTTTTAAACCAATAAAATTTTATTGAACATAATAGATTTACTTCTCTGGGTTGTACACAATGAAGTTCACCACCTACTGGGAAAATATGGACTATTCAAGAGAACTGGTGCGACAGGTAGTGTTGCGCCGTGGTAGTTAAATAAACTTTAAGGTGTCGCTCAGGATAATTCATAACACCGTTCTATAGTGATGTTACGTATTCTTGTAGAGATCTGCACGGGCTCAGGCCTGGCCCATACTCATCCCGGAAAAAGGAACACAAACTTTGACAGAATAAATCCAGTTTTTTTTTTTTTTTTTTTTTTTTTTTTAACGTTCCATGCCGTTACAGAAAATAAACGAACAAGGCTCGGCCGATGAAAAATAAACGGGCCAAACGAGCCTACAAAAATATTAAGTATAACAATGCTGAACTGATGTGTAGACCCGTTGCCGTCGAAATACTCAAGGCCAGAGGACACGAGTTGCGACGTCATCACTAATCGACCGATTTTTCACTACTGTTAGAATTCACATAGGAAAATTTTGAATAGCAATGTTCTTTTATTTTATTTGTATAATATCCATTATCTTATAAAACAATTTAACTATTTAAACTTACCGGTGAGAATTTGGAATCCCTAAATAAAAATTTAACCTGGAGCGGAATGGCACAGTGTTGCTGTACCTTGCTGATTTTTTATTGGGGGGTTCCAAATTCTCGCCAGTAAGTTTAAACAGTTATTATTTGTTTATAAGATAATAGATATTCCACAAATAAAATAAAAGAAAATTGCTATTCAAAACTTTCCGGTGTGAATTCCAGCACTAGTGAGAAGTCGATCGATTAGTGATGACGTCACAACTCTTGTCCTCAGGCCTTGAGTATATCGATGGCAACGGTAGAGCACACGGGTTAAATAATTACAGAGAAATGTTTAAAAAAAAGTTAGATTTTTTTTCTTTATGCCGCTTTGAAAATTATGGTGTTTTTTTTTTTTATTTCTTTTATTCAAAACTACATTAGTTTTTTTTTTATTATTATTAAGTCTCTTTCTATGCAATTGTCTAAAAGTCTAAGTGATCATTAAAGTTGTTATTCTTTATTTTATGCCTGGCGAAATATAGTCTGAAATACACTGTAAAATCTTTGTATAAATATATACAGGGTTCGTACGGGTACCGTTATTTTCAAGACCATATATCAGTATTCTTTTATAGAAAAATAAATATAGTTTAAACGGACGAAATTTCGCATCATTTAAGGAGATATTTTTCCATAAGAAAATGCTGGTACCGAAGAATTTATTAGTCTCTGGAAATTCAAGGATCCGTACGAACCCTGATGTATGCAGAATTCTTTAAAATAATCTTAGTTGTATAGTTAAGATCAATACAAAAAACCCTTAACGGGTTAAAAGTTTGTGACGCAGCACTTATTGCTATAAGAATTTTAAATATGGAACTTAAAAATAATGATATCCAATTTTAAGTGATACTCTGCTATTAATTAATGTATATATACGTACATTTATATTATTTATTTCATGATTTTATTTTGTTTTATTTATAATTGCATGTGTAAGGATTATGTTAAATTTAAAAGGATGTATAAAAATTTATTCATTGATGCTTTATCATTCACATCTTTCATAAATTCAAAATATGAGTTTTAAAATATATGATATCAAAATTTAAGTGACGCCTTGATGTAGCTTTAAACCAGGGGTGTCCAACAGTGGCACGCCTGATACCACTAAAATTTTACAGAAAAATTCGACTTCTTGAATCACAGAGATTCGATGATTAGATAAGGCAATGATTATTGTAAAATGTTAGTGGTGTGGCGCGTGCCGCAGTTGGCCACCCCCCGCTTTAAACAAATTGTTTTAAAATTCAATTTCAATTGTTTTCGGTTTGGCTAAATATATTTACGCATTTAACCAAAACTTTTAATTTATCAATACACTGTTAAAAATATCACTCTCACTGAGCCTATACAACGCACTGTAATGTATCATATGAAAAAATTAATTCATCTTTTGTGCCACGCTATCCAAAATCGAAAGTAAAATTTATGTAAATGATTTCTGTGCGTCATATTATCCATTTGCATACATTTTGTTTAGTTTGGCTACAATGACACACAGAAATCATTTACAGATTTTTAATCAGAAAAATTATTTAATAAAATGTATATTGTTTATGTGTGGTACTTATTTAAATTCAATATTTAGCAAAATTTCTCGCTCGAAATGTTTTTATTTAAGTAAGAAAAATGAAAAAAAAAAAAAAACAGTAGGTTGCAACTGTAAATAGGCATGATAAAACACGAATTTTTACGAAATCCGTTATAATCATCATTATTTAAGTAAAAAGCCATTATTTTTACGGAAATTTCTTTATGAGTTCTTCCGTGTTAATCACAGTTTCAATAAAATAGAAGCTCTTTATTTTTTTTTTCTTAGAGGAAAAAGTTTTATATTTTTGGATCAATGAGAGCACTGATATTACGAGAAAGGAGCGTACACACCTTGCATTCTCAAAGAAGTTTTGGCCCACTATTTCTATTTTAAAATATTCTATTTAATCGTTTATGGTTCATCTTCGAGTCTAACTCGAAATCATCTTTTTTTGCAAAATTTGTTTTGGGCACAAGTAATAAAGAAAAGTAATATCTGCCTTATATAATTAGGGCATTACCCGTACACCGTACGTGCAAGAAGTGTTTGCTTGTTTCGTTACTAAAAGTTTTTCGACGCCACTAATTTTAAACTGCAATATTCGCTTTACTTAATGGCAAAACTATTTCGATTATATAAGACGAATATTTTAGTACGATAAAAATGATGTTTGGCCGTTATTTTTAGTTTATTGTGTCAAACAAAATTAACCTTTTATGGGGTTAATTGCAGATTTTGTAATATTTTCCTTTGATTAAGAAAGGCGAAAACTGAGCGCAGACTATAAGAGTAAAAATGAATTAAAAAACTAAGTGATGGATTTTCCGTAAAGAATATAAAAATACGTAAAGTTTGATTTGTACTTCCAATACATTATCACTGCAGGTAAATGACTTTTCAGTGCGGATTTCGAGATACATGGTACGTAGGCAAAGTGAATTTTCAGCAGATTCTATTTTGAAAAAGTTTACATTCTTTTGTAAATTCCTTAGTCATTTAGTTTATGTAATCTTAAGAAATAAAGAGGAATCAAAAACTAAACATCTACGAGTTCAGATTTTTAGTTATTTTTTTTTTATTTGTAATTTATATTCAAGTAGTATAATGGCAAAATGTAAAGATTATTCTAAGACGGTAGTTGCGATGTTTGCCACCACTTATTCGAACAAAAACCTGTGCTTTACATAATCGTAGAATTTCTGGAAATGAAAAAGGTCAGGATATTTATCCAAAATACTTGTGACACTTGTCTCGCTGAAATGCGGTCACACTGTTCTAAAATAATCAGAAATTTACCCACGTTACTAGTATTGTTACAGGCTAATATATTTTATTATATTATTCTATCAATGTTACTAAAAAATAATCTTCACGGTTGGTTTTCAGTAAAAATTTAATGCTTAGATTATTGTTTAGAAACAGTGGTAGACAAAATAGATAAATATAATCACCTATAGGCAACCTGTGTTACAAAAATAATCTTGTTGAAAACAGAGGCAGAATTTTGTCATATCAGTAACTACGATTAACGAAATAATGTCATCGCAAACTGATGCATCGCAGCATAGCCCATAATCCGAACTTTTAAGCTATTTTCCTACTACTATTTTATATAAAATAAAATAAAAGTTTGTCTTATTCAATCGTTAAAATGTATGATTAAATAAAGTGTTTTTTTTTCTTTTCAAAAATAGTGGCAGGAACTAAAACGTAAAAATTGGCAGCTATTGGCTAGGATTGCAAAACATAATTAATAACGGAAATATTTTTATGTACGCACGGAGTGCACCTAATTCTGTTTTTATACGATCATGAGTTTAAAGGTTTACGGATATTGAATTCCATCTTTTTTCATAGTAATCGTCATGTTATTTTTTTTTTCAAATTTCTACTATTATATAAGATAAGATTTATAAATAAAAAGATGGTGTTATTCACTGTCTGTAATTCTTTACACAAATGGTCGTGTCAAAACATAGTTATGTGTACGAGTTGGGAAAAAATCTTATGACATTAATAGCTAAAGAACTATTTGTAAATAAAATATTATTCCGTTTTGAATACAAAACATTCTGAATATTGTTAAATGTTTTATAAAATAAAAATTATGCATATTGTAATTATTTGAAATTGAATAATAATGATAAAAAAATAGGTATTGCACTTAACATACACATTCAGGATTTTTTGTTTAATACAAAAATTTCCTTTCCTAATATATGGAAATTAAATTAATTCAATTGCATTATAATTAATTACATGAAACCTTACTTGCTGTTAAATACATGAAACCTTACTTCACCTTGAGAGATTTACATCGTTAAAAGAAATTATTTCCATAAATGACTTCATTAACTCTCTGGTAAATAAATTTTCAGGTTCCCTTTTTTATCCTTTGAGCGATAATGAAAACTTGGAGAAACTATTAAGTGCGCATAGATGAGAAAGATCCAAACACTTCCGTTTTCCTGATCTTTTGAATATCTTTATATCTTGAGAAGAAAGAAACTAATATTATTAATTAAGTTTTAATTAAAACGATGATGATGATAAATTTTGTGGAAAAACTTTTAGTAACTTTAAGACTTTTTTTTTTTTTGGTTTTGTAAAGTGTAAGTTTTTGTTTTTTCTTGCATAATGAACTGTAAAGAACAAAAGGTTTACGCTAAAATTCTTTTTAATTTATCTTCAAACATATGGATGTCTAATTAAGAAAGTACATACTTATGATAAAAAAAATTGGTATCGCTGAAAATACAGTGTTTAGATCAAAGACCGCATTAAAAAAATAATGTGTTTCAGTAATTGAATTGTGTATAAGGTGGAACGCGTTATCAAAGCTTTTAAACTCATCTATTTTTTTTAGTGAAACAAACATATTTTGAACAAGAAAAAGCATTTAACAAAAAAATCTTATTTCTTTGTTGTATTTAATTGATTTCTGTTATAACGTAATGAGTTGGGTTCAAGTTATTTTTTTATTTAACTTATAAAAACAATACGGGAAATAATCAACTATGCATTATATACATTGTATTAAAACAGCATAATGTAGGGGGTTTCAAACTCTTTGCTTGGAAGTCGTTTGCCAAGACCATGTATGAAAGGTTATCTTCGCCTTTATTAATCACAAAGTGTCTGTAATTAACTCTCTGGCAAATAGATTTTCAGGTTACCTTTTTTATCCTTTGAGCGGTAATAGAAAACTTGGAGAAACTATTAAGTGCTCATAGATGAGAAAGATCCAAACACTTCCGTTTTCCTGATCTTTTGAATATCTTTATATCTTGAGAAGAAAGAAACTATTATTATCAAGTACGTTAAAATTAAAACGATTATGATGATGATAAATTTTGTAGAAAAACTTTTAGTAACTTTAACACTTTTCTGCTCCGAATATGTTCAAATAATTAATTCACACCGCAATACACGAACAAACTTATTTGCAAATAATCAAAAGTTTTTTTTTTTTTTTCACGCTTATTATGTAATCGAACTTGTGCTAACAAATTACTGGTGCCATTTGCGATTTTGGGCATTAAAATTAACCGTTTGCAGACTGCAAACGGCGCCCCTCAAGGGGTTAAGACTTTTTTTGGTTTTGTAAAGTATAAGATTTTTTTCTTGCATAATGAAGTGTAAAGAACAAAAAGTTTACGCTAAAATTCTTTTTAATTTATCTTCAAACGTATGGAGGCCTAATTAAGAAAGCGCATATTTTCGATAAAAAATTGGTATCGCTGAAAATAAAGTGTTTAGATCAAAGACCGCATTAAAAAAAGGTTGGTTGGTTGGTTTTGTGACGGCCGATTATCTACACTAGGGATATAGGCCCGAGGGGGAGTGCCCTTCGTGGGGGTCTTTCTAAGGGAACCTAACCCGTATTAACGCATGGAAATCCATGGTTCGAAGAAAACCACGAAAACTCCGAACGATTAGGCCGACGGGCGCGATTGGGATCGAACCCAGCACTTCCCGTCTACCAGTTTCGAGAGCAGAACCTCTCAGCCACTGGTGGGGCCCGCATTAAAAAAAAGTAATGTGTTTCAATAATTGAATTGTGTACAAGGTGGAACGTATTATCAAAGATTTAAAACTATTTTGTTAGTGAAACAAACATATTTTGAACAAGAAAACGCATTTAACAAAAGAATCTTATTTCTTTGTTGTAATTGTTTTCTGTTATAATGTAACGAGTTGGGTTCAAGCTATTTTTATTTAACTTGTAAAAACAATACGGAAATAATCAACTATGTATTATATACATTGTATTGAAACAGTATATTGTAGGCGGTTTCAAACTTTTTGCTTGGAAGTCATTTGCCAAGATTATTTACTAATGATAACATTCGCCTTAATTAATCGCAAAGTCTCTGTAATTAAATAAGGCGAATATTCCTATTATAAAATGGAAATAGCTAGGCAACAAGTTAAAGACCTCTATAAGGCATAGAGAAATGCTAGAAAATCAAATAAAATATATTTAACTCATTCTTAGAACAAATATGTAATCATATTTACTTATTATTGTGATCAAACAATCGTATATTCTGGCTTATGCTCAAACAAACATAGTGAGACCCGAAATTTTATTTAAAAAATAAAGTGAAATAATTAGTATTTAGCAGCAAATGACATTTCATTTAATAAAATTTCTGGGTTTAAATTTGTTTGAGGTGTGTGAGGTTTATGTGAGGTGACATATACAGCATGTAAAAAAAAAAAAAAAAAAAAAAAAAAAAAAAAATGAATTCAAAATGAGAAATAATCCCCAGGATTTGAGTGGTTACATTCAAAGTCACTTAATAAAAGATTCAGAAAAAGATTTAGTGGTGGAACACATATTATTGTAATCAACTTATAAAACAATAAATGTTGTTTAGAATTAGATACCCTAATAAATCATAGTTGTTACCATTATATATTTATTTATTTAACCAATTAATTTATTATCTTCATTAAAATTTAAACTTAGAATTTCCTACCATCATTAAAAGAAGAGTAATTTTTATCTTATTTTATCAAGGAGTTTGTCTCGCGAAAGAAAGTATATATCTTCATATTTACAGGTGTGAAAAGCGCTTTCTTGTCACTAACACTAGCGATGTAAAAATATGCCACTGGGCTACTTTTTTTTAATTCAGATTTCTTGATTGGTACGACTTTTTTGAAACGGTAAAATTCACTTTGTTTTTGCCTTACTTAATATATCATTAAGTAAGGCACATTTTACCATTTCAAAAAAGTGGTGCCAATCAAGAATCCGATTTCAAAAAAAGTAGCCCATCTGGCAACACTGCTGGGCGTTAAACACTGGGCTTCAAATATTGCGTATTCTTCGAGTCTCTTTTAAGAATTATTTATATCGAGTGCCTTTTAAGAATTTTTATTCTTTTGTCACCGGTTTTTCAAAACAAAATTTTTTGACTAATTTAATCGGGAAAATGCTCCGATTAAATAAGCAAAATTTATAATAAAAAAACAACTGGTGGGAATAATCAAGGAGGGTTATTACACGGAAAAAATGCATCCCCGGGGAAATCTCGGATTGCGCAAATTTTGCTACTTTTACGTTGCCTGGGGAAATTTTGGGTTGCGCAGCGAGAGGGTTAATGGGTTAACAAAAATATTTTCTGCGTTTATGTTACAATTTGGATCATGGTTGCTAGTTTGGACTCCATTTTTATTCGAAAATTTTGAGCTAATACCAGAAATAAAGGATAGCATTTTATGCTTTATTTAATAAGCGCCATTTCGCGATGACATAAAGTAAAAATTCTTCTCCCGAAATTTACCGTCTGAAAAAATAAACTTAAAATTTCGGATTAAAATTGCTGGCCAAATTAGCAACCCAGCTTTGGATAATACGCTTGTACTAGTGACAATGTTTATATCCAATCGTACCACAATTTTGAAAAAAAAATCCCTCTCTGTTAAGTTTTTTTTAAACAGTGAAATCTGAAAAGTGTCTGGCAGAGATTAATTTTAAAAAGTGGTACAATTAAAATAATAAAATAGTCACCTGACACATATCACCGTTGCCATCGAAATACTCAAGGCCAGAGGGCACGAGTTGTGACGTCATCACTAATCGACCGATTTCTCACTATTGTTGGAATTCATACCGGAAAATTTTGAATAGCAATTTATTTTATTTTGTTATCAATCATCTTATAAAACAATAATAACTATTTAAACAGTGGTAAGAATTCGGAATCCTTAAGTAAATTTCAGACAGATGCGGAACGCCACAGTGTTGCCGCATCAGGCTGATTTTTTATTGGAGGATTCCAAATTGTCACCAGTAAGTTTAAATAGTTATTATTGTTTTACAAGATGATAGATATTCCACAAATAAAATAAAAGAAAATTGCTATTCAAAACTTTCAGGTGTGAATTCCAACACTAGTGAGAAGACGGTCGATTAGTGATGACGTCACAACTCGTGTCCTCTGGCCTTGAGTATTTCGATGGCAGCGAAATGTACCGACGATCGAACTATGAATAACGAGAAATTGTTGACATAGCCATAAAACAGTGAAGTTTTGATTGTAACCGGTTTTGCAGGGTATGATTACTACTGGCGCATACTTCCACCAGTAAATATGAAACAGATTTTTTTTTAAAGCCCTATTCATGCAGATTTTCAGTCATAATTATGGCAAAAATGGATATTCATTTTTACTGGTGAATATTTACCTCGGCGGTAATCATACCCTGCGTTTCCGCCAAATTGTGACAACCTGAACAACGAGTCAGTGTTACTGAAAGACATTAAAATACAGGGGTTAACTTCCAACAGAAAAAAAAACCTAATAGAAATTTTTAGGATATTTGTGAGAGATGTTTTTTATGAACAAGGCGAGTACAGAAGGCGAAATTTTCTATTCAAAGTTACTGGTGTAAGTTTCCCCTGCGGCGATCAGAAACTGTTAATCCTGTGTAAAAAAACAGCACCATCTTGTGACTACATCCAAAGACAATTCACTCGCAACTTGTAAACACTACACTTTATGACTCTTATTTATTCATAAGTTCAATGTCCCGACCCGTAATCAAAAGCTTAGTACTACAAATTCATATATAACCTAATGATACTGTTTCAATCGATGTAATTACGTGTATAGTACAATCCTTTTCGATAAATGGATAAGACCTACTAATGATGCCAACAATCATCAAATAAAAGTGTAACTGCTACCAATCGCTTAATAATAACGTTTACTAATAAATCATACACATAAATTTTCATTTGGATGTTGCCTACCGATAGAAATTGTAAAACAAACTTTAAATCTTTCAATACTAACACCTAATTTGGACATCATGTTCAGATTATTTGGTAATTTTACCATCGGATACGAAACGGGAAGTAATACCGTTCAGTAGTTAAGAATTAAGCATGATAATTTAAAATTCCTACAGATTTTATTTTACTACCTTATAAAAATTGATAAGAAATATTATATAAAACGACTACTCCTATATCGCTTAATTATCGATTATTAAGAAAAATCATGCCTCAAGAATAAATTAAGAAACAATTTCGAACGCATTCAGAATTATGTAAGGAAAACTTGACCGTTTAGTAAGGTAAGACATAATATTTAAGTAAACAATTTGAAAAACGCATAACACATTTGAAAATCCAATTACAGCAATTACCATCAATAGTTGGAAAATAATTCAAATTCTTTTGTGAAGCCCTGTGTAAAGTCTACAGATTTGTATGCAGTTTATATAATATGCTAAAATTTAGTTCAGCTAGAAAACGCATAACACAGTTCAAAATTCCCCTTCAACAATTTCCATCAATAAAAGGAAACATACTCCAATTATTTTGCGCAGCTCTGCATATGATCTATAGAATTTATACATACCAAGTAATATCCAAATCATTGGTTAAATTTTAAAATGCATACCACAACTGACAACGCACTTGTATGAGTCATAAACAATTCTCTCCAGTGTTGCCACCGGGCTACTTTTTTTTTAAATTCAGATTTCTTGATTGGCACCACTTTTTTGAAGTTATAAAATCCACTTTGTTTTCGGTTTAATTAATATGCCATTAAGTAAGGTAAATTTTACCATTTCAGAAAAGTTGTACCAATAGAGAAGTCTAAATTAAATTATTTTTGTGTCTCTGTAAATGAACACTAAACGCAGTGAACTCCACATTCAACTGTAAGCATCTTGAGGTGCACTTCATTGCTGTGAATCAGTTTTAATATATTTGAAATAGTGTCACATCATTCAAATACACTACAAAGTGTTTTACCCATAAACCATGATGAACAAAATTCATTTGAGTTTTCCTGTAAACAGGGCTGCCACAGGCGACTATTTTTTAATTCTATTTTGCACCACCTTTTCAAAACAAAAATATTTTACGCATGCATTGACAACATTTTTCAGGGGAAATATACTACAAATTGTATTTTTTTAAAAATAGTGGTGCGAGCAGAATATGAAAATAGTTGATTGTGGCAGCCCTGTGTAAATGAACTATGAATTCTGCACTATTTACCGTATTTCCGGCATATAATCTGCGGATCAAACAATTATTTTTCCACCCAGAAATTTTTTAAAATAAAATTTAACTTTTTTAAATCACGTTAAATATTTGGCTTTAATAACTAGATAAAATTTCTGGGTCCAAACAGAATTATAGTATCCACGGATTATACGCCAGAAATTACGGTATTTTCAATACCAAACATTCCATATTAAATTACATTTTTTTATCAATTACATGGCATTATGGGTACATTTACACGAGTTACTGGGTTTATTTGAAAATTCAGATTGCTTGATTGCTACTATATTTTTCGAATAGTAATAATTGTTTTTTTTTTGTTTTTTTTTTGTATCTTGCGCAGTAATAATTGCTATTATCTTATTTAGTTTTTTTTTTTAATTTGTTTTTAATTTGGATTATGCATTTGGCAACATTTCATAATTTGTAACTCATTCCAACACGATAGAAATGTGCATGAATTTGGTTCATCTCTCTGTCAATGACAAAATAAATAATATGAATATTACCAATTGTATGTGTGTTCGTAATTATATAAATACGAATCAGATATAGTCGTCTTTCGATCCGTCTGTCAGTCCGTCCGTCCGCATATAACGGAGCAAAAACTACTTAACTGAATGGTCTGAAATTTTAAATATATAATTGTTGCAAAATTTTGTCGAGTCATTTCAAATTTTATGAAAATTGGATGTATAGTTTAGTTACAGGGACAGTCAAAATTTTGACTTACATTACGCCAATGGAAAAAATATTTCAAGTGCATTTTAATGATGTTAAAGCCTTTCGAACAGAATGGAATTGATGTGCACTTATGAAGTGCACTAAAATGATACACTCAGTACAATATGCGGTGCAAAAAATATTTATAAAACTAGTTATAGTACGACCGCATATCATTTTCGACGTTTGACGCGCAATTTCCAACTTGTTTAAAAAAAGGTTAACAACTCAGAAATATGAAACACAAATGACTCTGCACAGCTGTTAACACTGGATGGGCCATATTTCCGAATGGAATATAATATAATGTTAGTTACTCGATAATGCTAGTGAATGAATGCCTAGTAAGTTTCCTTTATTAACCCTTAACGTACCGTAGCTTTAAATACATGATTCTATGTTTATATACTATTCGCACCACTATATTTTAAAAGTAATTTTTTTAGTGAATTTCTCTTGCACATGTTGTCAAAGTACAGGTAAATGTGTTTCTTAAAAAAAGTGGTGCCAAGCAAATAAATTTTGTTGCGTGTACAATGCCGCTCTTATATCAGCATTAGTCCGTTAAGTGTTAAGGCATGCTTAATATTATCCGGAGTAACTTTATGAAGACTATTATTGTTTAACTTTTTTTCCAAATTTTTATGCTCATTTGGATTCTGCATCCGGCAACATTTCACAGTTTTTAATTCTTTTCAATGCAATTGAAATGTGTGTGAATTCCGTTTGTCTGTCTATCCGTCTGTCTACCGCCTGTCCATGCTCTGACTCGCGTAAATATACTCGAATTTCAGTATAATTGATATATACATATATTTAGATTTACTATGGCATGTTCGGTATTGAAACTGAAGTATGCAGCATTTATAGTTCATCTATCGGGACACTCAAAAGTATTTCGTTACATTACAGTCTATGGGGAAAAATCATTTGAGGTGCATTTTAGCGTATTTACACTATTTCAAACAGATTGAAATTTATGTATATGACCGAGGTGCACTAAAGCATATTTTTCATTTTCGGTACCTCCAAAATTGCTAACTTGAGGGGCGTTGAAATAAGGGAGAAAAACATTTTTTTGGAAAAACGACTCATTTGAAGTTTTTTCTTCAAGGAGTTAATTGCGATATTTTTTTCAAATTGATTGCGGAATTTGCGACGTAAGAGTAGGATCTTTCGGAATATGTCGTTCAGTTTTAAATGCACAGAGCACTTTGGTCAATTTCAATTAAATACATGGAATAAATGGACAAATAAAATGGAAAACCCAGTTCTTCACTTGCCGCCGATGCGTAAATGGATTTATTTACATGCGCGAGACAGCTTTCGCGAGATCGCGATGAAAAAAGTGAATTTTTCATGCTAGTTCCTTGTCGTTTTAAATTAATATCTCAATTACTTAACAAAACATTAAAATTCAGATTCTCAGATCATCAGGAGAAGCTTTGGACTACCCTCACAAAAGTTTTGAGCCCCATACGTGTGATAGATTTTGCTAGCCATCGCGAACAGACACACACACACAGAGAGAGAGAGAGAGAAACTTTTTTATTATTAGTATAGATGTTCCGAAAAAACTCAATGTTTAGCAATTAACCCCTTAATTCTCGATCCTGTCATATTCGCGGGCTGTGTCTTATTTTAGATTTATTCAGATTTGTTTGATCCCCGCCAGTTTTATAAAATAGTGTAATTAGCGTTATCATGATATCATTTTACCTGTCATTAAGTGAGGTGAATATTTCTTTGTCAAAAAAGTGGTGCCAATAAGAAATTTGAATTTTTAAACCGTAATTTAATGCGACCTTTAAGGGGTTAAAAAAATATATTACATTTACAGAATGTGAAACAATCTTTCTAGTCCCATCTATACTACTAAATAAATTATCTCGACCAAAAAAGATTAAAGATAAATAGACTGATATAAAGAGTCACGTTCCTATTTAATAGAAACTGGCGGAAATTGGGACTGTTAAGAAAGTCCTCTATATCAATTCGAATCGAAGTTTTTTCTCATCAGAATAAAAAGTACGAGTGCTTCGTTTCCTTTTACCGTTGTAATTTAGATGTCGTTTCATTTTATTCTCTAACCATTTAGCGGCCAGTCAGCGTTCATAAGATCATTAAACTTGAAATGTTTTTTTTCGATTATTAATCTTCCCCTTACTTAACCTTTTAAGCTCTGGTGGATAAATTTCTTCAAAATACCCAAATGTCACATTAGCACCAGCATTTTCCAAACAAAATATTCGGTCTTTTATACACACGAAAAAATACATTAATTTATTTTCAAATAAATCTGGTCGAGTATTGTGGTGTTATTGTGACATTTAGAGATTAAAATTAAGTGGGAAGAAATTCACCCATCAGAGCTTAAAGGGTTTTAACCCTAGAACTACCGGAAATTTTACTCAAGTTTTATAAAAACATTCTACACCAGAATTTTTACTTAAAACTATTTAATTTGTTTATTTAACTTATTATTGTCTGATTTATACATTTAGTTTGTTTTGAAGACATTTCTGGTTTGAATAAATATTTTGAATGTACATGTCGGGTCCAATGGACCCGTCTGGTAGACGGAAGGTTAAACGCTGATTTTTCAGCTTTTAAATAAGTCGGAGGGTGTTATTCGGAAATTTTGGTAATCAAAACTTCATCGTAGTAACGACGTGAGCTCGTGAATATGCCAGAAATTTAAAACAAATATGAAATATTAGTCATTTTGCGTTTTATTTATCAAACAGGCGTTTTTATATGTGTAAATATTGTTTTGTAAAATTATGTACAATGTAATTTGTGTTTAGTTATAAGATCAATGGTACCAGACAGTAGAAAACATACAAGTAAACCAACTCAAAACAATTATAATTATCCTACACTAATGAACTCTGAAAAAACTCCTTTTTTTTTGAGAAATTCCGAACGAAGAATTTATACTTTATGCAATTACGAAATGTCTGACATTCACGAAAGAAAAAGTTAATATTCAGAATTTCTCGCATGAATTCGAAATTTTAGAGAAAAAAGAAAACCAAACTGGCAAATACGCGCTGAACAAAGAGAGAATTCCTATTCAAAATAGTGTCATTCAAAAATCCCGAGGATTTGCAACTTTATTACTGCAAAGTTAACTAATTTTTTAAAAAGCATGATTTATTTTCTTTTAGAAGCAAATTGCTTTATTTTCCCTTTATAATAAAAAAATAATCAAAAGAACCTGATTTAACCCTTAACCCTTACCGGCGCGGAGTAATTCTGTTTATAAACTGATGAAATAGTGGACTGACACCGCAATTTATAAACGAATTTATTGGAAAATTCGAACTTGCTTATTTTCACGTACATTATAATAGGAAAATTTTAGTTAAATGTTCATGGTGCAGATTGTCAGTTTTGGCATTAAAATTAGGTGTCCTTTTTTAAGGACACCGCGCCGGAAAAGGGTTAAATATATAGTGCATAGCATTTCTCGATACATAGTTATCAAATGATAGTACACCTATTAACCTATATGCTTAGTGATGCATGTCTGCAGCACTTTTTATTTAACTCTTTGCAACCACTATATTTATATAGAAATAGTAATCTTGTAAAAATTGCAACAATATGCTGCTAAATAAAGTTAAAAATCTATCTTAAAATATCAGTTGTCTAATGTTTAATATAAGAATAAAAATCGCAATTTTAAAAGAATAATTCACACATTTAACCTTTACCGACGCAGTGGTCCCACGTCGAGACCACCCAATTTTAATTCCAAACTTACAAGCGCGGCATCAAGAACATTTTAATAAAATTTTGCTTTTGCAATGAAAGATTAAAATATCAGGTTTTTAATTTCTAAAACAATCGTTTGTAAATTTCGGCGTCTGTCAATCATTTCGTCATTTTACGAACAGAATATTTCTGTGCCGGAAAGGGTTGAGGGTTAAGTTTTACAAAATAAAAAAATATATATAAAATAATGTGTTTCGATGCATACTTATTAAAATATTTACTAATTTGCAATATTTTAGTTTTTACTTGTATTGCAGATATGCAACATAAGAAAGGATTGACGTATTATATAAAAAATATATCTCTGATTTTTTTCATTATTTTCCGTGTGTAATAAACCTTTCACAGAACCATACATATTTTTTCGAAACAAAATAAAAAATCATGCATTTAAGTGTCTTATCCATATTCACAAATATCGCTATTTCATAGTTAAAATAATTTCAAAACATTTTTCTCGTGAAAAGGTTACAAGAAAATAAATGAGTTTGGAAAGTTACCCACTTTTCTGACCTGTTAACGATTTTTCCAAAAGCATTTAATGTAAACTGCCTTCACGCAACTATGCTTCTTCGAAACAAATCGTTATCATTATTTCTCAGCGAAAAGTGTTTCAAATGAGCCTGAAATGAAACTTTAAACAATTTTAATAATAAAGGTTATTTAAATTGTTAAAGCTATAAATTTCTGTCTTTCTAAATTTCCTAAAATTGTCAATGCTGGTTTTAAATATTCAAAAGGTTGAGTATATTTGGCACTGTCTTTTTATTTGCTGTCTGATAAATTTCTAGGGATATTGTCACATTTTATGTTTTCGTGGTATTAACTTCTTATTTGAATAGCACACACTATTCATTACTCCCATACATAATCATAATTTAACAGAGTGCGCGCAGTTGTACCACAAGTTTCGAAAAGAATTATTTATCTTTTTTAATAGCCGAAAATTATTACAAATTCTGGGATTCTTCACAGCTAGATATGTATTTAACCTGAAGATAAAATATTGTTCAAAGTTTTCTAATATAAAGCAGTGGAGTCATACTCCCTATAAATTCTAAGAAGTGAACCATCTTGCAATACAGTATATGGCCAATCGTGACCGTTCACTTGGATTTTAGACGTTTTGTTAAATATCTAGAAAAATACATGAGGAATTAACCTTAAACTGCAAGTGTGTTAACAGTATAGCATAGGTCATATATTTCCGCGAAGATTTTTTTCCTGAAACACCATAGGGGACCGTCAACAAATTGAAAAACAACGAATATCTTTTAGATAACCCTGTAAAACTAATGTAGCAAAAGCGTTCAAACACGAGATTATTAATAACTGGCTTATTGTAATATGCTGTGTTCATTTTTATGAGGATAGCATGTATATTCGTAGAGAAATTAAGGTTTTTATAAAAACAGCCCCAAATTTCGACAAGTCTTTTGCTTATAATTTACAAAGTTCTTAATATAAAAAAAAGTTCTTTTTAGAAAATATGACAAACAACATTGTACACAACACTTAGCAATCAGAATTAAAAAATAATAAAAATTGGATGAAAAATGAGCAGGTTTACTAAAAAATGTTTCACTGCGCATGCGCGAAAGCAATCAAAATATAATGTACATAATGCATTAGCTAAGTATATAGAGAAACTTTTGTGAAAGTCTCAAAATCATAGTTTGAAAATTCTGAAAATAATCGTCGATAGAATAAGCTCGAAATCCGTTGTTCCCCAAAACAAGCAAAAAGATCAGGGGTTGTATCAGATATCTGTTGATTAGTGCCAAGATAGCGTACATAATATTGCACGTACTACTATATTTGGATACAACTCCTGATCTTTTTGCTTGTTTTGGGGAACAACGGATTTCGAGCTTATTCTATCGACGACTATTTTCAGAATTTTCAAGCTATGATTTTGAGACTTTCACAAAAGTTGTTCTATATACTTAGCTAATGCATTATGCACATTATATTTTGATTGCATTCGCGCATACGCAGTGAAACATTTTTTACTAAACCTGCTCATTTTTCATCCAATTTTTATTATTTTTTAATTCTGATTGCAAAGTATTGTTTACAATGTTGTTTGTCATATTTTCTGAAAAGAACTTTTTTTATATTAAGAACTCTGCAAATTTTAAGCAAAAAACTTGGCGAAATTTGGGGCTGTTTTTAAAAAAACCTCAATTTCTCAACGAGTACACATGCTAGCCTCATAAAAATGAACACAGTTTATTACAATAAGCCGCTTATTTATAATCTCGTGTTTGAACGCTTTTGCTACATTAGTTTTTACAAGGTTACCCAAAAGATATTCATTCTTTTTCAATTTGTTGACGGTCCCCTATGGGGTTTCAGGAAAAAATATTCCCGAAAATATATGACCTATACTATACTGTTTACACACCTACAGTTTCAGGTTACTTCCTCATGTATTTTTCTAGATGTTTAAAAAAACGTCTAAAATCGCAAGTGACCGGTCACCTTTGGCCATATAGTGTAACATTTAAATTGTGTTGTTTACATAAAAATTTGCAAGAGAACAATTTAATACTAAAGGCTGCCTTTTTTAGTACTAGTTGTGCACTGTGTACTATAATTTTTGTATATTTTTCTTGCCTTCTATTATGGCAGGAAAAAACCCCCACAAACTCTTTGATTAATCTCTAACGATTTTAAATCAGAAACAAAAATTAAACTTAGATTTCTAATACGTAATGTTGCTGCCATATTTCTTGGAAATTCCAAGGGGTGGACACAGCTTTTTTGTACAATGGATTTAGGAATAAATAGGAGATATATAGTGTATTGTCTACCAGTTGCGTGTGAAGTAACTGAAGAGGTTGTCACAAGATGGCAGCTTCTTTTTAATCGGATAAACAGTTTCTGATTAGCCTGGCCAAATTTCTACCACTAAATTTAAACAGAAAATTTTGTCTTGTTTAAGTGCCTTATTCATAAAAAAATTCTCTCATAATTTTGGTAAAAATTCTCATTTGTTTTTACTGGTGGCAGTTTTCCCAAGTGTTATAATCTTTTTCACTGACACTGACAGGAGGTTATTTAGGTTGTCAATATATAGCGAAAACGCTAGGCCTGACTACCTTGAAGTAAATGTCTACCAGTAAAAATGAATACCTGTTTTTGCTATAATTTACGATTTAAATTCTGCATTAATAAGGCGTTTAAGTAAGGAGGATTTTTTTATTTAAATTTACCGGTGAAAGTTTGACCCAGTGGTAATCAACCCCTGCGAAAGCTGTTACAGTTGAAACTTCATTATTTTAAGGATATGCCTGTTCCTCTTTATTCATAGTTCCATGGTTTGTACTGTATTTCAAAGTTAACAAAATTCTTGAAAATGCGAGATTTATTTTCTCTTAAAAGCAAATTCATTCAAATTGCGTTTTTGGTGGAAAAGTAATCAAAATATCGTTTTTAAACCATCAGCATATTCAATTAATATCAGTTTCCTTTATCTAAAGATCAAGTAATTTCATAACATTTTTTTCCAGAAAATGTATAAAATAAATGAACTTTTAAAGTTAGCCACGTTTGCTACATGTGAACAATTTCACTAAATTCATTTAATGTGTACGGCCTTCACGCAACTAGCTTGTTTGAAACAAGTTGTTATCATTATTTCTCATCAAAAAATGCTTTAGATGAAATTGAAATAACGTTGTAAACATTTTTAACAATAAATGTTATTTAAATATGTTAATTCTGAATTTTGCCACCCTCCCCCGTTATAAAATTGGCCAAAAATGATTTAATTTGACAATTTTAATTAATTAAAATATTTCTACAACGTATCATTACTGTGTATAGATACCAAGTATTTTGAAATCCAGTATTTTCGAATAGTAATCTTCGCCTTTTTTAATCAATAATTTGTGCCATTAATCAGAAACATTACTATACGTAAATAATTTTGTTAAAAATATCTAAAGCTTTGGACGCACGACACGGTGACAGCTTTATTAAAAACAAAGCAAATACGTTAACTATACTTGACTTTTAATTTTAAGACGCGCTATATGCAGGGCTCCCACTCGGTCCGTTATTCGAACAGCACTCTTTTTCACAAAAAAGTCTTCTTTATAAATTTCCTAGAAACTTACCTGGAATGGCGTTTTTCTTGGTATTGTTACAGAAACCTTCCAAGAATTTTTTTTTTCCTTAAACATTACTGGTACTCGAAAAAACGGACCAGCGGGAGCCCTGTATATACCCAAAAATTATTTTTCTAAATCACATGGCATCCTTGCTTCAAAAGTGTCACAACTCAAAAAATGGGTTTTTTAAAGTATGGCTGCCATTCTACTTGGTTTTTACGCATCTACCAATCACATAAAGCACCAGATAATGCACTGAAAATACAGCCACCTGGTAGCAGTTGTGTTTGTAAGATAGTTATTAACCCTTCCACATCTCGGAAACAGTTTTTCGCATTTACTGAAATACTAAGTTTTTTGAGTTATGCCACTTTTGAAACAAGGGTGGATATGTTAATGTTATTTCTACTATGTAACTTTTAATTCTTAATTGTTTTGCTCATAGTTCTATGAAATTATTTTATATTTTATTATGCTGGTGTATGTGTCAAAACATTGTGCAGCATACAGTAGATTACAAGAACTTTGTTAGTTAATAATGCAGATATAATTCATAAATAATACGTGATAATTATGCTTCTTGGGAACTTGTATTTTACATCTTATAAAACGATAGTTTTAATCTAGATCAAGATGTCCATACAGCGTGTCGCTTCTTAACACTATTTCAGTGTAGTAATCTTCGCATTGTTTAATCGGAAATTTTTTTTCCGCAATTCCCTGCGTATAATTCGCGGATCAAGCACTCATGTTTCGACACAGAAATTTTATTTATTAAAATGTTACTTATTAGGTCGTAGTAAATATTTGACTTCAATTATTAAATAAAATTTCTGGGTCCACACATGATTGTTTGATCAGTGGATTATACACCGGAAATTACGGCACATGCACCCAGAAAAAATTATCGCTGAATTTCTGCGGTTAAATAATGCGAAGAACACAATTAGAAAAGGGGGGGTTAGAAGCCCCCCGGTGGTTGGACGCACCTCATCTGGAAATTGAAACATGTTCTTTTGAATACACATGTAAAATAATTATTTATTTTACCATAGCTACCAACTCTTCCGCTTTTCTGTACAGCAAAAATTTAATAGAAATGTTTCCCTTATTTAATCGGCAGATCACGGCGATTTAAAAAGGTAAAATTGACTATAAATTTTTTGTGGTGCAAAAAAAGCGTAATACATCGGCAGCATTGATTTTACATATTTTTGCCCGTATCCTTAGGGTGGCGACTGATCAGGGAAAAACACAGTCAAAGTAGGTGTTATATACCAGTATTTTGTTAAAGAGAAATTCGCCTTCTTTAATATCTTTATATTATCAGAAGCATTTTCTATAAGAAAATACTGGTACTTTCATCTTTTCTTGACAGTGTTTTTCTCTGATCACTCGCCACCCTCATACTGTATTTTGGAAGTGCCAAATCTTGAATTTTTGAGAACCACTATTTTCGTATAGTAAACTCTGCTTTTTAATCTCGAATTTTGTCATTAAATTAAGCGATTCGAACACAGTGGTACGTAAAATTTGGAAAGTTTTGTAACTTTGTATTTAATTTTAAATTATGCCTAATTTAACATAAATATGATATGAAAGAGATAAATGTAATTTCAAAAAATATTAATGACACACAAAACGACATGCTCTGAGATTTTTTTTATTCTTTTAGTAAACCTGAATAATTTGTTCTGATACGATTGTGTTCCGTTGTTAGGATTTATATTAACGACAGAAGAAGAAAGAGAAACTGGATATACTTCCGTTTCCTAAATAAGATTTATCTACACAGATTCTAGCTAAGGAAACAGACAGTTTTTTCTACTGTTTCTTTGTTTAGCATTGAATGATTAGTTTATGACAAGATTTAATGCGGTGATTAAAGTCATGTTTGTATGATGGAAAGTATTGGTTTTATGTGAATATTCGAACGCAGAATTATAATATAGATATTGAAAATTTTCTGATGAAAGAACATGCTAAATATGCCTTCATTTCGAGCGTTTTTACCTGTATGATAATTTTTTATTTTTTAACAATGAGAAATATACCTTAAACATTAACTTTGATAGGAAAGAGAAAAATATGTTTTGCAGTATATCAGTCAGTGTCGCCAGGGGGCTACTTTTTTAAAATTCAGATTTCTTGATTGGCACCACTTTTTTGAAATGGTAAAATTCTCCTTGTTTTCGCCTTAATTAATTTATCAATAAAGAAAGCGAATTTTACCATTTCAAAAAAGTGGTGCCAATCAAGAAATCTGAATAAAAAAAAAGTAGCCCGCTGGCAACAATGATATCAGTGATATGCAAAACTTGTTTGCAGACACGTTTTATTAATTTAGAAAACTTGAAAATTGGTTTTGATGAGATTGTGTTTAGATTCAGTGTTGCCCGATGGTCTACTTTTTTCAAATTCAGATTCTTAACTGTCATAAATTTTTAAATGGTAAAATGAGCCTTATTCAATGACAGATTAATTAACGAGAAAACAAATGTAATTTTACCATTTCAGAAAAGTGATGGCAATCAAGAAATCTGAATTTTAAAAAAGCAGCCCACTGGCAATATTGTTTAGATGACAGGACTTAAATTAACATTTATCGATCCTATGATACTTCCCACGAGACATCAGAACGTTGTTGCATAATGTCTGTCGTAAGACAGGTGTGAAGTGACAAAATTAAATCATTCCGGACTGGCATATCTTGCGCGAATTTCAATCATGACAAGGCCAATTATACCATTTGTAAAAAGTGGTGCCAATCAACCAATCTAAATTTAAAAAAAATTATCACACTGGCAAACCTGTTCTTACTAACGGAAGAAACAGCTTTTCTGACTTAGATTGTATATCTTAACCCTTAAATGCACGATTTTTTATTTTGTTTCGAAAAAATTATATATGATTCTCTGAAAGGTTTATTACACAGGAAAAATAATGAAAAAAATCAGAGATACATTTTTTTCAAATAACATACGCCAACCTTTTCTTCTGTTGCACATCTGCAATACAAGTAAAAACTACGGTCGTGTGGCTGTTTTACCCTTAAATATTGCAAAATTGTGTCTCCAAATACCTTATTTTATATAATTATTTATTTTATAAAACTTAACATTTAGCCCTTTAATTCCCACGATAGAATGCGTTCTAGAAATTACGTAGTTCGGAGAATCTGACTTTTCATCAGAAAGTTTCAATGGTTAATTTAGCTTTTTTTATATACGGAATGGCCGTTATTAACTACAGCAGATATTGTTATTTTAATTTTCTGGTGTGAATTAGGTATATATAGTCGGTACCATGTCAAACTATCCAATGTGAAAACAGTGGGTCACTTTTATAAAATTCAGATTTCTTGATCGGCACCACCTTTCTAAAATGGTAAAATTATCCTTGTTTTCGACTTAATTAATATGGCATTATTAAGGCAGGTTAAATAAGGCGAATTTTACTATTTCAAAAAAATGGTGCCGAACAAGAAATCTGAATTTAAAGACAGTAGCGTACTTTTTTCACATTGGATAGTTTGACTTGGTACCGACGATATGAATAAAAAAAAATTATTAAATTCAAAACACTGTTCTTTGCATATATGCAAAGCTGCGTCCTAAAGGGTTAAAAGATTAGGTAAACCTGAATGTAATGAGTACAATAATGTTTGTATAATGATAAATGATTTTTTAATGTCAAGAATAAACTCCTTAAGCCCTTCACGGACGGGCGTCATTTAACGACATTACAATTTTTTATAGCAGTAATTTCTTAGGGGAGACTGGGGCAAGTTTTCCAACTTTTTAGATTTTTATTTTTGTATTTTTTATTTTTAACTATTTTGATATATACAGGATATCATTGTATTCCCTAGACCTTCCTGTACAAACTGGCATAATTATTTTTCAAAAAACTAAATATACTTTTTCACAAAAAATAGTTAAGTCTAATCATGTTACGTTGGAAAATGTGAATCGTATGCGGGGCAAGTTTTCCAGCCTACGAAAAATGATCAGGGGCAAGTTTTCCAACTATACTTTAAATGGTAAAACATCAGTAATAAATCTTGCTTGTTAATTAATAAGTATTTTTTATTGTGAACTAAATGCTCAGTAACATAACAGTAACATATAAAACAGTTTTAATACATTTTACATTTAAAGACGAAGGTCCAAACAGCTCCCTGGCCGGAATTGGATTTTTTTTTTCTCGCCCCTTTTATTTGATTCCTTTTGCAGTTTCCTTTCTTTTAGATGATTATTTTTTTCCATTTTCAGTTTATTTTTAACAGGAGAATCAATATGTACAATACTTCCTATTTTTTTTTTTCCACGCTGTGTTTGCCTGCTTAATGCAGCCTTCGCAAAAATCCTAACTTCTTCTGGTGTAGGCAAAGCTTGTTTGGATGTAGAAGGAACGCTTTTTTCATAAGCAATAGGGAAATTTTGAGTAGAACTTAAGGAACAGCTTCTTTGGAAATGCTAGCCTGCGTTGGTGTAGAATGATTAGATGCTTTCGGTGTTGTTTTGTTTGTGCGGGGGGGGAGGGGGGGATTATTGAGGAAAGTTTCAAATCTTTTCAGGATTGTTGGTGCTTTTAAGATTTGGTGCGGCAGGAGCTGGCCTGTCAGAAAAGTAGGATGGCGTAAAAGCAGAGTTTGTAAATATTTCAGGATTCAGTATGAAAATTCTCTAACGTTTAAAACCCGTCATAATATTAACTGTGGATTAACGTCAGTGGAGCGGCTCTAAGCACCGTTAATTTGCTTTTTGAGGGGTTCATACTCACTGCGATCTCAGTGTCCTAGCTTATGACTATAAAGGCATAATTAACATAAAATGGACCCATTTTAGAAAAAATTGACATTTTATTATATTTTTGAATTTACCTTGTTTTTATATTGATAGTTTTACTTAAATGACTAAATGATCAAACGGGTTCGTAGTATATATGTTTATTTGCCCGTTTTTACAACACAATAAATGCATTTTTGATACAATAAAACTAGCTGATTTAGGAGTGGGGAGGTTTTCAAACGAGAAACATGTTGAAAAACATGCCCCGTATGTTGTTGGAAAACTTGCCCCGTCGCCATATTTGAACTTTTACACTACCTGGACTAATACCGGAGTAAGTTATTTGCAAAACAAACGCATAGTTACCTGAAGAAAGAAACCCTTTTTTAGTGTATGCAATGTCAAAACAGTAAATTTAACACTAGTACGTTTTTTTTTTACGTTTTAATAAAGACCTAGAATTTTACTCACCGTTGAAAAAATGAAAAAAACAGCTCTCCAGACGAAGTGACAGCAGCTATTAAGCTATAACTTTTGTAGATGCTGTGTAATATGTTGCCACTTCGGCCAGTTCACTCGCTAGCGTCACCTAGCGGCTCATTTAAAAACTAAATCGAGTTGGAAAACTTGCCCCTATGGAAAATGTGCCCCGGTCTCCCCTATAGTACTTTTATAGCACCCGCTGTTCCATATGCAGATTTCCGAAAAAACAATACGTGCTGGTTTTTGTAGCTAAAATTTCTCTGTGTGTAAGTGTCTGCAAAACACGAACGAAAATTCTAAAGTGAAAATTTTTCTTTTAAAAAAGTGGTATTCCGAAAACGATTAGATCTGGAGGGCTGATTTCCGTTTTAATTTTCAAGAATGTTATACAAGAGTCCTAAAATTTCTGGTACAAAAAAAAAATAAACAAATAAATAAATAAATAAAAGAACGTTATATGTCACGTTTGCGTGCCTTGCATTGTGAGGGTGTTAAAAAGTAAATAAATAATATTAATGCAAATTAGATACAAATTTACAATTTTCTCTTACTTTCTAATAGATGTGTTTTTTATTCAAAAAACAATGAAATAATACATTTTTTTTTTTAGCAACGCGTTTGGTGTTGCCATAACCATTTTAATAGCTAGATTCTATGTAATCCATTTAGCTATTAACCTTTTCATGGAAAAAGTAATTCTGTTGCCAAAATGTTAAATATATTTGATGTCACATGAGTTTGCGAAAAATTGAATTGGAAAATATGATAAAAGATTTCTTTACGCAACTTAAAAAGAAACATTTTATGCAGAAGTTTCGCCCGCTTTCGGCAGTTGACATTTAACATTAGGTGGTATTAAAAATATAGCACCGCCTTTCATAGTTTTAATTGAAGTTTATAATCGTCGAACTTGTCTATTGCAGTTAATCTTCATTCAAATAATCAATAGAAAAGTAGTAAAAAAATTTTTGGACAATTTTGATGATATACTTTCTTAAGATAATAATTGTATTTAGAATTCTTACGGAATGGAGACGTAGAATGACGTATACTGTATATAAGGGCTGTCCAACGTGATGTCCGTGGAGTACATTTGATATGTCACTTCATATGATACAGTTGATGGGTATATTCCAATCCAAATTGCTTATTTTCTGATTTATTTTTAAATTCATTTTTGGTCTGAAACGCATCAAACTGGAAAATTCTCTTATTTAGAAACTATATAATGTTTTGTACTTCTCGAATTTTTGATAAATGTAGAAAATATTGTAAAAAATGCTGTCAAAGTTGGCGTTTTGAACCTAATTTTCCGAAGCGGGAGATCTGGGAATTAAAAAAAAAAATGGTCATAACTGAGAAATAAATTGTTTAAAACTCAAATTCTAATTAATTGAACGAAAAATGAAATCACACGGCCTCTTATGCATCACTTCAAAAACCACCTCAGAAATTTTAATCTTTTTACTTTTAAAAATGATTCTGAAAATGTCCCAGAAAATTTCGAGCTGTTGAGGGTGGGAAAATATTTTTTCGAATACACCCTTAACAGTAAATTTTGCCTAATTAAATTTCAGAATTTCTGTGATTAAATAAGTGGCGAAATTGTCTAATAGAAATAAGTGGTAATATATATACGACAGGTTGTAAAGCCCTGTGTTATATACTCCCTTTTAATTTGACCCAAAATTTGAGAGGAATAACAGATTTAATGCACATGTTTTCGAAAATTTTACTTTGCATTCTTTTATCGCAGAATTTCTAATAATGTTCTTCGATAAGGCTTAAATAACTATTCGGAAATACTTGTATATAATTTTCTCTCGAATATTATTCCTCTCGAATATGGTGGACGACATATACGCGAGTTCATCCCATACATGCTAAGTCTGTTGTATTTTGAGCACCACATTTTTTGTATAGAAATTAGTGATGGGAAGAACGAATGATGTTTGTATTCGAATGAATCATTAGGGCATGCACAAAAGCATAGCTGCCAACCTTCGTTTTTTAAAAATTCAATTTCTACCAGAAATGTTGCATTAAAAAGGTTTAATATTTTAATTAGAATCGATTTAAGAACCTTATAAAAATGTAAAAATACCTTTAATCTTTTAAATTTCTAAAGAAAATTTATTAAAAAAAATGACGAAGAGCAGTGGGACGTTTTGACGATCTACGTGGGCAAAATACATTTTTCGGACTATCTTGTGCCCCACCTGTGGCCGAGATGTTCTGCTCTCGAGGCTGGTAGATGGGAGGTGCTGGGTTTGAACCTAATTGCGCCCGTCGGGCTAACCGTTCGGAGTTTTCGTGGTTTTCTTCGAACCGTAGGGAACCTTGTAAATACGGGTTATCGTCCCTTAGAAAGACCCCCACGGAGGTTACTCCTGCTAGAGCCTATATTCTTCGAGTAGATAATCGGCCGTCAAAAATCAACCCAACCCAACCCGATTATCTCGGAATTTAACAAAACCGCGTGTACTGGTAGCTGAATGTCTGTATTTTCGAGATCCGTACTAGTTTTGACGTAAAAAATCAGAAGTGTCGATTAATTGTGACCGTAAAGTAGTCATTTGCGCAGTTAGTTTGAGGGAGTTTCGAAAGTTGCACTAGCTTCCTCTAAGTTTGAAAGACGTCGTGACTATTCTGTTTTATTTGAAAGCAAGAGTTTGCTGATCTAATGTCACAGGTTTTTCAAGGTCAGATTTAACCCATTTTTCTTTGAAAATAAGCAGAGGTGCCAAGTTGCCACTAATCCTCCGTAATATGTGGGCTTATTTAACCCTGGTTTAACACGTTTCGCACCAGAATTTTTTTTTTTTTTTTCGGAGACGAAATTAAATAAGTTCCACATAGAAAACTGGAATTAAATAAATAAAGATTCACCAAATAAATTTTCTGGTTCGAAACGTTGTTAAACTGGATCATATTAATCCACGCATTACGGAAGATCAGTGGGAGCTTGGTACCTCTAAAAGTGTTGTTAAACCCGCTTTACCGCTTATTTCAAAGTCTGAAATTCTGGATGATCCTTGACATTGTTTGTAAATTTCATCTTGACTTTTAACAAATTATTCAGCATTATTCAGCAATAAGCTTTTAAATCAAAGTGTCATTCCTAAAGTATTGAAAAATTAAACAAACTCCTGCAGATAGCTGCAGATCAGTAAGTTTTTATTAATAAATACGCACCATATTAATTTCCAGTGCATGTATGTACGTTTAGTTCAAATCTTGCAAGTCAAATTTAAATCACTTTTAATTATCCAATTGAGCCAAAACAATGAATATATGTGTAATTTGAATGACGATAAAATATTATTATGATTTAAAGAACGTAGAAGTTTGTTTAGAATACCGTTTCTACAGGGCTTCACAAAAATTTAGATTAAAACTTGCAAGTTAATTTTAAACCAATTTCAATAATCTGATTGAGTTGAAACTTTGTTCAGGATATGTAATTCTGATGACAATGTAATATTATTATAATTTATGGAACATAGCACTTACTCTTTTTTTACAGGGCTACATAAAAGTTAGTTCAAATCTTGCAAGACAATTTTAAACCACTTTTAATTATCTCATTGAGCTGAAACTTTGCCTACATGTGTTTTTCCGATGACAATTATGTTAAATTATAATTTTACGAAAGTAGAAATATGCATTTTTTACAGGGCCACACAAAAATCACGGAAAGATTGTTACTAAAAAGCAGAAATTTTAATTAAATTTCTACAAAATTACTATATGTTATTGAGATACACAATAGCATTTTTAAATTGAAAACAAAATGCGTAGCAGTTGTATTGCTTTTACAGGGACACATAAAAAATTCTGAATACATTACTGTCTATATGCAGAAATTTTATTTCAAATTGAATGAGATTTATATAGGTTATTTATTCACACAACAACATTTTTTCATTTGAAAATAATTTTGGTAGGATTTATATGTTTTACTGGGTACCACAAAACGTTATTTATTTTTAATATGATTTTATTTTTTAAATTTTATTTTTGAGGACTGCGCACATTTCTCGAGAAATTCTGAGTAGTCAAAAATACAAAAAAGAAATGAATGTTAATTTACATGTGCGCATTAAATTGTTTTTACTTAATTGTAAAATAAGTATGTTTAACCATAGCTGCCAACTTTTACGCTTTTTTGCTACCACTAAAATTTAATAGAAATTTTTGTCTTATTTAATCGTGAGATTTCGCCGATTGAATAAGATAACATTTACTATAAAATTTTAGTGGTAAGAAAAAAGCGCTAGTTTAACTCATTATTTGTAAAGCATTATAAGTGTGCCCACTAAAGTCCTTCCAACGCTCTTAATTACGAACGGTTGCAGCTATTCTTTTAAAAGTGGTGTCTAGGTATAGTAAAGTGGCTATGCTCTACCAGATGGCACTGCAAGCAGCGTCACCTGGTGCAAAACAGCTGAGTTAGTATTCCTATCTCGAAAACGAGATTCATGCTCAAAAAGAGATTCATTTAGCAATCATGTTCACGTGTCTTTTCGAATTAAATCGATGATGCTCTATAATTTGTCATTCACTTTAATCCCATTTTTCGAACCGTTTTAGCGATAAGAACTTTAATGCTACCATTTTCTATCAGGTGGCACTGTAAACGGTCTCATCTCGTAGCACATAGACTCTTTACTATACTTAGACACCATGTTTATGAATATAGATGCAGTCGTTCGTCACTTAAGTGGATGGGAACGAACTTTAGTGGGCACCCTGTATTTTTACTTTAAGGCATTGATGTTAAATAACCAAATATTTATCACTGTTTGGTATTTGAATAGTGACGCACTCAAAAAAATAGCAAAAACTAATTATACTTCAACGAAATAATTTTGTCCACCTAGATCATCAAAACGTCCCACTGGGCGACGGCTGGCAACTATACATTCTCTTTTCTTTTTACACAATTTCTGCTGGTAATTGAATAAAAATTTATAGAAAGGATTTTGAGTATGCCCGAATGATTCACTCCTTAGTAAAATAATTTATTCTGCCCATCACTAATAGAAATATTCGCTTTATTTAGTTGCAAAATTCTCGGATCAAACAGGGTGAAGATTACAAAAAAAAAAAAAAGTTGTATTTCAAATATCGGAGATTTGTTAAGTATGAAATGAGTTATCAGCCAGTGATAACGAGCTCACGTTCTAGCCTACCAACTTTCATCAATATTTACGAATGGTAATCGCCGACTTTGTTTAATAACAAAAAATCTTAGATTAATTGAAGCAAAGATTTTCATTCTGAAATAATGGTGCCAATTGGTCTGAAAGCACGCGAGTTCGACATGCTTTTTTTTTTAGAAGCGAGATTGTCCTTTTCAGGGGCAAGTAATTGTGTTTCTCTAATATTGGATTCACACCGGGATTTTCCAAAAATTGTATTTCAAAATAAAGAAAATCAATTTTACATCTTTTCCCCACCAAAGTTATAAAATTAAATTTTAATTAAAAGTTTCTGGTGAAACTCTTAATTACAATTAGGTGGGGTATAATATATCCCACCACCCCTCAAGAGTTAAAGCACCCTCAAGGGTTGTCAAAACTGAAAACCATTTTGTGATTAATTTTGCATCGAATCGATAATATACCGTCTGAATTGCAAAATATAATGTCACAATTATAGAATTTATAATTTTATGCATTTTTTTATTAATAGGGAAAAATAGGACTTTTTAGAAGCAAATCAACTAACTAGTATTGAAAAATTGAACTGTTACTCCCTTCCAGAGCAAAGTAATGTAACTTTGTAAGTTATGTAACTTTGTGGAAAAAGATGTAAAATTGCATTTCCTTAAAAATAATTTTATTTCAATAATTCTAGAGTGAATTCAACAACATTTTAGGAATACAATTACTTGCTCCTGAAACAGTGTTGCAATTGGGCTACATTTTTTAATTCAGATTTCTTGATTTTCGAAATGGATAATTTCCTCTTGTTTCCGCCTCAATTAATATGTCGATAATAAGACGAATTTTACCATTTCAAAATACTGGCGAGAATCAAGAAATCTGAAATTTTAAAAAAGTAGCCCACTGGTAACACTGCCTTGAAAGGGCATAGCGATGCAAATTTGCCTCACTTTTTATTTCAGTTTTAATAAATAAAATAAGTTCTTTGCAACCACTATATTTATAAAGAAGTATTAATTCTGTAAAAATTAAAAAAATATGCAACTTAATAAACTTAAAATCTATTTTAATATTTCTGGTGTCTATGTCTAACCCATAACATAAGAATAAGAAACACAATTCTAAAAGACTAATTCATGCATTTAACCTCTTAACCTCCGGTTGCACCGGAAAAATTTTATGGAATTTTACTTTTCTAACTTTGGTGGAAAAAATTCGAAAAATTGCGTTTCCTTATTTTGAATTTTTTTTAATTTCCGGTGGGAATTCAGCATTACATAAACGTAATTGCTTGCCCTTCAAGGGGTTAAGGGTTAAACTATCTCCTTACCACAGTTTTATTCGCTTTATTTGATGGCAGATTAAATAATGTGAAAATAAGGCGAACTGTATTATTTTATAAAAGTTGCGGAAATCAAGCAATCTGAATTTAAAAAAAATAATAATAATAAGAGACTGGCAGCACTTATATGCTTCAAATTATTATAATTAGTAAAATGTGCTAAATTATGTGAAATTTCCTTCATAATATTTAATGTAATGTGATTTACATTTAACTACAATCAAATTTAACTTATTTATTTATTTTTATGTACGATCGCACAAATAATAGAAAAATGATTTTTCTTCACCCTTAGCAGAAGTTTAAAAATTTATTTCATTCTAAAAATTCGCAAATATTTCCTAAGCTTTTTCTTCGTTCTTCTTCCTCATTATTCAAATTACAAACTATCCAGTTTATTCTGCAGGGTAAAATGAGGGCAATTTTTTTTAATAATGAAAAATCCTTTACGATAAAAAATATTTATAACACATTAACTTGATGAGCCAACTGAGCAAAAATGATTTTTTTTTCTTACATAAACAATTTATTTTCTTGTTTCTTTAGAAGAAATTGTGCAAGTTTTTGCTTCATAAATAATTTAAGTGAACAATTTGATATTTTAAAGATAATTGTGCATTGGTGTAAAAATAAAAGGTAGGTGTTTTTTTATATTATGCATACATAAATAATTTTTTATTTATTTGTTTGTAGCATAATTTTTTATAAGAAAGTATACTTCCAACTAACTTTTATTCAAAATTTGTACCAGAATTTTTTAATACAATTTTGCATTTATAATGTACAATCGGCCAAATGAAGCGCCGTACGTTTTAGTAACGAAATTGGCCCAGTAAAATGGGACTTAACAATTCGACCGAAAATCAGGATTGCCAGAATGGCTTTTTTATGTAGAAACTCCGGATCCACACCAGAAATTCAAAAGTATAATTCTTTCCTGATTACCGGCGGAGCAAACTTCACTAGTAAATTTTGAATAGAACACTTCTGATTGTTTTAGTGATTTATTCATGCAAAATTTCTCTCTGAAATATCCTGAAATTTCTATTCGTTTTTACTCTTGGAAGTTGTTCCGGGTATTATAATCTCTTTCACCCACACTGACAGGAGGTTGTTTAGGTTTTCAAAATAGGACGAAAGCGCAGGGTCTTACTACTGCCAAAATAAGGTTCCACCAGTAAAACTGAATACATATTTATGGTCATAATTATGACTGAAATTTTGTGTTAATAAGGCGTTAAAATAGGGAGAAAATTTCTTTTCAAATTTACGGTGGGTATTTGTCCCGGTGTTAATAATCCACTGTGACACGGGTTACAGCGTTGCCATTGAAATACTCAAGGCCTGAGGACAAGAGTTGTGACGTCATCACTAATCGACCGATTTCTCCCTAGTGTTGGTATTCACACCGGAAAATTTTGTATAGCAATTTTATTTTATTTTATTTGTGGAATATCTATTATTTTATAAAACAATAATGACTATTTAAACTTACTGGTGAGAATTTGGAATCCCCCAGTAAAAAATCAGCAAGATGCGGCAACACTGTGGCATTCCGCATGTGGCTGAATTTTTATTTTGGGATTCTGAATTACCACCAGTAAGTTTAAATAGTTAGTATTGTTTTATACGATTGTATATATTTCACAAATAAAATAAAAGAAAATTGTTATTCAAAAATTTCCGATGGGAATTCCAACACTAGTGAGAAGTCGGTCGATTAGTGATGACGTCACAACTCGTGTCCTCTGGCCTTGAGTATTTCGATAGCAACGGTTACAGTTGAAACTTCAACATTTGTGTGTATGTCAGTTCCTTTGTATTCATAGTTCCGTGTTTTTTACTGGTGGGTATTTGCCATTTCGGTAATCAGACTTTGACTACATGCAGTTGCACTACGTAATAGTATTGACAGTTACATTTATGTGGCTGAATTCAGGGCCTCATTACCGACGGGGCAAGCTACCATAAAAAAATTTTTATAGAAACTTTCACCTTATTTAAACGCTCTATTTATCCCCAATTGCTGCCATGAATAAGGACAAAATTTTCTATAACTTTTTAATGGTGAACGTTTGCCGCGTTGGTAAGCCTTAACCCTAGATCTACCGGGAATTTTATTCAAGTTTTAATAAAACGTTCTACACCAGAATTTTTATTTAAAACTATTTAACTTATTTATTTACCTTATTTTTGTCTGGTTTATATACTTAGTTTATTTTAAAGAAATTTCTGGTTTGAATGAATATTTTGTATGTACCTGTCGGGTCCAATGGACCCGTCTGGTAGACGGAGGGTTAAGTCAATTCCCAATAACAGTGGTACTACTATTTGCGCCGAAATGACATATGTCCCAGGCCCGTAATCAAAGGGTTAACACTTTCCAAAACAGTTAAAAAGTGTTCATGAATTCGGTTAGTCTTTTTGTCGTCTGCCGTCTGCCTGCTCGGGTTCTAACTCACGTAAATATACACGGATTTCTATGTAACTGTTACATGTTATTAAGGTTTACCATGGTATGTTCGTTATTGAAAATGAAGTATTTAGCATTTATTGTTCGCTTACAGGGGCACTCAAATAAATCCATTACATTACCGTCTATAGGAAAAAATCTTTTGCCGTGTATTTTAATTATGCTACTTAAATTCAAACTTACTGAAATCCATTAACACTACTGAAAGCAATATAAGGTGCTTACAATAGAATGTGGTCTGCGTAGCATTTATCTTCAATTTACAGGGACACACAAAATAATTCAGTTACAGTATTGTCTATGAGCAATATTTGCTGGAAGTACTTTTTGTAATGTGGTATGTGTTTTTATATTTAATACTTTTTAGCATATTACTTAATGTGTGCAAATACTGTGGATCATATACAGGGCTGTACTAAAGAATTCGCATACATTTTGGCGTATTTTCATACAGATATACTGAAATTGCTGAAGGGTAATTTTCAACTGTGTTATGCTTTTCCCAACTGAACTAATTTGCATACTATGTAGCATATATATGTAATAATAAAATTTTATAATTATTTATTTTAGTATCTTCTTTCTATTTAGTATTTCAGCATAAATTCATACCTCATTCGCACATATGGATGAGATATTAATTGCTTGAAAGCTTGAAGAATTATGTTAAGATGATTTGTTTGGTATTTTTGAAATTTATGGATTGTTGATTTTGAATTCATTGTTGATAATTATTATAACTTGTAATATTATTATGTTATATTTAGTAGAAATTTAGAATGAAAAATACTAATGATTACTGTGATAAATGCAATACGTCAAATATTTTTCAGGCATTTCAGAAAGAAATGTCATAGCATTAAAAATCATGCAATAAAGTATGATGTAAATAAGTTTGTTTAACCCCTTGAGGGGCACCGGTATATATTATATACCACCTACGATTAATGAAGTTTTACACCAGAAAAATTTTATTAAATTTTACTTTTCTAACTTTGGTGGGAAAAAGCCGTAAAATTGCCTTTACTTATTTTGAAATAGAATTTTTCAAAGATTCCAGTGGGAATTCAGCATTTCACAAACGTAATTGCTTGCCCCTCAAGGGGTTAAATAATTGTTTTGTATTTTTATTGTTATTATTATTGTTAAATTTGATATTATTAATATTTTAATATTATTGTGATATATTTAATTTATTTATATAAACAGAAAGGTAAAGCAAACTTAAAGACTGAGTTGCTAGTATAGGGAAAAGTTTTTTGACGAGCATTATATTTTTGAATCCCAATTTGAGCTTTAATTTTGCGGACATTTGTCAGAAGTAACTTCACTAGCCAACTCCTATTGTAATAGTTCGATTTAACTCCTTCCTCATAGTGAGGTAGGCAGTAAATCTTTATTACTGAACTATTATGAACGAATTACAGTCAACGATCTAATGCTTGCTCGTGAATATGGTCCATGAATGTTCCATAAAAACATTCCTCTGTATTCCTAACGATTGTTAAATGATAACTCTTAAAGGGCATAGCCGGATAAGCATTGGAAACATGTCTTTTAATCAAATTTCCTGATTTTTTCCCCAGACGTAAATACATTTCTGACATTTTATTGCCGTTATTATAACCCTATAAATATTGACATTTAATGAGATAAAAATGTTTTTTCGATTTTAAAAACGTATTTTCTCAAAAACTCCTGCACGGAATTCCATGCCATTAATTGAGGATAGATAGATAACAAAGATGCATAGCTGGTAATTTTTGTATAATTTTCTGTTTATAAAAGCTGTGTGAAATAGCGAAAAAAAAAAAAAAATCATATCTTATGTTTATCCGAAAATTACTATTTTCTTGTAACAAATTCCCCATATGTGCCTGTATATTCTATATAAATGCCGAAAGTTTGCGTAGGGTAATACATATAAATATTTGCAAAAATGTATATTAAAATTATTGAAATTCATTTTAAGACGTTTTTATGGGCGGAGCTACTCCACTTCCACACCCGAAGAATTTTTGAAATAAACAGTTACAGAATTGCTGTATTTTAAATTTTAATGAACGCATGAGCAGTATTCTCAACACTGTCGATATCAAAATGAACATTATATTGAAAGCATAGCTTATATGTTTAATGGCATCTAAAATACATCAGTTGATATATTGTCTGCTGACTTTGTTCCAAAAGCACTTCGGATGTTGAAGTTAAGTAGCTCCGCCCCAAATAACGCCTTAAAATGATTTTCAATAATTTTAATATACATTTTTTAAATATTTATATGTAGTACCGAACGCAAACTTTCGGCATTTATATAGAATATACGGGCACATATGGATAATTTTTTTACAAGAAAATGGGGATTTTCGGATAACCATAAGATAAGATTTTTATATTTTTTAATTTTTATTTCGCTATTTCACACAGTTTTTATAAACAGAAAATTATACAAAAATTACCAGTTATGCATCTTTGGTATCTATATATCCTCAGTTAATGGCATGAAATTCCGCGCAACTGTTTTTGAGAAAATCCGTTTTTTAAAGAATCGAAAAAATATTCTTATCTCATTAAATATCAATATTTATAGGGTGATAATAGGGGAAATATAGTGTCAGATATGTAGTGTCAAATATGTAGCCACATCTGGGGAAAAAATCAGGAAATTTGATTGAAAGGCATGTTTCCGACGCTTATCCGGCTATGCCCTTTCATGTTTACTTTATTATATATTCATATTACTATAATTATCTTTGTAAATTGTAAACAAGATTAACCTCTTGTCCTTGTATATTTTCATTACCAATTCCACTAGTTCGCGTTATAACATCAAATTTTAAATTTAATTGGCATTTATAATATTTTGGAAAGTTTATTATAACCCCTTGAGGGGCGGTGGGATAAAATACAGCCCACCTAATTTAAACAAGATCCTCACCAGAAAATTTTAACTAAATCTCCTATTTTTATCTTTGGAGGAAAATCGTTAAAAAATTGCTTTTCCTTATTTAAAAATAGAAATTTTCGATTATTCCGGTGAGAATACAATATTTAGAGACATTTTTGCTTGCCCTTCAAGGGGTTAAGCCTACTCCGAGTGACAAAATTCCAATCTAAAACCATGCAACATTTCCCTTCTATGAACTTGTAGGTCGTAGGACCTACCAGTTCATCCATTCTTCTTGAGGGGGGATATGTAATAATAAATATTTTCGCCCTTTTGTCTTAATTAAACCATTCCAAATTATTATAATATCTACCTTTTTTACCTAGCTTTAATAATATCTTAAGTATCTGTTATTTCTTTTCCCATGCTGTAAATGCGTATTCTTTTATTATTCTAAAAATCTTAATTCCATTCGTAGCTTACTTCTTAAAAACCCACTAAATTACTTTATTTCATTTTATTCTAAGACTAAATTCTTTTTTTCGAATGTATTTAATATCATTTATTCTTTTCGTTCGATATCCCATTAGACTTTGCAAGCATCTTGTTTTCTCAATAAAACTGAAGCGTCAATTATTAAGTCCCTGTAAAAACGTCACGCTTTCCCCACCCTTTGCTCCGGAGTTAGCCAATTGCTGACATGGCTTCCCCTCGCTTCCCCACTTCCACGTAACTGGATTGGCCTTCTTTTGGATCGGTATACGTACGCGTTTCTTTTTCGTAAGTATTTAACCTGATGCATTGGCTGGGAGGGACAGAATTTTACGATTATTGTTTTGCTTCAAAATCCGCTGTCGCCTGGAGAGCTTTCTTTCTTGTATTTTCGTCAAGTTGTTCTAATATTTAACATCTAGCGGTCTATAGTTACGATGTAGCAACGACTTGACTATGGGTAGCCTCATTTCTAGTGGAGTTGGTGCATTTTATGATTACTTAATAAATAATTGATGCATCTATTGGCTGCAGTTGTTATTTTCGGGAAATCTACCAACGGTCGTAGGCCTAATCTTCCACCCTGACCATAATGCACGACTGCGAAACTTTGATTTCTCGGTTGAGTTAGATAACGAGTGTATGGCTGCTGCTTAAGACCGATATGTTTATATCATACTAGTGAATTCATATCATATACAAATATATAGATCATATACAGTGCTGCATAAAATAATTCGTATATATTTTATTACTAGAAATGGCAATTACACAAATTTCCTTTTCAAATGTGCTATTATTTTCCAAATTGTCTATTTAGACAACTTTCGCTGGGCTCCCACTCGGTCCGCTTTATGAATACCACTTTTTTTCAATGAAAAATTTCCTTTATAATTTTCGTCGAAACTGCCCTCGAAAGGCGTTTTTATTGCAATTGTTGCTAAAACCTACAGTGAATTTTTCTCTAAAATAATTCTGGCTTTCTAAAAACGGACTAGTGGGTGCCCCGCTTTCACCTAATCGATAAAGATTTTTCCAATACTTGAAATGTGTCGGAAAGTATTTAGTATTCTTTTCTTGGCGATTTTTTTTTCTTGTTTAATGTTCATTAAATATTTAGTTTTATCTAAAAATCAACAACATAAGATACACTTTTTTATTTAAAAATTTCCCCACGAGTTTTCAGGAAAATTTTAAAATCGTAAAACATACTGCATTTTATAATGTAAAAAACTTTGTAAAATTATTGCTGATTCCTTGAAAATTTATTAAAAGGTGAAAAAGCAATGAAAATTCATTTTTAAAATGAAGATAATGACTTTTCCAATTTTTATACTAAAAATAATAAGTTAAGGTTATAGAGGTCTGTATTCAGTAACACGTGAAAAATGTGAAAATTTCCACCAGTATTTCAGATTTGTAGATTTGGCATATGAAATATGAGGTTCAGTAAGGGCAGCATTACTAATTTGAAATACTGATGTAAGTTTGCAATTATTTACGTGTTCAGAAAACGGTCCGGATTGTATATATGTACTTTTTTACTGTAGTAACGTGTATTTTAAGGCAATATGTGATTTCAAGCTAGTAAAAAAACCCTCATTACTATCATCCTTTAAAACAGGTAAAATTTAGTTATATATTTGTGTAAGACCACTATTTATATGTATTTAAATATAACAGAATATTTACAATTATTTTATATAAATGCGTGAATGTTGCCAAGTTGGCGAATTTTTTTATTGAAATTATCTACTACTATTTCAGATTAAATATTTATTTAAGGACAGATAATCTTTATTTAAGAACATACAATCTTCATTTAAAGAAATATAATCTTTATTTATGGACAGATATCCCGTGATTAAATAAAGGGTGATTACTAATTTAAAATTTGATAGACACTTTAAATAAAAAACTTCGTAATCTCCCAGCACTGGAATCCAATTACCACAACGTAGAACATTTCTAATAATTGTGATGACTTATCATAAAAAAGCTTTATTGTGATACATGCTAATATGTATAATAAAAGACAATTTATAGGGCATTGTTACGTGTTGTGAATGAAAATGTTTATGGAAAGATAGAAAAAAGAACTGAATTTATATGTTGTCACATTGCCAAAGCGGAATATCGCTTCATAAATCATATTAATAATAATAACAACACAAAGTACAGTGTTTTCTGTTCCTGAAATCGTGGAAAAGTACAAATCATTTCGTAAATAAATCCAATAGCTTACTTTTATAGTTATGAGTGATAAAAGAAAAGGTTTATAAACTTGTGTTGTCAATTTGGCGTCCTGTTTTATTCAGAAATTCAGATTAGTATTTTTTTTTTTTTAATGACAGATATTACGCCATTTAACACTAGAACGCCCGCTACCATTTTCCCCCTAGAACGCCCGCGGGAGTCGCTTCGACTCCTGTCTATTTCAAAAGAGAAAAAATAAACGAAACGCATAGAAATGAATAGAAGACTGTAAATATAATATTTATATTTGAATTTAAGATTCATATATATATTTTACAATTGAAAGAACAATATTTATATACGCATTTTTAAGAAATTGGAAAATATTTTCAAAGGAAATACTCACGGAATCGTTTCGAACTTTCAATCTGAAATACAGTTTTTGCAAGTGTAGTCAGTTTTGGCCAAGCATTTTCCACAAACCATTTTCTTGCATGTTATGCAATCATTGAAAGTCATATTGCCTTTACATAGTTTTACTTCGCATTTTCTTCCCTTTAGGGATTTTGTTTCAGATGATGTATCAGCGAGTCTTTTTCTTGTTGGTTTATTTTTAGCAGATGTATAATTTTGACGCAATTCATCTGCTAATAACTGAATAAATGCTTGTCTGCTTATTTTTGTTTCTCCGGTAACTTCTTTATAAATGATCCAGGCATTTATTGCTGCTAAATCTAAGAGATTGTAAAAAGTATGCCCAGGCCATCTTCTGGAGGGCGCCTTCACTGAATATTTCCTAGCCATTTTATCAATAACGTCAACACCACACTTAGTTTCATTATAAAATCTAACAGTTTCTGGGGATTTCTTTTCGTTGTTTTCAATATCAATGAATGGTTGGAGAGTGCTAAGAATAATAACATTTTTCTTTCTCTTTCCTTGATACGCGGTACCAGTAGTACCGGTTTCTTCGTGTTTTAGAAATTTTGTTTCGTATAATTTATCTTTCGAATCTTTCAAAGTTTCTGGAATTTCTCTCCTAGTTTTTCTCACAGTGCCTACTAAAGTAGTACCTTTCTTTTTCAGTTGTTCAGCCAAACGCAGTGACGTGAAATAATTATCAACCGTGACGTTAATGCCTTTGTTTAGAAATGGCTGCATCAATCGCATAACTACGTATTCTGATAAAGTTTGATCTGAAGGCCGTTCTTCACATTTGCCTAAATAAGGGAACGCATTCAGTAAGTACTTTGTTCGAAGGTCTACTGCAAGCCAAAACTTCTGTCCGTATTTATCCGGTTTTGAAGGTATGAATTGCGTGAAAGGACAACGCGTTTTGCTTGGAAATAACTGTTCATCTATTGTTATATTTTCACCAGGCTTGAAACATGCAATACAGTTTTCAGTGAATCTATTCCATATATCAGATATCATTCCAAATTTATCTGTTTTTAAGCGTATAGATCTGGTAGATTTCAAATCGAATCTCAAAAAGCGTAAAATTTCACAAAACCTATTTCTTCCCACAGTTTCAGTGCAAAAATTCAAACCCCTTGAGTTTGACCACAAAGAATGAATATCAATTCCATTTGCACCACATGCACCTCGGGCATACAAAATTCTAATAAAGGCATACAGCTCGTCTAACGTAACTGTCCAGTTATCGGTTTCAAGAACACGTCTTGCCTCTGTTTCTGTGCATCTTTGTATTTGTTCCAGCATTTTTTTTATCTACAAATAACAGCCATGCACTCAAAACGCTTTCAGATTTCACGAATTTCTTAGCATAAATAGTTGGTCCAGTAGTCTGACACATGATATTTTGCTTCGGATATCTTCCAGAAATTTGCTTATTTGCACAAATTTTCCATTGTGTGCCATCTGGAGCGACATGAATTCCATCTCTTTCAGATGCAATAATTAGCTCATCTTCATTTGTATCGGAATCTGATGAAGAATTATTTCCAATACTAATTTCTTGAATTTCGTTTTCATTTTCTGATAACTCACCACCTTCAGATTCATTATCTGAAAGCTCCCG
This sequence comes from Maratus speciosus, assembly GCA_963932465.1. Classification (NCBI taxonomy): domain Eukaryota; kingdom Metazoa; phylum Arthropoda; class Arachnida; order Araneae; family Salticidae; genus Maratus; species Maratus speciosus. The sequence goes on from OZ010796.1 coordinate 470,246,166, forward strand.
TAATAGAGCAGTTATTTCGTCCGGTGTTAGAAAATTTTTCCGTGGCATTATGTTTTATTTCTAATAAAAAGGAAAAACGGAGTTGCTTAGCTATAATGAAACACAAGACTGATAATAATTGAAACAAAAATTCAATTCTAATGATACAAAAAATTTTGCAAACAGTACGCAATCATTTCAGCAGGTGCATGGAACTAACCATTTTTCTCAACGAAAGGGGTGTAGAGAAAAGAAGAGCAAAAACATTTACTTTCTTGATAACAGATAAAAATATTATGAATCCCAAGGTCATGTTACGCAAAAATACTGAAAGCATTTTTCAAATCTTACTTCGGAGTCGATTCGACTCCGTTGGGCGTTCTAGGGGTAATGCCTCATTATCAATTTATTAAATGTGCAAATAATTTATAAATTTCAGTATAAATAGAGATTATAAAAATAATAAAAGTCAAGGAAGCGGGGGGAAAAAAATCAAAATTTCTCAGAGATGTGGGTGTTTTAGGAGCATTTGGAGTCGAAACGACTCCATCGGGCGTTCTAGTGTTAATAAAGTAAAAATGCTTCTTCTAGAGCTTCTAGAGTTTACGGTATGAATTCCGGATTTTCGAATACGGAGACGAAACAGGCAACATTGTTCTAATTCCTTAAAAGGTGATAAGAAATTTTTTATACCGCTTAATTTTAATCATGATCTGTATCAGAATTTTAACTTTTATAAGTATGGTGAAAAAAATTGTGTAAAACTGCGTTTCCTTATATTCAAGTAATGTTTTTTGAAAATTATGGCGTAGCTTAAACATTGTAGAAAAGGAGTTATTTGTCTTTAAAGGGTAAATAAAATAATTACAGATCTTATGACGGGGGTGGCCAACTGTGGCACGCGCCACGCCACTAAAATTTTACAATAATCATTGCCTTATCTAATCATCGAATCTCTGCGATTAAAGAAGTTGAATTTTTCTGTAAAATTTTAGTGGTATCAGGCGTGCCACTGTTGGCCACCCCTGTCTTATGATATCATCGGGACATATGCATAAGAAAAAATGCTTACAGAATGAATTTACAGAGAACATGCATTACTCTAAATAGAAATATTCTCAGTAATTGTACATTTTTCACAATTATAGAGTAATGTGGTTTTCATTAAATTATTTGTCCAGAAAATTATTTCTTGAGATAAATCTAAATAATTCTTGGAAATTTTCTCACGCCTTGCATTCAATAATATTCCAAATTTTTAATTGCTTAAAAGGCGTAAAGCCAACAGAGTGAAAAAGAGTACAAGCAGGGACTCGAACGCTGGTCATCGATATAGCGCACCAATGTTCTACCAAATTAACCACTTGGAACGATATCCATCCCGGCACTTCTCATTATCATGTGTTGGCTAGGCTACAACCGCAGCACAAGATGGAATATTTTTCCGTGAGCCATCAAATCTGGTGCAAACACGAAACTAAAGAGAATCCAACATGGTGAAATTGAATAAATCTATATTATTCTTAGAAATTTTACCACGAGAAAAAAGAACCACGCCTTGCATTCAATAATATTCCAAATTTTTAATTGCTTCAAAGGCGTAAAGTCAACAGAGTGAAAAAGAGTACAAGCAGGGACTCGAACTCTGGTCATCGGTATAGCGCACCAATGTTCTACCAAATTAACCACTTGGAACGATATCCATCCTGGCACTTCTCATTATCATATGTTGGCTAGGCTACAACCGCAGCACAAGATGGAATATTTTCCGTGAGTCGTCAAATCTGGTGCAAACACGAAACTAAAGAGAATCCAACATGGTGAAATTGAATAAATATATATTATTCTTAGAAATTTTACCACGAGAAAAAAGAACCACGCCTTGCATTCAATAATATTCCAAATTTTTAATTGCTTAAAAGGCGTACAGCCAACAGACTGAAAAAGTGTCATCAAAAACAACCATTTTGTAATGACATCTGATCAGTTAAATGAAACAGCTCGACAGAGTAATCCACAGATAAAGGAACTCCGATACACTACGGAAGACATGTAACTATAAAAAAAGAATAATTGGCATATCATTAAAATGATGAAGTTGCAAATCTAAACATTTTGTACGGTCAGATTACGGCCGGATGAGACCATTAAATTTGAATAGGAATTTATTCCTTATTTAAATGCCTTATTTATGCAGCAAAGTGTCTGCAATAACTGTGGCAAAGATATCTATTCGTTTTTACAGGTTGAATTTCGCTACAACGATAATCAGGCCCTGCCGTTCCGCCATATTGTGGCAATCTAAACAATTCTCCTATCAATGTCAGCAAATTTAATTGCCACCAGGGCAATCTTCCACCAGTAAATTTTAATAAAATGTTTTGACTTTTATGTCTTACTTATTCAGAATTTATGTCGCAAACAAGGCAAAAACTTTTATTTATTTTTACTAGCGGGGTTTACTCCAGAGTTGGTCAGATTAAAATAAGAAACAGCCACCATATTGTGACTACCTCTTCAGTTACGTCACTCACAACCGGTACACCGCCCCCTGAATACTAGGCCTGAGCGCTGGACCAAAAATGGCGGCTGCCGAAGGCGGATTTATTTCAGCGTGTGCACGGTCCCTTAAATATTCCTACCAATATTTTTTTGAAGTTTTTTCCGCTTCGTTTTTCTGAGAATAAACAAGGTAGAGAAATCTTTTGTAAAATACTGGTGTCAACATTTAAGGGACCGTACATACGGTAAAAAAAATCCGCCTTCGGCAGCCGCCATTTTTGTGTCAGCGCCCAGGCCTAGTATTCAGGGGGCGGTGACCGGTAGATACTACGACCAATGTCAGACGGGCGTCTTTATTGCTGCTTTTTGGCTTAGGTATTATCCATTCACAATGCTACAGCATTGTGAATGGATAATACCTAAGCAAAAAAGACGCCCGTTTGACATTGGCCTACACTTTCTGTCCTCTCTTTATTCATACCTCGTTTACAGAAGAGCATTGGCAATTTATGTGAAATATTCTGTGTCCAAATCCCGGTAGGAACGCATTTTCGTGCCTATAGAAAAATTCCTACTCGTATATTTTATTTTATATTTTTAGCACGAAAACATGTTCGTGGGAAACAGCACAGTTAAATGTAGTTAAAGTCCATGACAGAGCACTAAATCTAGCAAATAGCGTTGTGAAAGTATGCTAGAGATAGTTGAAAAAAAAAAGAGGAAAAATGAATTGCTGTTTTTTCTGCATTGTCTGTAAGAAGTGCTAACAATAGGATTTGTGCGATTTTAACTTTAAAAATTTCAAAAAAGCAATTTTTCACAATTTTCACTTCATTTACTCACAAATATCTGTCTATAAATGTTAAATATTATTTTTTAAAAGCAGTAGTACGAACCCTGAAAATATATTTTGGCAGGAAATCCTACTGAGCAGAATAAATGGATTAGTTTAAAAGTTGTTCCATTCGTTAAAAGCCCGAAGTAATTCCCTAAGATCGTGCGTATATTTCACGGATCAAGTAAATCTGTTTTAAACCAAAAAAGTTTGCTAAAAATTATTGCCTTACCTTGCTACGTTTAAGTAAGTTATATATTATTAAGTAAAATTTCTGAGTTTAAACATGTATGTTTTGTCCGCAGATTATACGGCTTAAATACGATTATGTATAATATAATCATAGCTGCCAACCTCTTTCCGTATTAGGTGGATTGACCCAGGTTTAATACGTTTAGAACCATTTTTTTTTTCTTTTTGAGAAATGAAGTTAAATAAGTTCCACGTTGAAATCTGAAATTAATTAAATAAATATTCATCAAGTATATTTTCCGGTGCTAAAATTTCGATTAAATAAGGAAACTTTTTCTAATGAAAGATAATGGTGGGATAAAATGTCTAAAAGTTGGCAGCCATGCCGATTTACTACCCTTTACTAGCCCTTATTGGCTACTAAAGAATGAAAGAAAAATTTGCTATCATTCTTGCATGCACAGTTTAAAAATATTTCATATAAATTCAACACTTCATAAAAATATTCAATATATTAATTTCTAATTGCAACATTATTCTTCCCTTCCACTTTCCCAAGTTTTATGAAAGTATCGGGGAATTCGGTATACCCTCTTAGTGTCACTGGGGTCTTCTCTGAACCCAGTTATTTTATAGTTTGAAATCTATAATGTTTCAAACCAGAAAAAAATTAATAATTTGTAATTTATAAATAATATATGAAATTAAGTATACACACCCTAGGAAGAAATAACGTATAATAAAATTAAATATCTGGTTCAAATCATGTAAAACTAACAAGGGAACCACTTTTGGTGTTGCTCGCATCTAGCATTGAGACCTGGTGCATTTTAAAGCCCTATATTATGAAGTTTGACAATCGATAAAATTTTTCTGTTAAAATAATATTTCTTGATTATACAGCAGCATAACTTTCTGAAAATACAATTTTCGAGACCACTTATCGAACTATTAACATTGATTTTTTTTTTTTTTTTTTTTTTTTTTTTTTTTTTTTTTTAAGAAAAGCATTTAAAAATAAAAATTAGTTAATAATAATAAGAATAAAATATAAAAAAAGTTTGAAAATTCCTTTAAAAACACACGAATTCGATTTTGAAAAATTGCAACTTTATATTCATATTTTTGGCGGGAAAACAATTAGCGTTTATTTTCAAAAGTAGAGCTTTCCGGCAACCCTAGCCAAATGTGATAGCTGAATTTGTAATAGCTAGAAATTGCAAATTCCGGCCTATTTCGTAACAGTAATTTTTCTAAATTGTGTAAAAATATTAATTTACTTTATGATTACTTTTATCGAAGGACCATTTAATACAGTAACATTTCATTTTAAACATTCGAAACTTTATTTCATTCGATTTCAAAAGAAAATAGTTTGCTTCTTTTGTATTTCACTAAAAAATAGTTTTTAATGATCTTCGAAGCGTTTATATAATTATATTTATTACTTATATATTAATCGTCTGCATAGAAAAAAAAATAAAAACCTAATATTTGTTTCTTATGCTATCAATTATAAAAAAAAATCGCAATGTGACATAATTCTAGTAATATGCTCTGTACATTCTCTTTGGGTAAAGCAGGCGGGAAAATTGTAGTGCCATATTTGGCAACTTAACTCACTTTTGGCGTTAAATAAACAAATAAATATGTAATAATAAAAAATTAAAAGTATAAAAAAGTATATAAAATATTATTTTAACAGAGAAATTTTTTCGGTTCTGTAACTTTTATGTATAGGGCTACAAAACGCATCAGGTCTCGATGCTAGGTGCGAGCAACACCAAAAGTGGTTCCCTTGTAAGAGTGCTCAGTAATAACCCTGCATGCTATGAACAAAAAAATGCAGATTTTTTTTTTTTTTTTTTGAAAGAAAAACATTTATATCCTTATGAATATGCGTGTTATTGTTACACAAATTCAGTTCTACAATGCTTATAAAATCATTTGTTACTGTTAGAAATCATTTTAAGCAATATCTAATTAAAACTTTCACGGGCAAAGTACTTTTATTCGTAAAATGCTGAAATGAGGGACTGACACCAGAATTTACAAACAAATTTATTTTAAAATCGGTAAAAGCTTGTCTTCTCTTACTAAATAAAAGGAAAATTTTCATTCCAAATTTCTGTTGCCAATGAGGAATGTAGGAGTCTAATTTAAGTGGTTCAAAAATGAATCACCGCCTTGGAAGGTGTTAAATAAAAAGTGTATGATGGCAACCCGTGGACTCATCGTAGCGACCCATTCCTGCATAAAAGGGGAGCTCTACACCTACCTTTATTTTCTCTACCCCCCTCTACATTATTTTCTTTTTAAAAGCTCTTTTACTGATAAGCACAAAATGGAAGATTATTATAATTATTTTCTATTAGTTAATGTTTATTTTCTGAGACTTGTAGTGGTATTAACCCATAAATGCACGATTTTTCATTTTGTTTCGAAAAAATTATATATTATTCTCGGAAATGTAGGGAAAATAAGGAAGAATTCTAGGAAAAATAATGAAAAAAATCAGAGATGCTTTTTTCATATAATAAGTCAATCTTTTCTTCTATTGCACATCTGCAATATAAGTAAAAACTACTGTCGTGTGGCTGTTTTACGCTAAAATAATTCAAATTAGTAAATACTTTAATAAGTATGTCTCCAAATATCTTATTTTATTTAATTATTTATTTTATAAAACTTAACCTTTAACCCTTTATTCTAATTCCATGAAAACTTGTCATGTCGGTCACATACTACGAATTTTGTGTACCAGTATTTTAGAACGGAAAAATTTGACTTATTTTATCGGAGATATCTCATCTATTGGATAAGTGGAGCAAACTTTTCGAAAATAACGGTGGCCAACAAGCATAGCGATTTTCAGCTGTGTGGCAGACATGACAAGTTTTCATGGAATTAGCGTTTAATTCCCATAATAGAATACGTTCTAGAAATTACGTAGTTCAACGAATCCGACTTTATATCAGAAAGTTTCAATGCTTAATTTCGCTTTACTTAAATACGGAATGTCCGTTTTTATTATTATTATTATTATTAAAGTAAATATTGCTATTTTAATTTTCTGGTGTGAATTAGGTATATGCGAATAAAACAATTTTATTAAATTCAAAACAGTGTTGTTTGCATATATGCAAAGCTGTGCTTTAAAGGGTTAAAAACTCAAGCGGAATTTTGTAATTTCCACGAAATAAGTAAGTCTCCCTTTTGTAATTCGTAAGCATCTCTGCGATCAGTAAATAATGTTAATTAAAAATTTTTTCCTTTAAAGCGTACGTTACTTAAAGAGCTAAAAAATAAGATAATTACTTGGTATAGGTATTTCCATGTGTTTTTATGCTTTTTCTTCTAAATGGCAGTTGCGGGATATTTACGCAGATAGAAAATAAAATTTTCATCTACTGCAGTGTTCTTTAACTTTTTTCATGTTAGTTGTTTGCCACCATAAATTCCGAAAGGAATTTTCGCCTTATCTAATATCAAAGTTTTTTTCACTACATAACGCAAATATAGTACTTTAGTTAATGTTTGTTAGTATAATACTTAGTTATACTATAATTTTTAGTATATAATAATGTAATACTTAGTCACCCACGCGTCACAAGGTGAAGGCACCTAATCTAATGCAATTGAAAAAATAAAAATTATATTAATTTATTTAAGTTATTAGAAAACATAGTTCATAAAAATACTTATAAAAACTGTAATATAGCATTTGAATTGAAACTGAATGAAAAATAAACTCTCTTAAGAAATAATGTGAAATATAAATTCAAATAAATGTGTTTTACAAACTTTACAAATTATTCAGAATACAGCTAAATAAATCCCAAACATATTTATTTTTATACATATATGACAGCTTTTGTGAAATACATTGTTTTGATTCATTTTTAGCGCCTTTTAATCTTCCGCATACAATCACCAGCTGCGGTCTAGAAAAAAAAAGCTTTGAAAATATTATTTGACTTGTCTGGATATACAAATGTTCATTTACTTGTAAAATTATGTAGGTGAGATATTAACATAATGAGAATTATTATCTTTGCCCAATGACCATATCAAATAAGTATGTTTCTAGCCAGAAAATTTATTTAGGAAAAAAAATGAAATATATACCATGCAGAAATGTTACATTTCATTAAATAAATATTTTGGTGTATATATATACAGGGCTATTCAAAACAACGAGGCCAAAATGAAAGAGCGAAGCAAGCATAAAAAAAGAACCAAAAATCACACATGAATATAGGCCGCTAGAGGGGGGTTGCAAATTATATGTAATACAAGAAGAATAAACCAAAATCATTCTACATCATTTTATTTATACAGTACTTCTACACATGTTACACATTTACGACCAACGCTACTACAGGAAATGCTCAAAACCAGACGCCTGGAGACACGCATTACATCGACCCTGCATGGATTTGCGCACCTACTCAAGCATATCAGGTGTATCTCGACACATCCTGCTGCCGCAACAGTTGTTTCTACTAAGTCTTTATGCGATAAAACAAGTTTTTAGTAAACAATTCCTTTATAAAAAAAATAAGAAAAAAATCTACTGGAGACAAATCTGGTGATCGCGTTAGTCATGCGATTGGTCACCTTGAACAATCCAATGCCTGAGAAAGTTGGCTTGCATATGTGTTCTGACTTGTCTGCTGAAATGTGCGGGAGCTCCGCCGTGCTGAAATTATACACGTCAAGTCGCTCAGTTTGCTCAGCTCGTGTTTTAATGGAAACGCCCTCTAGCGGCCCCATATGGAGTTTTTGGGCCGTATGGTGTTTGCGACCCCAACTTCCTATGTGATTTTTTATTCTTTTTATATGCCTGCTTATCCTTTTCATTTTGGCAGCCGTATTTTGAGTCATCCTGTATATTATATAATATCTAGTGTATCAGACAGCGCGCAGTGGGATATTTACCGATTCTATCTGGGCAAAGTACTTTTTAAATTTATTTCTAATGAATATTCGATGTCTTATTTAAATAAATGATATATTAAACGCATATTAACAAAATATATTACATGTTAAATCAAAATATCTCTGCAGATGGTTAATTTAAATTGGCCATTCATTAGTTTGAGACATTGGAGATGAAATTTGTATTTGAGACTTATTATGGACCATTCAATTAAATAAAATATTTTTAAAGGATTAAGCCTATTAATAAATGAAGTGAAATAATTCCTTAATAACTACTTTTGATATTTTTAATAATACTTTGTTAACAGTATGGAAATAAAGCGAGAAAATTATTTTTCTATTATAATAATAGAAAAATTCTTATGATAAAAAAACCTTTTATTGTAATAATTTATTAGAAATTCAGCTACAAGACAAACATTTGAAATTTTTAATGAAAATTTCTTAAAAATGCAATTAGACAATTCCAGTAGCGTAGCGTTTGGGGAGGGGGGGGGGCGGGGGTAAAGTCATTTTACTCCCAGTGTTATTGTATGTTAAATTTTGTTTTGTTTAATAATATAACGTTCAATGATTAAATAAACCCACAATTTCTATATGGTAGTGCTGGTAGTAAACTGATCGAGACCGCCCCCCCCCCCCACACACACACACAGAAAAAAAAAAAAAAAACGCTGTGGCACTGGACAGTTCCTCCTCAGAAAGTCTTTCCTACTGGCTCTCAGAAACTAAATACATTTTTTCTATTTCTTGGAAAATTAACGACTAAATGGGTTTTTTTTAAAGAGCTGTTTTATTTTTTATCTTGTAATTTCGCTAGTAATGAAAGCGTTTGAAGTCAGCAGTATTGTATTAAGAATTTTACGAATTAGAGATTTTCTCAAGAACGTTCTTGCATCATTAAGGCTATAAGCATAGAAAAGTTTGTTCGTTGTAAATGTTTCTTATTAGTATTGTTTAACGGACAGAAAGGTATTCTACATTTATATATGTGTCTAATTTGTATTACTGACTTAAATCCTGCTGACTTTGCAGGGCTGCCACAGGTGGCTATTTTTTAATTTTATTTCACATCACTTTTTCTAAGCAAAAATTTTTACATATGCTTTGACAACATTTGCAAGAGAAATATATTACACAATATATTTTTTTAAAAATAGTCGCCTGAGGCAGCCCTGACTTTGATAAAAGAAAAATATTACTTCAAAAGCATTGCCAGGTGTCCCTCGCAAATCAAGGGTCCAAATGTTCTGGACACCACTAATTTCTTACAATTTATTTCGGCCTGTTTAACACTAGGACGGCCGGCAATTTTACTCAAGTTTCATAAAATGTATTTAACACCAGAATATTTATTTAAAACTATTTATCATATTTAATCAGCATATTTTATTGTGCTGCAAGCGTTTAACCACCGGCCCCTGAATACTAGGCCTGAACGCTGACACGAAAATGGCGGCTGCCGAAGGCGGATTTTATTCAGCGTGTGTAAGGTCATAACCATCTCAATACTCAATGCCTCCGGACTGATTTCGTGACATACCAAATGAAGATTAACCCCTTGAAGGGCAAGCAATTGCGTTTGTGTAATGCTTAATTCCCACCGGAAATTTAGAAAAATTTTATTTCAAAATAAGGAAAAGCAATTTTACGAGTTTTCTCCACTAAAGTCAGAAAACTAAAATTTCCTACAATTTTTCTGGTGCAAATCCTGATAAATCGTAGGTGGGATAAAATATATCCCACCGACCCTCAAGGGTTTAAGGGGCGGCGGTTTATATTATATACCACCTACGATTAATCAGGATTTGCACCAGAAAAATTTTAGGAAATTTTAGTTTTCTGACTTTAGTGCAGAAAAGTTGTAAAATTGCTTTTCCTTATTTTGAAATAAAATTTTTCTAAATTTCCGGTGGGAATTAAGCATTACACAAACGCAATTGCTTGCCCTTCAAGGGGTTAATCTTCATTTGGTACGCCACGTAATCAGTCCGGACGTTGCCATCGAAATACTCAAGGCCTGAGGACAAGAGTTGTGACGTCATCACTAATCGACCGACTTCTCACTAGTGTTGGATTTCACACCGGAAAATTTTGAATAGCAATTTTCTGTTGTTTTATTTGTGGAATATCTATTATCTTATAAAACAATAATAACCATTTAAAATTACTGGTGAGAATTTGGAATCCCCTAATAAAAAATCAGCCAGATGCAGCAACACTGTGACATTCCGCATCTAGCTGAATTTTTATTTTGGGATTCCGAATTGTCACCAGTAATTTTAAACAGTCAGTATTGTTTTATATGATGATACATATTCCACAAATAAAATAAAATAAAATTGCTATTCAAAATTTTCCTGCGTGAATTCCAACGCTACTGAGAAGTCGGTCGATTAGTGATGACGTCACAATTCTTGTCCTTAGGCCTTGAGTATTTCGATGGCAACGGTCCGGAGGCCTTGAGTATTGAGACGGTAATGGTAGGGTCCCTTAAATATTCGTACCCAGGGTTGCGAGTGGTCATGGAAAAACACAGTCAAAAAACGTGGTAACTACCAGTTTTTTCTTCTAGAAAATACTTCAAATAATATAAAGGGATTAACGAAAATGAATTTCTCTTTAACAAAATACTGGCATTTAACCCCTTTTTGGACTGTGTTTTTCCCTGACCACTCGCCACCTTCGTACCAGCAATTTTTGCCGCCGCCCCTTAACCCCTTGAGGGGCGGTGGGATATATTTTATCCCACCTACGATTAATCAGGATTTGCACCAGAAAAATTTTAGGAAATTTTAGTTTCCTGACTTTAGTGGAGAAAAGTCGTAAAATTGCCTTTCCTTATTTTGAAATAAATTTTTTTCTAAATTTCCGGTGTGAATTACGCATTACACAAACGCAATTGCTTGCCCTTCAAGGAGTTAATCTTCATTTGGTACGTCACGAAATCAGTCCGGAGGCCTTGAGTATTGAGAAGGTAATGCTTGGAGCCACCGCATATGGCCCAAGTTCCTGAAATAGACATTGATCGATGCGCCGATTTGTCTGCTATTAAAAAATATGATTTTTACAATTGTTGATGAATTTTTAATTTTTACATTTTGGCCAGGTTTTTGGGTCAAATTCTCCACTGTGCGTCCCCTGAATACTAGGCATACTCACTGACACAGACATGGCGGCTGTCGTCAATGTTGCCAGACTGAGGACTTTTTTGTCCCATGATTGTTGATTGTCACCGCTTTTTTGGAATAGAAATATTCGGCCTATTGAAAAATGGATTAAAAATTCTGAAAAAACAGGCGAGTTATACTATTTTAAAAAAAGTGGTGACAGTCAAATAATCTGAATTAAAAAAGTCCCTAATCTGGCAACACTGGCTGTCGTAGTCGGATTTTTTTCAACGTTTGTACTGTCCCGAGATTTATTCTATTCGCATTACCAGGTCTGTCAGTTTGGCCTCCAATATTAATCCGAAATTTCAAATTCGTACTGTAAATTTCCAAATGAGAATTTTTACTTTAAATGGTCTCTTATTATCTCTTATTAAAAATATATCATAAAATACTATTGTTTATTTCTGGTATGAACTCGAAATTTCTGAATACAAATAGAGGCCGAACTGGCAACCCTGCCACTATTATATTTTTAAAGTAACTTTTTAGTAAATTTCTCTTCCACTTGTTGCCAAAGTCAAAGTATTTCTAAAAAAAAAAAAAAAAAAAAAAAAAATTCTTGCCAAGCGAATAAATTTGGTTAACTTACTATCCTGCGGAAATCACTGGAGTCGTACGCGGAGGGTTAATACCAGTAAATTCTAAAAGTTTTCCTCGTATTACTCTTAAAAGGTAAATAAAGACTAAGAAGTCTTTAATAAAATAATCCTTTCAAAATTCTAAGAACCATACCAGGGTGGTCAGTAAGGCCTCCATTTTTATTTAGTAATTTCGAGTTCATACCAGAAATATAGAATAGTTTTTTTATGCTTTATTTAATTAGAGCCATTTAGTGATCACATAATGTAAAAATTCTTCTTTCAAAATTTATGGTATGAATTTGGAATTTCGCATTAACCCTTTCAGGGGCAAGGTACTTGTATTCGTAAAATGTACAAATTGACACCAGTATTAACAAGAGATTTTATATGTAAACAAGTAAAAGTAAATTTTCGCGTACTTAACCCTAGAACTACCGGAAATTTTACTCAAGTTTTATAAAAACATTCTACACCAGAATTTTTACTTAAAACTATTTAATTTGTTTATTTAACTTATTATTGTTGTCTGATTTATATATTTAGTTTGTTTTGAAGAAATTTCTGGTTTGAATAAATATTTTGAATGTACATGTCGGGTCCATTGGACCCTTCTGGTAGACAGAGGGTTAATAAAGATGACAATTTCATCATAAAATTCCGGTGCCAATGTGGCAATTTGGGATTAAAATTATGTGATGCCGTGACGGTATCTGCCCTTCAAGGGGTTAAAATTGGAGACCAAACTGGGAACCCTGGACATTATACAAGCGCATAGCTGATTCTTTTACGATTTCTGCTTACCACTAAAATTTCGTAGTAAATATCATCTTGTGTAGTAAAAGAAATCTCACGATTAAAGAACGACAAATTCTCTTTTAAATTTCAGTGGTATCAAAAAAGCATAAAAATTTGCACCTACACAAATGCTGAAAAATAATCAACAAATTTCATATGCACCATTTTTGTCTCAGGGCGTAGGCCTTGTATTCAAAGGGCGGGGAACAACGTACCAAGATTATATCTGCTGACTAAGGAGGACGAAATAGGCAATCAGGCATAATTCTACAACTAATTTTTAAAAGCATTTTGGACCAATTTAATCAATATGATTATATAATAGAAAAATAACGTTTTTAAATTGGTGGTGGAATTTTACCTCATTTTCCTTCGTTGCCCCCGTTAAGTCTGCGCCTATGACCAAAATATTCAGTCAAGTTTTTTTTAAACATATTTCAAAGAATGTTCAGCAAATGTAACAATAATTTTCAATGTTAAACAATTTTATTAAGGATTTAATTTTTTTAATTAAATAAGAAATTAATATCGTTTATTTTTAACTAAATTTCAATGGGAGCAAGGAGAATTATTTATCACACACCCAAACATAATTTCTTTTTAAAAAAATACACATAATTATATGCGTAATATATTTCCGCTACCAAATTACTCGCATTTTACAAGGCCGATTATAAAATTCTGTAGTTGATTTAAATCAAATTAATTAAAACGCACAAGTAAAAATATATTCTTTGATTATATTTTTTAAATGTAATTATTGTCTTTATGTACTGCTTAATAAATCCGACAATATAAATTTAATCTTAAAATATTGATTTTTCTACATTTGAAAATAACATGGTAATAAAAACAAATCACTTAGTTTAAATATAAGTTTCAGCCTCAGATTTACTAGAATTAAAAGTCTTTTTTCCATATATCTGAAATATTCCTCTTAAGATTGCATAATATGTTATTAAATATCACTCTTGCCCGAAGATAATCAGTAACCCAAGCATAAAATGTTGAAGTCATGTTATACAAAATCCGTCAAATAGCCTCTGGCTTTCAGAAGATGATTACCTTATCACAAGAGTTTGATGTAAAAAGAGTAAGGCTTGTTTAATCAATAAGCCATCTTATGTTAAAGCTGTGCATTACGGAAAAGATAATTTTATGCAGTATGGAAGCATATTTGAATTATTTCTTTGCATAAAGTTAATATGAATTTTGTTTATTCACCAGTTTAATTTTCGACAGAAATTGTTTTTTAATTTTTGTAATTTATTTAGATTTAATTATCTGTCCATGTTATTCGATATTCTAGGCTGAAAGCATTTTTTAATTTATCATTTAAAATTGTTATTGTAATAAAAGCCGAAGATGCTGACATAATTTTAATTTGTGGCAATTTATTTAAAAAAATATATTAATTTAATTTCACGCAATTCGATTGATTTTCTTTATTCATTTTTAAAATTTATTTCAATTTAAATCACTCGTCCCTTTATTTTCATTCACTCAACTAAATTAAGCTATCTAACCTGCATCCCATGTAATAAAATAATTACGAATAGTAATTTCCACCACATTTAATCGCAGAAAACCTGTGATTAAGTAAGTTTAAAATTACTATTAAGAAAACTAATATTTCGCGGCTACAGGTTAAAGAAGCCTGCCCTCAATTATAAGGTATTTGCATTGAAAGCTGTCATTTTGTAATTATAAGCATAATAATCTTGTATGAACAAGTTGCATACGATCCTTACTTTTAAGCACTTCTACTTCCGAATAGCAAACTTAGTGATTTTTATACTCAGAATAACGTTGCGATTAATACATATATATAGCATGGTGCAGCCAGACAGCATGTGTGGTCAGAATACCACTATTTTTGTTCAGAATTATTCGATTAATTAAGGAAAAAAATTCTGTGACAAAATTGTGACAACCTTAACACTTTTCCACTAGCTACGAAAATATATCTGATACCAGGGCTTGATTAACAACGGGACAAACGTCCTCGTCTACAAAGGACCATACAGGGTGTTTTATAAAATATGGGCAAAACTTTAATAGGTGATAGTACACATCCAAATAACCAACTTCCATCAAATAATGCATGGTCAGAAATAAAACTCAAAGGTGCTAGGGAATTTGGGATCTTCCTCCATGCAAACATTAAAGATCCATTCCTGTTGCAAGGTATCGAGAGAAGAACGACACTAATAGCATGCAGATGTGATATGGGGAAGAATAAGAACGCGTATGTAAAATTTCGCCCCGATTAATACATAACAGCCGCTGATCCGAGTTTGCAACTGTCAATCGCGGTAGGAACGTATCGGGAGATGTTGCTCTTCACTAATAGGGAAAAGGCTGATATGCATTGTATCTACGGAACTGCAAATGGAAATGGGTCAGAGGCTCAACGATTGCATGGGGAGCGGTTTCCCGCCTTTCTTTTGTCACTTAATCGTTCTTTGTATGTTGTTGCCTGGTAAAACAACATCGCCTTCGGCGCTCTCTAGCACTTTTGCGTTTCAATTCCGACCATGCATTCGTTGGTGAAAGTTGTTTGTTTGGGTGTGTACTATCGCCTCTTAAAGATTTGTTCATGTTTTATGAAGCACCCCGGATATTTTTGCCTCATTTATGACGGAAATTTTGCGTAAATAATGCATTAAAATATGAAAAAGTGTTCTATTAAAATTTACTATTGGAAGTTTATCCCGTTAGTAATCTCACCCTGTCAAAACCATGGCAATAAAGCACTGTATACCGGATGATTCATAAAGATGGAGCCAATGGAGTATTTCCTTAATTATTGCCTCTAGACACCTACTTTCAAATGCAAAGTTTCTTTAAAAAGGTGCAAAATTTGATGATATAAGTTACAACACCCTTAGAAAATGCATAAACTAAGTTTTTATATGGACCCCGCCGGGTAACATTTTCAATTAAGAAAATTTTCCCTATTTATTCCTGAATGAAAAATAAAAGAATCCATTGTTATATCTACAAAACTCACAGAGATATTAGCCCTTAACGAACCAATGCCGCTACATAAGCGACATTGGCACCCTTAACCAAATTTATTCACTTGGCACTACTTTTTTTTTAAAAGCACTTTTACTTGTAATTTGGCAACATGTGCAAGGAAATTTTACTAAAAAAATTGCTTTTAAAATATATCGGTGCAAATAGAATATAAAAATTGAATCCTGTATTTAAAGCTACGGTCCATTAAGGGTTAACCCATTGACTCATTAGCGCGCAGCTTAGCATATATGCAAACAAAAGTGTTTTGAATTTAAAAGATATTTTTATTCGCATATACTTAATTCACTCCAGAAAATTAAAATAGCAGTATTTGCTTTAATTAATAACAGACATTCCATATTTAAATAAATCGAAATTAAAGATTTAAGCTTTCTGGTGTAAAGTCAGATTCTCTGAACTACTTAATTTCTAAAACGTATTCTATCATGGGAATATAAGGGTTAAACTTTAAGTTTTATAAAATGAATAATTATATAATATAAGGTATTTGGAGACATACTTATTAAAATATTTACTAATTTGCGATATGTTAGAGTAAAACAGCCACACGACAGTAATTTTTACTTATATTGCAGATGTGCAACAGAAGAAAAGTTTGACGTATCATATGAAAAATGTATCTCTGATTTTTTCATTAATTATCCTGTGTAATAAACCTTTCAGAGAATCATATATAATTTTTTCTAAACAAAATAAAAAATCGTTAATGTCAGACTTTGCGTTTTCGCAACATTATATTTGTGATTTTTAAAATTTTTTATACCAGTAAAATAGCAAAGTAAAATTTACCTTATTTAATTAATACATTTCAGTGACTCTTAAAGTAAAATTAAATGTTTAACAAAAAGTGGTGTGACCTGAATAGAATTCGTGTAAAACATGCTGGTCCTTAATGGGTAAAAGCAGGGCTGTGAAGTCGATGTCGGGCCCATTTTTGAGCAAAAGATTCGGAGTCGCTAAAAAACAAGCCGACTCTGACTCCGACTCCAGATTTTTTTGTTAAACATTTTAAAGTGAAATTAAACTAATTATATATAATTTTAAATCTATAAAATGAACTATTATTTTTATTTATGGACTATATCAGTGTTGCCAGATTGGGGACTTTTTTGTCCCCAGATTGTTGATTGTCACCGTTTTTTGAAATGGAAATATTCGGACTATTTAAAAATAGATTAAAAATTCTGAAAAATAAGGCGAATTATACCATTTTAAAAAAACTGGTGACAGTCAAATAATCTGAATTAAAAAAGTCCCCAATCTGGCAACACTGGACTATGTCAGGCTACTGAAGTTAGAAATGACCGATTTACTGCGGTGTACAAAGTAGATACAGTGGTAGATACAGAGTAATGACAGAGTATTATCGGTGCACGGAGTAGATGAAAACTGTTATAAATCATAACTGTAGTAGATATTTTACATTTGGTATATAAGTACTTCCCCTCATATTTTTGGGATTTGCAGAACAGGTCTGCAAGGACCCAAGGCCTGAAAAATGAATGCAATTTTTCAAACAGGCCGTGTAAGTAGAATTAAAACAATTTATATTAATGGGCCTAATCAGACTGATAAAAAAATTGTGCAGTCTGACAAGCCAAACATAACAAATTTTAAAGTATCACGTGATATAATAGAAACAATTTAGAATGGACGTGATTGGGGGGAGAATAAATACAAAGGTACTGCCGTACTTTTTAGGGACGTACTTTAAAATTACGGCTCACGTAGATCTCTTACCGGCGGTAATGCGAAAATTATAAATTTCTGCTGCTTTCGTGGGGCAAAAGAACAAGAACCGGGCGTATTAGTTCAATAGAATCCTTTTTCCCGTTTACCCCACAAATTTTTCCGGTATGTATGGCCAAAAGTCAAAATTCTGAAATACCCATGGAACTATTAGTAAAGAGGAACTGACATATCCCTAAAATAGTGAAGCTTCAACTGAAACCGTTATCGCAGGAGTTGTTTACACCGGTAGAAACTTCTTCAGTAAATTTATATAGAAAATTTCAACTTATTTAAATGTCTTATTATTACAAAATTTCAGTCATAAATATTTTTAGAAACAGATTTTCATTTTTACTGGTAGGAGGTTACGTTGGCGGCAGCTAGGCCCGGCGTTTCCGCCATATTGCGACAACCAGGGAAACAAACTGACAGTTTTACAAGGCACACTGACACCAGTAAAAACAAATCGAAATTTTTAGGACATTTTTGAGGAAAAAAATTCCATTAATAAGATGCTTAATTAAGACAAAATTTTCCATTTAATTTCACTGGTGGGATGTTTGCCCTGGGGATAAACAAAAACTGAAGATCCGATTTAAAAAGAGCAACCGCCTTCATGTGACAACCTCCTCAGTTACTTCATTCGAAACAGGTAGACTTAACACTATATGTCTTCTCCTCTTTATTCATAACTCCATTAAAATACCCTTCCCTTATTTATTATTTTTGTGCACAGGAGTCAAAATAATATGAAATTTGTAATTTTTTTTTTTTTTTTTCTGAATAGGTGGTACCCAAAATAACGGTAAAATAGTGAAATTTTGTTATCTTTCACCATTTTAATTTCGGATTTTTCAGGTCTGCAGAACCCGAAATGAAGCCAAAATTGTAAAATTAATTTTTAAAATGTAATTTTTTTTATTAGAATCCTAATTATTTGCAAAATAATAAAATTTTCATATTTATTTTTCTTCTTTTACATAGAAATTTTTCGTGTCTTTAGGACACAGCAAAATAAACCACTAAACTGCAACGATTTCGCTTTTTCTTCTTAGTCCGCAGATACAAAACAGTGAAATTTCCATTTTGTGTTTTTTAGACTTCGATAGTTGGATTTTCCGGGTTTGCGGGCGCGAAATTTTAAAATTGATAAAGCGGAAAATATTTTTTATTTATTTTTTTTTATTCTTGAAGTCCTAAAAAGAGAATCAATGCCGGAATAGTGAGCTTTATTTTTCTATATTCCAGCATTATTAGGATGAGCGAAGCGAATCCTCTACTAGGCTACACAAATTACATTTTGTCGTACACTTTACAAAAAAACTACCGTAATTTCCCGCATATCCGCCGCGGCTTATTTAAGTCTCTTTCAAACCGGAAATTTTATTGAAAAAAAGAAGTCAAATAGATACTAAGCAGAAGCAAGTCAAATTTTATTTCAAATTAATTCTGGTAAGAAATCGAGTTATCTGAGGTGCGGCGGATACGCGCGAAATTACGGTATTCAGTATTTTGACTTGAAATTAAACATAAAAATAAATTATGATCTCTACATTTGCACAATATTATTTTTTGCAGCATAACCTTAAAAAATATATTATTTTAATTAATTTATTTTACATGTTTTTCCATTATAGACGCATTTTTGAAAATAAAAAATGAAACACGTATATTTTCAGAAGAAAAAATAAATCATGGAGTTAATAATTATAGATAGAATGATGGTTAATTAAATAGTTTAAAGATTTCTTTTATGAAATTTTTAAAATACTTTTTTATGAAAATTATAGCACATTTTTAATGAATTAAAATTTGTGAAAATTCAATTATTTGCATTCAATTATAAAAGTATTTTTCAGTGTTAAGAATTCAACTACACAATTTATTCTTATTATGTGAAATCATTAAAGCAGACGGTACTTACACATTTTAAAAGGGTTATATTATGACACTTTTTTGTAAAGTGGCAGCAAAAGAATTGTAAACAAATAAAATTAATTATTAAATTCGTTATATCATAAATAGAAAATTCCGAGAAAATTCTTATTTATTTGCCTGAATTTACATTTCTAAAATTAAAATGCTCCAAAACATAAAATAACGTTTTTGCTTAATAAAGATGCAAAAATAGTAAAAAAAAAAAATTGTTACTTTCAAATGTTTATCTTATTAAATAATGCATCGCGTATCCAAACAAAGCATGGCTTTTGCTAGTTTTAACCAACAGGCCACACTAATATATTAGCCAGCCTGGAGTTGGAGTAGGAGTCGGCCATTAATCCCATCGACTCCGCCGTCCTGGTTAAGAGCAGGGATCACAGTATATAGGACAAGTACTATAGTTCTTACCAGTATATTTTATCAATAATCCTCATGATATATTCCTATCGAATATCTTATAAAAATGTCCCTTGAAGATTGTTGATAAAATATACTGGTAAAAACAATAAAATTTGTCCTATAGGCTGCGACCCCTGAAAGAGCCAAAATTCGTGACTATACCACTTACCCATACCTCTCAGACCGTAATATTTTGCATTTGGAATGCAAGATAGGTATCATCCACCAAATATTACGCTATTAAAATATGATTTAAGACATTTACAATATTTAATTGCACCTTTTCGGTGAATGGAAAAGTATGTAAGAAAATGCACATAAATTGAGATAATAGAACAAATATTGAGAAGATTGAACACAAATTCAGATTTTTACAGTAATTCTCGAATTACACGCGTTTCAAATTATGTTTGATCCAGTGTTGCCAGAGGGCTACTTTTTTTAATTCATGTTTCTTGCTTGGCACCAGTTTTTTGAAATAGTAAAGTTCGTGTTATGCAATGACATATTAATTAAGGCGAAAAGAAGCAGAATTTTGCTATTTCAGAAAAGTGGTGCCAATAAAGAAATATGAATTTTAAAAAAGTAGCCCACTGGCAACACTGGTCTGATCCTAACCTAACGAGTATATCTCCACGAGTTTTGCAAATATCAAGATGTATTATAATAAGTACAGAACATGTATGAAAATATAAATTATTTGAAAACAACGTTTAAACACACAATAAAAACAAGCAGATTTGACCATACGTATACGTTTCGTGAGTACTAGGACTCACATCCTCAGTGTAAAAACTATAAAAACTTTAAAAACAATATCCCCCGAACTGCATGTACGGTGAAAAAAACCCAAATGTCAAAACATAATACCAAAAGACCATCAAGTTCTAACGGCCAATGAAATTAATGCGGAAGTGAAATGTCGTGACACAACAAATCCATCCAGCAAGTTGAGATGTATGGTGTACTAGATTAGCAATGGGTAATCCCCTTAGCCCTTTTTTAGCAGATTTATATATGCATTACTTTGAGGTTAAAATGTTTAACCTCATCAACTTCCCATTTTATTGCAGATATGTAGACGATTCTTTTGCACTCTTGGACCTTTCTCTATTTTCTGTTGACAATATATTAACGATTTTAAACTCAAATGATTCAGTCATTCAATTCACTTATGAAGTTGAAATAGATAATAGATTGCCATTTCTGGATGTGTTGGTTACACGTCAGCCTAACACATTTGACACTTGCGTTTACCGTAAACCTTTTGCTGTCACACTCCCCCCCCCCATTTCAATTCATGTCACCCCCCTTCCCAAAAAGCTCCGGCTTTTCATTATTTGATTAATAGAGCTCGCTTAATTTGTTCAGACAATAATTCACTCATTACAGAATTAAATTACATTAGATCTGTAGCTATTGATCGAGGTTTTAGTTTATCTTATATCAATAATTTAATTTCTCATAGTCTTAATAAATATGTTAATAATCTTGATTCTCCTGTTACTGCGGTTTCCATTTCCAAACTTATCATTTTACCATTTTATAATAGCATTAGCTTTAAGATGTCTAATATCTTAAGACATTATGATTTTAATGTGGTTTTTAAGCCGGTTAATAAATTATCTTTTTCGCAACTTAAGGACCAAATTCCTCCACATAATTATTGGGGCATTTACAACATTCAATGCCAATGTGGTTTGTCCTACATTGGACAAACTAAACGAAAACTCCGTTACAGAATCAATGAACACAGAAACTATGTAAAGAAAAAAGAATTACAGAAATCCTCTATCGCCTCTCATTGCTGGGGGGAGGGACATAATTTTAATTTTGACTCAGCTACCATTATCAAGAAATGCATTACTCCTCTGGATTTATACTTTTTTGAGGCTATTCATATCCATAAATTTAAAGACTCATTAGTTAATGATTTATCTAGTACACCATACATCACAACTTTCTGGATGGATTTGTTGTGTCACGACACTTCACTTCCGCATTAATTTCATTGGCTGTTAGAACTTGATGGTCTTTTGGTATTATGTTTTGACATTTGGGTTTTTTTCACCGTACATGCAGTTGGGGGGATATTGTTTTTAAAGTTTTTATAGTTTTTACACTGAGGATGTGAGTCCTAGTACTCACGAAACGTATACGTATGGTCAAATCTGCTTGTTTTTATTGTGTGTTTAAACGTTGTTTTCAAATAATTTATGAAGATGTATTGTTTTGTGTTTAATTCAGAAAAGGTTAAATAAAAGTTTCCTAACTAGAAATTTTAGTCTATGGGAGCCGTGTAAAAATGTAGTTTGTGTATTTTATTAAATAGACTTCCAGGGGGTTGCGACATATTGAATTTTGCACCTTTTTTATGAAACTTTGCAATTGGAAGTATGCATCTAGGTGTGGTATTTAACCCCTTGAGGGGCAAGCAATTACATTTGTGAAATGCTGAATTCCCACCGGAATCTTTGAAAAATTCTATTTCAAAATAAATAAAAGCAATTTTACGCCTTTTTTCCACCAAAGTTAGAAAAGTAAAATTTAATAAAAGTTTTCTGGTGTAAAACTTCATTAATCGTAGGTGGTATATAATATATACCGATGCCCCTCAAGGGGTTATAAATAGCTATTATAGCCATCTTTATTAATCACCCTGGCTATGTAGAATATCAATTGGGGTTAAAGGCTCTTGTTGTATTTCATTAAATTTTTCTGAATTTTGATGGCATGGTACCTCGATTTTTACCAGTTAGGAAATTGAAAGTATTCTCAGAATGAAACAAGCTGCAGCAGAAATCGAAAAGTAGAAAACTGTTCTGTTAACTTTGTACCTCAGTATCCTTTGTCAAAAGAATCATATAAAATATTGAGATATAAACGAGAAATTTGTATAAAACTCTTTGAATTGATTTCACATTAGATTGTGAGTATTTTGACTCAGCATATGACGATGCGTCAAAACACAGACACATTTCTTTTTTTCTTCTGCAGTGTATAAACAAGAGTTAATAACACAAACAATAAATTCAAATTCTTGTCACAAGTCACTTATGTGCGATCATAACAAAAATGGCCCACCTAATTTTTTAGTGGTTGCTGCGCTAGCCTGAGTCGAACCACAAATTATGCATGATATTTAAAAGTGGAGGACCCAGTAAACCGTCATTTGGCAAAAGTTTACGGCAGCACCCCCAACAACCTAAATTAAACCATTAACAAAAATGATTCGAATACTAAAACGACATCGGTCTGCCAAGTCATATCTTGGTGGGAAACACCTGAAAACCCGATTTTAGCGGTTGACTCGTATGTTTACTATTGTGTTTTCCTGTACTCAAAGGTATGAAAACATGGAGGGTTGGGAGCAGGAAAACACAGGAATAAAAAAATCTGAATAAAAGACACAGAACGTGAATATCACGGGAGCGAGAATTAAGGGGTTAAAAATTGTCAGTGAAATATTTGAATAAAAAAACGCATTGAATTGGCAATATGGAGCAAAATTCAACACAGAACATCAAAGTACTATCGCTATGTCAATGCGAAATGCTGTGCTTGTGATTACATAAATAAAGTTTACTGTTCCAAAATAGCAGTACTCAAAAATAAACACTTGAACGAATTTTGTGTGAAATAATTGAATATGGTAAAACATAGCTTCTATTTAATGAATTTAGTACGGCCCAGTAAACACATCGCAGCAAAGAAGAAATTGCTGGCCAGCAGCAAGATAGGTGCTGGCAATTAAGGAGAAGGGCTGTTTAATGGTCTACCACTGCATGACCACTGTTGGACATTTTCAGTCAACTTTGCTGTTTGAAATTATCAGATAAAATTCTGATCGGCCTCCGTTTTATC
Source organism: Maratus speciosus (assembly GCA_963932465.1). Taxonomy (NCBI): domain Eukaryota; kingdom Metazoa; phylum Arthropoda; class Arachnida; order Araneae; family Salticidae; genus Maratus; species Maratus speciosus. The sequence continues at coordinate 470,270,147 of OZ010796.1, forward strand.
TCTTGCCCTGGCCAACCACACCATGGAACTGCACGAACTTTTGCAGTATTATTGCTGGGAAACTGGGAAGTTTTTAAAAAATCACTAATTGTAATTTTTATTCAAATATTTTAATCTGAAGTGTAAAAATATTTACACAATTACGTTTCAAGTTTAACAAATCATAATTTATTAGACTTTTAAACATTTTGTCAAGTCTATATTAAAATAAGTTATTTTTATCACCCCGCGGCAACAATTTAAGCTATCAAGCTCTTTTTTTTTAAACTGTAAATAATATAGCACCACAGACACCAACAAAATAATTAAGTAAATGAATAAATAAATAAATTCTTTATTTCAACGCACTTTCTTCTTAAATCTGGTTTTACTAAAATTCAAAGTATTTCGGTTTTCGTAATTTACACAGTTGAGAATCAATCAGCGTATAAAATATATAGGTTTTCTATACAATGCAATAATTTCTATACAAGTTTAGTCATTGGGAACGCAAATCACAAAAGAAACAAACTTGAAATAGTGTAATGAGATCTTGAAAACAACGAGCGGTCGTATAATACGCTGAAAGTACTTGTTCATGTCCGATCTTGAAAACCAAACAACACCGAGCGCGGTTAGTACTTGGGAGGGTGACCACATTGAAACCGCTGCAAGTTCAAATATTTCTATAGCCATTTCTATTATAGACACTATATAGCTGTAGGTGAAACTAGCTCATAGAAAAACGGACCCTTCATCTATAAGTTTTTAATAGAATTCTGTAAGATATTTTTGTAAGAGAAAGTGCTGGGCCAGCAAAGGAATAGCAGTAGGATAGGTGCTAGCACTGCAGGAAAAGTGCCGTGTTGAAGTAATGTGATGGCATAACAATGCTGACCTGCTGTTGGCCATCACTGATGGGGCAGCTGCATTCCGCACGGGCACTTTTGTACTGGTTTAAGTAATGGCACCTTTGCACTTTACCGCTGATGGCAGTGCTGGCTGCGATCTTTTGTCCAGCTGATGGCCACTATTTCTTTCTTTGCTGGGAACATTTGCTCCAAGGCTGCCACAGGCGACTGTTTTTATATTCTGGTCGCACCACTATGTTTCTAATATAAATTTTGAACTACCGTAATTTCCCGGGTGTCCACCGCGGTTTAATTAAGGGTTTTTCAAACCGGAAATTTTATTGAAAAAAAGAAGTCAAATAAGGGCTAAGCAGAAGCAAGTCACATTTTATTAAAAATGAATTCTTGTAGGAAATCGAATTATCTGAGGTGTGGCGTATACGCGCGAAGTTACGGTATATGGAAAATCTTGCAAATGTTGTCCAAGTGTGTGTTAAAGATTTCTGTTTAGAAAAAGTAGTGCCAGTAAGAATTAAAAAATAGTCGCCTATGGCAGCCCTGCCACCCAGAACAACCATCTTCACTAGATTTCCTTTACCTGTGGTTTATTCTACAACACTGATTCAAATAACAGACCAGATGTCAAAACTAAATTATTGATCTGAGCGGATATTATGTTGGCTGAGGTGTCGTCCAGATAGCTCGAATGGTAGAGTATCGATAATTAAAGCTAAGGGTTCTGGGTTCGAATCCCAGACTGGACACACTTTCGCTCCACTGCAAAAATTACTTCTCGTTTGAATTATATACCAATCAGATGATTGTGTTTAAAAAAATTAAATTGTATTTACTCATCCATACTTCTTTGGAGTTCTTTATCCTGCGGTTTAAACTCTGGTGCTGTTTCAAATAACAGCCCAGATGTCAAGCCAAATGTTTTATCTAAAGAAATGTTGTGCTGGGTGGGATTTCGTCCAGATAGCTCAAATGGTTAAGCATTGGAAATTAAAGCCAAGGGTTCTGGGTTCGAGTCCCATCCTGGACACATTTTCACCCCGATGCAAAAATTACTAGTCGTTTGAATTACTTTCCAATCAGGTTATTGTGTTTAAATTAATTAAAGTGTAATTACTCATCCATAGTTTATGGAAGTTCCATTTCCTGCTGTTTATTCTGTGGTGCTATTTCAAATAACAGCCCAGATGTCTAGACCAAATGGTTGATCTGAGCAAACATTGTGTTGGTTGGAACCTCGTCTAGATAGTTTAAATGGCAGAGCATTGGTAATTAATGCCAAGGGTCCTGGGTTCGAGTCTTGGCTGGACACGTTTTCGCCCAGATGGAAAAAAATGTAAATTTCTGCCATTTATTACGGACTTTTGCAACCACTATTTTTCAAAATAAAAACTTGCTCTATTTAATCACGGAATATCTAAGATTAAGTTAAAAAAACTAAACGTGTGGCTGTATGATCCATGAAGGATCAGAGCCTACAGTGCCCAACACTATTCACTTGACTCTGGGCCCCGAGGTTCTATGCGGCATGTGCCCCGGCTAGGTGGTCAACCCAACGCGAGAACCTGGGTGTTTAGTTCCCAAGCAAGCTTGGTACTCACTTTATCGAACCCGAGGGGATGAAATGTTGAGTGAACCTAGCCAAGCCGAGAGCAGAACTCGCGACCTGTAGCATAGCAGACAGGTTTACTGACCGCTACGCTACTGGGCTTCAAGATTAAATAAAGAAAGTTTTATTATTATAATATAGTGGTAAAAAGAATCCCTAATAGTTGCAGCTCTGGTAATATGTAGTCATATGCAAAATGAATGATTTTGATACTCGAGTGAATCATTCAGGCATGCACAAAAACATAGATGCAAACGTTAGTCTTTTATTTAATCAATTACTACTAGATATATTGTAAAAAAAAAAAAAAAAAAAAAAAAAAAAAAAAAAAAAAAAAGTTTCGTATTTTACTTCGAATTACGTTAACGGATATACATAAGAAATTAAGCTTATATTTTATTTTTTTTTAAATCAAAAGTACTGGAGGTAATCGACAAAAAAAAAGCTAGAAGTTTGGTAACTATGCTTTTACTTCTTCTCCTGCTTCTTTTTTGTGTGCAAAATTTCTGGTAATAATTGATTTAAAAAAATATTAGAAATTTGGCAACTATGCTTTTCGCATGCCTGAATGACTTATTCGAATGAACAAATCATTCATTTTGCTCATCTTTAGTAATATGCGATCAGATTATTTATTTATTCCTGGAAACTCGAAAAATATTACAATGCACGGTTGCTAACTTTTTCATTACCCCTTTAGTTTTCGTAACCACTTAAATTTAAAAAGAGAACGCCCATACTAACTGAAACTGATCTAACATATCATAAACGTGTTAACCCCTTGAGTGGCGGTGGGATATTTTATCTCCCATCTAATTTTAATCCTGATTGGCACCAGAAACTTTTAATTCAATTTCATCTTTTTAACTTTGGTGGAAAATAGTTGACAAATTTCTTTCCCTTATTTTGAAATAATTTTTTTCGAAATTTTCCGTGTGAATTCAACATTATAGAAACACAATTGCTTGCCCCTGAAATGGTTAAGTAATTTTTTAATAAAAAACATATTTTTAATAATTTTAAACATTTCAGTATAATTCACTGGCCTTCTAGAGTTCGTAAAAGCGTTTTCCTTATAAATCGCAGATATTGGCGATTAAATAAGACAAAATTTACTATTAAATTTTAGTGGTAAGAGAGAAAGAGTAAAAGTTGGCATCTCGGAGGATGAATCAAATATAAAGTCATTTGTATATAGAAGTTTATTAAACTTTTTTTCGTTGCTACAATAACAGGTGTAAAACTAAAGTAATATTCATTTTTCTTAAAAAAAAAAAAAAAGAATTTTATAAGGCTTTTCCTAATAATTCTGCGAAATATTTTCAAACATTATTTGAACTTTGAAATAATTAAAAAGTTCACAAGAGAAATTTCAATGTTTTCATCCATCTAGTATAATTAATCATTCTTCCTTTAACTTCTACGTGAAAACTTTTCACTTCAAAAATGCTTGCTTAAACCAAATTTTAATCTCATTATTTCTAAAAACGTCAGCTTAAAAAACGTTTTTACCGAATACTCTCTGATTATGGGTTGATATCTTATAACGTGATGTATTATACTTTATGCAATTTTAATAACAGATCAGCCAGCGAGATCACTTCAACGTTTAAGTATTAGAAAGTCATCCAATTTTGATGAAACATTAATGCCATTAAAACTTTTGACTTTATCCTGATTGAAGAGGAAAAGAAAGAGGCAATTTTCTCCAATCTATAAAAAATTAAGTTTTCCTACATATAAAATTAAGTATAACTGGATTATTCTTTAGAGAATGACGTTTATGTTAAATATTACTTTTGTTATTACTTTTTATATGTTATGACGTTCGAAGATCACCGTACTTAAAGCGACGTTTAAACTTTGTGCATTATTTGAGTAAAAGAAAATTTTAATAAGATGTTAGCCTTGTAAGTGTTTTTGATGAAAGTCGTAAATGGTAGTTAATAATTTTTATGCAGCAATTTTGACGTGGATGCTATATTCTTTCAAATTTTAAATAAAACAATGTTGAGGTTTTTTTCCAAAATATTTTATGTAAAGTTGCGGTTAACCCTTTCGAGGGCGGTGTCCTTAACCCCTTAATTCTCGCTCCCGTCAATATCACGGGTTGAGGTGTCGTTCGTTATTTCTCGTGCTCGTCATATTTCCGGGCTGGAGATTTGTTGCAGGAAAAAACTTCTGAAACCAGTACAACTTCACTGGCATTTCGGTGTGAAGTCTTTGAATATTAGCGTTTTTGTTTGGTTTTTGGAGCTGATAGTGATGTTGGATTTTGTATTACATATTTCGAAATATATCATACTAAATATATATATATATATATATTAGTAATCGAAATTTAACGTATATTAAATTATTTTAAATATTATTTGCAAAAATTTGTTTGATGATGATAAATAATGATCTCAGATGTGAAAATAAAGGTCTTATTCGCATTAATTTAATTTGTATGGTGTAAAACAAACATTAAAACACAGAATTCTCGCATGATGGCTTTTCGACAAATGTGAGTTTGTTCTATAACATCTTTCTTTTTCGCCCTTAAAAAAAAAAAAAAAACTAATTGCATATTTTATATAGAAACCTTATAGTTATTCCATTTCTGTAATAAAAAATAGGTGCTTTTTTGTTGATTTTTCCAAATATTAAGCGACAGTTAAGGTTTTAAAAAAGGACACCTAATTTTAATTCCGAAACTGATCAGCAGCACCAAGAATATTTAACTAAAATTTTCCTTTTATAATGTGCGTTTAAATAAGCAAGTTCGTATTTTCTAATAAATTCGCTTATAAATTCCAGGGTCAGTCCATTATTTCATCAGTTTATAAACAGAATTACCCCGCGCCGGAAAGGGTTAAAGAAAATTAAACCATTCTGTGATATTTTTGCAGGGACGCAACAAAGGTGGTGCGAGCGATGCCCCCAGAACAGGCACCATAATTTAGGATAGGCGCTGACACAAATCGCTACTGATGCATCTACGATCGTTTGAATAAAAAGGCGCAAAATAGTGTTTCTGCGATGCTGATTTTTAGAATCGTTAATTATAGAATAAAAGAGAGTATGGATTGGGAGTAACTTCTATTTCTATTTCAAATATTAAAACATTTTAGTGAGCTATCTACATATTTAAAGGAGAAAAAAATATTTTTTTAGTAGTATACACGTTTTTTTTTTTTCACATAAAAAATATTCACCTTTCAGTTATCCGCGTTTTCATGGCATTTCTTTGATAAGTTTCAGAGTTATTATCTATTTATCAGAAGCTCTCTCATAATTGAAATACAGTATCTATATCGAGTATACCCTATACATCCATTCATATACCTGTATTAAAGTTGGGTTTTTAGGGAAACAGATAAGTTTTAAACATTCAAGAAATCTTTATTTTGTTTTATGTATAGCATTTTGAATTGATTAAAACAGATGGCATAGAAATATTCAAAATTGAAAATCCGTACTAAGTTCGAAGATGCTTTTTATAAACACTATTTTCGAATAGAAATCTCCGCTCTAATTAGTCACGGAAAATAATCAGAAATCGTATAAGTTCTGAGATTTAAGACGACGGGTATTACTATTCAGAAATAGTATCGCTGAGACCAGTGTTGCAAGTGGGCTACTTTTTTAAAATTCAGATTATTTGATTTTCACCACTTTTTTGAAATAGTAAAATTCGCCTTATTTAATGACATATTAATTAAGACCAAAACAAGAGGAATTTTACCATTTCAGAAAAGTGGTGTCAATCAAGAAATCTGAATTTTAAAAAAAGTAGCCCTCTAAAAAGTAGCCCACTGGCAACACTGGCTGAGACATCGCCGGTACCATGTCAAAATATCCAATGTGAAAAAAGAAGGCTACCTTTTTCAAATTCAGATTTCTTGATTGCCACCACTTTTCTGATATGGTAAAATTCCTCTTGTTTTCGCCTTAATTAATATATCATTAAATAAGGTTAAGCAAGGCGAAATTTACTATTTAAAAAAGTGGTGCCGATCAAGAAATCTGAATTTCTAAAAAGTAGACCGCTGTTTTCACATTGGATAGTTTGACATGGTACCGACGACATATGGACTTACGCAATGGCGCACACACAGGAAGGGAAGGGGGTATTATTATTACTATTTTTAGAGAAATCTTAATCTTATTTAATAGCAGAATTCTGAAATTTAAATAAAGCGAAAATGCTTTTCGAATACAATCATCCATATCATATCGTCTCCTCTGGGTACTCGACAGATCGTTGGCACCCTGTATCAATTTAATATGATAATCATCTTGTCTTAATGGCAATGTGCTGACCCCATAGCTGCCAACCATTGCGCTTCTTTGTACCACAAAAAATTTACAGTAGATTTTACCTTTTTAAATCGCCGTAATCTACCGATTAAATAAGACAAAATTTTCTATTAAATTTTGTGGTACAAAAACGCGGAAGCGTTGGCAACTATGTGATTATCGATCACGAGAAGAGTTGAAAGCTTGTCACGAAAAATGTCAGAGGATTTTAAAGGTCACGTTTTAAATACCGATATTTTCAAACTTTTATCTTTAGTATAAATTTTGTAGTCTACAATCGTAAACTTATCTTTTTTTTACCGAATAGTAACATTCGATTTATTGTTCAGAAACCCTGAAGACATTTGTAAATATTTGTATGAACACTAGAACCGCCGGCTATTTTACTCAAGTTTTATAAAAAAAAGTATCCCACACCAGAATTTTTATTTAAAACTATTTAACTTATTTGATTAGCCTATTTTGGTGCTGCATACACTTAACATATCTTATGAAGAAATTTCTGGTTCGAATCGACTATTATCAATTTGGCAGGGATCAAAATGACCCCAAATGATGGTTCTAGTGTTAAGAGTTGACCCTTACTGTTTCTCACCACTACAAAATGTAAACCAGTTTTGCCCATTTAGCCCCTTTGGTGATCAATATACCTACCGATCTACCTGAATTTCTACATAGTATTTTTTAAAATTAATCACGGAATGTCTGTAATTAAGTAAAACTGTTAATAAACACATGGAACCAAAGTTCTGGTAGTTTTTTTAGTACAAAAAAGATTACTAAGTTGGCAACATTGCGTAAAACCATAATCACAATCCGATAAATAGAATATAAATATAATATTTTGACTACAGTACTGCCAATTGTCCGAGTTTCTTTATTCGTAAACTTATCTTTATTCCCTAAAAGTAATATTCGCCTTATTTAAGACATGCGCAACCACACACACACACACTGACCTTCACCGTTACACAGCCGGTGTGAATATACTTCGCACTTAATTTTAATTCATAACTGACGGAACTGTACCAGAATTTTTGAAAAAAAAAATATTTTGCCTTTATAATGCGCTTAAACAGAAGCATTCAATTTTTTTATATATATTTGTAGAGTATGGTGGCAATTAAACATTTCTACTCTTCAACAACAGAATTGATTTTCTCGTGTAAGGATTAATTCACGTTATTTGGATAGGCGTTCCTTTTAGATTTTTAAAATATTGTATGTTAGTGTAATTTATGGCGTATAAGTCGCAGCTAATAAAAGTTTATAAATTATTCAAAAGAATGAAAAATTTTATTTAATGAAGTCAAGTGATTACCAAGAAAAATAAGCTACATTTTATTACCGTAATTTCCAGCGTATAATCCGCGGATCAAACAATCATTTTTCGACCCAGAATTTTTTAAAAATAAAATGTAACTTCTTAGATCGCGGTAAATATTTGGCTTCAATTACTAAATAAAATTATGGGTCAAAACAGAATTGTTTGATCCGTGGATTATATGCCGGAAATTACGGTAAATAAACGTTTTGGCTGGAAAAAGAATTATTTGAGTAGCAGCTTATACGCCGGATCGGCTATGGAAATTCATTATATCACAAATATGTGTTTTAAATGAAATCATTCTTATTTTGACAGTCATTATGCTATGGATATTACTACACCGGCAAGAAAGAAGATCTTTATCACATAAATTCTTTTAACCCATTAATGGTCGCATTGAATTACGGTTTAAAAATTCAAATTGCTTATTGACACCAGTTTTATGAAAAAGAAATATTCACCTTATTTAATGACAGGAAAAATGATACCGTAATAAGGCCAATTACACTATTTTATAAAACTGTTGGGAATCAAACAATCTGAATAAAAGCCGCAGTCCGTAATTATCACGGAAGCGAGAATTAAGGGGTTAAACATGAATCCAAAAATCTATATCTTAACCCTTTGCACTCCGTTGTCACCGCTGCGGCGACATTGTAATTTAAGTGAAAAACTCCGTTGTCGCCGCTGCGGCGACACGGTAAGGTAAGTGAAAAACTCCGTTTTCGCCGCTGCGGCGACATCATCTTGCTTTGAAAATTTTGTTTTGGGCACCAGTAATAAAATAAAATAATATTTGCCTTATTTAATCAGAGCATTTTTAAAATTGTGTACTTTTTCTTCTTTTAAATAAAACTTCTTTTAACCCTCCGTCTACCAGACGGGTCCATTGGACCCGACAGGTACATACAAAATATTCATTCAAACCAGAAATTTCTTTAAAATAAACTAAGTATATAAACCAGACAAAAATAAGGTAAATAAATAAGTTAAATAGTTTTAAATAAAAATTCTGGTGTAGAACGTTTTATTAAAACTTGAATAAAATTCCCGGTAGATCTAGGGTTAAATAAGTAGTGCCTGTTAAATAAGTGTATTTTATTAAGATTGAATAAAATATTTGTGTAACGACGCGGAGTTGCTGGTAGCCCATACTCAAAATAACACGGAGTAAAAGGAGTTAAATAATCAATGACGAATCCACAGAGTGAAGGCTGTGATAAGAATTCCACTATTTTTGTAAAGGATATTTCGCTTTACTTAATCGAAGAATTTTGCAATTATGTAAAGCCAAAAATATCTGTACAAAAATGGTTATATCCATAATATCTCCTCTGTTTATGCCACTATAAATAATGTAAAATATGATTTCAGCTCCTATAGGCTGGGATTATTGGTAAAATAGACGGGAACCTCCGGTCACGAATATGTTAATGACATATTAAATAAGGCGAATATAAAGATATCTGAATAAAATTTAAACCGAATTGGTTATTTTTGGCTGTTCATGTTGATTCTGAGTCATAATTAATTTAGTTCATTTGAAATCGCCCGACAAAATATAATTATAGGGATTATTATCATTATAATATAATATAATTATATTATAATTATAGATATTATAATATAATTATATAGTAAAATATATAAAATAAACCGACTAGCGTTGCCAATTTTGTGGATTTTTGAATTTTGAAATTCCGATTTTATAGTAGAAACACAGATAAGAGTTTTTCTATTTACTTAATTAAAAAAATTGATAATCAGAATATTTGAATAAAAAATATTAGCTAAATTTGCAACACTGAAGTTGTTTCATAAACATTTAGACGTCACCGTCATCAGCAGGGGTGTAAAAATCTAGGCGCCAGCGGGCAGTCTCTCACCACTAAATTTTATTAGTTTTCTTCGCTTAAATTTTAATAGCAACCTTAAACAAATTTTAGACGAAATATTAGACGAAAAATAACGAATAGAAATTAGTGTTGAGAGACTGTCCGCTGGCGCCTAGATTTTTACATCCCTGGTCATCACCGACCTGTACTCGTCCCCAAAATTATTTGCATTATTGCTATGGCTCACAGTATTGGCAATAACTTTAACTAACGCAAAAAAGTATTTTAACAATGTAGTATGCTTATGAATCTTCTGATTTCACTATTTAAACCCTTGAAGGGCACCGGTATATTTTTATCCCCAAATGCCACATTGATACCAGAATTTTGGAATTATGTTTTTATTTTTATAATATACAAGAAAAATACATTACATACATTGATATAAATTTGTTTGTAAATACCGATGTCATTCAAATATTTTAACATTTCAGCAACAGGAGTGCTTTGCCCATGAAAGTGTTAAATGCAACAAGCCCAACAAGAAACAAATGGAGCACATTTATTTAGATTTCTGCCAGCAAATTTACGTAACATCTTACAATAAAAATGTAAAAGCATAGATGCAAACATCTTATGCTTTTTTTGTACTACGAATATTTTATAGTAAATTTTACCTTTTTAAGTCGTCGTAATCTGCCTATCAGATAAGGCAAAAATGTCTATCAAATTTTCGTGGTACAATAAAGCAGAAGAGTTGGTAGCTATGTAAATGTAAGAAAATAAAGAAATAAAAAAATAATAATAAAATTCTTGCCGAGATTTTGTAGTGGGAACCACATATAAGTATTTACAAATATGGTTAAAAAAAAATTATGTCCTTTTTCCCATTATATATATATATATATATGATTTAAGTATTCAGTTTCCACCAAATATAATTTTTTCTGTGTTTATATGTATACAACCTATATAAAATCATTTCCAGCATAGCTAAATTCATAGTTAGGATAATCACCTGATAATACAGTCACCTGAAAATGCCTAACCCTTTCCGGCACAGTGTGCCCGGGTCGGGATACCTAACTTTAATTCCAAACTTATGAACCGCACCAAGAATATTTTAGTAAAATTTTGCTTTTACAATGAATATTTAAAGTAACATGTTTTTAATTTCTAAAAATGTCGTTTTAAAATTCCGGTGTCAGTCAATCATTTCATCATTTTATAACAAAAATTACCTGTGACGGAAAGGGTTAACCCCTAACTTAATTTTATTCCTAAATGCCACGTAGGCGCCAGAATATTGGAATGAAAAAATTATTTTTATTAAGTACGTGAACAAAAGCTTTTACTTATTTTGAAATATTTTTTTTTTTGGTAAATTCTGGTGTCATTCATTCATATCTGTATTTTACAAATAGAAGTACCTTGCCCTTAAAAGGTTGAAGATGAATATTGTACTGGACAACATCCACTCAATTTACAACATTTTATTCCTATCAAAATATTATTTCTAGTATATTATATCATGGCTAGAGTACTAGACTTCAATATGTAGTTTTATATTCAAAATAAAACAATAATAGGGATTAATTTTTATAACAATATGTAACCTATGTTACTTGTATTCAACATTCTAGCCAAAATTGTCAATTCCCTGCAGTACATATATTTCTAAGTGGTCAAATAATTTTAGTATAGTGAAATAACAGATGCCTTTTGATGCTTTGGGAACATTTTATGAAAGCTATTCATATACAACAAGAAAAATATAGAAAAAAAGTGCGAGTAACAGAAATTATACATGTAGTAACAGAGGTTACATTTTTATAACAAAAGTTACATTCAGCAACGCCAATTAGAGAGTAGAAGTGTATTTACATTAATCTAAAAACTATGACACTGCTGAACACTTTGATGGATTTTTATTATGCATATGAACTTCAAACAAGATTTTTGTTAATTTATCAACATCTGTTACAAATATGTAGTAACAGAAGTTACAGGTAGCAGATGTTGCATTTAACAAAGAAAAAAATTGTATTTTCTATAGTTCAGTGGTGGAAAATTGGCGCAGGGGAGGAGCCTATTGACACCACTAAATTTTAGTAGAATTTTTCGTCTTATCTAATGACAGTTTTTATTAAGATGAAGAATACCATAAAATATTAGTGGTGTCAATAGGCTCCTCCTCTGCGCCAATTTTCCACCACTGATAGTTTCATAAAAATATGTAAATCTTACATGTATTTATATTAAGTTAACTTAATTTCATATAATAAAAATAAAAATTTAATTAAAATGACAATATTTAAATTTAGAATTTATGTAACATAGGTTGCAAACAGAAAACACACTAATCTGGAATTCAGTTGTTTCGGCTCACTGACCATATGTGTGCAGAACAAATTCAAAATGGCTGTAGCATATCTTTTCTAATATTTTTACCTACAAGTAAGCGCAGTAGTACCCCCTGTTGGGGACAATGGAAGTCATTTCTTTGGTAAGGAAAGTTACAGTAACAGAGGTTACCATTTCAGCGGACAAAATTTAATCTTAAAATTTAATAATTAAAAAAATAAATATTTTAGTGTTTTTAGCCTAACTAGTTAAAATAGTAGGTTTTATGATTACATAAAACCAGTTAAATATGTAATTTTAAATATTATTACTTAAAAAACTAAATTGAAAACTATGCCTACAGTTATCCAGACAGACTGTTTTGAGAGACAAGATGTATAAAAAGTATAATTTAAATTAAGAAAAAATATCTTTTTAAACATTTTTTTTTTTTTTTTTTACTAATTGCTTTAATAAAAACAAAAAAAAAAATAATGAAAAAAAAGAGTTCTTTCCAATTTTACCCAGAAAAAAAAAATTCTATTTGTGCACATGAAAAGGACATAATTTTTCTGTTTCACTAATATATGTTCAAAAATGCTTACAAATAATACGAAGCGGTATTTAGGCCGGAGCTAACCTAATCCCATATTCGGAGAATTTTTAGAGGCTAGTTCCATTGGTTTTTGTAGTGTGAGTCACATAGCTGATAACTGGTATGCTTGTCATCCAGCGTTATTTTTGAAAAGTTTGCTTGGCCTTATTCAATCAATGAGATATCTTCCATAAAAAAAGGTCACATTTCTCCTTTCTAAAATATTGGAAGCCAAAAAGCGCAGCATGTGGTTAACTTACACTACAAGTACTCAATGGAAATAGCCTAGAATAAAGCCAGTCGACAACGTTAATTGCTGTGTTGTAGCTTTAAATAAACTTATAAACACAGGGCTCCCGTTCGGTCAGTTTATTGAACACCACATTTTGTCAAAGAAAAATCATCTTTATAATTTTCGCCGAAGCTTGCCGTGAAAAGAGTTTTTGTGTCAATTGTTGGGAAAACAGACCACGTTTTTTTTTTTTTTTTTTACTTAAAAAATATTGTTTTTTAAAAAACGGACCAGTTACAGCGTTATGTAGAGCTTCGTTCGCAGTTCTGTCGATGCCACTTCGATATAGAAAATTGACATTGGTGTCGGAGACAACATAGAAGAAAATTTTGGCAATAGAATCCAGCAACATTCTATGCCGTATAAGAGTACCCCAGCCATAAATATCGTCTTCAAATAATTTTTATGAATTTATACATATATATATATATATGTGTGTGTGTAAATATTTATATGTGATATTCACAGCACAATTTCGACATTTATACAGGGTGATACTGAATTCATGGTACAAAATTTAAGGATTGGTACAGGACACTGTAACAATCATTTATTGTAGAGAAATGTATAGGCGTTGAGGCGCAAAAACCAGGATGGCCAGTTTGACCCTTTTTTTTATTTCGAAATTTAACATTCATACCAGAAAATTTCGTAAAATGTTAAATCAGTAATTTCTTTTGTAAAAGAAGTCAAACAGGTACCAGATAAAAACATGTGGCATTACTAAATGATTTTCTGAAAAACAACTATTTGCGCAATGCATGTCTTTTGACTTAAAAAAAAAAAGACTCGGAAGGTTTGCAGCTATATACCGTAATTTCCAGCGTATAATACGCGGATCAAACAGTTCTGTTTGGACCCAGAAATTTTATTTAGCAATTGAAGCCAATTATTTTCCGCGATCTAAAAAGTTACATTTTATTTCTTAAAAAATTCTGGGTTGAAAAATGATTGTTTGATCCGCGGATTATACCCTGGAAATTACGGTATGTTATTATACGATTTTTTTTTGTGAATATTTACCATTAAAAATATAAATAAAAACAGATAAAATTCTCTATATTCTTGAAACCATTTTTTACTGTGAATGTTGAAAGAAATTGTATAATTTCTTTTGTTCACCTTAGAATTTATTCAAAAGTGGCTGCATAATTCAACATTTAATCATTTTAAAGACGTTTAGACGTCTTTAAAGATGAAAGTTTTTGTTAGGAAAGGTAATATTTATGATTCCTTTGCTACTACTTTTGAAAATATCAAAAACATACGGGACGGAGAATGAAGATAATGTGATATCGGACATATTAGCAATTGAAAAGCTTTTACTAACATAACGGAAGATAAACTTCAAGGAATAGCTTTGACATTTAAACATGTATTAACTTCAGTTATTCAATGGTTACTGACATTAAAAATAATAAAACTGCTTCCATAAGGAAAATAGAAAACATTTAAAGAACTGCTATTTACTATAAACTATGAATAATGTTATGATAAAAATTATAAATTTTGTTTATATATATATATATATATTAATACTGTTGATTGCAAACAATTCAGTTTACATTTATGCTTCGTTATACATATGCATCCATGTGGAAATTCTATGGTTTACTTTTCAAGTAATTTAACAGTATTTTGAACCAGAAATATTGCTTAAAAATTAAATCGTATATGTAACACATTGAAATAACAGACGTTTGTTTTTTAATTTGTGGTTCAGATTATGTCTATTCGACTTGATAAAAAGCGAACAGTTTTCAGCAGTGTCGCACATTTAGCAAATGGAGTTACGAATAAAGAGGAGGTGACGTATAGTACATTGTCTACCAGTTATTATTGAAGTAACTGAGGAGGTTGTCACAATATGGCGGCTGATTTTTTACACCAGATAAACAGTTTCTGATAACCGCCGAAGCAAACTTCCACCAGTAAATTTTGAATAGAAAATTTTGCCTTTGGCTTTTTCTTGAAAAATTTCTCACACAAATGTGGTTAAAATTTCTATAGAAATTATCTTTAAAAAAATAAAATTTTAAAACGCACAATTTTAAGCGCACTTCCAGCAATTATCACTCATAGGCACTATTGTAACCGAATTCTTTCTTGTATGAACGATAAATACCTTACACACCCTTTTCTACAGTAAATATCTTCTAGAGTAATTCAGTGATGTATATCAGTTTCATTAAGTCTGAAATAGTCTAACATCATTAAATTGCTCCACAAAGCATTTCCCCCTGTAGACATTAGACCATAATGTAGCAGAATTCTTTTCAGTGCCCCTGCAAACAAACTATAAATTCTGCACGCTCATTTTCAACAGCAAACCTGTCATACTAAATTTCGATAACATATATGAATGACATGGCAATCCGTGTATATTTACGTGAGTTAAATCGTGGGAAGACGGCAGTCGGCAGACTGACAGATAAGCTGAAATCATAAGTACTTTTCAACTATGTTGAAAAGTATTGAAAATAGAGTATGTGGTTTGAAAATTGAATGATTTGTATGAATATTTCTTTGCAGATTACAAATCTAATATATATATAATATAAATGACGTATCCAATATAGCTTAAAAACAAAAAAAATCAATTAATAAAGTTATGATTTGTAAATATCTTCTTTTTTTAAATTTTTAAATTTCACTTGCATCGTCATTCATTAAAATATTTTTCACGAGTAAAAAAAAAAAAAAAAAAAAAAAAAAAAAATAATAATAATAATTCTATGTGAATCCTACAAAAATCTGTGATATGCTTTGAACATGTTACAACTGAACTAAAATCAGTGTGAAATATATTTCCCATATGTATTTCACAGTGTATATATATTTCACATTCATATGCTTGTTTGTTTGTCAGATTTTATTAGTAAAGTGTTATAACATTATATATTATATGAAATATATTCTGCATTCTAAATTATTCATGGCTCGGGGGCTCGCGGATCACAAGTTGAAAACCATACTTTAAAAAAGGAGTAATTTAAAAAATAAGATAAAATGATTTAACTAAAAAAATTTATCATTAATCCAAAATCAAAAAATTAATCTGTCCAAAGAAGCCAAAAGAGAATTTATAACAATATTTCGAAAAAGCTAATTAATTTCTATTAACCAGCCAGTTAGAAAATTAATTGCTTTTCTAAAAAAATAAATGTGACCCAAAGAATTTTCCTTTAATATAAAATAAAAACAAAAAAACAGTAGTAAATTAAAGAAAAGGTCAGTAGCTTAGCTATCATATTAGAAGGGGCATGAGGAGGAATATAATGGTTTTTACTTTTTTTAATATATTTTTATTTTTTTTAATTGTTTTAAAATAAACGGCAATTTATCTCGGGAAAATTTATTAAATATTTATTTTCTCTATATTTTACAGATAAGCATGCTTTTATCGCTTTTGATATATTTTAAAATAGAATTGAGATTAACTGCGTAATAGAAAATCAAGAGTAATAATGTTATTTTTTTTTCAAATATTTCACAGTTTTCACCGATATTACTTATTATTTTTACTCATAAAATAATACAACGACTAATGAAAATATATCTCATTGGCGTACCCAGAGCAGGGATGCCATTTTGGCCTTTATTTAAATTCAGAAATTCCGAATTGATAACAGGTAAATCAAATACAAATTTATGTTTTTTTCTAATAATAAACCATTCGTGATTACATATACGAAAATTCTTTTATCTTAATATCTACCGTGAATTTAAAATTTCTGAATATAAAATAAAAAATGCCAAACTGGAGACCCTGACCCCAAGAGGGGAATGGGAATCATGGATACCATTATTTTTGTGAAGAAATTTCCAGTATATTTAATAACATAATTATGTTCGAAGACTTCTGTACAATATTTGTAGCATCCTTAGCTCACACGCTCCAATTCTGGGTGAGACAATAACATAGCTGCAAAACTTTGAAAATTATATAAGTCATATAAATTTCAAGACATGTTTTGAACACATAATTTTTGTCTTAACCATGGAACTATTAATAAAGAGGAACTGACATAGCCTTAAACTAGTGAAGCTCCAATTCTAACCGTTTTCCCAGAGGTTGATTACCACCGTTTCAAACTTCCACCAGCAAATTTAAAAAGAAATTTTCTCCTTATTAAAACGTCTTTTTATTTAAAAGCAAAATTTCAGTCATAAATAATGGTAAAAACAGACATTCATTTTTACTGGTGGAAGTTTACTTCGGTAGTAGTCAGACCCTGCGTTCCCTCCATATTGTGACGACCAAGACAACCTCCTGCCAGTATGAGTGAAAATAATTATAATACACGGGCTCATTTCGACCAGTAAAACTAATAGAAATTTTAACCAGACTTGTGGGAGAAATGTTTCATGAAAAAGCCGCTAAAATAAGGCAAAATTTTCTAAAAACATTAACTGGTGGGTGTTTGCTTCGGCAGTTATCAGAAACTGTTTATCCGATGTAAAAAAATCTGCTGCCATCTTGTGACAACCTCCTCAGTTACTTCGTTCGCAACTGGTAAACTGTACACTAAATGTATCCTCCTATTTCTTATGAAAGGTTGGAGTAGCACAGTTGAAGTTTATTCCAACAGAACAAAAAATGTCCAGACCAGGGATCGAACCTGGATACTTGGCGTGCCGTGCCAATGCCTTACCTGTTAGGTTATCCGGACCGATACCTGGCTGACATAATTCACTCTTATTAGTTGGACTTGGCTGCAAACTGCAGCGCTAGTTTCATTCATCCGAGCTATAACTATAGCATTTACATGATGAAACCAACTGTGCTACTCCAACCTTGAATATGATTTAATCCAGTTGAAAAAAATTTTCGTTCCCTTCATTATGTATCCTCCTATTTATTCATAACTCCGTTGTCGTAACTTGATCTTAATTGCATCGGGGGCAAATTTCCATCGCATTTTCCAAATAGATATTTTCGATAGGAATTCTGCTATTAAATAAGACAAAAAACTATTTAAATTTCCAGGTGAAATTTTGCGGATGGAAGAAACCTACTTTAACGCTTTCATGCAGTGTTGCCAGAGGGCTACTTTTTTAAATTCAGATTTCTTGAATGGCAACACTTTTTTGAAATAGTAAAATTTTCCTTATTTAATGACATATTAATTAAGGCTAAACAAGGAGAAATTATCCATTGGGACGTGTATATATTCCGGGTGATATGGCGGGCGGCGTGTATATAGTCCATATAGAAGTGGTGCAGCTTAAGGGTACGATGGATACTTTACTACTAGTATTATTATAAACTAAATTTGATCTTATTTAATCAAACGATCTTATAACGTTCAAAAAATAACCCTCCGCCTTCCAGACGGGTACATTCAAAGTATTTGCTTAACCCAGGAATTCCTTTAAAATAAACTAATCATATAAAACAGACAATAATAAGTTAACAAAGTTGAATAGTTTTAAATAATCATTCTGGTGTAACGTATTTTTCTAAAATTTGCGTAAAATTTCTGGTTGTTCTAGGGATAAATGCAGTCAAATTTATAATATAATAATACTGGTACTGCAGTGATCTAGCGTCTTTTAACTCTACGCCATTGCCATATAGCAGGGGTGTCAAACTGTGGCCCCCCGGATACCGTTAATCTTTTCAAAGAAATAGTCGACTTCTCCAATCGCAGACATTGGATCATTAGATAAGGCAGATATTTCTGTAAAATTTTAGTGATATCTGGCGGACCACACTTTGACACCCGTGCAATATAGGAAGGTAAAGATTTTATTTTTTAGTACTGGAGTCAGGATTCATACTATTCTACTGCAAATTTTTAACAGTTATTTCCATGGAACTATTAATAAAGAGGAACTGACATATCCTTAAAATAGTGAACCATCAACTGTAACCGCTATCGCAGGCGTTGTTTACTATCGGTGGAAACTTTCACCAGTAGATTTATATAGAAATTTTCAACTTATTTAAACGCCTTAATATTACAAAATTTCAGTCATAAATAATGGTAGAAACAGATTTTCATTTTCACTGGTAGGAGTTTACTTTGGCAATAGTTAGGTACTGCGTTTCCGCCATATTGTGACAACCAGGGAAACAAACTGACAGTTTTACAAGGCATACTGACACCAGTAAAAACAAATAAAACTTTTTACGACATTTATGAGAAAAATTTCCATGAATAAGACGTAGAAATATGACGAAATTTTCTATTCAATTTTACTGGTGGGATGTTCGCTCTAGTGGTAATCAGAAACTGAAGATCTTATTTTAAAAAAGCCGCCGCCATCTTGTGACAACCTCTTCAGTCACTTCACTCGCAACTGGTAGACAGCACACTACATGTCTCCTCCTCTTTATTCATAACTCCATTGTTTTTTCCGCCTTATTTAACACTTTGTTGACCGGTCACGAGTATATTCGTGTTCCTAGAAAAGGGTTGTCAAACTGTGGCCCGCCGATACCACTACTAATTTTTTAAAGAAAAGTCATCTTGTTGAATCGCAGAGATTCGATAATTAGATAAAGCAATGATTACTACACTCTAAATAAAAAGGAGTGACTATCCACTCCTCCAGAGCAAACAGGCTCGCTGTCGCAGAGTTAAAATATGCCCAACCTCTTTAGAGTTACTATTCACTCTGAGCAAAAGTGAAAATTTTGACTCTCTGAAAGAGTGAGTAGTCACTCCTGGGAAGTGAATATTCACTCTAAACAAGGGTGAATAATCACTCTTTCGGAGTAGTGACTAATTACTCTTACTAAAGGAGTGCGTTTTTTCACTCCTGGTAGGAGTGAATAGTCACTCTTTCATAGGAGTGAATGTTCATTTTTTATGGAATCAATTATTTTTTTTATTTTGCTTTTTGGGGCATTTTAAAAGAATCACATATTTTACAGCATGCAATAAAAATAGATACAAGCGTGGAAAAGATTGGAATAAAATACTTTATTAGCAAATATTTATTTAATTCATATTTTGTAACACTAATTGAACTTTTAAGGAAAAATTCAGTTAAAGTTACGTATGAATTAAATTAGAATACTGACAGAAAAAAACTAAAATATTTTATTAATGGTATCCCTTGTGTTTACTTTCATTGCATGCCCTATAAATATATAATAATTTTAAAATGCCCATAAGGGCAGTAATTAACCGAAACCTTAATCAGTTAATGTTATTATTTTTCTTTTCAGATACCCATTTAGTATTTTAATAAATCCCATGATATACGCCAATTATGTTCTTTTTTTTTCTTGTGTAACTCAAATTTGAAAGATTTAGTTCTCAGAATTCATTGCTAATGAATTTAAATCTAATCAAAGTTTATTATTTACTGCATTTTAAGTTTTATTAATAACTATATAATAGGTTCATGCTATATCATTAACAACGTGTGATTTCGTTTTAATTTTTGTTTTAAATATAAAATCTTATACTTTTAGCGCGATTTTGCAGAACCATATTGTTCAATTTTTTTTTTAAATTTTTCCACTAAAAACACAGTGTTTATCAACTCATGTCTTTTTTTTAATAAGTCCTAAGCTTGATCTAAACACTAAGAATGTGTAAGATTTATTTTTATGTGCTGTGATCTGTCATTGTTTTATTAAATATGAACACGGACTCCAGATTTTGTATGTTCTGTGGAATATGTTTATATTTTCCTTTAAACATATCCCTTAACTTAATCATGAAAATTATTTGTTAATCCATATTTAATTTAAAATTTTTATTCCCGTATATATTGTATTTTGGGTTGGTTGTATGAGGTTTTATAGCGCAAAATCCATAATGGGATTGTATTTTGGGAATATGAGCTAAATAGATTTCGTATGTTTTATAAGAAAAAATTGATCTAGGAAATAGAAAAAAGAAATAAATATAAAAAGAAAAGAAATGAGAAATGTACTGTTCTTATTGTTTGAAAAACATTTTTAATGTAAAAAGTATCTCTTTAAAATATATACAATCTTATATTATATAAGTGATACTATGAACATTAAAAATATATATACTAAAGCAGTTTTATCTAGAAAACTTCATATCAGGCATAAAAAACACTTTATTTCAATGCTTAACTATATGGTTTTATTTTTTAATGCCAATAATTATGCGTATCATAGCTATTTAGCTCATAATCCTAACATACAAATTCTGCCAGGAATAAAAGGTTAAATTAAATAAGACTTACCTTTACAATAATATCCGTATGTTTTAATTCTAACAATGACGGACGCCTTTCTCGTATCTTAAAAAAAGCTTTGTATACTTTTGCTGTTCAGATTAGCTGATGAGTAATTCGAATATATACAATTAGAGTTCGACAGAAAATTCGGGTTCCTTTTCATCCCGAAATCTGAGTTGCGCCAAAATTTTCAATATTATTCTTTGATTTGAGCTATATTGGCTCAAATGAGACACTCTTTATTTAATACTTTGTACTTCACTAATTATCAGTCATGACAGGCTGGAGACGGGAGTAAAAATAATAATGCAAGCAATGTATATATGAGTCAACTTTGAAGATAAATTTTCGCGCTCTGTAGATAGCAGTAATAGAAGTTTGAAACCGCAAAACTCTTTCGAATGCTCTTTGAGATTGTTCTTCTGTCTCCCTTATGAATTAACTACATTTAATTTTATATGAAAATAAAAAAATCCCTAAATAATCTCTTTAACACGTTCACGCCGCACAGTGGAGTATTTCACCCGAAATCCTGGTCAAAAATATTTTTCAATGAAAATATAGTCCGATTGGCTTGAAATTCTTCGATGTTATTGGGTATCACTATGGCATGTTTGCTATTGTAAATCAAGTCTATAGCCTTTACGGTTCATTTATAGAGACACCCAAAAGAATTCCCTTACATTATGATCTATGGGGAAAATTCGTTTGCTCTGTATTTTAATGATATCACACTTTTAACAGTGCTGCAATTTATATATATCACTAAAGTGTATTAAGGCACTTATTGTAGAATATGGTGTGCATAGAATATATCGTTCATTTACAGGGACACCCAAAAAATATGGCTGAAAAATAAATTTAACTATTGAAAAGTCTATGACCAATAATTGCTGGAAGTGCGTTTGTAGTTGTGATAGGCGTTTTAAAATAGAACATTTTTTTTAAATATTACTTGGGGGTGTGGATACATTTTATAGATCATATACAGGGCTGCACAAAAGTTCTCAAGTACATTTCCGTTTATTCACGGAAATGGCTGAATGGACATTTTTAACTGTGCTATGCGTTTCACTGAACTAACTTTTAGCATACTATGAAGTATACATACAAATTCATAGCTTAGTTTAATATTTTATATCTTAAAAGCAGACGAAGTGTAAGTAAGATTTTAACACTTCACATAATAATAAATATACATTTTATAAATATTTTAACAATTAAGAAAAAAAAAGAGTCATCATTTAAGAAGAGCACAAAGAAAAAAGAAGTTAAAATATTAATTTACTAAGTAGATATTTAAAAAAATACGAATAAATCATATGTACATTGACTTAACATTACCGAAAGGAGTTTGGAAATTGAGCGACTTGTAACCTTAACTATTTACTGTTTTTAAGAGGAAAGTAATTGTTGATAGGTTTGTCTTATTCACTATTAATGTTTAATTAAATGTATTTAATTTTACTATATATAAAACTTATTATTTGCATTTAATAATGCTTATTACATTTAAATTACATTTAATAATAATTATTGCATTTAATTTGTGTTTAATAGAGTTATATTTAATAGTAGGTTCAGTAAAGTGGAATCTATATAGTATAGATTGCTAGTTTTTGAATGTATTGAATATATTACGAGTTTCAAAATGATTCTTCAGAACTCTTTTTCATCTTCCTCATCACTCTCTTCTTGGCTTTTATCGGGACTACCATCCTACCTTGCTGGAAGAAGAAGTTGTAGGGTCTCGCTACTGTATGGCTTGCTCTTTTAGTTGGTAAACGGAGTTATTAGAGTACATGAAGTTGCTTATTTTCGCGTACATTATAAAAGGAAAATTTTAATTAAATTTTCTTGGTGCCGTTTGTCAGTTTTGGAATTAAAATTAGTTGTCCCTTTTTAAGTACACCGCCCTCGAAAGGGTTAATTCCCTCCTATCTCTCCTTATGTTACACACATGAGCCCCAAGAACTAATTAGGGAACCCTTTTTCAATAAATAAGTATATACAATTTGAAGGCGATCGGATATTTTTATCAAAAGATATCGAGTTGCGTGCGTATGTACGTACCTACATACGTACATATGTACGTACGTACATACATAAAGACAGAATATGTAGGTGCAAAAGCTCTCCGGTAATATCCTGTGAGCTAAAAACCTGCAATACGACAGTAAATATATAGTTCTTATCTCTTCAATTCGGTGTCCGCAAAACAGGGCATTTAAGTAGTCATCCCGAAAAATTGTTTTATAAAAAAATGGCAACAATATGCGGAAGATTTTTTTGCAGAAATAGACACTCAAGACTATAACTAATACGATTATAATTCAAACATGGCTGGGCAAAGCGCGGCACATATTTAAAAAGCTTTCGATATGTATAAATTAGAGCCAAAAACACTTTAAAAATAACCCTTTTGCACATTTATTGTTTTTTATTGCATTAAAAACTAAACTATTTAAATTAACACATAGTTTAACACTAAGCGCTGACTTTTGTTAAACACGTAAGCCCTGTTTAGTTTCAATTCAACAATTCATTCAGCCACAAAAAATATATTTAAACATAACAACAATTCCAAAAAACAACAAAAAACCACGTCTTCTCAGAAAGAAACTTCTTCTTCAGCTGAGGCCAGGAGCCACCGGATATAACTCAGGTTCCTAAAATAGACATAGATCGATGCACCAATTAGTTAGCTATTTAAAAATATGATTTTTACAGTTGTTGACGAAATATTAATTTTTGCGTTTTTGGCCAGGTTTTTGGGTCAAACTCCACTGTGCGCCGGAGCGGTGGGTCACACTCGACTGTCTCAGAGTTGTCAAGTCTCCGGCTTTTTACACACCACTGTTATTTTAGAGAAAATGTTATTCCTTTAAATAACCCAATTGTTCTAATTCAATAAAACAACATTTTCTGTATTAAAATACTAGTAGCCACAAAGCCGGAGACTTGGCAGCTCTGAGACAGTCGAGTGTGACCCACAGCGCCGGCGTGAACGTGTTAATAGTATCCGTATATTTTTATTCTAAAATGGCGGACATCTTTCTCTTTTCTTAAAAAAGTGTTGTGGACAAGACTGTTCTGATTAGCTGATTATTAATACCCATACAATACTCACTCCTGCTTAGAGTGAGTAGAAACTCATTCAGTGGAGTGTCTATTCACTTTGAAAGGAGTGAGTTTTAGTGCGTAATTTCCAAGGTTATATTTTGAAATGGAATTTTTAAAAATTAAGAAGTGACATATTTTGGTGCTTTTTCAATATTTTACTCCATATGTTGGTTCAAAGTTGAACGGAATTTTTTTTAAGTGTAGGGTAATTCCGGGATTTATGCCGCACTTTTTTTTTTGAACTTGTGTATAAAGTACCATGGTGGACATAAAATTTAAAAAAAAATCATGCTTTGTTATTTAATGTTAAATATACAACGCGTGTAGTGCGACAAAAAAATTCAAAACAAATTATTAATATTTTTAACAAATTTTTTCTAAAACATTACACTGCGGTGCGTCACCCGTACGTTCAGGCTGAGACGCCGCACTTGTGCGGTAGTTATGCCGCGCTTATAATAAGAACAGAATGAAATTATAAATAAAAATATAAAAAAAAAAATATATTCATATCTGGACTATAATTAACTGTGTAATAACAAAATGAAACTAAATGAGTACAATGAAACGTATTAGTAGATTCAAATCAATAATTGTTGTCTACATTCACTATTAAAATTATCGACATATTTTTTTTTACATTAAATTTTAATTATTATTTCAGCAACAACGTAACGTTAATGTATTAGAAAGGGAAAAGAAAAAAAGTAAAAGTGTGTTTACATAATTTATTTGTTAACCCTTTCGGGACCGGGGGCTTTTACAAAAATTTTATTCGGTTGGTACCACTTTTTAAAAAGAAGTTGCCTTTACTTATATAATCATGAAAATGCTCTAATTAAACAAAGCAAATATTACTTTTCTTTTTTACTGATGCCAGAAACAAATTTTGTAAGCTCTTTATGAAGGTGCTTATATGTGTGCTTATATGTGTATTCTATGGTCTCAAATTAGCTAAGAGACCAGTTTTTTCGACTGCAATCTACAGAAAAAGTGTCGAAAAAGTACAGTCTTTATGTAACTACATTTAAACACATGATACAACGAAGCTAATTACATGTCCTCTTTTTTGGAGTAGTTTGCAAAGAACGTCTGCGTTACGCGTAATCCAATTTTTCATTATTATCATCGTGATTTGCATCTTTCTTGCCCTTTTTACTTTTTATTTGCCCCTTTTTCTCCTTTGGTTTTAGTAAAGTTGATAACATGCCTAACATGGTTAGTCTGTGCGATAAGAAAAGGAAAAGTTAATAACACTTAATCATCCTGTACAAAAGAAACTGCGGCATGTATACCGGAATAGCAGTGCGGCATGCATCCCATTTTGCATGGTGCAGACGTCTGCCATCACAGTTATGTGCCATCGCTTAGGGGAATGCCTTAACCATACACACAGTACTCTATACAAAGGCTACACTTAGTTTTGACTTCGAAATCATGCATGCGTTTAGTAATTAGTGTATGAAAAGCATTTAAACATAACGTGTTTAAAAGTTTGGACAGTGAAATCATGCACTTACGTCAAATTAAGGATTGTACTTCTAAAAGTAAACATCGAAATGGTATTCACGCTATACACTGGTTAAAGTAATCTCATTGCGCACCTATACTATGAGTTTGACGACCATCTATCAATAATTACAAGAAATACAAGAGGTGCGGCATCTATCCCGTATGCGGCGACTCTCCTGGAGTTACCCTATAATGCCAGGCTTTCACTCTCGTCAACGGAGTGAGATATTTCACTCTCGACAACGAAGTAACATATTTATTTCACTCTCGACAATGGAGTGAAATATCTCAGTCCTTTCTAGGGAGAGGAAAAGTCCACTCTTTAAGAAATGTGTTTTTTATAAAATTCACTCCAAAAAGAAGGAAAATGCCTGTCACTCTTCCAAAGAGTGAACTTTTCACTCCTTCCAATTTTAGAGTGTGTACAATTTTAGTTGTAACCGGTGGGCCACAGTTTGACACGCCTGTTCTAAAGCGATATGTTTTTAACTACACTCTCAGAAAAGGATACTCAGATTTCACGAAATTTTCTTCGTTTTTGACGAAACCGTTTCCTAGGAAATGCTCCGAGAGCATATTTCTTCAAATTGAGAAAATTACTTTCTTTGCTTGTTTGAGGATACAAATTTCCTCAAAAGTACTTGTTCGAAAGGTGCAATAAAAGGGCTGGTGGTGCCGTCTATTGAACTGTTTAGAAGCATCTGTATTTATTAACAGGGGGAAATTTAAAATCACTAATCTTTTCCTCCGAGGTGGTTCGAACTCACGACCTCCGGTGTTGGAGTCCGTTATTCTAGCTATCTCGCTATTGGATCCTCGCATAGATGTCATTTTAGAAGCATGTCGTGGATTCTATTGCGTGCTTATTATATTTATAATAGCGCATAGTCTATAACACTTCCGGAGTGAACTCATCCGGATCATATTATGCTTTATCATATTCCATTCGGCCATTTTAATTCAAAATCATTTTTTCGAATAAAACTTTATGAAAGTTACATTTAAAGATTATTCAAAATAAATTAACATTTCAGAGATGACTTACATTCAATTATGTGCACATTCTAAAATAACTTCAGTTGAAATTAGTTTAGAAGCTCAATCTCTCCCTCCATAAGTAAACATTCGTTTGTATTGCATTCATTGTGAACTTGTATGCTTTGTTAGCGCCATCTATCGATAGTTAAAATAAAAAAAGAAGTTTGTTTTAAAATTGTTTGAACTCTGAAGACATAGGGAAAAAATGAATAGTATTTCTTATAAAATATAATTAGACTATCAGGAATATATAATGCCGTGTTATATATATATATATATATATATATATATATATACATACATAATAAAAGGCATTGTAACGCATCCGGGGCGAACCCATCGATTTTACCAATCTCCGATAAGATCGAGCCACGTTAGGAGTAATTTCGATTTCAGATGTGTAAGAGAAAACTTATCTGCTTAAAAACAAATCTTTTCTACCTGAAATCCCTTCTGTTCAACATAATTTTCTGTAAAAGATTGAAAACTAACAAAATTTGAATGATTTGCGCAATTGAAAAAAGATTTCAGAAATCGAGTTAAAAGCATACATTAGCGTTAAACGTATACAAGCGGTAGCGAGTCATTCACTTGATTAATTGAAAACAAAATAAACCATAAAGATATTTTTCTCTCAGCGCAAATCAATTTCTGTAAGTCCATTCGACTACGGTCCCCCAATTGGGTGACCAAGAACAGACGCAAAGATCGTACAACGAAAAAACATGCTAGGGAAATTCCGCACCCCCACAACTAGAATGGACTACAGAAACAGGCTCTCTAGAATGGACAAAGTCAAAACGGTTGCGAAAGGTTCTTTCGCGGTCGTTTTCAAAGTTCAAATGGCATTCCTTGGAAGAATACGATTATTTTCGTTTGATACAGTAAAAGCACGATTTACCAACATTAAATTCATAAAAAAACTGCATATTCTATTTTTATTCACAGGTAAGTTTTATGAACGCTTTTCGTTGTTTCACAAAAATCTTAATTTTTCAGATATGTATGTAGTTTTTAAGAGTTGTAATACAAAGAAGCAAAAACTGTTAATGACAGTTTTTAATTGTAGTGACTTTAATATATGTCTGTAAAGTTTAGCTCAGTATTCCTAGAATTGTTTGATATTTATTTATTTACTAAAGAAATTAGTTTTGTTAAACTTAATAATAATTGATAGTCAGTCAGATGAGTGTAAGCAAAAATAATACGATGATCGCCTTCGCTTTCGGAATTTTTCATTGATTTCTGATAGCAAAACAAACGAGCAGGACGCGCGGGGGGGGGGGGGGGAGTTTACAATATCAGCAGAATGTCTTATGTGTATTTTAAAATAATTTAATGTGAATGCATGAAATTTATATAAATAACCATGAATATCATTTAAAATATTTATTTTACCATAAAAAAATATGTATTTATATTTTGCATTTAGACTGTTATTTTTATTTATATTTTGCATTTAGACTGTTATTTTTATTTATATTTTGCATTTAGACTATTATTTATATTTCAATAAAAAAGGAAATTGTGAAGAGATCTATACGTACTAAAATTATAAACTATAAAGCTAACATATGAGTTTTTCATTCTCTAAACATTTTATATAGTTTATGTGTTATTTGCAAAATATTATATTAATACACATAACAGTCTTTAATTTTATAATAATTAGTTGTATAAATAAATATTGTATAAAATAACAAAATTACATTGATAAAAAAGTATTAAATTAAACATTACTAAAAATATTTAAATAATAAGAATATATGAACATTTATATGACTGATAAAACTAAAGTTTGAAAAGGCATATATTTAAAGTCATTTAGTGAAATTCGCTTAAATAAGTTGAAAAGGGAGCGGCTAATTTTAGTCTGAATATTTTTTAATGTAACATCTTTTTCGAGCAAAAACATTTTGTACAGTTATTAAAAATAGGCATTAACTAAGTTTGATTCTTCTTTGTATTACAAAAATTTAAAAACTACATAGGTATATAAAAAAATTAAGGTTACGAAACACTAAAAGGCATTTATAAAACTTATTCTTGAATAAAAATAGTTTCGTCTTTTGCTTTCAAGTTTTATTGGCAGATTTAAAACACATTGAGACTTTTTTTTAATTTTTTTTAGGGACGGGGGGGGGGGGGAGACTATTAAAATATAATTTCAAATTGTTATTTAAAAAATATATTAATTATTAGTATTATTTCAATAGTTGCACCACAGCAAACTTTTTTTTAGCTACGCAGTTTTAGTGCATATTTGTTAAATTCTTGTTTTATTAAGAAATCTTAATTTCATCATGGTATAATAGCCGGAAAGCCTGGTTTACCCAGGAGTATTATAAATTCTAATAGTGTGTTTATTAGAACACAAACTAGCTGAACTTTGCTCATCTAAACGCTTCCAGATTGTCAATTATTTTTATCAGTTTTTTCAAATTTTAAGTGAAAAACACAATTTTTATCCACCGTCCTAGGACGGACATTTACACTAGTATATATATATCAATGTAAATAAAATTTTGTATTTTTGTATTTTGTAGGGAAAATAAATTTGTAGCTTAATAAAAGAATTTGAGAAAAAAAAATCTGTTAATACAATTTACTTAAGTGATAACAGTTCATTTTTAATGATCAAAATGCATTAAAGGTTTCTTTATGCATGTTTTGAAAAAATCAGGATTTAATCTGAGTTGAACTTTTTAAAATTTAAGTTATGTAATTATTATATTGGCGCCAACTATCGGCAATTAATGGGTGAAAGACTCTCGTTTTTTTTCTGATTTATAAGAAATTGAAGGTTATTGATTTTTTTAAATGCAATGAACGAAGACGAAAGTTAATTGACAATATGTTTTAAAATAAAATTATTAGTACTAATCTGCATGTTTTTTGTAAAATAGTTCTTCAAATTTTGTGAGTGAAGTTCTTTCTTGCAAATTAAGTTTCAATGAAAAATGGGCTGTTTTTATAGCCAGTTTTCCCCACCTGATCCTATTAGTCAGATAAGATAAAACTTATTACTTCATAATTCTTTTTATATTTTTATAATGCAATGCTATATCATTCTTTTGAAAATACAAACATGTCATTCTGCCGGGCTATCTTCTAGTATTTTTATAAGGAAGATTGTAATTTTATCAATGCTGTTATAATTTCTGCAAGTTTTAATTAATAAGACTAATTTTTTATTATGGTTTACCTATGGTTTATGCATAGTTAGAATGTGGCTTGATTAATATAATTTATCAGAGAAATTTTCTTTGCTCAATGAATGATTAAATTATAGTATGTTTAATAGAGTCAAAACATTGTTTTAAACATTAGTGTCGTGAAGGGAATTTTCACCTTGTTATTAATAAACTTTAAAATATACTTATAACTCCTTAAAAGGTGACACAAACATATAAAAATATTATTTTATGCAAACCTAAGATCTTTCGAACACACACGCGTTCATTTTCAAAGGGGTGATTGGCTGAATAGATTAACATGAACATTTTAAAAACAAAAACAAAAATATTCCGCATTCGGAGTTCCAGTTGCAAGCAGAGTTCGGCCCATTTCTCTGAGGAGGGGCGAAAAGATCAGTTCATATTATCAGCAGGTCTTGAAATATTTAGGATATTGTACCAAATTGCGGGAAATATTATGGGAAAGGACATCGTTACAAACATTATCGCTTCTAAGTAAAATTTCAATGGATTCACGGATTATTGACGAGTAATGGTTAGACGTTGAAATAATCATTTTAGCTTTTTGCGAAGTTTATCTTAATATTTTCTTTTTGATGCAATCTGGATACAGCTGTATTTGGTTAGTTGAACTTGATATCAGAAATGTGCTCTTTTAATCTTTCTTTAAATTTTCGAGATGTCATACCCATATAAAATAAACTCTTATGCTGTTCTGTGTTGAATGGAATGATGTAAACTCCTGCTTTTTCATAATCGGGAATAGGATCAGTTTTACAGTGAATCAATTCTTTCAGTTTTGTTGGAGGTTTAGCTATTAAATTAACATTATATTTTAGTAATGCATATCTTAATCTCTCATAAAGCTGTGGGATATAATGAAATGTGCAGTAAATAGAGTTGCTCAAACTTAATTCATTCTTCTGTCTTAGTTGTTTTTGCTTGATTAACTAATCTATCAATGTATTGAGGAGGGAAACCATTCTCAATAGCAATCTGTTTTATTATACTAATCTCGTTTTCTAGGTATTTTTCCGTACAAACTTCGAAGGCACGTTTAACATAAAACCTGTAGGCAGCAATTTTATATGAAAATGGCGAGTTAAAATCAAAATGAATAGTGTTGTTAGATCTGCATTGATTTCTATAAATAGTACGCTCCAATTTATTTCCATAACTATTCTTTATTAATTTAATATCAAGAAAGGGTAAAATACTCTCTTTCTCAGTTTCTAATGTAAACTTTATCTTTGTATCCAACTCATTAAGTTTTAACAGGAAATTATTTAAAGACCGCAAATCATGATCCCAAATTAAGAAAATGTCATCTACATATCTTATCTAAATTGATGACTTGATTTCAAAATCTTCAATAATCTCTGTTTCTAAGGGTCTAAGTTTTAATTCGGCTAAATATCCTGAAGTAGGGGATCCCATAGGAGCACCATTACGTTGTCTGTAATATTTACTGTTAAAAACGAAAACATTATTTTGTGTAATCAGGTTAATTGCTGATTTTAACGTGGTACGAATACCTTGATTAACATTTGGGTTATTGTCAATAGATGTTTCAATTATCTTAACAATTTCATTACTATTTATAGAAGGATAAAGAGGGACAATGTCCAGGCTAGCAAGAATGCTATTATGGTTAACTGAGATATCTTTTATTCTCATGACAAAATCAGTAGTGGAGTCAATAACATAATCAGATGGTGGGAGAATAGTTTTTAAGTAGGGAAAAAAGCTTTTTCAATATAGTAGGTAGGAGCAGAATATTTAGTTACAATGGGGGAGGGGGTCGTTTTCTTTATGGTCTTTAAGACGACCAATTAATCTTGGAGTAACGGCAGTTTTATTAACATATAATTTAACTTTAGTTTCACTAGGCCAACTCCCATTATTAATGAGACTCTTGGCCTTCCTAGATATATTAACATTTGGATCCTTCTTTAGTTAACCTTCTTTTTTGTAAGGACATTACAATCATACAGACTGATAAAACGTATAAATTAGCAATTTTGAATACTAAAGATTATTTGAGCAAAATGCAGGCTTGTATTGATAATATGGATTGTATTGAACAAAAGAAGAATTCAAATGTTAATATATCTAGGAAAGCCAAGAGTCTCATTAATAATGAGAGTTGGCCTAGTGAAATTAAAGTTAAATTATATGCTAATAAAACTGCCGTTACTCCAAGATTATTTGGTTGTCTTAAAGACCATAAAGAAAACAACATCCTCCGAACCATTGTAACTAAACATTCTGCTCCTACCTACTGTATTGAAAAAGCCTTTGTTCCATACTTAAAACCTATTCTCCCATCATCTGATTATGTTATTGACTCCACTACTGATTTTTTCAAGAGAATAAAAGATATCTCAATTAACCATAATAGCATTCTTTCCAGCCTGGACATTGTCTCTCTTTATCCTTCTATAAATTGTAACGAAATTGTTAAGATAATTGAAACATACATTGACAATAACCCAAATTTTATTCCAGACATTCGTATCATTAAAATCAGCAATTAACCTGATTGCATAAAATAATGTTTTCGTTCTTAACAGTAAATATTACAGACAACGTAATGAGGCTCCAATGGGGTTCCCCATTTCAGGATATTTAGCCGAATTAAAACTTAGACCCTTAGAAACAGAGATTATGGAAGATTTTTAAATCAACCCATCAATTTGGATGAGACATGTAGATGACATTTTCATAATTTGGGAACATGATTTGCGGTCTTTAAATAATTTCCTGTTAAAACTTAATGAGTTGGATACAAAGATAAAGTTTACATTAGAAATTGAGAAAGGGGATATTTTACCATTTCTTTATATTAAATTAATAAAGAATAGTTATGGAAATAAATTGGAGCGTACTATCATAGCTGCCAACTCTTCCGCTTTTTCAGACCACAAAAATTTAATAGAAATTTTTGCCTTATTTAATAGGCAGATTACGGCGATTTTAAAAGGTAAAATTTGCTATAAAATTTTTGTGGTCTGAAAAAGCGTAAGATGTTGGCAGCTATGTACTATTTATAGAAATCAATGCAGATCTAACAACACTAATCCTTTTGATTGTAACTCACATTTTTCATATAAAATTGCTGCCTACAGATTTTACGTTAAACGTGCCTTCGAAGTTTGTACGGATAAATACCTAGAAAACGAGATTAGTATAATAAAACAGATTGCTATTGAGAATGGTTTCCCTCCTCAATACATTAATAGATTAGTTAATCAAGCAAAAACAACTAAGACAGAAGAATGAATTAAGTTTGATCAACTCTATTTACTGCACATTTCATTATATCCCATAGCTTTATGAGAGATTAAGATATGCATTACTAAAATATAATATTAATTTAATAGCTAAACCTCCAACAAAACTGAAAGAATTGATTCACTGTAAAATTCATCCTATTCCCGATTATGAAAAAGCAGTAGTTTACATCATCCCATTCAACACAGAACAGCATAAGAGTTTATTTTATATTGGTATGACATCTCGAAATGTTAAGGAAAGATTAAAAGAGCACATTTCTTATATCAAGTTCAACAAACCAAATACAGCTTTATCCAGATTGCACCAAAAAGAAAATATTAAGATAAACTTCGAAAAAGCTAAAATGATTATTTCAACGTCTAACCATTACTCGTCAATAATTCGTGAATCCATTGAAATTTTACTTAGAAGTGATAATGTTTGTAACGATGTCCTTTCTTACAATATTTCCCGCAATTTGGTACAATATCCTAAATATTTCAAAACCTCCTGATAATATGAACTGATCTTTTCACCCCTCCTCAGAGAAATGGACCGAACTCCACTTGCGCATGCGCACTATTTTTGTTTTTGATTTTAAAATGTATTTCTATTCAGTCAGTCACCTTTTTCCCTTTGAAAATGAACGCGTGTGTTTTCGAATGAACTCAGGTTTGCATTAAATAATATTTTTATATGTTTGTTTCACCTTTTAAGTTGTTATAGGTATATTTTAAAGTTTATAGTATGTTTAGTTTGTTGCTCAAAAATAGCGAATTTTGAAGCGCATATTGGGGGAGATTTTATCAAATTGAGTAGATGGTTAAGATTTTTACACTTTACTGTTTACAGAAAGGAGAGGGATCAATTATGAATATTTTTAATTTGATAGTTATATGAATATACTTCTTAAATGATAAAAGAGATCCTGGAATTTAAAATTTTATTGAACAAATTTTCTTTTTGAACGATTTTGTAAAACACAGGAAATGTATTATTTTCGAATTAAACCATAACGAACAACAGCAAAATAATAATAATAATAATAATAATAAACATTCTTAAAAATTTTGATAGTTAAATAATAACTACCTATATTTTCTGAAAGGTGCTAAAAAGTGCTATTTTTTAAATAAATTGTGAGAGGAATAACATAAACAAGCAAATATCTGCTTACTAAAATCGCAGGATTTGAGGAGGTACAGTAGCGCGCCACTCTTCAAACAGCTACCGCAAATGTTTCCCTAAAATGCATTGAGTCTGGTCACCGCCCCCTGAATACTAGGCCTGAGCGCTGACACAAAAATGGCGGCTGTCGAAGGCGGATTTTTTTCAGTGTGTGTACGGCCCCTTAAATATTCATACCAATAATTTTTAAAAGTTTTTTCCGCTTTATTTTTCTGAGATTATACAAATCACAGAAATCTTTTACAAAATACTGGTGTGTACATTTATGGGACCGTACCTACGTTAAAAAAAATCCGCCTTCAGCAGCCGCCATTTTTGCGTCAGTGCTCAGGCCTAGCATTCAGGGGGCGGTGGTCTGGCCGTGAGTGAGGAAAAACTTTCGTCATATAATTGAAAGTTTACGTGTCGTTAAAAGTCACGTGATTTTGATACGAAATTATTGTCAAAAATGACGAAATATCTCAAGAATTGCTGAATCGTCAAAAGTGGGAGTTTCATTTCTGAGAGTGTAAAGGAGTGAGCTGGATCCTTAGTTCCGCCTATTCCATTTTACTTGAATAAAATTTCAGCTGGTTTTTATGAGAAAGATTACGTCTTTATACCAAAACTTTGGTCATTTTTGTTGTGCTGTGCTAATTTTATATAAAATTAAAACATTTTCGAAATATTTATTGATAGATAAATTCGAAAAACCTATCTAGGCAAGTGACTTTCAGAAAAGACGGGGCTTCCATTGTCTCGAAACACAGATTTCATAGGAAACTGACGGTCAACATTGTGTTAAATATATTGAATGAGAAATTGATGAGAAATTTCCTTATCATTAACAGTGGTGCCAGGCACCTCGTAAATTCCAGGGGGTATGCGAACCTTGTACCATATTTAAATCATAAACTTTGTCTTGTCTAATCATAGAACTCTTGGATTAAATAAAGCGAAAATTCTATATGGAATTATTGGTCCTAAAAATTTAAATGTCATTAAATAAAGCACAATCTGAGTTCGTGAAAACTGAAATTTCCTTCGTAAAATAATTCAAATATATAAAAACAAGGAATCGATTACATTTAATTAAATGGAATTTCTCTTTTTAAATGTTTAAATGCCTTAAAAGTTTCGCATAGCCCCACTTATATACTCACGTCTAAATTGATCCTGAAATTTGAAAGGAATAACATGTTTAATCAGCTTTCCTAGATTGGCCTCCCATTTATTCCGAAATTCAGAAATTGTATTGGAAATTTCAAAAGAAGAATTCTTATTTTATGCAAGCATTAAATGTCTTTCACTAAATGAAGAAAAAAATACGATTAGGATTTCTGGTATGATTTTTAGATTCTGTGTGAAAAAGGAGCCAATAAAACTACTCATTGTTGAATAAGAGTGTTGTCGAATATTTATCTTCATCTTATTTAATTGTAGAAATAGTAACAATTTTCTGTGATGAAACAAAGAGAAGATATTATCCGGAAATACTGGTATTAAATTTGTTATCCCTCTCGAATTTATGAGTCAAATTATATACGAGTATAAATGGTAAGTATTTATGGTCGAAAACCAGCGGAAATATTTGCTGCGTAGTTTCTTACTCTCTCGTTTTTCAGTGCCTCTATTTCCAAAAATAATTGTACTCAAGTTCAAGGACCTGTAACATTATTCCTATTTTTATTCATTTACTTTTGCAAACTCTGTGAGGAAAACGTTTAACCCTCTCGCTGCGGAACCCGAGATTTCCTCTTGGATGCATTTTTCCATCTAATTAACCCTCCTTGGTTATTCCCACCAGTTATTATTTTATTGTAAATTTTGCCTTATTTAATTGGAGCATTTTCCCAATTAAATTAGACAAAAATTTTTGTTTTGAAAAACTGGTGACAACATGATAAAAATTCTTAAATACACAATTTTTGAAGCTATTTTGATAAAACAGTTACGCAGCTAGAGGTTTAATATACGCTCTTGGTTAACCTTTTGAGCTTTGATGGGTGAATTGCTTCAAAATATCCAAATGTCACATTGGCACCAGTATTTTGCCCACAAAAAAATCGTTTTATTATATACACGAAAAAAATGCATTAATTTATTTTCAAATAAATTTGGTTAAATGTTCCGGTGCCCTTGTCACATTTGGAGATTAAAATTATTTGGGAAGAAATTCAACCAGCAGAGCTCAAACGGTTAACAAACTGTTCGATGAATTTCTGAAAAATATTTAGCTTAACCCCTTTTAAGGCTGTGGTATAATATTTTTACAACTTAAGTTTAATCCCAAAAGTCGGAAATAATATCAGAATTTTTGAAATAAAATTTTGCTCTTTTCATTGTACGTGAGAAAACATTTTACAAATAATCGTACATTTTGGCAGTTTATTCAATATATGTTATGATTTACAATATTTAATTATTTAAAAAATGTATATTAGATGTTAGGTGATGTGGTGTTAACGCTTTCAAGGTTGGTGGTATGCTATTTATACCTCTTAATTTTAATCTGCAACTACCAAAATGTCACCAAAATGTTTTAATAGAACTTTGCTTTTATAATGTCTCAGAATAAAAAATGTTACTGTAAGTATTTTTTGGCGATTTTTTCGATTTTAAACTTCTGACATGCGAAAAATACGAACGTATCATTTTTTAAAAACAATACTTTATTTTAATACATACCGTAAATTCTGGCGTATAATCCGCGGATCAAACAACCAATTTTCGACCTAGAAATTTTTAAAAATAAAGTGTAACATTGTAAATCGCGGTAAATATTTGGCTTCAATAATTATATAAAATTTCTGGGCACAAATAGAATTGTTTGATCAGCTGATTATACGCCGGACATTACGGTAATTAAATTCACAATTCTCTTCGTAATCTCTCGTATTATGCCGCGATTTTGCTATTTTGACAACAAAAGAACTTTGCCCCTGAAAGTGTTGAAAGGTAGGGAATACATAGTAAATGCATTTTCATTGATAAAATATTTTCAGCAAATGAAAAATTTTCATACAAGCACAAAACCAGCCTCAAAATCAGGGTTGCTAGTTTAGTCTTCGTTTTAAAACAAAAATTGCGAATTCATACCAGAAATTCAGAATATTATTTTTTCTTTATTTAATGAAAAATATTTCGTGTTTACATAAAATATAAGTACTCTTTTCGAAATTTCTGAATAAAAAAAAGGATTCCAGCCTGCAACCTTGTTCATATTTTTTGCCGTCTGTTGACCCTGCATAATTTTGTTTAAATTAAGGTTTGGAATTAATTGAATTAAGTAAATTCACACAGAATACATAAGTACTAGCGTGCTTTGTCTACTACGCTAGTCGGTTTTTACAAACGAACCTCGAATTAATATTATATATTTTTTATTTAACGAACCTCTAATCAAACCCACCTCTCTCATCAAACGGACCTATGGTTTGTACCCTTCGCTTTGGCAGCAAACAATTCGCGCGTTACACATGCTTAGGTCTGTTTCCGCAAAAGAATCTTGTATTTATTTGCATTTGTAAACAAAAATCTATCCAACGATCTTAGTGTCGGGAGCCAATCATTGTTGCCAGATGGACTACTTTTTTTAAAATCAGATTCTTGACTGGCACCACTTTTTTGAAACGGTAAAATGGGCCTTATTTAACGACATATTAATTAAGGCAAAAACAAAGTGAATTTTACCGTTTCAAAAAAAGTGGTGTTAATCAAGAAATCTGAATTTAACCCCTTAACGCTCGAATTAAATTACGGTTGAAAAATTCAAATTGCTTATTGGCACCACTTTTATGAAAAAGAAATAACCACCTTATTTAATGGAAGGAAAAACGATACTTAAATATAGCCAATTTCACTATTTTATAAAACTGGTGGGAATCAAACAATTTGAGTAAAAGACACAGCCCGTGAATGTGACGGGAGCGAGAATTATGGGGTTAAAAAAATAGCCCACTGGCAACACTGGAGCCAATGGCGCGTAGATTCCATGGAACTATTAATAAAGAAGGACTAACTTATCCTTAAAACAGTGAAGCTGCAACTGCTTTCGGAAGGGCTGATTACCTCCGGCGGAAATTTCCACCAGTAAATCTATATAGAAAGTGTCTACATATTTAAAGGCCTTATTAAAGCAAAATTTCAGTCATAAGTAATGGCAGAAACAGATTTTCATTTTTACTGGTGGAAGTTTACTTTTGTGTAGTCAGGCCCTGGGTTAACGCCATATTGTGACAACCGGTGAAACAAACTGATTGTTTTAATAGTCAAACTGCCACCAGTAAAAACAAATAGAAGTTTTCAGCATATTTGTGATAAAATATTCCCATGAATAAGACGCTTAAGTAAGTCAAAATTGTCTATTCAATTTTACTGGTGGGTAGATTTCCCGGCAGTTTTCAGAAACTGTAGATCCGATTTAAAAAAAAGCAACCGCCATCTTGTGACAACTTCCTCAGTTACTTCACTCGTAACTAATAGACAATACACTATATGTCTCCTCCTCTTTATTCATAACTCCATTGTAGATTCGAACCCTCAGTCTGAAAATCATAGCTGCCAACATTTACGCTTTTTAGGTGCGTTCGTAATTATATAAATACGTAGCACCTATAGTCGTCGTTCAGTCCGTCCGTCCGTCTGTCCGTCCGTCTGTCCGTCTGTCCGTCCGTCCGTCTGTCCGCATGTAACAGAGCAAAAACTACCCAACCGAACGGTCTGAAATTTCAAATATATGATTGTTGCAAAATTTTGTCGAGCCATTTCAAATTTTATGAAAATCGGATGTATAGTTTAATTACAGGGACAGTCAAAAGTTTTTCTTTACATTACGGCCAATGGGAAAAATTATTGCAAGTGCATTTTAATGATATTACAGCCTTCCGAATGATCTGAAATTTTAAAGATATAACTGTTGCAAAATTTTGTCGAGCCCTTTCAAATTTTAGGAAAATCGGATGTATAGTTTAATTACAGGGACAGTCAAAAGTTTTTCTTTACATTACGGCCAATGGGAAAAATTATTGCAAGTGCATTTTAATGATATGAGAGCCTTCCGAATGATCTGAAATTTTAAAGATATAACTGTTGCAAAATTTTGTCGAGCCCTTTCAAATTTTAGAAAAATCGGATGTATAGTTTAATTACAGGGACAGTCAAAAGTTTTTCTTTACATTACGGCCAATGGGAAAAATTATTGCAAGCGGATTTTAATGATATTAGAGCCTTCCGAATGATCTGAAATTTTAAAGATATAACTGTTGCAAAATTTTGTCGAGCCCTTTCAAATTTTAGGAAAATCGGATGCATAGTTTAATTACAGGGACAGTCAAAAGTTTTTCTTTACATTACGGCCAATGGGAAAAATTATTGCAAGTGCATTTTAATGATATTACAGCCTTCCGAATGGTCTGAAATTTTAAAGATATAATTCTTGCAAAATTTTGTTGAGCTATTTCAAATTTTAGGAAAATCGGATGTATAGTTTAATTACAGGGACAGTCAAAAGTGTTCCGTTACACTACGGGAAATGGGAAAAAAATATTGGAAGTGCATTTTAATGATGTATCAGACTATGCGCTTTATGAAGTGCAAAAAATTATACATTCAGTACAATATGGGGTGCAAAAAATAATTATTAAACTAGTTATAGTACGAACGCACCTCATTTGCCACGTTTGACGAGCAATTTCCAACTTGTTTTGCTACCATTAAAATTTAAGAGATTTTCGCCTTGTTTAATCGTGAGATTTTGACGCTTAAATAAGACAATATTTACTATAAAAATTTAGTGGTAATGAGATAGCGTAAAAGTTGGCAGCCATGGAAAATGGTTTGAGAACATGAGAATAGATGAAAATGGGTAATGTGGTTAATATGTTCGTATAAGTCAAGTGACACAGTCAGAGTACGTGTGAGTGGGGGGAGGAGGGGGAGTGGTACTGTGCACCACGTTTGCCTTAGCTTTAATTAGTCGAAAAATGTGTCCAATTAAATAAGACGAAATCTACTCTGCTATAATAGTGGTATTTGGATCTTCTTATCCAGTGTTGTCAGCGGTCTACTTTTTAAAAATTCAGATTGCTTGATTGCCACCACTTTTTTGAGATGGTATAATAAAACATATTTTCGTCTTATTTTATCTGTCATTAAATAAGCTGAATTTCCTTTTTTTTCAAAACCTGGTTACAAATTACCTGGTTAAAATTAGCCCACTGTAACACTGCTCTGAACCCTCTCCTGGCTGCTCCACTGCATGAGTCGTTTCATTATATCAGCCAGGTCCAATTAAGGCCCGCGTAGAACCATTAATTTCTCGCAGAATATTTTGCAGTATTTAATTGTAACATTTCTGCGACTAAATCAGGGTTCCAGCTGGTCCGTTTTTTGAAAACCAGTAATTTTTAAGTAAGAAATCCGTGGTAGATATTTGCACCAATTGCATATGCAGGACTTTTAAGTACGTTTCTACGAAATTTATAAGGAAGATTTTTCTTTTAATAAAAAGGGGTGTTTAACAAACGGATCCAGAGCGAACCTTGCTAAATAAATAGAATTTTTCTGTAAGAAATTGATGGTTTTATATAAATCGCATATGCACCACACTGCATTACGTAATGAAGTTTTAATGGTGATAAAAAAATATGTGTTTTATTTCATCAAATTTTGACATTACATATATAGATAAATTTATCCCGAAACAGATAACAAGAAAGTGATAAATAAATCATTTTGCCAAAAATAAATAAATAAATAAAGTTAACTAACAAAATAATTAATTCATAACTTCTAACTATAATAATTATTATAATTATTTTTAAATTACTGTTTCGTTTAAATTTAATGAAGACAAACACGAAAGAATATCAGTTACTATTATTTTCTTTTCAGGAATTCTTAAAAATTACGTATTCAAAAATTTGACTTTTAAATAATTAATTATAAAACATGCATTTATAATTAAATAACATTTACCAAACAGATTAGGTATTTTTACGTACTTGAAAGTTTTCCGAAAATAATTTAATCATACAACTTCAAAATGCACATTATTTGAAATAAATGACAAATAAGTAGAATGTATCGCAGTATAAAAATGAAGTATGCAATTCTTTTATGTAGAAAATGATTCATTCGAAATGTGTTTTTGAATTCTTTTGATAGTGGCTCATGAATAATTTAATTCTCAGCCTTAGCTATCTTTATTTTAAAAGAACAAATTTATCATTTTTATTCATCTTAAAAAAATCGAATTACACTATTTTAATATTTTTTCAGCTTCATTAATCAATTTCTATGCATATTTATTTTCATTACACATGTGCCGTAAAATAATCTTTTGAAGAATTTGCTGAAGAATTAAAGTAAATCGTTACGGAAATGCATTATTATTTCTTAAAAAAAAAAAAAAAATTGAAAAAGAATACTAAACAAAAAGTTAATTAGTGAATTTTAATTTAAACCTAATTCGTACTTATGTTATTCAAAAAAATACTTTTATGTACTTTTAATTAAGAAACATATAGATAATTTTTTTCTTCAGATATCGCAGTTTCCTGTTAATTAAAATATTCTATGAATAAATGCAAAAATGTTTTACATCACCATTTAAAAAGATAGAGTTTGTGTAACTAAAATGATTATTTTCTTTTAGAATTTTATACGTAAATTTCTATTACACGATATTTATACAATACCGTTAAGTATAACTATCGTAATTTTTTAAAAATTGTTTTAAAATAACTGTATCCTGTTGAACGTGTTTTTATTATTTAGATTGCGTGTTTATTACCACTTTTTGAATTAGTAATTTTTGCCTTATTTAATCATATTAACTACTTGATTAATATATATATATATATATATATATTCGAAAACTCTAGTAGATTGTTTTTTTTTACCGAAATATGTGCTAAATTTGCCATTCAGTCATTTACTCACTGCATAAACAAACCATTATCACCGCTGCGAGAGATGGGAGATTATCGAAAATTCAACAATCGATAAATAATCGCATTCGTATACAATAACAATCGATGTAGGTAACAACCGATTCTCAGATTCCACTATCCAGACGTTCTTCAACCGATTGTCACACCGATAAGCTAAAAACAGTAATTCCAAAACTTAGTAATCAATCTGGCAGAAATTTGATCGTCGTGACTCGGGTAGATCGATATCGCCGCTGGGTATTTTCATGAGCACTTGTCGTGTAAATCACATGCTACGATTTTTGACTACCAGTATTTTCCAACGAAAAAATATGACTTATTTTATGGGAGGTATCTCATTAATTGAAAAAGGCGAAGCAAACTTTTCGAAAATAACGGTGGCCAACAATCATAACAGTTACCAGCAATGTGAGTTACACAACAAAACTCATGAAACTACCCCTCTATGAATCACAATTATTTTTTTCTGACGATTTGATGGGAGAAAGAAATAAAGATGAAAGCTAAATTGAGGTCATAGATAGAAGGCGAAAATAAGTTATGGTGCTGTGGTCGGTGGAGGAACCGCAAGATCAAATTCT
Organism: Maratus speciosus; assembly: GCA_963932465.1. Classification (NCBI taxonomy): domain Eukaryota; kingdom Metazoa; phylum Arthropoda; class Arachnida; order Araneae; family Salticidae; genus Maratus; species Maratus speciosus. The sequence continues at coordinate 470,313,319 of OZ010796.1, forward strand.
ATTGTTGCGCATTGCAAGAAACAAAGCTAATAAAGAACTAAAAAAAAAATAGAATAAAATATAGAATTAAACTTTATGGTTTGCACTCCGTCGGACTATTATAGCTTTCTGTTTTAGATACGAGATTGGTGTTTTTATACAGTTTTTTTACAGATCTCCTCTCTCCCTCTTCACCTGGTTCATTTTCCTAAGTCCCTCTGGTAGTTCTCACCTCCCCTTACATCCTGTTCTTAAATTTTTGCCTAGGCAGAGTCAACGGGGAGATATAGCTAAATTTTGTAATCGGCAGTAATTTTAACTATTTCGGTTTCCCCACTTCATTTTCCCCTCAAAGTCGGAACTTCAATAGTATGTTGATTCATCTGGTTTTTCTTTCCTCTCCCCCTGTATGACCTGACCCCCTAGGGTCATTTTTGCTGAAAAGTTTTTGGGTCCCTGTAATCTGGGGTGCCATTTTAATTTATGGCAGTAACTTAACCCATATTTGTCTGATTTATTTACCGTAATTTCTGGCCTATAATCCGCGGATCAAACAATTGTGCTTCGACCCAGAAATGTTATTTAATAACCGAAGTTAAATACTCACTGCGATTTATTAAGCCTCATTTTATGAAATAAGGTTTCTCAGTCCAAACATAATTGTTTGACTCGCGGATTATAGGCCGGAAATTACGACGTTACTTCTATAGACGCCCCTGAAATTTTCTAACTGTCGCTCTCCATTCATTTAAGTTAATCATTGTTTAAATTTTGTCAAAAGAGAGCGCTTTGATTTTTTTTTCTAAATTAGGCTTAAATTCAACCCTTTCTCATAAAACTTTGTATATATAATTTGACATTCATGCTAGGCCGACGTGGCACACATTTTACGCACGCCAAATATTGGCTAAAACCAGGAATCGATCCGAATCCGACCATATGATTAAATGTCAACTGGAGCAAGAAATTCTTTAATAAAATTAGTTAAATTAAAACTACGCAGATTTACGTTAAATAAATCTGCGTAGATAATAATAGTAATTAATCTGCTTACATAAAGTCAAATAGTTTTAAGTAAAAATTCTGGTGTCAAATATTTTTATGAAACTTGAGTAAAATTTCCGGGCTTTCTAGTATTAAATAAAAGAAAAATAATGTTTTATTTTCGTGAAATCACTTAAATATTGCATATTTTTATCTTATTTCTTGACAAACTATCAATTTACAGTTTCAATACTACTGAAAACAATTTAAAAAATCTTTAAATTACCGTAATTTCGGGTGTATAGCCCGCGTATCAAACAATCGTATTTCGAACCAGAAATTTTTAAAAATAAAATGTAACTTTTTAGATCACGGTAAATATTGGTCTTCAAATACTGAATAAAATTTCTGGGTCTAAACTGAATTGTTTGATCTGCGGGATATTCACCGGAAATTGCGGTACTTTAGTATTTCTTGAGAAAAACATATATTCACCAGTGTCGTAGCGCGGGCGTATAAACGTAAGTGTAGCATCAGGATGGGGTAAAGCACAGGCAAAATTTTCACGCTTTTACTCGAAATTTATGGTACCTATATTTTAGAAACGCAGTATTTCTCTCATTAAAAGACGGAAATTTCCTTTCGTTAAAAAATTGTGGGAAAGTTGCTTGCGCTGTCCTTGATGTTCAGTGTTGCCAGTGGGCTACTATTTTTTAATTCAGATTTCTTGATCGGCACCACTTTTTGAAATGGTAAAATTAGCCTCATTTAATATCATATTAATTAAGGTAAAAACAAGGGGGAAATTGCCATTTCAAAAGAATGCTGCTAATCAAGAAATCTGAAAAAAAGGGACCCACTGCCAACACTGTTGATGTTACGCCTATCCGTAAAACAATATATTAACCCGTTAACCTACGGTTTGGCAAATCCATAGCTACCACTAAAATTTAATAGAGATTTTCGCCTTGTTTAATCGTGGAATTTCGACGATTAAATTAAACTATATTTACTGTGAAATTTTAGTGGTAAGAAGAATTTACATTTGGCTCGATCATCGTACGCGGCCTATGCCCGTCATTGTAGGTTAAGGGGTAAATATAGAATAATATAATGCAGCTGTGAATAAAGAGAAAGAGACATATAGTGTAATGTCTACCAGGTGCGTGTGAAGTAATTGAGGCGGTTGATTTTGATCACAGAATGGTGGTTGCTGTTTGTTCACATCGCATTCAGTGTGGAAATCAAGACACAAAACAGTAACCAAAAAAATTTCATTTTCGCCTGAGGACGCTATGATTGTGTCTCTTACTGCAAATGAATAGAAATCCAGTGCGTTTTTAGATATTTATGATGCAATTTAACCCTCCAGCCGAGGGCAACTTTTTCAGTGGGTTAATTTTTTAAAATTAACTCATTAAAGCCGGTTGGCAAGAAAACTTGCCAGGTAAAGCGAACAAAATTTTCAAACTTGTGTATCAGTATTTTAGTTTAGAAATTTTCATATTATTTAATCTCAGATATTGGGCGATTAAATAAATCCAAATTACAAAGTGACAAAAACTGGTGTCGAAGAATTAAAAGAAGTGTAAAGAAGGCTCGTCGTTAATGGGTTAAGATATTTGCTTCCCAATTTGAGTAGAAGCAGACACTTTATTTAATTACAGATTAAATAATGAGAGAATAAGCCGAAATACGCTTTTAAAAAAGTGGTGGGAATCAGGCAACCTGAATGTTTTTAAGTTGCCTACCGGAACGCGAAAAAAGCGTTTGCCGCGGCTGGAGAATTAAGCTACTGGAAATTTTTTTGAAAGATAATTTTTTTCCAAAAGCAGATTGAAAAGATTTATGTTGTAATCAGTATTACCAGCGTGCTTCTTTTTTTAAATTCAGATTTCTTGATTGGCACCACTTTTCTGAAAATTCCCCTTGTTTGTGTCTTAATTAATAGGTCGTTAAATAAGGTTAAATAATTTTACTATTTCAAAAAAGTGATGCAGCTTAAGAAATCGGAATTAAAAAAAAGCCCACTGTTTTCACATTGGATAGTTTGACATGGTACCGACGATATCTGCTGCATCTTTAGCAGCTAAATATAAATTCTCATACCTGATAAAAGGAAGAATGTATATTTTCACACTGGTGACAGCAGGGTCCACCTACAGGTATTCATTTCGTCCTTGAAATGTTACATTATTTATCAAAAATATTTACAGTATTCTCATTTTTACATTGTTTGTTCTATGCTGTAAATATATCGGTTAGAAAGTGCATCACTAATATATTTTCGCAATATGTAATGAATAGAGATTGTGTTGAATAATACAACAATGCAAGAGTATGCCCATAGGAGAGACAAAATGGAAAAAAAGGAGAAAGCATGTTGTTTCAAAAGAGTTAAAAATAAAAATGTGTTTTAAAAATAAAACTCGTTATAAAATCAAAATTAATTCTCAATAATGAAATGACTACACTATTTTGAAACAATAATCTTTGTAGTTATTTTTACTAGTGTTTAGAGTAGATTATTTATATTTAGAAATAGTGGTAGACAAAATAATATAAAAATAAATAGTTGCTAGCTGCAGCCCTATAATGCGGTCGTTTTCGTCGTCTTACATTTATAACACAAATATGAGTTTTGTATTTTTTTTTACACATATCTCAGTTTTAAATTTCAAACAACATAGCTGCCAACTTTTACGCTTTTTTGTTACCACTAAAATTTAATTGAAATATTTGACTTAATTTATCTCTGATTTAGGCGATTATATAAGACAAAATTTACTTTTCAATTTTAATGGTAAGGAAAAAGCATAAAAGTTGGCAGCTATGAAACTTTATATAAAAATAAAATTTAACTTTAATAAAATTTAATGAAGATTGTTAGTTATTTTAAAGACAGGAAATTTTTCTGCTATCTCATTCTTTTATCGTAAGGACAGTTTTTTCGTTCTGTTATTTATTATTTAAAAAGAGAATTTCTTTTAAAAGAAAAGATAAATTTTATATAAAAAAAACTCACTGTTTATTCAAATATAATAATCTGACCAAAATGCTAATTATTTAATTTATAGCAATATTTCAAAAACATAATTAATTTCTCCAAACCACCTAACTGGATAATTAATTACTTTTAGAAAAAAAAATCGCGCAGTGAGATTTTTTTTTTAAATATTTTAATAATTGGTTTAAATTAAGTCACTGTGTCAGTTATCTTACAAGAGAGAGCTTAAGCAGTAATAGAATTTTTTATATGAATTATATATATATATATATTATACATTCTGTATTAATTTAAAGTAAAATTAAAGAAAATTAATTAAATCTTTAAATATTAAATATTTTTTTAACAAATTTTATGTAACATATATGTCTGCTTTTATGACTTTCTTGTAAATGTTTAAGATAATATGGAATAATGCTATATTTTTAGATTTTGAACAATTGGCATAGATATTAATTATTATATTTACCCGGGAGATTCTGCAACGAATAATTAATATATCTGACAAAATTTACGCTTTCACTGATGCGTACACTGATTTAAATTTCCAGGGAATATGACACCAAATTTTCCAATTAGGAATTTTCTATTTAATATTTAAATATGTATTCTATTTAATATTTATTATTTAATATCGAAATATTCATTATCGCGGTGATTTACAATAGAATTTGTACTATTTTTCGACGATTAAATAAGAAAAAAACTTCTTTTAAAAAATTGTGGTGAGATTACATTCACCTTGCAATATTTGAAATTCAAATAATTATGTTTTAAACATATAGGTCAAGAAATGACTGGCGTAATTTTATGTTTTTATTAAATACTCAGAAGCTTTAGCCTATTTATGTAGCTTTGCAGTTTTTTTCAAAAAACCCAAATGTTTCGAAAAGTCTTTATAATTTAGCCGTTTAATCATAGTTATTCCTTATTTGACTTCATTTATCGAGTGAAATGTCTAGTTCGACTTGTGTGTACCTTGGAATTATCTGTTTTCTAAGAGATGCATTTAGCATTATTATAAAATAGCTTTAAGACAAAAAGTTTATTTAAAAAAAATAATTGGATTTTAAAGTTTAATGCATTGATAATGAGAAGCCATGTTGTTCAAGAGAACAGGTGTGGTGTCTGCTAATGGTTGGTTGATTTTTGACGGCCAATTATCTGCACGAGGGATATAGGCCCAGGGGGGTGCCCTTCGTGGGGGTCTTTCTAAGGGAACCTAACCCGTATTTACGCATGGAAAATCCATGGCTCGAAGAAAAACACGAAAACTCCGAACGATTAGGCCGACGGGCGCGATTGGGTTAGAACCCAGCACCTCCCGTCTACCAGCTTCGAGAGCAGAACCTCTCAGCCACTGGTGGGGCGGTGCCTGCTAATGCAACACGACATGAAAAGAATCATTTTGCTTGCGCACCGTTACTTACTATGGTGTGATTTTCAAAAGCACTAATTATGTTCGGTGTTATATTGTCGGTACCATGTCAAACTATCCAATGTGAAAACAGTGGGCTACTTTTTTAAAATTCAGATTTCTTGATTGGCACAACTTTTCTGAAATAGTAAAATTCGCCTTTTTTCACCTTATTTAATGACATATCAATTAATGCGGAAACAAGGTAATTTTACCATTTCAGAAAAGTGGTGCCAATCAAGAAATTTGAATTTTAAAAAAGTAGCCAGCTGTTTTCGCACTGGATAGTTTGACATAGTGTCGACGATATGTAGACAGGTGTGTAGAAATCTAGGCACCAGCGGGCAGTCTCTCACCACTAAATTTTATTCATCTAATATTTCGTCAAAATTTTTTGTAGGAATTGTAATAAAATTTAAGCGAAGAAAACTAATAAAATTTAGTGGTGAGACACAGCCCGCTGGTGCCTAGATTTTTACACCCCTGTATGTAGAGAGTGAGTGTTTTAAACAGAAACCCGAACAAAGAAAACATAGAATTTATGAATTTTTTATTCATATTTCGAAGAGTGACAAAATATACTGAAAATGTCCTTCTGCTCGAAGATATGTCATTTTATCCAGGATTAATTTTCGTTTACTCTGCTGTCTCGATGGTTTCCCGTTGTCGCCATGCACACTAAAACGGGTGACATTTCAAATTATATTGCTCTTATTTAGTACCTGTACATCTGTAAATGCATCAGAAAACTTGTTTTGCAGGTTTTGGTATGAGAAAGATATTGCTCAACAACTCAACACACACACACAAAAAAAAAAAAAAAACAGTGTTGCGTGTTTATAAATCATGGCAACTAACAACTTAAACGTGCTACATGCATGGAATTATTAATACTAGAACGGCCGTTAGCGGTAATTTTGGCCGCTACCATATGAATATGTTTCGGTTCAAACAAGAAATTTCATTATTAAAAAGTTTAAAATATACAAAGAAGAAAAACGTTAAATAAAAAAGTTAAACTGTTTTAAATCAAAATTCAGGTGTGAAATATTTATATAAAACTTGACTAAATTTTCCGTCCTTTCTAGTGTTAAATAAAAAGGAACTGACATATCCTTAAAATAGTGAAGCTTCAACTGTAACCACTTTGGGAGTGATTGGTTTTTACCGGATGAAACTTCCACCAGTAAATTTAAATAGAAAGTTTCTTATTTAAATGCCTTATTAAATGCAAATTTTCAGTTATAAATAATCGCAGAAACAGATATTCATTTTTACCGGTGGAACTTTACTTTAGCGGTATTCAGGCTCTTCGTTTCCGCCATGTTGGGACAACCTAAACAAACTCCGGTCAGTTTCAGTGAAAAAGATTCAATACAGGGGCAAACTAAAACCAGTAAAAACTAACAGAAAATTTTACTAGATTTGTAAATAAATATTTATATGAATTAGGCGCTTAAATAAGACGAACTTTTCTATTCAAATTTATTGGTGGAAGATTTACACCAGAGGTAGTCAGAAACTGTTGATACGATTTAAAAAAACAGCCGCCATCTTGTGACAACATTCTCAGATACTTCACTCGCATCTGGTAGACAGTACATTGTATGCCTCCAACTCATTATTCATCACTCCATTGCTACATAACACCGTAACTACAGACGAGACCACGACCACTAAATACCATGGAACTATTAATAAAGAGGAACTGACGTATCCTTAAAATAGTAAAGCTTCAACTGTAACCGCTATCGCAGACGTTGTTTAACGCCGGAAGACACTTCTACCAGTACCGTAATTTCCGGCGTATGATCCGCGGATCAAACAATTCTGTTTGGACCCAGAAAGTTTATTTAGTTATTGAAGCCAAATATTTACCACGATTTAGGCAGTTACATTTTATTTAAAACATTTTCTGGGTCGAAAAATGATTGTTTGGCCCGCGGATTATACGCCGGAAATTACGGTAGATTTATATACAAATCTTCAAATTAATTGAACTCCTTATTATTACAAAATTTCAGTCATAAATAATGGTAGGAACAGATTTTCATTTTTACTGGTAGCAGTTTACTTTGGCGGTAGTTAGGTCTTGCGTTTCCTCCATATTCTGACTACCAGGGAAACAAACTGACAATTTTACAAGGTATTCTGACACCAGTAAAATCAAATAGAAATTTTTATGACATTTTTGAGAAAAATTTCTATGAAACAAACGCTTAAATAAGACGAAATTTTCTATTCAATTTTACTGGTGGAATGTTTGTCCTGGCGGTAATCAGAAACTGAAGATCCTATTTAATAAAATCAGCCGCCATCTTGTGACAACCTACTCAGTTACTTCACTCGCAACTGGTAGACAGTACACTATATATCTCCTTCTCTTTATTCATAACTCCATTCTAAATACAATGCCTAAGTGCTGAAATAAAAATTGCGGCTGTCAAAGATAATTTTTTTTTTCGGTATTTGTATAGTCACTTCAGTTTTCATACCAATAAAATCTCATAGATTTTCACGCCTTAGTTTATGAAACAAAAATGGTCTGAGAAGGAAACTTTAAGAAAATACTGGTGTCCAAATTCAATGTTAAAATGTGGTAAATCCAAATTCAATGTTCAATGTGTTCATTAAATGTTTCTCATTAAATAAAACGCAAAAATGCTATTCTTAATTTCTGGTATGAGCTCTAAATTTCTGAATAACACTGGAGGCCAAACTGGCAACCCTGATTCAGAGGGCGGTGCCTACAGGCACTCATCAGATATGCGTATTTTAGTCCACTGTTACTCGCCCAGTAGTTGAAAATTCTCTTTTATATACTTTGTTCATGTTAACCCTCTCGCAGCGTAATTCTTTTATCAAAATAGCTTCAAAAATTGCGTATTTAACTTCTTCGCGATGAGCGTCTTTTAAGAATTTTTATTCTTTTGACACCGGTTTTTCAAAACAAAAATTTTCGTCTGATTCAATCGGGAAATTTCTCCGATTAGATAAGGCAAATTTTAGAATAAAAAAATAACTGGTGGGAATGATCAAGGAGAGTTAATTAGACGGAAAAATGCATTCTTGATGAAATCTCGGGTTGCGCAAATTTTACTACTTTTACGTTGCCCGAGAAACACTCGGGTTGCGCAGCGAGAGGATTAAGCACGTTTAACGCTTTCAGTCTCTTCAAAACACTTCCATTTCTAAAATGTTGATACGAATGAAAGATGCCGGAATTTGCATACAAATTTATTTCCAAATAAAAATTGCTAGAGTTCCCATTCATAATAAAGGAAAATATATTATACCAAAATTGTGGTCCCAATGAGACGTTTGGAAATTACAGTTAAGTGGTTTCTTAAGCACGCCATCGCCCTTGAAAAGGTTAAGGTAATAAGTAAGATAATTTGTGCATTGGGTAGGTATGCTAAACCTGGTAAGCATTCCAAAGTCTTCATAAATGTTTAAGCTAGGTTTGTGGTCAGTAGGCCACCAAACTACCACCATTTACCCTTTCAGAGTCAAAGTACTTCTGTTTCTAAAATGTTGAAATGATTGATTGACATTACAATTTATAGCGAAACAGCACCAAAAACTGGCGATATGAAACAATTAAAATAATAAATCTTTATAAAACATCCCCATAAAATAAAACCAATAAATAGGACGGATTTCGAGCTGAAAATATTAACAGCTCGTCATCAGCTACAGTAAACACGTGTCTGTAAGGGGACAAGGTCAAAAATGAACTGAAAGGTAGAGAAAAGGGCTTGCAAAGAATGCGACAGATGGAGCTAGCTGAAAGGAGAGCATGCAGAAGACGAAAGTGTTGCCAAAATGATAGAAGAGAATTTGATAGGGAAAAATGGAAAAAAAATAAACAAAATTAAAATAAAATAAAATATGTAAATTAAAAAAATATTAATATAAATAATAATAATAAATAAATAAATATAAAAGAAAAAAAAAACAAGAAAAAATCACAAAAGATCCTTTTTTTAACAAAATAAAAAGAAAAGAAACAAGAGAAGAGGGAAAATAATTACAAAAGTAATTTCCACGCTGGAGAGAGGAAAGGAGATGATGGAGATCATTGACAAGATTATAAGAATTTTAGAAATAAAATATGCTTCATGAAAAGCTACGAAATCCTCTATGAAAATCTACGAAATCCATGAAAATCTACGAAAATCCAATAAATGTCTGTTATTAAATAAAGACAAAAATGTTATTCTTAATTTCTGGAATAACCTCGGAATTTCTGATTAGCAATGGAGGCCAAACTGGCAACCCTGTGTCAATCAACCATTTCATAATTTTACAAACAGAAATTACACTGTGCCGGAAACGGTTAACCATTTCAGTACCAAAGTAGTTTCAGTACTAAAATGTTGAAATAAATGTCTGGCACCGGAATTCACAAAAAGATTTATTTATAAATAAGAAAAAGGACTATATTTCACATACCTACCTATTCAATGGAAAAGATTTCAGAAAAATTCTGGTGCCAATGTGGTATTTGGGAATTAAAATTAACTGGTTTCATAAACATATTTCTGCCCCTTAAACGGCTAACACTAGAACTACCGGAAATTTGAGTCAAGTTTTATAAAAATATTTCACACCAGAATTTTGATTTAAAAGAGTTTAAATTTATTATTTAACCTTTTTTCTTCTTTGTACCTTTTTAACTTATTTCATAATCAAATTTGTAGTTTGAACCGAAACATATTCCTATGGTAGGCGTCAAAATGACGGCTCACGGTAGTTCTAGTGTTAACCGTTTCAGGGGCAAGGTGCTTCAATTCGTAAAATGCTGAAATGAGCGATCGACACCAGAATTTAAAAACAAATTTATTCCAAAGTATGAAACTGCCTTTTTTCAAGTGCTTAATAAAATGGAAATTTTCTTTTCAATATTCCGGTACCAATTTAGCATTTAGGAATAAAAATTATGTGGTCCAAAAATGAACCACCGCCCTTGAAGGGGTTAAGAACCACATAGCAGAAAAATATCGTCATGTGGATATTAATTGAATCCTTTTTTTAAAAATATTAACATTTTTTTTTTGTTTTAACCCTTTCAGGGGCAAGGCATTTCTATTAGTAAAATACTGAAAAGAATGAATGATACCGGAGTTTATAAAAAAAATATCACCAAATAAGTAAAAGCTTTTCTTCACGTATTTAATAAAAAGAAACATTTTAAATCAAAATTCTGGTGTCAATGTTCCATTTATGGATTAAAATTAGGTGGTCCAAAAATGAGCCACCGCCCTCGAAGTGGTTAATATATTAAAATTATACGAAGGTTGACAGCTATGCTTTTGCGCATTAACACTAGAACGCCGGGCAGGTGACAATTCGACACCGGCCAATTGACTAATTGTCTATTCGAACCAGAAATTTCTTTATAAAATAAGTTAAATATAAACTACACTGAAATGAGTTAAACAAATAACTTAAATAATTTTAAATAAATTTTCTGGTTTAAAATATTTTTATAAAACTTACGTAAAATTTCCCGGCATTCTAGTGTTAACAAATGATTCGTCCGACTATTAATAAAACTCATTATACCGAAGACTATCCATAACTATATATACTAACTATATGATTCTTCTTAAAAATATTAACACTTTTATGAATAACTCCTAGCCTTAAGAATTACAGTTTTCTTTAAATTATTGTTTTATTTGAGCTTTAATGGAATCAATTACGAAATCCTTTTATTTATTAACATGTTTGAGCTTTAGGAATTTCGAAAAATTATGCATCCAAAAATTTAACTTTCAAATGACTAATTATAAAATGTGTATAAATGTATTTATAATTAAATTATGTAAGCGAAACACAGTACAAATAGAAATCTCCTCAAACTTCAAAGTTTCTTAAAAACAATTTAATCAGAAAATTTCTAAATACACATTACTTCATATAAATGACAATTGTAGTAGGAAAACGAAATATGTCAATTTTTTACAGCAAAAAAATAAAATGATTCATTCGGAATGTGTTTTTGAATTCTTTTGATAGTTACTCATGAATTATTCAATTTTGATTTTTAGTTATCTTTATTTTAAAAGTACCGATTTATCATTTTCCTTCATGTTTAAAAAAAAAATCAAATTACATTCCTTTAATGTTTTTCAGCTTTATTGAACAATTTATATGCACATTTATTTTGATTAGATGTGTGACGTAAAACAATATTTTGAATATTTTCCCGAATCTAAAATAAATGTTTTAGAAATGTATAAATACTTATTTAAAATAAACAAATTTAAAAGGAAAATTTCATGAATATATTAGAGCACTTTAACATAAAATTAGCATGCATTTACGTTACGTGAAAACAAATACGTAAAAACTCAGGTAACGTAATAATTACGTAAAATTTTCTTTTCATTAAACACATATAATATATATAAATATATATGTATTATTTCAATATCTGCAAATCTTTATTAACCCTTTGAGGGGCAAGCAATTGCGTTTGTTTAATGCTGAATACCCAAAGGAAATTTTGAAAAAAATTATTTCAATATAAGGAAAAGCAATTTTTCAACCTTTTTCCCCTCAAAGTTATAAAAATAAAACTTAATTAAAAGTTTCTGGTGTAAGACATAATTAAATTTAGCCCTTAAATGCACGATCTTTTATTTTGTTTCGAAAAATTTATATATGATACTCTGAAAGGTTTATATCACAGGAAAAATAATGAAAAAAATCAGAGATATATTTTTCATATAATACATCAACCTTTTCTTATGTTTCACATCTGCAATACAAGCTGTACAAACAGTTTCTAAAAGCAGTAGATCGTAAACCATCGGTGTTTTCCTCTGTCACAAAATAATCACCGTCCGTTATGGAAAATCATTTTAAACTACCGCTTTACTCCATCGCTATGAAAAAATCTCGTGCCTTTGATAATGCACTAACTCAATTCAATTATGATACACGAAATCATACTATCAAATTAATGAAGAAAGAAAGAAAAAACGTCATAAAATGTAGCATTTTACATGCCTTCATTGATGTCTACAGTATCTTACATATTAGGAACAAACAGAAACAATTCTGCCTGTTAGATGGCGTAAATTTATTTCAAATCTCCGATGTATAACTACAAAAAAGCATCACGTATGTATAAAAGTTGAAAATGGCGAAAAACGAAAGTTCTAGAACTTTATGCATAGCTGCCAACTAGTATGGATTTATTGTACCACAAAGATTTAATAGAAATTTTTGACTTATTTAAACGTTAAAATTTCTTGAACTTCTGTGATTCAATTAGCTAAAATTTACTATTAAATTTTTGTGGTATGAAAAATCCGTACAAGTTGGCATCTGTGTTCTTGGAACTCCGGAGGAAAAAACCCACCACCCCCTGATCTCTAGGCCTGAGTGGTGACATAAAAATAGCGGCTGGCGAAAGCAGATTTTATTTAACATACAGTGGCGGTTAAAATTGTGGACACTTTTGGAAAATTTTATGTTTTCTAACTCTGTATGCTTATAGAAAATGTTACGTTTCTCAAAATGTAAACTCTTATATATCATTTTTAAGACAATTTAATACCGATTTCAATACAAAAAACAAAATTCAAATATTTGCAATACAAGAAAAAATTATGCTTACTTTAATCTGAAAAACAAACACGCTGATAAAGTGGATTGTAATTTCTAAATTTTCAGTGCAATCACTGTTCTTGTTCTGGGACCAATCAAATGTTAGTAACTGCCTGCAGAAGCTGACATCATGCTTAAAGTTGGAACAAGTCATTATTGTGCTTTTTTCTGCAAAAGGAGGACTGTTTTTATGTAATCAAATTACAAGCAAGAAATTTTGTTAAAATTTTTAAGGTTTTAGTAGGAATTTTTGTAAATAATTTTATTATTTAGTCAGAAAGCAATGACATCAAATGAAAGAGTAGACTGGACACCTAGAATGAGAACTAAGATTATTATGTCACAAGAATGTGGTCTTTCCTATGCTGAAATCGCAAGACAGATTGGTGGTTCAGTGACTGTATCTGGAGTCCGAAAGTTTTGTTTACGATATCAGGAGACAAATTCAATAAAAAACAAAGCATCAAAAGGCCGAAAAAAGTACACCACATCTGTTGTTAACAGAAAAATAAAAAAACTATGCCTTCAAGATAGAAGAATGTCATCAGCGGCCATCAGAAGTATACTGAATGATGCTGGTGTTTCCGTCAGTTGAAGAACAATCAGGAGAAGATTATCATATGTTGGACTAAAAGGTAGAATTCAACAAAAAAATCTTGATCTCAATATACAGCAGCGCAAAAAATACTACAGTGGGCAAAGGAACACATTAATTAGACAAATGATCAGTGGTCACAAGTTATATGGAGTTATGAAACTAAGGTATTGTTATTCGGTAGTGATGGGCGATAATATGTAAGACGTAAAATAGCAGAAGAGCTACATATTGAGTACATTCAGGCAACTGTGAAGAATCCAGTTAGTGTTATGATTTAGTCGTGCATGGCAGCAGAAGATATTGGTCACATTTGCATAATCGATGAAACACTGAATGTAACACACATTGACACTATTCTAGAACCAAAACTTATACTTTCGATCTAGGATCTCTTTCTCAACAATGTTGCATTTATTTTTCAGCAGGATTCTGCTCCTTGCCACACATTGAAATAGTGGTTTAGTACAACAAGCACTGAATTGCTGTCAAGGCCAGAAAATAGTCCTGACCTCAATCTTATTGAGAAATTGTTGCACCGTTTGAAAACTCTTGTAAGAATGAGGCTCCCGTCAAATAAAAGTGAACTAATTCAGGCTATATAAGTTTCCTGGTATAATGTAATAACAACGGAAGAGCTTAAAATTATCATCAGCTCAATGAACCATCGACATGAAGCTGTAATAAAAAATAAAGACTACCCTACTAAGTACTGATAACTCACTGCAATCATCAGTATCTAATGTATCTCGATAAATATTGCCGCTTATTTTTTGTATCTATTGTAAATAATTGGATTTATTTTTGTATTGAAATTAGTATTAAATTTTCTTTAAAATGATATGTAAAAGTTTGCATTTTGTGAAACGTAATATTTTCGACAAGCATACAAAGGGAGAAAGCATAAAAATTTCCAAAAGTGTCCACAACTTTGGCCACCACTGTATGTACGGTCCCTTAAATTTAGACACCAATATTTTATAAAAAAGTTCTTTGACAGACTTAATCTCAGAAAAATGAAGCGGAAAAAACTTAAAAAAATAATTGGTACCAAAATTCAAGGATAGTACACTCGCTGAAAAAAATTGGCCTTCGGCAGGCGCCATTTTTGTGTCAGCGCTCAGGCCTAGTAATGGAGTTATGTATAAAGAGGGGGAGACATTAGTGTATTGTCTAACAGTTGTGAGTGAAGTTACTGAGGAGGTTGTCACAAGATGGTGGATGATTTTTTACATCGGATTAACAATTTCTGACTGGCGCCAGAGCAAACTTCCACCAGTAAATTTTGAATAGAAAATTTTGCTTATTTTAGCGTCTTTTTCATGAAAAATTTCTCTTACAAATATTGTTAAAATTTCTACTTATTTTTACTGATGGCAGTTTGCCCGGGTATAATATTTTTCCACTGACTTTACCAGGGGGTGTCCTACGTTCTCACAATATGCAGTAACCGCAGTACTTGACTACCGCCAAATTAAACTCCTACCAGTAAAAATGAAAATATGTTTTTGCCGTTACTTAAGACTGAAATTGCGCTTTAATAAAGCGTTTAAATAAGGAGAAAATGTCTATTTAAATTTACTGGTGAAAGTTTATCCGGCGGCAATCAACCCCATTAAAAGCGGTTACAGTTGAAGCTTCACTTTTTTTAAGGACATGTATGTTCCTCTTTATTAATAGGGCTCCTCTTTAGTTTTCCTTTAACTGTTTTTTTTTTTTCACACGATAAATTAAAAACCAGCACCCGGCACCACTTCTTTTTTATTAAAATATTCGGCTTTGTACAATCCAAAAAGGTACGCCATTTGACAAACCAAAGATTACAGTTAAAATTAAGTGGTATCCAAAAGCTTTTAGTATCGAATATAGCAAACACTTTTTGCCCGTGAGGCACTCGGGCACGACAGTTAAGGCATGTGCCTACCTTCGAGGCAGTTTTTTTTTTTTTTGAAAAAAATATGAATTTTTTATCAAACACATGTGTTTTTAGTTAAAACAGGTAATAAAACTATGAATTCATATAAATTTTTAATTGAATTTAATTAACTTTTCAAATTTAGTCAGTATTTAGTCAAATTTTAGTAAAGAATTGCGTTTACGCCAAACCTTTTATAACGAAATCTATTCAATATATTTCACTTTTTTTTTCAACAATATATCAGTAAACCACTTACCTGTGTTATGAAACAAAGATTTGCTATACCTCTTAAATTTGTTAACATGTACCATATTTTGTATACAAAACATGATTTAATATTGAAAATAAAAATAGCACTTTAATTAAGATATACAAACTTACAAGCTATATTTTGCTTCATAACATACAAATAGATGAGCAGAACCTTGTTACAAAATTTTATTTCAATATCTTGACATTTGACATTTGAAGTCCACCGAAGTGGAGATTGCTTTGAGGCCTGTAGCTACGATGGCTGTCGCCTCGAATGATTCTTATTATACATCGAAACAACAACAAGTCACATCAATTTTTATTACCATTACATTAATTTATATAACTACAAAGGGACATTCACAATTACATCCATGTCTTACGCAGGGACTCGAACCTGGGCCCTCAGAGTGACAGCAGCCTCCGCTTACTGACCACGCCACCGGGCGACCTATCAATACCTTAAAAACTTTTTAAGAAAGGATGTTTCTCGTAAACGTACACTATGAAAATCGCAGCTTTCTAGAAAACGCGAATTAAGATTTTGATATAGAAAAAATATATATGTCTAAAGTTTACAACTTTAAAATCCACCCTATTTGTAGGTGTTTATATATTTTTGTATATATTATATATTATATACTTTTGTATTAAAATGTATTGTTTTCCTTTCTGTGGCTCTTTAAACGGGCACTTCCTGTATCAGAAAGTTCCTTTCCGGTTTATATTTTGGGCTATAACTTTGCTTCAAATTAACTTCGAACTCAAACTAAGGCATTTTTGGAATCCTAAGGCTAATGTCAGACGAACGGCTTTTTGCACGCTTTTTTACTTACGTATTATCCCTACACAATGCTAGCGGCATTGTGTAGGGATAATACGTAAGTAAAAAGGCGTGCAAAAAGACGTCCGTCTGACATTAGCCTAAATGTTTGAACTTTAATTTAAAATGTTATAAAAAATATATAAATTTTTCGCAAAAACAGCTATTTGAGGGTAGGCACATACCTTAAGGGGTTAATAGTAGTGCTCACGATTATACGTATAACACATATAAAACGTATTATACCGATTCGGATTTTAGATAGGTATAATGTGGTAAAAGCGGATCTCTATGTATACGTTTTATACGTAATATACGTATAATCGCGAGCACTAGTTAACACGTTGAGTGCCTCGATGACTGACACTGAAGCGCTGAAAATTTTCAATGTTTAAAGGTAATTTTTAAGAAAGTATAATCCTGTAATAAATAAAAGGTAGGTAAATTTAAAATATTTGTTCAGTAATTATTTAAAACAATGTTTATTTTTTCAGTTTTGTATCATATTTTAGACGTCAGCCATCGGTAAATGACGCGTTTTAAATGGAAAGTTCGCTGTCAGCCACCGGTGGCTGACGTAGCGCTTAACGTGTTAATAGTCCCATTCAGGGGGCGGTGAAAAACCATCGAATTCTCAAAAGTAAAATTAAAAAGGAAATTTTTGAAAGTGAATTTTGAAAAGGGAAAAATATTACTCGCGCAAAGCAAAAGAAAATAGATGCACGTAAATTCAACTTTAAATTAGAAGAAAAAAAAAAGAATTAATAGTATTTTAAGACGAAAATAGAAAAATTAAATGGATAGAATTTGGAGTATCTTTAGATATGTAAAATTTTAAGACATGTTAGATTTATAAGAAGAAAAATTTTGAAAGGGAATTTTCAAAAAGGGAAATTATTACTTGCGCAAAGCCAAAATGAAATATAGACGCGTAAAATCAATTAGATTTTGAAAGGGGAAAAGTAAAAAAAAAAAGAAGTATTAGTATTTCAAGACGAAACAAATAAAACTAAATGGGAAAAATTTAAATAGGTGGAATATTAAAATATATTATATATTCAGGGTATTTTAAAAATGTAAAAGCAGGTAGAGGGGACCTACACAAGCAGATTTCGTATTGGTGTGTGTGTTCGGAAATGCAGCGTTGAGGCAATAGAGGATGCTCTTTAGTGCGGCTGATGAAAGCACTTCGCTGGCTTGAATCGTCATTCCCCGCACGGATTTTGAGCAACATCATCAATCAAAACACACAACTGACATGCAATTCATGTAACGGGGTTTCCCACGGAAATGGATTGGCTGTTCAAAGTATTTACATGGAACGATTCCCGGGTAGGATTCCGGCGGATCCCAGAACATTTGAGTGTATTCATTAGGAGTTATGCGTGAGTGGATCTTTTTATGCTTCCAGGCGTGATAAGGGCACTGTAAGATATCGCAGAATTCCTACAGTGGAAGAAGCAATATTACGCACAGTAGAGGATAGTCCTTCGACAAGCTCGAGAGCTGTTGGACGTGTGTTGGGTGCGAGCCATTTCCTTGCTTAACCCTATACGTGAAATGCATGTCGGCAAGCTCAGCATTGGTGTAAAGTTGCATGTTGCTCGAAATCGTCAGGGAATGACGATTCAAGCCAGCGAAGAGCTTTCATACGCCGAACTTAACCGCTCCTTCTACTGCCTCAACGCTGCATTTCTGTACCGACATTCCTATACAAAATCTGCTTATTTAGGTCCCCCTGTACCTCCCTTTACATTTCTGACAAATATTTTTGAAACACCCTGTATATGTATGTATATAGTTAACCCCTTGTGCATTAACCACCAGTAAAAGAAAATTTCTCCTTAAACGCCTTATCGATGCGAAATTTCAGTTCCGTCATTTTCTCCTCATTTAAACGCTTTCTTAAAACGAAATTTCAGTCTTAAATAATGGCAAAGGCAGATTTTCATTTATGCTGGTAGGTGTTTACTTTGGCGGTAGTCAAGTCCTGCGTTTACGCCATATTGTGACAACGTAGACTCCCCCCCCCCCCCAATGGTATAGTCAGTGAAAAAATTAATACCTACGCAATTTGTCACCAGTAAAAATGAGTAGAAATTTTAACAGTATTTGTGAGAGAAATTGTTCATGAAAAAGCCGCTAAATTAAGGCAAAATTTTCTATTCAAAATTTACTGGAGGAAGTTTGCTCTGGTTCCAGTCAGAAACTGTTAATCCCATGTAAAAAATCAGCCGCCATCTTGTGACAATCTCCTCAATCACTTCATTCGACACTGGTAGACAATACACTATATGTCTCCTCCTCTTTATTTATAACCCCATTAATTCAAACCAGTCTTTAACAGAAAAAAGTGGAACATGTTAGAGTTATACATTGTTATTTGGTTAGATTATACATTGTTATAAATATTGTTTAATATCAAATTATTATATGAAAGTACTATTAAAAGTAAAGTTTTCTAAACTGTATTCAACAATAACTATCTTTTAGCTTAATCGATTTCCGTTAACTATCAAAATTACACAGTATTATATTTGTAGAATCATTTCTCGACAATTATTTTTTACTATAGTTTATACATTTCTACAAATGCACTAATAATATTCACTTTATTTATTCTGTTATTATATAAAGCAGGGGTGGCCAACAGTGGCACGCCAACCCCATTAATTCAAACCAGTCTTTAACAGAAAAAAGTGGAACATGTTAGAGTTATACATTGTTATTTGGTTAGATTATACATTGTTATAAATATTGTTTAATATCAAATTATTATATGAAAGTACTATTATAAGCAAAGTTTTCTAAACTGTATTCAACAATAACTATCTTTTAGCTTAATCGATTTCCGTTAACTATCAAAATTACACAGTATTATATTTGTAGAATCATTTCTCGACAATTATTTTTTACTATAGTTTATACATTTCTACAAATGCACTAATAATATTCACTTTATTTATTCTGTTATTATATAAAGCAGGGGTGGCCAACAGTGGCACGCCTGATACCACTAAAATTTTCCAGAAAAATTCGACTTCTTGAATCGCAGAGATTCGATGATTAGATATGGCAATGATTACTGTAAAATTTTAGTGGTGTGGCGCGTGCCACTGTTGGCCACCCCTGATATAAAGGGATATTACTCTTGCATCAAGCAATCTAAATAAAAATCCTGCCCAAAAGACAACAATGATTTGAAGACTAAACAGACAGTTCCTGACTAAACATATCGACACTTAAAAGTGCAGATGTGCAATCGCCAAATTTTCTATTCCGTGGAAAACCAAAAAAGATGTTTTGTCTCTAGCATAACTCAAGAAGTAAAAGCGATTTTGCTTTTTAGGGCTCATTATATGCAATATTTGCAGAAGCGTTTTTAAATACAGATCTTGTTGTTTAGAGACGTTTACATAGCTGTCAAGTTTTACGCTTTTACTCCTACCAATATTTTTTAACAAAGAAATTTGTCTTATTTGATCTTCGAAAACATAGGTTTAAATAAGGCAAATTTTTCTGTTCAAAAATAGTGGTGGAGAAAAAGGGTAAAATTTGGCAGCTATGTGTTTATATAAATAAAATCACTTAATCATTTTTTTTTCATTTTCAGAGACAGCTTGTTGAGCAAAAACAAAAGCAAAAGCGACAGATTCCCGGAATGGTACATGCATCAGACTCTAGACCACAGACTGCAAGGGCATGGAGAGGCAGCAAAGAAGAAGCAAAACCGCTGATGACTGGTTACAGTATCAACCGCAACAATCAAGGAGTCGTACTCTGTAAGCTATTTTAATAATTTATGTACTACTATTTATTATAAATAATAAGTATTCTGATATAAAACATTCGCAATAACTTTTCAAATAAAGTTTGCGTCATTGACATCAAGTAGTCACAAAAAAAAATTGCATTATCCATTTTACTAGCGATTAATACATTTTGTCTTTTTTTGAGTTCCTGTATGGCAGCGATGTAATTATAATCGCTATTTTCGAATTTATTCTTCTTCCTATTTCAGTAAAAACGGACCCCGTACCAGAAGGCTTATACGTAATTATAAGATATATATAATTAAAAGTACATTTTCAGCACCAAAAATTTAACAGCTATCGAACACTAGATCCGGTAGTATTCAGCGTACCGTCATTTGTGCCGTAGCGACAGTTCACCAGTTATTTAAAAATAAATTTATCCCCCTAATTCTCGCTCCCGTCAAAATCACGGGCTGAGGTATCATTCGTCATTTATCGTGCCCGTATTATTTCCGGGCTGGAGATTTATTGCTGGAAAAAACTTCTGAAACCAGAAAAATTTAACTGGTATTTCGGTCTGAAGTCATTGAATAGCAGCGTTCGGGTTTGGTTTTAGGCGCTGATTGTGATGTTCGACTTAGTATTGCACATTTCGAAATATATCACACTCAAAAAAATTATTAATAATCAAAATTTAATGTGTATTATAGTATTTCAAATATTATTTGTAAAAATTTGGTTGATGGTGATGAATAAAGATCTAAAATGTGAAAAAAAAGGTCTTATTCGCATTAATTTGTATGGTGTAAAACAAACATTAAAACACAGAATTCTCGCATGATGGCTCTTCCACAAATGTGAATTTGTTCTATTACTTCTTTCTTTTCGCCTTAAAAAAAAAAAAAAAAAAAAAAAAAAAAAAAAAAAAAAAAAAAAAAAAAAAAAACTAATTGCATATTTTATATAGAAACCTTATAATTGTTCAACTGCTGTAATACAAAAATTGGCACTTTTTTATGGTTTTTACAAATATTAAGCTACCATTAAGGGGTTAACTTGCTGAGCTTACTTTGCCGCCTGAGCTGGTAAACAATATCGAGCAAAAATCTTATAACACATAGCATGTTGTTTTTCAAAAAAGAAAGATGAGATGATACTTGGCGCTATACAATATTAACTAATTAAAACAATGACCTGAGCACCAAAAGCACCAAATGCTGCAAACTACTTTCTGTAATAGTTAGCACACCATCTACAACATACACATAAGTATTTTTTAATAATTTAGTATTATATTAGCTGATAAGTCGAAACAATACGCACTGAATATTTTTAAAGTTGAATGTTGCATAGCATTAAATAATAAATACTAAAATTGTGATGTTTGATGAGCAGAACAAAATGTAGTAAAAAGTATGCAATATTTACTATAAGACCATTGGTGTAATATTATGCAACCTGTGTACGCGGGACATAGAGCTAACACTATTTTAGAATAGAAAAATTTGCCATATTTTGTGACAGAAACATTTCGATAAAATAAGACGAAGCTTATATTTTGCCGAATTTCTAGGTCAAACCACTTCCAGGCAAAAATGCTGAAGGCCCTAACTTTAGAGCGTTCTACATTCAAGAACAATATCGTGCATGACCATTACTTTGAAATATTTGGTTTTTTTTATATAAGAATGGAGTACACTGTTCGTTTTCTTAAACAGAAAATATATATGAACAGGGAAACAGTCGCCCGGATTACCTAGAACCCTTATTTTTATTTATTTATTTTTTTTTTTTTTGTCACATACATAATTTTAGATGTAATTTCATTTTCTTCTTTAACACTGAAAGCACAAAACAATTATTGTTGTATTCATTAAATGATGTTTAACTCATCTATAGGTATAGAGTGGCGATGAAAAAAAATATATATATCGTGAAATTACCGAAAAATAACGAGGCCTGCTGGAAACATTTTAAACTTCTTCCTATAAATCGACGATTTGCGGGACTTCTAAAAATAGCTGGATGTCAGATCCACACGTGAGTCTTTTATTTTAACAAGGGAAATATTCTTTAATTATTCTGGCCAGCGCTCGTCCAGACAGAAAAATTCTAACTGAAAGAGACGCTAAGTTTCGCTTGCCACGCATTTTTTCAACACACAACCATATAATGACCTCCTTGGAAAATAGCAGGGGGTTACCACTTGCAGGGAAAAAAGGATCACGTGAATTGGTGTCAGAACAGTGGCTGATACTCACAGCTACACTAAGGGAATGCATAGGTGGAGAAAATTCCCTTCATACAAGTGCAGGGGTCGCAGCATATAGGACAAATTTTATTGTTCTTACAAGTGTCTTTTATCAATAATCTTCAAGAGACATTTTTACAAGAATTGCAATAGGAACGTATCATAAGGGTTATTCATAAAAGATACTGGTAAGAACAATAGAATTTCTCGTATATACTGCGACCCCTGCAAGTTTCATCCCTTCACTTGCGAAGACTACTTCTAGTGCTATTAGAAGAAGCACTTCCAATGCTAAATTGCTAAAATGATTAAAAGACACCGTATTTATGAACAAATTTATATGAAACTAAGTAAAAGTTTTTCTTCGTGTGCATTATATCAAGAAAAATTCAATTCCTAAATTTCGGTGCCAATGTGGCGTTCGGGAATTAAAATTAAATGGTATATATAATATACCGGTGTCCTTAAAGGGGTTAATTGTTGCGTGTTGGTGGAAGAAGAGTTTGCTTGAACCGCAGTTATATTATCTGTGGATTATACGCCTGATATTATGGTAATAGTTCTTCCTTTCTTGTTTTCTACATTGATCTTGTAATGTTTCATTAATTAAAGTATTACTTTTCATTTTCACTTCAAATGCTCTCTCACTCGCTATCGTCTTAAAAAATATAGAGAACAGAAAACTATCTTCATAAAGGTCATTCTTAAGTAACGTGTAAATTTTGAAGTAAATTTTCTCTTTCTCTTTAGAAAATTATTTAAGGTTCAAAATTTTAGACTTCTGTATTTCATACAAATTATGTAAAGTACGCGTCTTCAAACTGTGGCTCGCGGGCCACCTAAATATTACTTTTCTAGTACAGAGAATTTTGCTTTATTTATGAACAGAATCTTTCCAAGATGATGATTACCTTTCGGAATTTGTAGTAGCAAATAAATCAGCAGGCAAAATCAAAAAGGAAGGAGACTCCTATTGTAAGGGAATGGTTACCCTACCGGATACATAGTTCATTAAACTTTTAAATTTTATCAAACATTTATGACAATGATGTGTGGAAATGAATGATTCTGTGCTCATATTGCCAGAAAAATCTTATTTTAAGTTAAACTACTATATGTAATACAGGGGTGTCAAACTGTGGCCCGCCCGATACCACAATTTTTAAAGAAGTAGTCGACTTCTTTAATGGCAGAGATTCGATGATTAGATAAGGCAGTGATTTCTAAAAAAAATTGTGGTTTACAGCGAGTCACAGTTTTGCACTCCTGGTGTAATATTACGCAGTTTTTGGAAAATAAATTAAAAACATTACACAGCAAAAATATAGAAAACAATTCCAGCTGATCTTTCTAAAATTTTATTATGATGTTTTATAGACTTTAAGAGCGAAACATTTAGCTAGTTATGAGACTAGATGCAAAATACACAGCTACTTCTGAAAGTAAGTTAGAGTAAGTTTTGAAAGAAAGTTCACATAGCTAGTTGTGAAATTATGTGTTAAACACATAGTGTCAAATTTGGCAGACAGAAATTGCGAGTAAGATAAAATTATATGCTAACATAATTTTTTTAGGCTTTGAGAGTGAAATCTTTGGGAGCATGAGTTGCACCGAAATTAGTTCCTTCTCTCTTGCTTATATTTAGAAGTTATAAACATTAAAGTTTTACTTTTCACATTTAATAGAAACAAATTCATAATATATAACATACCCGAGATTTAACATTGTTTTGATACGTAGATTTGCATGTTAGTGAAGAATGACCAAGTATTTAGTCCGAGAGGCAGCGACATTTTCCCTTAAAATTGCATGCAAGTTGACGTTCAAATATGTAATCAATCACAAAACAGGCGTCATCTGTCGAGACTGCAGAGGGTGCGGCCCAAAATTCTGCAATATATACTTAGTCAAACAAAAATGAATGCCAACCCGATTAGACAAGATCGCTATAGGTCACGGTAATATCCTCTAATCTCCTGTAAACCGGTTTCAATGCAACGCCCATTCATCAGTGGTGGAAAATTGGCGCAGAGGCGGAGCCTATTGACACCACTAAATTTTTATGGTATTATTCAGTTTAATAAAAACTCAGAAATTTGATCATTATATAAGAGGCAAAATACTGCTATAGTTTAGTGGTGTCAATAGGCTCCACCCCTGCGCCAATTTTCCACCACTGCATTCATTGAAAAAATATTATGGACACCGAGGCCGCATCTACCGCTATCGCGAGAGCTCATGGCTGTTTTTGTTACTGATTAAACTTTTCATGGATGGCAGCATCATATGAGATCGAACTGAAAAACTATCCCCTGTAAACTGATCATAATATATCATTTTTCTTCTTGTATGACATAGAAAGTTCAATTATGCTTCTGAAATAGAGCATTAAATAACATATCTATTTCGTTTTGGAACTTTGAGTTGGAAAATCTCACATTGACAATTTTTCTGCACGAGACACTTTTTTTCAGAGAATTTCTGCATATAGATCTAACCAAAACAGGACTTCTTTTTTTTTTTTTACATTTTTTGAGTTAAACTTTCCAAAGATTAATTATCACAGAAAATATTTATTAACTCTTTGTGATAACATTTAAGTCTCGTAAACGTTAAATTAGGGTCGCCTCGTGATTTTGATAAAAATGCTGGATTTTTTTAAATTCAAAATTATTTGTTCTTTATAATCCATTTTAAATCTATTATAAATGAAAAGTATGCTTTTCATCTCCCTAAAAACAATTATTGTATGAGAGGATTAAGTAAGATCAATTACATATTTGAAGATTAACTTTATAAAAGGGTTAAGTAAAAAATGTCGCTGCCTGTCAAATTAAAACTTCATGTGCTGAAATGCAAATAATATTAAAGAGTGTGAATGAAAAATTCAAAATGCCACAAATAATTTTTTTCATGAAATATAAACTTAGCAATATCAATGAATAGTGCCAAACCTACAACATTTTGAGTAACTCTATTTCAGAACTAAAACATGAGCTTTACTTAACCCATTTGCATTATTAACGAATATACATTTCAGGAATTTATTTTTATGCAGGTGCTAGAAAATCTAAACAATAGGATATGCTTTACGCAATTACAGACGATTCCCAATTCCAACAAATAAAAGATCTTATTTCGGAATTTCCGGAATGAATTAGGAAAATCTGAATAAAACAGAATTTTCTGAAATGAACGCATATAAGCTCTAATGATGTAAATGAATTCATGATAGAAAGCTGTGATTAAATAAGATGTTGATTACTATTCTAAAATAGTGGTAATTATAAATCAGGTGGATCGGTTACTATGAAAATGGTATACCGTATACATAGCTGCCAACTTTTAAGCATTTTTTCTTACCACTAAAATTTTATAGTAAATATTGTCGTATTTAATCGTCGAAATCTCACCATTAAACACGGCGAAAATCTCTATTACATTTTAGTGGTAACAAAAAAGCGTAAAAGTTGGCAGCTATGCGTATAATACTTAGAAATTTGAAAAGAAATTACAATAGATGAAAATATTTTTATTCATATTTTTGTTTAGGTTATGATGGACCACTGCAATTTACAATGTCTCCTAACAATCCGGATGCCATGCCCAGCATTCAAGTAACATCACAAGTTGTTGAAACAGAAAAGAAAGAGGATATAGAAAAGCCTCCTGATCCTGCAGGTGAACGAATTATTTCATTGACCATATTTTTATGTGTAAAATTATATTTATATAGTTTTTGTTTTAAATATTCTTTGTTACTGTAAAATATTAGATACACGAGGCCCCCATTGGTCTCCCTTTCTAATAATAGTAGGAAAAATGGTGCACATGTCAATAGGGCATGAAACTGTCTGGAAAAATTACGAAAATAAAAAAAAATCAAAAAGAATATTTCTCCTCAAATTATCACGGAATTCTGCGATGAAATAAAGCGAAATTTTCTTTCCAGAATGTCTGGTGTAAGTTTTTCTAGCGGGCGATCCCGGCCTGGTTCATATATGCTCCTTACCATTCACCAATTTAGAAACATATTGGTGTTTTATTTCTATTGAAATGTTGGTGAAACCTAAAACGAAGATTTTTATTTAAATATTAGTATTAAAAAAACGGACTAAAGACATACCCGAATATTCATAATCAAAAATTTTAGCAAATTACAGACAAACAGTGGCGTAGCTTTAGGGGATGGGAGGGGTCGATCATTTTACTACCAGTATTATTCTATGTTAATATTTTGCTTTCTTTAATAGTATAACATTCAATGATTAAATACAGCCAAATTTTCGGTAGTAAAGGGATCGAGTTCCCCTCCCCAATGCTATGCCAGTGCACACAAGTATTTTTGTGTTAAGAACGTCAATTAATATGTCAACAGTTTCGTTTGGAGCTTTCACTATTAAATTTTCTTTTCTAGAAACAAGTTTAGTTGTAATAATAATGTTTTTGAGATAATTCATTTTTAAAATCGTTATAAATAAATGAAGGGCTCACAACCATAGGGGACTTTGCGCCATTAAACCCCAATCAACCAACCAACCAACCAACCACAACCATAGTAGACCAAGTCCATTTTGAAAAAAAAATGAGATAGCTTATTTAGAATGTGCGTAAAATCTGTTTTAGCCCCTCCCACTGTGAACCAAGTCCATTTTCAGATACTTTATTATATAGGGGAGATGGGGGTACACGTAGACAGTTCGCATAAATATAGCTTTTTCTCATAACTGGATTAATTTCTATAAACAAAAACTAATCAATATAGTAAACAAAATTTTCTTTTGCACACGGTATTTTTTTTTAATTCACATGTATAGTTTTTCTTACATTTTTTACAGTCATTCAGGGTAACTTTGATCCGCATTTTCTCCATTTTCATATGCCACACTCTTATTTTAAGAATATTGTTCCAACTAGGGGCATAAAAGAGAAGAAATGATCCTAAATTATTGTATGACGATCAAAAAATTAAGGAATAATAATGATAAAAGCAATAAAAAATGAATTTTTAACCTGGTTCAAAGTTACCTAGATATTTAAGGTAACTTTGCACCATATGATAAATATTATCTAAAATAATTCATTATTAAAAAAATTATTATAATTAGGACAACTTTGAACACCAAAAAATGTTATCAGATATGTAAGGACTCCGAATTTACATTTCCCAACATCACAAGATTTGTATAATTTATGATATTGCAACAAATATTATGCATAAGAAAAGTGGAAGAAGAGAACCATGAATATTTAGAAATTAAAAAAAAAACTTTTCATTGTTCATGTAAAATATAAAAATGCAGTGAAAAACAATTTTCAATGTTTTAACTCAATAATATATCCATAGTTACAGTAATACATACTAGTACTAGTATTATTCAAATAAGAATAAAAAGTGTTGAATGTATGAAATGTCAAATTTGAGTAGCACCGCCCTGAATAACACCTTTAAATGAATTTTATGTATTTTACACATATTTGTGAAAATATTTACATGTTATATCTAATGCAGACTTTCGGTTGGTTGGCTGGTTGATTTTTGACGGCCGATTATCTACACTAGGGATATAGGCCCGGGGAGAGTGCCCTTTGTGGGGGTCTGTCTAAGGGAACCTAACCCGTATTTACGCATGGAAATCCATGGCTTGAAGAAAACCATGAAAACTCCGAACGATTAGGCCGACGGGCCAGATTGGGATCGAACCCAGCACCTCCTGTCAACCAGCTTCGAGAGCAGAACCTCTCAACTACTGGTCTGGCGCACACTTTCGGCATTTATATAAAATATACGAGCAAATATGGGAAATTTTTGACAGTAGCACCTATAATCAGTAAATTATAAACATCAGTACAACTTTGAGCCGGATCAAAGTTACCCTGAAAATATGGTAAAATGTTAGTGCCTTCTTATTTTACATTTTATTAACTATTAATAAATAAATAATCAAAATATATTAACACATTTACAACATTTAGATAATAATATGTCTGATAATTGAGTATATTGTTACTTATTATGAAAATTTAATTGAATTACAACAACTTCAAAACAGCATTCAAAATTAGCATTAGCTTGAAAACAGTACTTCACAAAAATGGTTAGATGATGCGTATAATGTTGCTATTTTCTAAAATAAAGAGTAGAAATCCCAGTTTAGAACCTTTCCAACAGAGCACAGTTCTGCAGTTTATTCAGTCTTTTGGTGTAAAAAATATTGAAAAATAGGAAGTGGTGAAAAGTTACAACCCATGGTTCAAAGTTACACTGAATGACTGTAACCGTTTTATAAATTCAAAAAATTGTTCACATTTGCCCCATCAATGATGTAGTTGTGAACACACGTAGAGCGCATGTGAACACAAGAAAAAATATCCTTTGACATACTTTTTATTCTGTTATTCATTTATCAATCATTAGTTATATTACCTGATAAATTCACCACAAAGAAAAAAATATATATGTATTCCTCTAGTTTCTGGGTGATATGTTTAAGCAAAAGTTTATAAAATGAAAATAAGTAGATTTTTTAGGGGAGTGGGCTTAGATTATTCATTAAGTATTGTTGCAATAAAATAAAAAAAAAGGAAGCAATATTAAAAAAGAAATTAAAAATTTTCAATTTTGCTTAGGGGTTTTTGTTTGGGGAAAATTTTAGGGAGGGAGCTTTTACATACTATTTATCGGAAATCTGCCGCAATACGAAAGATTCTCACTCCTTATTTACTTGTAAATTATTGATAAAAAAGGGTTTTTTAATGATTTAAAAAAAATCTCGACTATAACCCCCTCCTAACTTCTTTTGCTTTTGAAATAGGGGGGGGGGGGGGATTACAATCGGTATTTTACGGTAGTTATCAGTTTAAAAAATTTACTTTCTTAAAATATTACTGATATCTATCTCCATTCAAAGTATCATATACATAACTGTTTTAGAGTTTGAAGTAAGCTATCATTGCAAGTTTAAAACAAATATAATAGAAAAATTTGCAAAGTTGTTCAAGGTGACACTTTTGTATTAACAATGCATAAAAAATATTGTTGTAAACCGTTTAGTAAAATAATACATAACACTTATTGCATTTTATAAAACATTAAATTTATTTAAATTACAATTGAACGTAAACAGGCTTGTTGCTCTTTATTTACTTGCTGACAGATGTATTTGTGGAAGTTTAAATACAAAATCAACTTTGTATGATGGAAATGTCTTCTATTTCAGGAAAATTATATATATTGGATCTGACATTATTTCTCATGAAGTTAACTGAAATGAACAGAATCACAAAATGATTATTGGGGCACTTATGTAGTGTTCATATCTGCCCCAACTAGTCTGTTCACAAGTGCCCGACATTGCTGCTTCTGTTAAACTAATAAATCATTAACATTTCTCAATTTTAGAAGAAAAAGAACTGAATCAAAAAAAATTATTAGTATTCAGGGTATATGATAACACGTTGACGGACACTTGCGTTTATAGCCGTCAAAGCGAAGTTCACTATGTGGCATAATGATTGATTGACACCAAGATTTACATGAAAAAATATATAAAAATAAGTAAAAGCTTGACTTCACGTACATTAAATAATGCAAAATTTAGTTTTAAAATACTGGTGCCAATTTAGGAATTAAAATTAAGTGGTATATATAATATACCGGTGCCCTTCAAGGGATTAAAACACTCAAATTCAAATAAATGAATAAATAAATAAAGTTATTCGCTTATCAACTTGGAACAAACATTTTACTTTTGAGATCTAAAAACAGTGTTTTGGCTACAGAGGATAAAGAAAATGTCAAAGAGCTTCAAAATATTTTTACCATATGTCTACAGGTGCTGTGATCTTTCGTAACTTCTTTCAAAAAAAAAAAAAAAAAAACTTATAATAACTATTAAAAAATTGCGATGTTCACATCTGCCCCGTGTCCACATATGCCCCCATCTCCCCTATGTCATCTGTTTACAAACTTGGTTTACTGTGGGAGTGGATAAAACAGATTTTATGCACTCTCAAAATGGACCAGTGTTGCCAGATTGGGGACTTTTTTTTGTCCCCAAATTGTTGATTGTCACCGCTTTTTCTAAATAGAAATATTCGCCCTATTTAAAAACAGATTAAAAATTCTGAAAAATAGGCGAATTATACTAGTTAAAAAAAGTGGTGACAATCAAATAATCTGAATTTAAAAAGTCCCCAATCTCGCAACACTGAAATGGACTTGCTCTACTATGGTTGTGAGCCCCTCAATTTATAATTAAAATTTATTGTTTAAAAAAGTTTAGTAATAATTTTAACATCTTTATGATAATAGTTTCATCAGACAACAAGATATTATCCTATCGCAAAACATTGACCTTTTAGCCACATGAATTTACGCGTGTTTAAACATCGAATACATTGTCAATTATTGCTTTATTTATACTTACGTAAACCATATTTTTGACAACTTGTAGCTGTCGTCGCACCTAACTTATTTCATAACGTTTTTAATAAGCTTGAAAATGTGTGTAATGTCTGCTTTAACTTTAACCCAAATGCCTGAGTTTTCAAAAATCATTTTTAAAATGTTTTTCGGCTTTCTTTTTTTAAATAAATCACGGTAAAAATACTTAAAAAAATCATATTTCGTTTTAAGTATGGCTTACGGCTAAAAAACTGTTTGTTACTAATCGGCAATACTGGTGTTTAATTGAAAAAATAATTTTCCCTGATGAAATTCTATAATATTAAACACACAAGAATTTTGAGAACTATGATAAGAAATAAATTTTACTTGCTCACTGCAGAACAAAATAGGGTATTTCGCAAGCTTCCAAACAAAACAAAAAGAACATGCATCAACAATTGAAAAAATAAATCTATCTTTATTCTTAAACAGCACAAGTGTTGCCATCTAAATGTTGAAAATCAATTTAATAATATTTTCAGAATGTATTTTATTGACAACATTAAACATTATAGCTTCAATATTATTCTAGTAGTATTTATAAGCCTAAATTGGGTATGTTGCCGAAAAGCAACACTCGGCATTTAAGGTTTAAAGATTTTGTCATACTGAAGATATTTTTGAAGCGCTGTACAGGTGATATCTCAATGAAACTTGATCTGTTATAAAATTTAATAACTGCGTGAAAATTTCAAACAGATAAAATGAAAATTCTGTTAAAATATAAAGTTTTGTATAACCCAGGGATGGAAAAGTGTACCACCAGAGAACCAATTGACATTGCAAAATTTTATGAGTATTTTTCGTCTAATTTCAGGACAGAATTTCTGAGATTTTTGTAGCCGAAGAATACTAATAAAATTTAGTGGTAACTATCGCCCAACTGCTACGCCATTGTTCTATAACTGATAACCTAATTTTATAAGTTTTTACATTATTAAAAGTTTACAAACTTTTCAATAATCCCCAAATAAAACTAACGGGTTTAGAAAGAAACTATTTGTGTTGGTCCCAGTGGTCCCCTTTTCAAATTTTACTTTTTAAGTACCGTAATTTCCGGCGTATAATTCGCGGATCAATCAATCATGTTTGGACCAAGAAATTTTATTTAATAACAGAAGTCAAATATCCACCGCGATCTAACAAGTTTGATTAAATAAATTTGCTGGGTCCGAATATAATTGTTTGATCCGCGGATTATACGCTGGAAATTACGGTAAAAATTTTCGTGATATGTAATTTTTTTTTGCAAATATTGTAGAAACCTACTACAAAGAACATAGTTTAGGAAAACTGAAATTATAAAAATGGACCAGTATTAGGCAGACCATGTATTAGGCCATTCAGCGTGGCCAGTGGGCTACTTTTTTCAAATTCTGATTTCTTCATTGACACCACTTTTTTAAAGTGGTAAAATTCCCCATTATTTAGCCTTAAATAATATGTCATTAAATATGGCGAATTTTTCCTCTTCAAAAAAGTGGTGCCAATCAAGAAATCTGAATTTTAAAAAAGTAGCCCACTGGTAACATTGCATGTATCAGGCAAGTGGTTGGTTGGTTGGTTGGTTGTGTTTATGACAGTCAATTATCAACACGAGGGATATAGGCTCTGAGGGGGGGGGAGTGTCCTTAGTGGGGGTCTTTCTAAGGGAACCTAACCCGTATTAACGCTTGGAAATCCAAGGTTCGAAGAAAACCACGAAAACTCCGAACGATTAGGCTGACGGGCGCGATTGGGTTCGAATCCAGCACTTCCCGTCTACCAGCTTCGAGAGCAGAACCTCTCGGCCACTGGTGGGATATCAGGCAAGTGATAGAAAGAGACACACTGCATATAAAAAAGGGACATTTTCCAGTTAAAAGGTCAAAACATAACAAATTAATTCTCATATTTTATATTATGTTGTATAAAACGCTGAACAGGATTTTTAGTGTAACGATGATTTAATGGTAATTATTTTATTTTTAGTACTGCAAACAAAACTTGAAAAACTTAATCTTTCATCACAAATCGATTTTGATGCAAGTGATGACGAAGATATCGATATATCCCCCATTGAAACATTATCGTCACCAGACAACGATAAAGGACCGACAATTGCATCAAGAATGAACGATGATATTCATTTAAGGCCAGAAGAAAACGCGGCAAATAACGTCGTTCGGAATGGACGACCCCCGCTGGTAAGTGGTATTGTCCAATTTATTCTTTTTTAATAACAAACAAACAGTGAATTAAAGAAGTTTTACGTATAGTAAATCTTTTTATTAGTTAGAGTATCTTCAGACAAATGAGAAGTTTCAAAAATTACTACCATTATTGGGTATTTAAAAATTCTTACGTCAAAAATACAATCTTTTAAACACTGTATTCATGTTCGTGGAAATACTTTTAAATTGTTATTCAAATTTATATCATTGACAAATTACTCCATTTACAGTGTCTAATTATCTGTTAAAGCACATTTTGAAACATCCACTTTATGCTAAATATGTATAATTTTGTAATAGGCATGTACAGTGATGAAGACATTAAGTGTGCAATGAGGCTCAGGGTACCATTATTTCCGAATAGTTTCTTCACTTGTTTTACAGTTTGCCTGCCGTATGAAACGGTGGCGGTCACATACTTTTTTTCTTACAACATAGTATTACAACCGACTGTAACTTTATAGTCCAAGAGCTGTTAAACATTTTAGGGAAGGTATTTGAGGCACCCTGAAAATTTGTGCAACACTTCTTTTGTAATGCCTGAATACAAAATCGAATGTCTGGCTGAAGGATCGTGGCCCAAAACCTGTGCCGGACAAAATATAGCACTTGACACGTGTCTGGCACAGTTTTTGGGCCGACTAAAGTGTCTGTCATTTTCAAAATATTTTTTTCTAAGTATAAATATTATTCTGTTTCAATCTCAGCGTGCCTCAAATACTTCTTTTTGGGTAGTGTCAAAAAATGGCACTTGACACGTGTCTGGCACAGGTTTTGGGCCACGATCCTTCAGCCACACATTCGATTTTGTATTCAGGCATTACAAAAGAAGTGCTGCACAAATTTTCAGGGTGCCTCAAATACCTACTCAAAAATGTTCAACAGCTCTCCTACTATTACTAAATGTCGGCTGCCATTTACATTGTTCAGTTTGAATGTCCCATGGTTATTTCCGTGTATGCTAATGATGTCAAACCTGCGGTCGGTAGGCTGCTGAGATACCACTATCTTCAAAAAAATAATTCGTCTTATTTATTGAGAGAAATTTTGCGGTAATAAAATAAGATCTTTATTGGAAAACGTGGTAACAAAACGATTTTTAGGCAAAAAGGCTGGACAACCCTGGTATAAGTTATTACGGTATAAGTTTCGGCTTCACGTTGTACCGTAATTTCTGGAGTATAATCCGCGGGACAAACAGTCATGTTTTGACGCAGAACTTTTATTTAATAATTTAATTTAAATATTTATCAAATAAGTTACATTTTATTAAATATAATTTCTGTGTCGAACCATGATTGTTTGATCCGCGGATTATACGTCGGAAACTTGCGGTACATTTGACAGTCAATGGTAATTTGCCAGGCGATTAAACAAGACTGAATTCTAGGTATTAACACTAGAAAGCCCGCGAGCAGTCATTTTGACTGCTACCAAATGAATATATCTCGGTTCGAACCAGAATTTTTTTAATAAAACTAGTTTAAAAGACACAAAGAGAAAAGAACTAGTTAAATGCATAAGTTAATAAATTAAAATACAAATTCTGGTGTGAAATATTTTTCTAAAGTTTGAGAAAAATTTTAGGTCTTTCTAGTGTTAAACAGTACAATATCTTATTAGTTTTTCTGATAAACTAATGACAGTGTGGCCGATTTAACTCTTGTCTAAATGATCTACCTGAATTTTTGAATAGCAATGTGTTGCTTTATTCGATCACGGAATGGTTATCCATAATAAAAATAATAGAAGTATAGGGGTATCTACAGTGTTCTGGGGATCCAGAATGTGCTGGAGTTTGCTAAACAAGCATTATCAGAAAAGTACTTTTATGTCTAACATTATGCACCTTGAGGCAAGTTTCGGAATTTTTAGATAGATTTTTTAAATTAAAATATTTTTGCGATTTTTAGGGTTTTCCGCATTTTCCATAATAATAAAGGAATGCGGTCTCAATCTTCTAGCCCAGGGGTGGCCAACAGTGGCACGCCTGATACCACTAAAATTTTACAGAAAAATTCGACTTCTTGAATCGCAGAGATTCGATGATTAGATAAGGCAATGATTACTGTAAAATTTTAGTGGTGTGGCGCGTGCCACAGTTGGCCACCCCTGTTCTGGCCAAATAAAGAAAATTTTGTCCTCTGTGATTTTCGAATCTTTTGGGAAATGCTTGTGCGATATGTAGCGTTTTTCGGCGTTCTGCACCGATTTTTTTATATTACTAAAACAAATCGAGTTTTGAATCATTTATCCCTATAAACTAATGTTTGTCTGTGGCGATGTTTGATTTTTTCGCAATTTTATGGGAATTTTGAAATTTTTTGCTATTTTTTAATGGCATTATAAACAATTTTCGCGTTTTTTAAAGGAAAATTTTTAAAAGGAATTCAGTTTTATATTTTGCAATTTTTCGCGAAGTTTTTTTTTTTTTTTTTTTTTTTTTTTTGCCTGTTGCGGTTATTTTTTGACATTAGTAAAAAGAAATATCTGTTTTAGATCTTTTAGCGCTATGGATTCCATTCTATCAATTTTCAGCGAAATGTTTGTGCGATTTTGGAGTTTTTCACGATTTTGTTTGCGTTTTTAAAGTTTTTTTGCGCTTCGTTGTGATTTTTTTAATTCATAAAACGAATTCAGATTCAATCCTTTGGCTCAATATAATACATTTTGGCATCTTATATTTTTGAATTTATAGCGAATTATTTAACGCTTACATGGGAAAATCAATTATGTTGCTGAAATGTTGAAGCGATAGACTGGCACTAGTATCTACGAAAAAAATTATCTGAAAAAAATTATTTTTTTAAAATGTTTTTTTTTCTTCATGTGCATTGTAAAAGCAAAATATTTTTTCAAAAGTCTTGGTACAACTTCGGCTTTTGGGAATAATAATTAAGGGATAAGTATATTACCACAACCTGAAAAAGTGTTAAACGAAATTTTGCGTTCCACGGAGACTTTTTTTTTTTTTTTTTTTTTTTCGTAAGAGAAACCGAGATTCATTATTTTAGCCCAATATAAGTAACTTTTCATCTTTGTGATTTTTGATATGTTTTATGCGATTCTTAGCGATTGCAATGCGTTTCGTGGCGAATTTTTGATATTCGTAAAATTAACCTGACTTCAATCATTTAGTATCATATATTCATTATATATATTCATCATATAGTAAAACTGTTTCTTTGCGATTTTTGTCTTTTCAGCGAAACTTTAATGATTTTTAGCATATTTTTGCATTCCGTAGAGATTTTTTCACATTCGTAAAATGAATCCCGTTTCAATCTTTTAGCTTTACATGTTAAATTTGTTCTCTGGGATTGTTTAATTAATTTTTTACGCGAAATTGTGCTTTTTTTCTTATTCATAGGCAGTTTTTTGACAATATTGCTTCTAAAACTGAAAAATCCTAGGTAAAATTCTCTACTGCCATGATTGAAATCAAGTTGAAAGAATACCAAATCGACTCATAAATCAATCTAAACGACGATGCTGAAAATGCGAATTTATTCTAGGTTAAAAAAAATCACAGTAATTCAAGGTCCGTTTGATTCTAGACAGTTGCGGGCATAGCAAACGGGTCTATGCTGGATACCAGTTCCGGACACCAAACCCATGCAGCGTTGCCAGTGGACTACTTTTTTTAAATTCTGATTTCTTCATTGACACCACTTTTTTAAAGTGGTAAAATTCCCCTTTATTTCGCCTTAAATAATATGTCATTAAACATGGCGAATTTTTCCACTTCAAAAAAGTGGTGCCAATCAAGAAATCTGAATTTTAAAAAAGTAGCCCACTGGCAACACTGAACCCATGATCGTTTAATTCGGGGAAAGTTTCTGAAACTCGAATAGCGAAGATGAGACGCTTCGCTTTTCAATAAACAAAACAAAGATAGCGCAAATTCATGTAAATAATTAGTATAGATAACCGTATTTAGAGCTCCACTGGTCCATTTTTGAAAACTAGTAATTTATAAGGAGAAAATTCGTGCTAGGTTTCTGCAAAAATTGCAAGAAAAATGCAGTTTCTACGAAATTTATAAAGGAGATTTTTCTTTGTAAAAAGCGTTGATCATAAAACGGACCGAGTGGAAGGTCTGCCGTACTAAATTGACAATTTAACTAAAGATGTGTGCTTTTTCTATCTCTATTAATACATTAATAATATATGCACTATAATACAAATAATATATTTCCATATTTAAATGTCTCTAAATTTACATAAATAAATATCACTGATAAGTAAATTTTCGCAATGATAGCATTTCGCATAAAGTGTGTCATTAACATTGCACCATCAGGAAATATCTACTCATTCAAATGATATTAGGGATTCCCATATTTCCTATATAAAACTGGAAGTGTACATAGAGTTT
This sequence comes from Maratus speciosus, assembly GCA_963932465.1. NCBI lineage: Eukaryota > Metazoa > Arthropoda > Arachnida > Araneae > Salticidae > Maratus > Maratus speciosus. The sequence continues at coordinate 470,350,963 of OZ010796.1, forward strand.
TAAAGATAAAAATTTCAGGTTTTATTTTTCGTATTTTCTTATAAAGCATTCATTTAACTTAAACGGAACAGAGATATACAACATGGGAGTCTGAAGTTCGCTTATTACCACATTTTTTATGCAGTAATACTCGTATTTGCCTTATTTAATCTTATACTCTTAGCGATTACATAAGGAAAAATTTCCTATTTATAAATTTTTTTTTAAAGCAGACTACAAACAGATGGATACCCCCCCCCCCCACAATAGAAATTTTAAAAAATTAACACTGCGAAAGGTGGTGGTATATTAGTTATGCAATTTTAATAAAAATTAGTACCTGAGTCTTTATACACACACACACACACACATATATATATACATTTATTTATTTGTCACTTAATTTTATTCCACGAATTCAACAATGACACCAGAATTTTAGAATAAAATTTTTACTTTTATGATATATGTGGTTTGAAAAAAAAACTTTTTTCAAAAAACTTTGTTCGTATATCCTTGTGTCATTCAGACATTTTAACATTTTCAAAGTACTTTACACCTGAAAGATTTAACACGTTCACTGCCATGAGCATCGCCGGTGGGTCTCAAAGTTTGTCATTCCGTGCCGTGAACATCACCCGTGGGTCAGAGACAGCTTTCCATACAGTGTTGCCAGTAGGCTACTTTTTTAAAATTCAGATTTCTTGATTGGCACCACTTTTTTGAGACGTTAAAATTCCATTTGTTTTCGCCTTAATTAATTGTCATTAAATAAGTGGCATTTTACCATTTCAAAAAAGTGATGCCAGTCAAGAATATGAATTTAAAAAAAAAAGTAGCCCGACTGACAACACTTTTTTAATATACCGTAATTTCGCGCGTATCCACCGAAACTCAGATAACTCTATTTCCTACCAGAATTAATTTTAAACAAAATGTGACCTGTTTCTGCTTAGCACTTATTTGACTAAATTTTTTTTAATAAAATTTCCGGCGAGAAAAAGACTAATCTAAACCGCTGCCGATACGTTGGATATTACGGTAATATTAAATAAAAATCGCTCGTATTTTGTGATTATTCTCGCTAGTAAATGTTTATCGTAAAGGGCAGGGGTATCAAACTGTGGACCGCCGGATACCACTAAAATTTTACAGAAATAGCCAACAAGTTGAATCGCAGCAATTCGACGATTAGATAAGGCAAAGATAACTGAAAAACTTTTGTGGTATCCGGCGGGCCACAGTTTGACACCCCTGGCAAAGGGCATAGTCGGATAAGCATTAAAAACATGCCTTTCAATCAAACTTCCTGAATTTTTCCCCAGATGTGGCTACATATCTGACAATATATTTCCCCTATTATTACCCTATAAATATTGATATTTAATGAGATAAAAATGTTTTCTTGATTTTTTAAAAAACGGATTATCTCAAAACCTGCTGCACAGAATTTCATGTCATTAATTGAGGATATATAGATATCAAAGATGCATTACTGGTAATTTTTGTATAATTTTATGTATATTAAAAATGTGTGAAAGAGCGAAATAAAAATTAAATAAAATAAAAATCGTATCTTATAGTTATCCGAAAATTACCATTTTCTTGTAAAAAATCCCCCATATGTGCCCGTATATTCTGTATAAATGCCGAAAGTTTGCGAAGGGTACTACATATAAATGTTTACAAAAATGTATATTAAAATTATTGAAATTGATTTTTAGGCGTTATTTGGGGCGGAGCTACTCAACTTCCAAACCCGAAGAATTTTGTAATAAACAGTTACAGAATTGCTGTATTTTAAATTTTAATGAACACATGAGCAACATTCTCAACGCTGTCGATATCAAAATGAACTTGAAGTTGAAAAACATGGCTTATAACCTTAATGCAATCTAAAATACATCAGTTGACATATTGTCTGCTGACTTTATTACAAAAATTCTTCGGATGTCGAAGTTAACTAGCTTCGCCCCAAATAACGCTTTAAATTGAATTTCAATAATTTTAATATGCATTTTTCTAAATATTTATATGTAGTACCCAAAGCAAACTTTCGGCATTTATATAGAATATACGGGCACATATGAAGAATTTTTTACAAGAAAATGGTAATTTTCGGATAGCCATAAGATATGATTTAATTTTTTTGAATTTTTATTTCGCTATTCCACACAGTTTTTATAAACATAAAATTATACAAAATACACCAGTTATGCATCTTTGGTATCTATATATCCTCAGTTGATGGCATAAAATTCCGTGCCGCATTTTTTGAGAAAATCCGTTTTTTTAAAAATCGAAAAATCATTTTTATATCTTTAAATATCAACATTTATAGGTTGATAATAGGGGAAATATATTGTCAGATACGTAGCCACATCTGGGAAAATTCAGGAAATTTGATTGAAAGGCATATTTACAATGCTTATCCGACTATACCCTTTTGCCTCATTTAATCCCAGTTTTTTTTCCGATTCATCTAGGCAAAAATTTCTGTTTTCAAAAACCAGTGATAAAAGATTAAAAATTCTGTAAAAGTACGCTCCACCGGAAGGGGTTAAAAACACCTTATTTAGTCTTTTTTAATTTGGCACCCAGGTGATCACTTTATATTCCTATGGAGTTCGTGAACGTGTTTAAGAAGGAATCGTGAAAATAAAAGAATGCATCAAATCACCGCCCCCTGAATAGTAGGCCAGGGTTGCTAGTTTGGCCTCCATAGTTATTCAGAAATACGAGTGAACACCAGAAATTAAAAATAGTATTTTTTGTTTTATTTAATGAAAGACATTTCGCAATTACCTAAAGTAAATATCCTTCTTTCGAACTTTCCTGTGTAAGTTTGAAATTTCGATATGAAAATGGAGGCCAAACTGTCACCCCTGTACTAGGCCTGAGCACAGACAAAAAATGGCGGCTGCCGAAGGTGGATTATTTTCAGTGTGTGTACGGTCACGTGAATTTTGGTACCAATAATTTTTGAAAGTTTTTTTTCTGCGAGATTAAAGAAGTCATAAAAATCTTTAATAAAACCCTGGTGTGTAAATTTAGGGGGCCGTACATACGTTTAAAAAAATCCGCCTTCGTCAGCCGCAATATTTGTTCCACCGCTCAGACCTAGTATTCAGGGGGTGATGTTCAAATGATAAAAAATGTATGAAATACAATTGGCTGGTCCAAGCTCGTCCCTTTTTACAACCAGTTATGTAGAGGAAAGTGACGGTAGTGTGCGCTAACAAATTTAACTGGTACAACCTACGACGAGCCGTTAATTCCCAAGTCGGCTCAACCGATCCCAGCAATCTGATTGGCTAAAACTGATATTTATATAGTAGATAATTATATTTATTTTCTTATGAAGTAGTGTAATGTAAAATAGAATGCAATTATAATGACTTAAATTGATTTATTTTGTTAAATTTGATCAAAATCACAGTAAAGTAATCCAAAATATTAATATTAACAAAGGATCAGATTGCTGAGATCGGATGAGCCACTTTGGGAATTAACGGCTCGTCAACCTACGCTCTAAGTATAATAGCTCTGTTTAGAACTTGAAACTATGAATAAAGAGAAATTGAATGGTGAATCTTCAATTTTATCCGCTTCCGCATGTTCTCCTTCTCATAGTGCAAACTTCCACCAATTAATTTCAATAGAAACTTCCTCCTTCGACCTTATTCATGCAAAATTTTTGTCATTATAATACCTAAAATATCCATTCGTTGAAACTGGTGAAAGTTTGTTCCGGCCGTAGTCAGGTACTGCTGTTCCGCCATACTGTGTCAACATAAACATTTCTCATTTCACTCTCAAGTCAGCGAATTTTATTACCGACAGGGCAATTTTCCACCAGTGAATTTGAAAAGAAATTTTCGGATCTTTAAAAACAGGGGTGGCCAACAGTGGCACGCCTGATACCACTAAAATTTTACAGAAAAATTCGACTTCTTGAATCGCAGAGATTCGATGATTAGATAAGGCAATGATTACTGTAAAATTTTAGTGGTGTACTGCGTGCCACAGTTGGCCACCCCTGTTTTAAAAACCTTATTTAAGAAGAATTTCTTTCACAAATAAAGCAAACATTTCTATTCGTTTTTACTAGTAGAAGCATTATTCAGGCCCGGATCTTATGTAAACAAACAACCGACACAAATTTGTGACAACTTCCTTAATTACTCCACTCGCAACCGATAGACACCAGCACTCATTGCCTCTCTCCTTTATTCATTCCTCCATTATTTAGAAGTTTTCCTACATTTATTTATTTTCAAATGGAATTGTTCGTAAATTCTGGTTTATTTTCAACATTACAGGGACGTAATTATTTTCCCCTGAATGAGTTAATCCTTTATCTACTGAAGGTACTTGCAAGTACCATTAAAATAACTTGCTATAAAATTCATTTAATACATCGATTAGTTATAATACAGTTTAAAATGAGTTATAGATACGTTACTTTATCTTGTTCCAAAAGCATTATTGGTTACACAAAACAAAAATATTTTTAAAAGGATGATTTCTTTCGCCTTTACATCTTTTCAGCTTTCTTGGCGTTTGGGAGGGGGGGGGGGGGATTTTTCAATTTAGAAATATTTCTATATTTCTATTGTAAGATCATTATATTTTTATATTTACTAATTCTAAAAAATACTAAATAAAATATTTAAAATAAAATATTTGAGTGGGATTTTAAATACGGCACAAAATTCCTATAAATTCAAATTTAATTAATCCTTCTGAATCCTTCAATTCTTCTAAAATCCTTCTGAAATTTATTAAATGATTATGTAAATCTTCTAATGAAGTTCAAACAATTCACGAAAAATGCTTTAGAAGGTAAAATTTTCATGACTTCATTATTCGGTACATAAAGTGTTAATGTTACATTTAATGCTACATTTACTTGTTTCTTTCAAGCAAGCAGATTGTTATATATTCTATTAAAAAAGAGATATTTCTATTCCTAAGAGCTTACTGATACTAGATCTATTTACTGAAACTCACAAATCATATAAATAGAATAGCGTATTTCTCACGAATCTAGAATATTCCCATGCATCCTTAATTATATGTATCGTCCTAATGGATTTCGAGGGAATAGTTATACTATCGGAAGTATAGTGGAAGGAAATCTATTGTTCCTTCACTCGAATTGTGGTATATATTTAATCTCAGTTTGAACTCAATTCTGTCTATATATTCTATTACTAATTGCTTCAAATCTAATGCTAGTGGTGGATATTCTCTAAAAGCAAGTTTTTACAAAATCTTCACCATCGTACTCATTTATTCCATTACTCTGTCAGGAAATGATTTTATTATATAGTTTATGTAACAATATTTATTGAGACAAATCACAGTGTTTGTATAGCTGTTGACTCCGACTACCACTATTTCCGAATAGAAACGTTCGACTTCTTTAATGTCAGAAAAAAAAATAATTTTCCGTAATTAAATAAACCTAAAACTGCTATTCGGAATACTGGTGGTAAAGTTTCATGCCCTCACTTACTTTTGCGAAAAAAAAAAAAAAAAAAAAAAAAAAAAAAAAAAAAAAAAAAAAAAACATGCACACAAAAGAGTCACTTTTATAACTATATTACTTAACCTCTTGAAGGGCACCGGTATATAATATTAGGTTGAGCAAAAAGTTCTGGGAAATTTTTTATCTAATAGTTACCAGAATTTGTATCGTATATAGGAGTTCTAGTGGTACAGTCTAGAAGTGGCTACGTCCGATTATGGCCTTTTTCAATCAATGTGGCACTCTTTCAAGGGCCGTCGATAATAATGAAGTTGAAGAAGCTTTAACCCTTTAGTTCTCGCTCCCGTCAATGTCACAGGCTGAGGTGTCGTTCGTTATTTCTCGTGCCCGTCATATTTCCGGGCTGGAGATTTACTTCTGGAAAAAATTTCTGAAACCAGAAAAATGTAACTGGCATTTCGGTGTGAAGTCATTGAGTAGTGACGGTCGGGTTTGGTTTTTGACGCTGATTGTGATGTTGGACTTTGTGTTGCATGTTTCGAAATATATCACGCTCAAAAAAATTATTAATAATCAAACTTTGATGTATATTCTATTATTTCAAATATTATTGGTAAAAATTTGTTTAATGATGATAAATAAAGATCTAAGATGTGAAAAATAAAGGCTTTATTCGCTTTAATTTGTATGGTGTAAAGCAAGCATTAAAACACAGAATTCTCGCATGATGGCTTTTCCACAAGTGTGAATTTGTTCTATACCATCTTTTTTTCGCCTTAAAAAAACTAATTGCATATCTTATATAGTAACCTTATAATTATTCAATTTCTGTAATAAAAAAAGGTACTTTTTTGATGGTTTTTCCAAATGTTAAGCGACAGTTAAGGGGTTAATAAAGCTTCTTTAATGAAGTTGAAGAAGCATGTCAAGAGTTTTTCGATTGCAAGGAGCCGCCATGGTACTTCCAGCAAATCCGGTATCTGACAGAACGATGGGAGAAAGTCGTGGACTATGATGGTCTCTACTTTGAAGAATAGTCCTTGTTGCTTTTGTTGTTAATTTGCACAGAACGATGCAACTTTCACAAATTTACCAGAACTTTTTGCTCAACCTGGTATATACCACTCTGTGTTGCCAGTGGGCTACTTTTTAAAAATTCCGATTTCTTGATTTGCACCACTTTTCTGAGATGGTAAAATTCCTCTTGTTTTCGGCTTAATTAATATGTTACTAAATAAACTGAATTTTACAATTTCAAATCAGTGGTGGCAATCACGAAATCTGAATTTAAAAAAGTAGCCCACTGGCAACACTGATATCACTTAATTTTAATTCCGAAATACCACATTCGCACTAGTATAAACGAGTTATATTTTGCTTAATACAATGTACGCTAAGAAAAGCTTTTAATTAGTTTCATATAAATTTGTTCATAAAAACCGGTGTCAATCAATCATTTTAACATTTTAGCAACAGAAGTACTTTGACCCTGAAAGGGTTAACATATATGATATATTCACAACCTTACGTTTTGTTCAAGGCAAATGAATAACAGAAAATGTATACAGCTAAATATGTATTTATTTTCTATGTGGTAATTAAGTAAAATTTCTGCTTCAACATATGTTTAATTTACTTATGAAAACTGCACTAGGTTGACAGCTATGTATATTGTATAAGCAGAATTGTTATGTTATGATGAAAATGTGTTACGCAAGTTGCATTGCAAATGTATTAATTCCACTATCATATATTTTATTTAATCCCTTGAGGGGCGGTGGTATATAATTTTACTTTCCAAATGCCACAATGGCAGCAGGTTTTTGGTAAAAAAAAAAAAAAAAAAAAATCGGTTTATTACGCATGTGATATATTTTTTTTCTTATTTATACAGAAATTTGTTTGCCAATTCCGGTGTCACTCATTAATTTCAACTTTTTAGCAATGGAATTGCTTTGCCCCTGAAAGGGTTAATCATACTACACACTTTTATGCATTGAGTCGGATTGGAGCGAAATCTTTCTTGTTGCAAGTCGGGTGCGGGTCGAGTAGACTCTATGTTTTTTCTAATTCGGATTCAGGTTTAACACTTACGAGTCGGGTTTGGAATAACCCGATTATTCTAAAGAAAGTCTATAGTACTGTTTCAGACAAAAGTTTGTATATTTGAATGTGAATGAATCTTTACAGGCTTATTTTTCTAAATATAATATAAAATTGATATTATAGACATGACTGTTAGACTGTTTTATCATAATCCTATTAAATTAAAGATAAATTTTCTTTAATATCGAGATCGGGTCAACAAAAGGTTTTTCTTGGGTCCTTGTTAGGATACTTTAAACAGAATTTTCGGTACCACAGCTGAGCGTCTAAACACATTGTGCATTCCATACTTGCCAACGTTCCGCTTATTTAAAAAAATTGAAAACATATTTTGAGCCAAAAATTAATTTACTTAATCCTTTCAGGGGCAAAGTACTTCTCTAGCTAAAATTTTGAAATTGTTGAATGACACCAGGATTTATGAACAAATTTATTTCAAAATGGAAAAAAGCTTTTCTTCGTGTGGTTTAAAAATACAAAATTTAATTCCGAAATTCTGGTGGCACTGTGGTATTTAAGAATTAAATTTAAGTGGTATATGTAATATACCGGCGCCCTTCAAGGGATTAAATGTGGCTTGTTGCTATATGTAGTTATTCGAAATCTACTTGTTTTCCTCCATAAAAAATTTTTCTTTTACTATGTTTATTGGTAAGTTTAAACAAGAAAAGTTGCCAACTATAGAATATCTATCTATAGGTTTTCATAACAAATTGTTATTTTCAATTTTGAGAATAGTTCATAATAAAGGGCGTATGATGATTAAACAAATTTGTTTAGACCCCAAAATTTATTTTTAATCGCTGAAGTTAAACATGTACCTCGTTCGGATAAATAACGCTTTATAAAATAAAATTTCTGGGTCAAAACATGTGTCCTTGATCCGCACACTAAACCTCGGAAATAACGTTAAGAACTTTCCAGTAATGGATAATTTTGGGGAACGCATATTTTTTTAAATGTACTGTTGAAGTGATAGTTTGTATGTCTTATTACTTAATTAAAATTGAATTTTAAACATTTCCCTTCATTACCGAGTGCGTCTCGAATTTCGTACTTGAGCTAATGAGCGTCGTTTAACCCCTGGAAGGTCGCCGGTAGATTATATATACCACTTAATTTGAATTTCAAAATTCCACAATGATTCCAGAATTTTGGAATTAATTTTTGCATTTATAATGTACATGAAGAAAAGTTTTTACTTATTTTCAATTAAATTAGTTCGTAAATCCTGGTGGGACTCGATCATTGCAATGTTTTAGGAGCAGAAGTACTTTGCCTTTGAAAAGGTTAAACAGGGCTACCACTTGGTTCGTTTTTTGAACACCACTATTTTTCAAAGTAAAATCATCTTTATAAATATTGTAGAATCTTACAAGGGTAGGCGATCTACTTGCAATTGTTGCAGAAACCTATCACGAATATTTTTCTTAAAAATTACTCGTTTTCAAAATAAACGGATCAGTGGGAGACCTAGTTAACCCCTTAATTCTCGCTCCTGTCATATTCACGGGCTGTGACTTTTTTTCAGATTATTCAGATTTGTTTGATTCCCACAAGTTTTATAGATTAGTGCAATTGGCTTTATTATAGTATCATTTTACCTGTCATTAAATAAGAAGAAACTTTTTTTTTTTCAAAAAAGTGGTGCCAATAAGCAATTTGAATTTTTAAACCGTAATTTAATGCGACCGTTAAGGGGTTAAACAACTACATAATTAAAAATATAACATAATAACACAATTTTTCTAATAAATTATGCTTAAGAACCTTTTGCCCACAAAGACACTTTCTAGCTAATGTGAAACCAACGGCAGCGTTTCTTTTTCATATCTCTCAATTGCATTTTAATATTTTTAAAAGATTTTTTCTGTGGGAAACTGGGTAGCCAGTTTGGCGTCCATTTTTATTTCGAAATTTTACATTCATACCGTAAATTTCGAAAGAAGAATCTGAACTTTATGTAATCACAAATTTTCTGTCATTAAATATAGTACAAAAATACTATTTTTAACTTCTGGCACGTATTCGGATTTTCTGAATAAAAATGGAGTCCAAACTGTCAACCTTGGCAGAAAAGGTGAGGTCCGAGTACTATTTTACTTTTGTGATTTTGGTTTCAGATGATTTTTATGAGGTCGATTTCAAATTTAGAGCCGGTTCCGAAACTGAAATTTTCGTCATAAAAAAAAAAAAAAAAAAAAAAAAAAAAAAAAAAAAAAACTGCAATCAGAATTTAAGAAGTAGAATGGCATCCCGTTACATATCCACAGTAGCTATCTTATAAAAAATAAGATAAAAATACCATTTAATAATATTGAAATATAAACAAGAAATTTGAAAAGAACATTATTTTAACATTACCTAGTGCATTAACATTACCTTTAACATACCCTAGTTTATTTGCTTATTTATCAATTGGTACTGTAAATGCAGACACTTTTTTTTTTTTTTTTTTTTTTTTTTTTTTTTTTGTAGCAGCGACAAGATTCATCAGCAGATTCATCTATGGACACTCCGAAATTAAATAGTTTAGATACTGATGACGGTTTGGGAAAGTTGGAACGATTCTTGGATGATTTAGCTGCATTTTCCACTGAACCCTGTCCACAGGGTATTACAGTACGATGTCGAATCACAAGGGATAAAAAGGGAATGGACAGAGGAATGTTTCCTACGTATTTTTTGCATTTGGAAAGACAAGATGGGAGGAAAGTAAGTTTTTAATTTGTGTAAGATAATTAAATTGAAAAACTTGCATTTATGAAAGTTTTCATCTTTCCTAGTACCATAGTGTCATTTTTGATACCATTCAATTTCCCTGGTCTTAACAAAAATTTTTACTAACAAGGGAACCACATTTGGTGCTATTTGCACCTGGTACATTTTGCAGCCTATTATATAAAAGTTAGAGAACCGATAAAATTTCTCTGTTAAAAACATATTTTATATAATTTTTATACACTTTTTTATGCTTTTAATTTTTTATTATTACATTTTTATTTGTTTATTGCACGCCAAAAGTGAGTTAAGTCGCCAAAGATGGCGCTACATTTTTTACGGCCGCTTTATCCGGGGAGAATTATATCAGATTGTGATTTGTTTGATAACTGACAGCATAAAAAACAAGAATTAGGTTTCCTTTTCTTTTTTTCTATGCAGACGATAAATATATAAATAGTAAATATATTTCTATAAAAGCTTTCAAGCAACTATTTTTAAGTCAAATACAAAAACAGGCAAACTATTTTTCTTTTGAAATAGAATGCAATAAAGTTTCGAATGTTTAAAATGAAATATTGCTGTATTAAATGATCCTTTGGTAAAAGTAATCATAAAGTAAATTAATATTTTTACACAAGTTAGAAAAATTACTGTAGATAAATAGGTCCGACATTACAATTTCTACTAAAGTCCATACCACTCCTCACAGAAGACAAACAGCTATGACATTTGGCTAGGATTGCTGGAAAGCTCTACTTTTGAAAACAAATCGCCAACTGTTTCTTCGCCAAAAATGTGAATATAATGTTGCAATTTTTCAAAATCAAATTCGTGGGTTCGTGAAGGAATTTGTAATATTTTTTCAATATTTTGTACTTATTATTAAATAATGTTTGTTTTTAAACGCTTTTCTTTAAAAAACTTCAATGTTAACAGTCCGATAAGTGGCCTCGAAAGTTGCATTTTCAGAAAGTTATGCTGCTGAAAAATGAAGAAATATTATTTTAACAGAAAAATCTTATCGATTCTCAAACTTTGTAATATAGGGCTTTAAAATGCACCATGTCTCAATGCTAGGTGCGAGCAGCACCAAATGTGGTTCCCTTGTAAGTAAATAAAATAAATATACACTTCGCTGAAAGAAGCTACATTTTTATGAAATCAAATTCCTAGTTCAAAGCATTTAAAAGTAAAACAGTCAAATATTTATGGTCCTTTGGTACTATCCAGTTTAAAAAAAAAACAAAGTTTAAAGCGAATGAATTGGGATGAATTCTTCTTTATAATGAATCTCTTAACCCTTTCAAGGACGGTGGCTAGAGGGTCTATCCACCTAATTTTAATTCCAAAACTGGCAAATTGCACCAAAAATATTTTAATATATATATATATATATATTTTGCATTTTTAATGAAAGTTTAAAATAGTGTGGAGGGGGGTGGGGGGGTTCTAAGAAATTCGTTTTAATATTCTAGTGTCAGTCAATTATTTCATCATTTTGCGAACAGCCTTGCCCTGCCAGCTTCTGCCCTGAAAGGGTTAATAGAAACGACTGTCAAAATTTTTAATTTTGCGATTTTCCGTGGGAAATTTTACAGCACTACCTATTAAAAAACAGGTTCAGATTTCTAAAATTTCGCAATTGAGTTATAACTTGATTTCATGTATTGTACAATTTACCAGTGATGTAAATGCTACTTGAATTTTTGCATATTCCTAACAATTATTTTGAAACGACATATTTTTTTCATATTTAACGGCAGAAATTCTGCGATCGAATGAGACAATTATTATTTTTTCGGAATAGACAGAAAGTTTGAAGACCCATACTGTAATATAAACGTTCTTGAAACTATTTCATTTCGCGTAAGAGTAACCCCATTTTTCACATAAGAACGTATAATTGGACATGTAATGAAACAGTTTCCCATCCACTTTAGTAAATAATTGTGTTGAATGAGTAAATATCTTTCTTATTTGCCCATTAATTATGGAACAAACACTTAAAGTCAAATTTATTTCGTACTAAAATCATTCGTTTTCCGCTTAGGTCTTTCTACTTGCGGCAAGAAAGAGGAAAAAAAGTGCGACTTCCAATTACCTCATATCCATAGACCCTACAGATTTATCCAGAAATGGAGAATCCTTTGTAGGAAAACTGAGGTAAGTCTTTCTTACATGAATCATAGTTACATTAATATGTAGTTGAACTTATTATATTGAAGTTGATCACAATAATGTTGCTGGAAAGATATATTTCTAAAGTTATTGAACACAAATTTAACAAATATTATTTCCTTAGGAAAGTATTTTGAAAATACAGAGTAGATCTAAGCTCGTTTAAAGCGTCTAACCATAAATAATTTAAAAACATTGGTATCTTTATTGTTTCTGTTCTAATTTTACTTTTAAAATGATGTGTTTTAATGTACTTAGAAATGTTATAGGCCCGATATACTCACAGCGTGGCCCACGAGTCACTGAGTTACAAGTTTTTTAAAATTTTAAAGTTATTTTATTTCAGAATTTATGTTATTAACTCTTTAACTGTTTTTTTTTTTTTTTTTTTTTTTTTTTGCACAAAAATTGGAAATAATGCCACCACTTTTTTTTACTGAAATATTTGGCTTTGTGCAATCGAAAGAGGTATGCCATTTAACAAACCAAAGATTACAGTTAAAATTAAGCGGTATCCAAAAGATTTTAGTATAGAAGATAGCAAACTGTTTTTGCCCGAGCGTCATTCGGTTCAAAACAGTTAAGGGGTTAAATAAGGCGAATTTATATACATAGCTGCCAACTTGTACGGTTTTATCTCACCACTAAAATTTAAAAGTAATGCTTACTATAGTCGCCGAAATCTAACGATTTTTTACGATTGAATAAGGCAAAAATTTCTGTTAAATTTAAGTGGTAAGATAAAACTGTACACGTTAGCAGCTATGTATATATATTTTTTTGAAATAGCTGCGTGAGAACACTCTTTGCAAAATTTAATGATTACAATTGATATAGTTTGTTCGTTAGAAAGGATTAATAAAAGGGTTTTAATCCTTTGAAAGTCGCTGGTACATTATGTATTCCCATTTAATTTTCGTCCACAACTGCACAAGTTGTTCCAGATTTTTTTTTTTTTTTTTTTTTTTTTTTTTTTAGTTTCATAATTACTTTGTCCCTGAATGGGTACAATCTTTTCTCCTAAAAGAAATTTGGTTCCCACCACGAATTTAGAAAGGCTATTTTCTCCTGATTTAGTTGTAAATTTTCTGCCACTGAGGCAAGTTTTTTCAATCTAAAATAATGTTAATTGGAAACCCACAAGCCATAGATTAAAGACTCTGTTTAGCTGCGTATATTACAGCATGTCGTATAAGAATTTATTCTCTGAGTGCTTCCATATAGCGTTTTCACATCATTTAATCACATAAATTCTTCCATAAAATATAGCAAAGGTTAATATACGAAAATCCTGCTATTAAAAGACGGATTGTGCGAACCTCGAGAAAACGCATGTATAAAATGTCGTTAATCCCGAAGGAGTTAAATGGGATTCTTCTTCTTCTTCTTTTTTTTTTTTTTTATCAAGAGCCTTCTTTAACCCATTTGCATCGTTAGAGTATATGCGCGTCAAACCATGAATTTCTTTTTTTATTCACAAATTCCGAATTCATACTAAACATTCTGAATTATAATTTTTGCTTTGTTTAACGACAGACGTTTCGTGATTACATAAAGTAAAATTTCTTCTTTCGGAAATTCCAGTATGGATTCAGAATTTCTAAATGAACAAAATTCCTTGAATGCACGCTAATGACGCAAATTGATAAAAAAAAAATAAATGGATCTTGTCTTACGAATTCTTTCAAAGTATACTATTCAGCGAAAAAGGAAACCTCCAAATTCTTCCCAATACTTCATTTCCTGAGCACACATTTTTAACAATACTTATATTTTTATATACCATAAATATGTAGTTTAATATTTTCTCATAACACATATCGTTTTCGAAATTTCTTTTGAGATGAAACGTGTTTTGTTATATATATAATACATGCTCATTTTCGAAAATGAATTACTTAGTTATGTAATGTAAAACATACGCGAAAAAAAAAAAAAAAAAAAAAAAAAAAATAAGTAAAATCATTTATAACTGACAGTCAGTGGTGTCTATGTTATAAATAGATACGTAGACGGAGAATATTTAGCTGTTAAGGGAAATAGTTGTTAGGGTTTCGTTCATCTGACGAAACCCTATTCGTCTCGCTCCTCTGTCTGTCTGTCTGTCTGTCTGTCCGTCTGTCTGTCCGTCTGTCTGTCCGTCACAGAGCCCGTTCTCAGAAACTATACATGTTGGAGGCTTGAAATTTTGCATACTTATAGATGAACACCACACATCATATGACAAATCATAAAATTTTGAAAAAGTCGTACATTTAACCCTTTGGGCTCCCACGTGTGTATTTTAAACAATTCTTTCTATGTGAGCCTCTAATTAGGTTGAAGCCGTGAAATTTTGCGTACTTATAGATGGACACCTCAGATCAAACGACAAATCATAAAATTTTGAAAAAGTCGTACATTTAACCCTTTGCGCTCCCACATGTGTATTTTAAACAATTCTTTCTATGTGAGCCTCTAATTAGGTTGGAGGGGTGAAATTTTACATACTTACAGCTGAACACCTCACATCAAACGACGAACTATAAAATTTTGGAAAAGTTGTACATTTAACCCTTTGGGCTCCCACATGTGTATTTTAAACAATTCTTTCTAAGTGAGCCCCTAATTAGGTTGGAGGCGTGAAATTTTGCATACTTATAGCTGAACACCATCATGCGACAAATCATAAAATTTTGAAAAAGTCGTACATTTAACCCTTTGTGCTCCCACATGCTTATATTAACCTATTCTTTCTAACTGAGCCACCTGAGGCCAGGCGACTAATCATAAAATCTTGAAAAAGTCTTACGTTTAACCCTTTGAGCTACCACATATGTATTTTAAGCAATTCTTTCTAAGAGAGCCCCTAATTAAGTAGGAGAAATGAATTTTTGCATACGTGTACCTGAATACCTCCCACACAACAAATCACAAAATTTTCAAAAAGTCTTATATTATTTACTCCTCCGTGGTCTAACTTGTATATTTTAAACAATTTTTCTAACCTCCGCCCTTTTCACCCGCAGAGCACTTTTCCAACTTTTGCCGACACCCCTTTGACCATTCTTTCATATTATGCACCATAGCCTTGCATATTTTAGTTCCACTTTTTACCGCCAGGGGCGCCTACTTATCTCGTTTGCTATGGGCCCAATCCCTTCGACTAATATATATACGGATAGTATGTAAAACGGAGTTTCGTTCGGATAGAGGTTTGTGTAGAATAGACTGCGCCCCTGGTTGAGAAAGGTGGAACTAACAGATTTTTCAAAAGGATAAAGTGTTTTGAAAGGAATATTAAACGAAACACTCTGTGCGATCTGTGATCACACTTACCCACTTGTTTTATTTATATATACATTTCTTAGAGACAGAAAAGAACACCAGATAGATAAAAGTTATGTATCACTTGTTTATTTCAGCTAAACACGAGTCACATAATTTTTAGGGTTTCGTTCATCTGACGAAACCCTATTCGTCTCGCTCCTCTGTCTGTCTGTCTGTCTGTCCGTCTGTCCGTCACAGAGCCCGTACTCAGAAACTATACATGTTAGAGACTTGAAATTTTGGATACTTATAGCTGAACACCTGACATCAAACAACAAATCATGAAATTTTGAAAAAGTTGGTAATTAACCTAATTACGGGCTAATTAAATTCTAAAATTAACCAACCAACCTTTTGAATGCAGGTGAAAATGCACGTTATCTAAATCCTCCCCAGTTTCTCCTAATAGTTGCCAGTAAACTCGGCGGATGCTCCATCAAATCAGCCGGTGCAGGGTTACCACGGAGTACTTTAAGCAATAAATGAAGTGGACCTTCAAAAAGCAAAATTGAATCTGCCGAAATATCGGTCGTACAAATTCGTAACAGGTGTAGAAATACGCGGAAAAAATTCTACTTTATTTTGGTATAAATTTCAAATTTCTGCGTAGGATGGAACGCAAAAAATCCACTAAAAATCGATCGATAAAAATTTAATTTCTGTGTTTTTAAAAACAATGAAAACAGATTTCCATTCACCGGAAGGCAGCTGTCATCATTTCTCGACATATCGGCGCAGGAGAAATTTAAGGGGTGGCAAGTCTAATATGAAATTTAAACTTTTTAAATATTAAATTTTTCGATTAAATTTTTTGACATCCGGTCTGGAAATTTCTCGCAGATTCCATACATACCCGGTTCAAAGAGATTGCTTCATTACGAGCTGAGATATTAATTATTATTTTATTAATTCCTTTTATTTCCATCAAATGCCAGATTAAGATGGAGGCACGTGCTTTTTTAACGGAGATTTCATTTAAATTAGGAAATCTAATAATTTGCGTGGGGTGTTTCGACGGCGCGCTATGAGATAAGTATTAATTATTCAATATGAAAAAGTTTATAGTTTTATAAGTGTTCATCCCACTATTTCCGAATAGCAATTTCAGGAAATATCTTAAATTATTGTTTAAAACCGCCACTCGATGTCTTCGAAACTTTAAGATATTTTATAACACATAAGAAAAAGTGTAAAAAAGAATGGAGTGTGATATTTCGAGGAGTGGAGGGGGGGTGGACTAGATTTATTTATTAAATCTTAGCGTTTGTTATCGCAGAAAATGTTTTAAATTGTTCGTTAAGACTGCACCGCCACCCTCCCGACCATGTATCTACGGAGAAATTGCGCAAAGGAGTTTCGTTCAGATATACTTTTGTTAAGACTAGAGTGCGCTCCCTGGTGGTGGAATGCGGAACTAACGTAACGCGATTTTGTTAAAATTAGGAAATATAACAAGGCGATCCGTTTGCAACTTTAAGATACTTCATGACACATAATAAAAAGCTTATAAAATAATGGTGCATGCAATTTCCTGTGAAGGGAGGGCGGGGGAGGGGCTCTGAATTTCTTTTTTTAAAAATAGCGTTTACGACCTTTTTAGGTGTCGTTTTTTGAGCACTATGATATACTCAGACACGTGCTGCTTATGAAATATAAAAATGTCAAAATTTTAGTTACCACTATTTCCGAATGCAATTCCTTTCAGCAAATTTCTTAATTTATCGCTTAAGGCCGCCACCAACTCCATTAACACATCCACTTATAGGTTGTTTAACAGAGTTTCGATCTGATACACTTTTGTTATGAATAGTGTGCGCTCCCTGATGGTGGAATTTGCAACTAACATAACGCAATTTTGTTCAAATTATGAAATCTAACAAGTCGATCTGCTGGAAACTTTGACATAGTTCATAACACATAATAAAAAGTCCTTCCGGCCAGTGCCGGGAGGAAGAGGTAGCTTTCATATTCCTTATTTTTAAAAAGCCAACTTATATTATTCAAACACACGAAGCTCAATTAAGTGGAAACCGAATGTAGGAGATTCAATACTAATTTTTATCAATACTAAATCATTATGAATGAGAATTTCGCGAAATTAGTCAGCTTTATCCAAGCTGCTTTTATTTAAAATCACTTATATTTGGCTGCCAAATTCGGCGATTTCTTAAAGTGCCTGCCATTTTAAGACAACATGGTAGATGAGGCTAACCAGTGAACTTGGTCGAGACCTTAGTAATTGCTGTGCACATGCTCACTCATATCGGAATCGGTTGATATATACGAGTGCTGTCGCAGGCAAAAAATCAGATTTTTCAAAATGTCACCCACTTTAGAAATTGAAACTGCTATATCTGAGCCATTTTTTAAGATAAAGACAAACAAAAAATTGCTCCTGAATCCTTATATCAATGTCAAATAGTTAAGAAAGAAACCTTTTTCAATTTCAAATTTTTTTGCACCTCACTTTAAATATAATTTTTTTTTTTAATTTAATGGCCGCCATTTTGAAACAAGATGGCTGATGAAGCTGGCCGGCGAACTTGGTCGAGATATTGATGTATACTATCCACATACCTTCTTCCATCGAAATAGGCGAATAAGTGTGGTATCGCGTGACAAATACAAGATCGTTTCAAAGTGTTAGCCATGATAGAAATTCAAAGTGCTATAATTCAACCACTTTTTAAGATATAACCAAAAGAACAAATTTTCTGAATCAAAAACTGCTCCAGAATCTTTGTATCAAGGCCAAACACATAAAAAAAGTCTTTTTCATTTTCCAATTTTTTAATACCTCATTTTAAATTTTAAATTACATTTTTTTTAAAAATGGCAACCCTTTTGAAACAAGATGGCGAATGAAGCTGGCCAACGAACTCGGTCGAGACATTGGTATGTACTATGTACAGACCAAGTTACATTCAAATCGGTTCATAAATACGCCTGTTATCACGTGACAAAAATCAGGTCGTTTTAAAATGTCAGCCACAATAGAAATTCAAAATGTTATAACTCAGCCATTTTTTTAGATGTAGACGAAACAAAACCTGTTCCGGAATCTTTGTATTAAGGTCAAACACATACAAAAAAAATCTTTTTCATTTTCCACTTTTTTGGTATCTCATTTTAATTTTTTTTAAATTTTTTTAAATGGCCACCATTTTGAAACAATCTGGCGAATGAAGCTGGTCAACGAACTCGGTTGAGTTATTTGTATGTACTATGTACACACCAAGTTACATTCAAATCGGTTCATAAATACGCCTGTTATCACGTGACAAAAATCAGGTCGTTTTAAAATGTCAGCCACAATAGAAATTCAAAATGTTATAACTCAGCCATTTTTTTAGATGTAGACGAAACAAAAACTGCTCCCGAATCTTTTTATCAAGGTCAAACACATAAGAAAAAAATATTTTTTCAATTTTCAATTTTTTGCTACCACATTTCAAATTTAAATTTTTCTTAAAATTTTAAATGGCCACCATTTTTAAACAAGATGGCGGATGAAGCTGGCCAACGAACTCGTTCGAGACATTGGTCTGTACTATGTATAAACGAAGTTACATCCAAATCGGTTCATAAATACGCCTTTTATCGCGTGACAATTTTCATGACGTTTCATAATGTCAGCTTCGCTAGAAATTCAAAATGCTATAACTCAGCCATTTTTTAAGATATAGACGAAACAAAAACTGCTACGGAGTCTTTGTATAAAGGTCAAATACATAAGTAAAAAATATTTTTCCATTTTCAATTTTTTGGCACCACATTTTAAATTTTAAATTTTTTTAAAAATTTTAAATGGCCGCCATTTTGAAACAAAATGGCGGATGAAGCTGGCCAACGAACTCGGTCGA
The DNA here is from genome assembly GCA_963932465.1 of Maratus speciosus. Lineage (NCBI taxonomy): Eukaryota > Metazoa > Arthropoda > Arachnida > Araneae > Salticidae > Maratus > Maratus speciosus. The sequence continues at coordinate 470,370,616 of OZ010796.1, forward strand.
GACATTGGTATGTACTATGTACACACCGAATTACATCCAAATCGGTTCATAAATACGAGAGTTACAGTGTGACATAGGTCAGATATATATATATATACAGGGTGTTCCGTTAAAGAGGTCCGATATTAATAGGGGTAATAGAGGAGATCACACGGAGCATAAATCAGTATATAATGCCTGGCCGGATCTCAATAATTTTCAAGTTACAGCAAATAGAATGAAAAATCGGATATTTGTAAAAAAAAACCCTCATTGCTAAACTATCGATAATGCTACATAAAAACGAAGCACATATTTAGAAAGAGCAGAAAAAATCCTACGAAATGACATAAGTTGTTTTAGAATATTGAGAATTAATGGCGAGTTACAAGCTCTGAAACAGTGAAAAAATACAAAATCAAATATTTAGCAAAATAGTTAATCGTTAATTCCAAAAATGCAACTCTACCTACATCAAGGAAAATGTTATAAAATTTGGTCCATTCCGAAAGCTTTCGAAGAAGCTGACAATAAACCATATCAGTTTAATTGTATGGGAGAAATCAAGCAGTTCCCTAGTTACAACTCTGTGCTGTTGCACGCTCGGAAAGGGCGAAACTCCACCCATGACGATTGTAAACACCCCGTTTTAATATCTTTCAATTATACATTTCTGATCAACCTCTATCAATACCCTTTCATTATTCAGTCTGGTCAAGTGAATGACATATTGTGCAGCTCCCGCCTTGTCTTAAAGCAAACTCCGTGACTGCTGCGTTTCCTCCATGAACTTTCAGGATGATGAAGAAGAAGTACTTTTTATGCAAATTTTCTATGTGTATAGGAAGAAAAGTGTAATAAAACAGCAGTCATCAGTGGGCGTTATGTTAAAGGGAGGCTGTTGTAAGTGGGAATGTAGTAAGTTGATGTATAATAATTATGCCGGAATACTCTAATGAAGAATATGCGGACATGCATCTGATGTACGGGCAAGCTCATGGAAATGCATGTCTAGCACAGCGCATGTACCGTGAGCAATTTCCAAGGAGACGTTGCCCAAGTTCGAAACTCTTCATAAAAATCGATAGACGATTACGGGAGACTGGATCGTTTAATACAGCAAGCATTGATGCAGGGAAACCTCGACATGTACGAACACCTGCAATGGAAGAAGATGTACTGAATATTTTTAAAGATAACCCCTCCACGAGTACACGAGCTGCTGCGTCTGAAGTCGGTGTTTCTCACCAAAGTGTGTGGCGTGTTCTGCGTGCAGAAAACATGCACCCCTTTCATGTGCAGCGGGTACAGCTGTTATCAGTAACAGATTGTGCTCAGCGGACAGAATTCGTACGCTGGTTGCTTAATGTAACAGAAAATAATCCACAATTTCTGGAAAATATTTTATTTACTGATGAAGCAACATTTACGAGAGAGGGCGTGGTAAACACGCACAATATGCACACATGGTCATATACAAATCCGCACACTGTTTTCCCGTCGAACGCACAACAAATGTTCAGTGTGAACATATGGGCAGGTGTCCTCGGCGATTATCTCATAGGACCATATTTACTCTCAGATGTACTCAATGGCAGTACGTACTTGGTTTTCCTACGGGATATCTTAACGCAGTTACTACAAAATGTGCCAGCAACATTGCGCCACAATATGTGGTTTATGCACGATGGCGCACCGGCACATTTTTCATAGGTGTTCGCAATCACCTCAATTCAACATATCCTGGGAAATGGATTGGACGCAGTGGACCTGTTGCTTGGCCTGCACGCTCTCCAGACCTCAATCCGTTAGACTTTTTTGTTTGGGGACACCTTAAATCGCTGGTGTATGAAACGCCTGTGGATACACCGGAGGATTTACTAGCGCGAATCGTTGTCGCTGCAGGAGACATTCCCAACTCCGTCGGAGTTTTTCGGCGTGTTCGCCAATCTTTACGACGTCGCTGTCGGCTGTGCGATTCTGTTAATGGGCGCAACTTCGAACACCTATTATAATAATGTCCGTTCGTCTGCCTTCCGACATTGAACTGTGCAGCGCAGGCCAGAAGACTATGCTTCACATATGTCATAAAGTACGTGGAATGTAATTCTTTATTTGTCATTTTTCTTTTATTTTCAACACTTTTTGGCACAGTATTTTGTAAGTCACAGACTGTGGTGTACTCAAATTGTAAATTACAAAGTTTGTATGAATTAATTTAAAATTTAGTGTCTTTTTTAAATTTATAATTAATAAAATTATTATGCTATTTGTTATTATTATTTCCTATCATAAATTATGATGCACATATACATACAATAATTGTCCATGTAAAACATGTACGGAAACTTCTTGCATAGTTACAAATCGCAATATTTTTAATTATTTCCGAATTTTCACCACCAGTTTAATTTTAAAGAATTTAACTTAAGCTTTATATCAATAAAAGACCACTTTAAAATGTAGACTATTATTGTAAAGTTATTTTGGTTCGTTCAACTCTTGAATAATTAAAAATGTTGCATCTCAGAAGAAGCATGATCGAAAATGTATAGTTGAGAGTAATTAAAAAGGCGGTGTTTCCAATCGTGATGGGCGGAGTTTAACCTTTGCTAGTGTCAAAGAAAGCGGAGTTGTAACTAAGAAACTGATTAATTTCTCTCACACAATTAAACCGATATGGTTCATCGTAAGCTTTTTCGAAAGTTTTCGGAATGGACCAAATTTTACTACATTTTCCTTGTTGTAGCTAGAGTTGTCTTTTTGGAATTAACGATTAACTATTTTGATGTATATTGGATTTCGTACTTTTTTCACTGTTTCAGGGCTTGTAACTCGTCAATAAATATTGCTATTTTAATACAATTGATGTCATTTTGTAGGTTTTTTTCTGCTCTTTCTAAATATGTGCTTCGTTTTTATGTAGCATTATCGATAGTTTAGCAATGAGGGTTCTTTTACAATTTTCCGAATTTTCATTCTATTTGCTGTAACTTGAAAACTATTGAGATCCGACCAGGCTTTATATACTGATTTATGCTCCATGTGATCTCCTCTATTACCCCTATTAATATTGGACCCATTTAACGGAACACCCTGTATATATATATATTGATATATATATATATATATATATATATATATATATATATATATATATATATAAATTTTGAACGGAGGGTGGTTTCGGGGTCTGGGTGTCATGATCGATGAAAATATACCAAAATTTTTTGAAATCGCTTTCCTCCGAACGGCTGCAATAGGTAGCTTTTTGTAAAGAAAGCTACCTAAAAGCTTATAAAAGAATGTTCCGTGCAATTTCCTGGGGCGCCTACCTATCTCGAGTGCTATAGACCCGATCCCCTCGACTAATATACCTACGGATAGGTTGTAAAACGGAGTTTCCTTTGGATAGAGGTTTGTGTAGAATAGAGTGCGCCCCTGGTTGCGAAATGTGGAACTAACAGATTTCACAAAAGGATAAAGTGTTTTAAAGGAATATTAAACGAAACCCTCTGTGCGATCTGTGATCACACTTACCCACTTGTTTGAAGAAGTGTTACTAATACAAAATAATGTGAAAGGACTCTTAATTTTAGATTTCAAAACTACTATTTAAATAAAAATGTCTAATTTTTAATGAAGGTAAGGATCCCATCAGAGTTGCCAATCCTCTGCTTTTTTTCGCAGATTGCATAGCTGCCAACTCTTACGATTTCTTGTTCCACACATATTTAAAAATAAATTTTTTTGTAGGTATTTAAATACAAATTTAAAAGTAAATTTTTCGATTAAGCAAAATTGTGTCTTTATTTATTTATTAATTTTTTCCTTCTTAAATCTGCTTTCTTAAATATTTTCTGCCTATTAAATAAGCCAAAAAATTCTATTAAATTTTGTGGCATAAAAAAGCGTAAGATGTTGGCAGCTATGAGATTGCTTGATCAACACCGCTTGCATTAAGTAGTAATATTTGCATTATTTAATGATAGATTATATAAAACAAAATAAAAAATTTAAAAAAAAGCGCTGGTCATAAATCAATTTGAATTAGAAAAAAAAAAAAAAAAGTAGCGGAGATAGAACACTGGCTGCCAATCTGGCCACTTATTTCGAAGAAAAAAATATTATTTTTGATTTTTCTTGCAAATTTTGTAGCAACCAACTCGGAAGATTATTTTTGTTGCAAATGTTGTAGAAACCAACTGCGAATTCTTTTCTTCAGAAATACTGGTATTCAAAAACGGATCAGTGGAGCACTGCGAAGATGCATTCTAAACAACAATAATATAAACCAAGCGTATCCAGCCTGCAGCCGCAGAGATGCTATTATTATTTTTGCAATGAAGTATTCGATTTATTTAAACAATGGAGTTATGGATAAAGAGGAGGAGACATATAGTGTATTGTCTAACAGTTGCGAGTGAAGTAACTGATAAAGTTGTCACAAAATGGCGGCTGATTTTTTACATTTGATCAGCAGTTTCTGATTACAGCCGGTGCAAACATCCACCAGTAAATTTTGAATAGAAAATTTTCTTTTTTTCATGAAAAATTTCCGTCAAGTATATTGCTAAAATTTCTATTTGTTTTTACTGATAGCAGTTTGCCCGGTTTTCCCCTGACACTAACAGGAGGTTGTCTAGGTTGTCAAAATATGGCGGAAACACGGGCCCAACTACTGCCAAAGTAAGCCTCTAAAAATAAAAATTTCTTTTTGCCATTATTTATGACTGAAATTTCGCATTAATAAGGCGTTTAAATAAGAAGAAAATTTCTATTTAAATTTACTGGTGAAAGTTCTCCCCCTCGATAATCAACCACTGCGAAAGCGGTTACAGTAGAAGCTTCACTATTTTAAGCATATGTCATTTCCTCTTTATTAATAGTTCCATGATTTAAACCGGGAAAACTCGCGCATAGTTTGTACACATGTCACCAGTATTACGGAATACTAATGTTCGGTTTATTTTATCGCAGAATTTACAGTAATTATCTGCGGCTATAAATCAGGGGTTAATATTTGTAAATTTTCCTTTACAAAATGAACTCCATAAACATTCTGAGAAAAAGACACTGTTAGCGTGCATGTTACAGAAATTTGCGATTTAATGAGAGGGAGGTTTTTATTTGGAAATAGTAGTGATAAACGGTTTTTCAGGCAAAATATTTGGCACCCCTGATATATAAACTATTCAAAAACTTGCTACAATTTTTTTGTCGGCTAATTTCCTTCAGCAACTATTGAAACAGATAAATTTAAATATACAGGGTGTCCAACGAATAGGACTTTGATTTCAAAATTAAATATCTCAAAAACAAAGATCAATAGAATTATGCAGACAACGGTTTGTTTATTAGCTAAGCTGTAAAAATGTTATACAGAAGTTGCAAAAATTAGTTGCAAAAACCGCTAGCAGATGGCGCTGTAATCGCAATGCCTATAAATTGTGTTTTGAAGTCCAGAGTACTAGCGTCTCATTATTAGATGGCTTCCTATGGAAGAACTAAAATTGGGAAAGACCACTTTTTCGTTGGGGTGTTGTGCAGAAGAGGAGACATCTGGTCAAAGCTTCAATTTTAGAGAATTTCAATTAATAGAATTTTCAATAAAAAGTTTAGCAATCATTATATAAGAACTTATTAAAATATTTTATTTGGGTAATGTGCAGAAGCGGAGCCATGTGTTGACAGAATTGAGATTTGTTTTAAATTTTGTTATAAGCTACTTCCGTCCGGATACCAGTACAGTGTTGCCAGATGGGCTACTTTTTTAAAATTCAGATTCTTGATTGGCCCTACTTTTTTGAAATGGTAAAATGCGCCTTACTTAATGACATATTAATAAAGACGGAAACAAAGGTAATTTTACCATTTCAAAAAGAGTGGTAGCAATCAAGAAATCTGAATTTAAAAAAAGTAGCCCACTGGCAACACTGTACCAGTATCTCTGTGGTATGTCTTTTCTCTCCTAATTGGTAGATCGTGGAATCGAATCCAAGGAGAGGAAGATTTGAAAAAAAATGGAAATCTTTACTTTTGGATGTTTATTTAAACTGTGAAAAAAGTTTAAACAAAAAAATCCAAAGTTTCTGGTTTAAAATTTAATTAAGCTAAAAGAAACCCATGTTTTTAAAATCACTGAGCATTTTTAATAATGATTCATAAATCATTTTTTTTTAAATTATAGAGAATAGTTTGAATGAAAAAATTCAAAGTTTCTAGTTTTAAAAACTTAATTAAGTTAAAAAAAATAATTTTAATTTTAAAAACTCGTTTTCATTTTTTTATCACTGAGCACAGATATATGTTTCAGATTCTAGCGATAGGATCCGAAGTGTTGGAAAGGAATGCAGCCTCCAAAATACTTTTGCTTTGACGTTGATGATATGACTTATCATCAATTCCTTTTAAAAAGGAAATAATTTAAAGCATAATTTCTGTCTCTAAAAGTTTGTTTACAAAGAAAAGAAATATATGTGTTGTGCAAAAACCAAAGTATTATTCCGTGATTTAAAAAGAAATGAAAAGTGCAAAATTACTTTTTTATTTATAATAATTCAGGTATAAACAATAATACCAAAATATTATGCCGTGATTTAAAAATATAAAAAATAAATAAAAAGTACAAAATTATTTTTCTAAATACATGCATTTTGATTTAAATAATTATATGGCATTAAAAATTGAATTTAATAAAATATTTCAATAAGTTCTTATATAATGATTTCTAAAATTTTTATTGAAAATTCTATTAATTGAAATTTTCTAAAATTAAAGCTGATGCAATAATTCTGTGACCAGATGTCTCTACTTCTGCACATCACCCCAATGAAAAAGTGAACTTTCCCAATATTCGTTCTTCCGTAGGAACCCATCTAGGAATGAGACACCAGTGCTCTGGACTTCGAAGCATAGTTTGCAAGTATTGCGATTACAGCGCAATCTGTTAACGGTTTTTGTAACTAAATTTTGAAACTTCTGTATAATATTTTTACAGCTTAGCTAATAAACAAACCGTTTACCGCATAATTCTATTGATCTTTGTTTTTGAGATATTTAATTTTGAAATCGGGGTCTTATTCGCTATTATATATGTATATTACTCTCTACACCTGAGATATGGAAGATCACGTTTTTTTTTTTGCTAAAAATATTTATGCACAATAATCTTAATCGTAAATTTATGTTGCTAATGTTGTACAAATAATCTTCGTCGTAGATTTCTCTTTTAATTGCTTTTATAATCTAAGACAAAGGTTATTAACCCTCTCGCTGCGTAATTGTTTTATAAAAATAGCTTCGCGACGAGCGTCTTTTAAGAATTTTTATTCTTTTGTCACCGGTTTTTCAAAACAAATATTTTTCTAAAATTTAAATGGGAAAATGCTCCGATTAATTAAGGTAAAATCTACAATAAAATAATAATTGGTGGGAATAATCAAGGAGGGTTAATTAGCCGAAAAAATGCATCCCCGAGAAAAGCTCGGGTTGCGCAGCGAGAGGGTTAATTTGAAAGAGTGGTAGCCAAACAATTTGCTAAGCCGATCACTTTATGCGCCTTACTTTTACGAAATAAAGTTTAACACTATGTCCTAGACTTAAATCTTTTATGAAAACGATTTCTGGAAAAGGATTATAAATAATCCAACATAAAATTGTGTATGATTTTATATATAATTTTCTTTCTTGTATCTGTGTTTCATAGAGAATTTTTACTTTCCAGATCATGTTAGCCTAATTCTTTTTTTGTTAACCTACACTAAAATATTTTCTCAGATCCAATCTTCTGGGAACAGTATTCACGGTTTATGACTCTGGATTCAATCCCAAAAAAAGAATAAATCCGCAAAAGGATTCAAGATGTGAAATAGCTTTAGTCGCATACGTAAGTACACATTTGAAATAAGCATTTCCCAAACATTTTTCAATTATAAATTTACTTCTATGTTTAATTATGTGTTTTAAACAGAATTATTTAATTTAATGATAATAAGTGTAACGGTTCAGAGTTTCCAAGTTTCCGGCTTTATGCTCACCACTAGTATCTTAGAGAAAATATGGTTCTTTTAAATAGACCAAATTTTAAAACTAAATAAAACGACATTTTCCGTATTAATGTACTGGTATCCAAAAAGCCGGAGACCAGCTGTATTTAACGTTATTCTCTGAATTCTCTGAATGTTTTATTTTATGTTATTATGTCATTAAGTATGAAATGTCCGATTACAAACGGGGCATATTAAAAACAGGGCAAAATTTCTACCAGTAAAAAAGAATAGCAATTTCTGCCTTATTCGTAACATTAATTTTTCATGAATACGGCGTTTATATAAGAAGAAAATTTCTATTAAAATTTGCTGGTGGAATTTTGCCCCGTTGTTAATCTGGCCGTTTTGTAATCGGACGTTTCATATTTAATGACCTAATGCAAATAGTATACATTACAAATACTTTTCAGTCAAGCCTTTCAAGTCATGTGAATGAAAGTATAGCAAAGCTCAATGCTTCTACGTAGTTTCCTAACTACTGCTTTCTCAGGTTTTGACCTTTTTCTTAAATTCAGAAATTCCTATAAATCTACCAGAAATTCCATAAAAAATATTTTCCAATTTATGTAATTACGAAACGTACATATTATAACCTGCAGTGAAATAGCATCCCCTGACGCTACACTACAGGAAACCGAAGTTATAATTTTTTTTTAACTATGTTGGAAAGGGTTAAAACCGAAACGCAGTACTTTCCAAATGATATTTTTGAACGGAAAAGCAAAATGCTTATGCATTGGCAAGCTTGGGAAAATTACTATCAGAGCTGCCAACTATTCTGTTTTTGTATAATGATATTTTCGAAGTGTTTTATGCTTATGTAACCACAGAATTTCTTCTTTAAATAAAGCGATAATTTCTATTAAAATATAGTGGGATAGTCGCCAACTCTTACGCTTTTTTGTACCGCAAAATATTTAATAGTAAATTTTACGTTCTTAAATCGTCGTAATCTGCCGATTAAATAAGGCAAAAATTCTTATTACTAAATTTTTGTGGTACAAAAAAGCGTATGATGTAGGCGGTGTTGTTTATGACGGCCAGTTATCTACACGAGGGATATGGGTCCGAAAGGGGGGGGGTGGTGCCCTCCGTGGGGGTCTTTCTAAGGGAACCTTCTCCGTATTTACGCAAGGAAATACAAGGTTCGAAGAAAACCGCGGAAAACTCCGAACAATTAGGCCGACAGGCGCGATTGAGTTAGTACCCAGCACCTTCCGTCTACCATCTTTGACAGCAGAACCTCTCGGTCACTGGTGGGGCCGTAAGATGTTGCAGTTATGTAGTGGTATTAAAAAACCAGTGAGATCAAAGCTCTGGAGTATAAATTAAAACTTCATTTTCTACAAGGAAAATAATTTTGTTAATTTAAAAAAAATACCTATCTTGCTATCTTATCCCTAATTAATATGAAAATAGCATTTCGAAAATACTACAGATTTTAGATAATACTTTGTATCATCGCTTCATATCTGCAACATACCCAGAAGTCGATGTTACTTATACAGTGGGCTATAAAAGACGATTTCTGTTTATTGGTACTATCTTCCAACACAGATTGTTGCAATACAAATTGTTCTTAGAACTCTCAACAGACAGCGATGCTGAATTAATTTTTCATGCTAAAGTTTTGTGTTTCAATTGAGCAGTTTTGTATCGTTATTTCTAAAATAAACCTACTACATTTTATAAAATTAAAACTCTGCGGACATCCAAAAATAGATGTTTTACAAAGGTAAATTTGTATGCTTTACAATTTTATATTAGAGAATTGACAATATTTATGATAAGTATGTAATTTTCTGTTTATGTCAGATGCGAAAAAACTACATTTTAGTCAGTAATTTTATATTTTTATGTTCTGATTTTTTTTTTACATGCTTAAAAGGATATAACGTAACATGTGAGTAAATATTTTTCAAATCGGAGATTTTGAGTCACGAAGGGTTAAAGAAAATAAAACAAACTGAATGTCTAAACTTAAAAACTAAAAATATCGTACCTACTCTTAAAAAAAAAAAAAAAAAAAAAAAAAAAAAAAAAAAAAAACACACATTTTTATTTGTAAACTTTGTTTCTCGTACTCAAAACTAGTGATCAGCAGGGCGAATTTATTGTCATTTGAAGGAGTCATTCGAGCATGAGCAACAGCATAGTTGCCTATCTTCGTGCTTTATAAAAATTAATTACCATAAGAACTTTATTTAAAAAGAAAAGAGACAAAAGCATAGTTGCCAACTTTTGTATGTTTCAGGGATGAGAATTCTCAGTCCCAAATGGTTGATTTGTACCACTAAATCTTAATAGTGTTCCTTGCTTTCTTAAATCTCAAAAATTCTGTCACTGAATAAGGTGAGAAATATCATTAAAATTTAATGGTAATAAGTAGTCATTTGGAACGGAGAATTCTAATCCCTGATATTGTAATCCATTACGTCCGAGAATTTTTTTTTTTTTTAAAAGAAGCTTCATATTGCTACATATATAGGCTCTATAATTCTAATAATAATAATGGACGAATTTTTTACAAAATTTGTAATAGTATTTGATTTTTAAAAATACGAAAGTTGGCAGTCCTGCTTTTGTGCCTGCTCGAAAGATTCATTCGAACATAAAAAATTAACCCTTTCAGGGGCAAGGTAATTGTATTTGTAAACTGTTGAAATAATTGAGTAACACCAGTATTTACAAGAAAATTTATTTGTAAAGAAGTAAATGTATATTTTCGCTTATTTAATAAAAGTGAAGTTTTCATTCAAAAAATCTGTTGCCAATGTGGCAATTAGGGATTAAAATTGTGTGATGCCGTGACGGCATCACTGCCCTTCAAGGGGTTAAAATCTTTCATTCTACCTATCACTACATAATCACTAGGAAGGCAAAACTATTTTATAAAATAATTATAAGGTATAAAAAAATTAATAACAAAGATATTTTTTTCCATTTTAGGAAACAAACGTCTTGGGATTCAAAGGCCCAAGAAAAATGTCTGTGATACTCCCAGCTCTAAACAGTGAGAACAAAAGAATTGAAATGAAATCAAGTGCAGTAAGTATAAGCTATATCACTAAAAATTATTATATATCATATTATTATTCAATTTACATTTAAATATAAGTATATGTGGCTATTTCCATGGGTACTTGTAGTGTGAGTTACATCCTACGATTTTTGGCTATCAGTATTTTAGAACGAAAAAATGTGAATTATTTTATGGGAGATATCTCATTGATTGAATATGCCCAAGCAAACTTTTCGAAAATAACAGTGGCCAACAAGCATAGCAGTTATCAACCATGTGACTTACACTACAAAAAACCATGGAACTACACATGTTCTGAAAAAAAATTAGAATTGAAAATGACATCTAAATGAATTCTATAAACTCTAAAAACTCGACGAATCTTTTAAGTACTCTTAACTATCAATTCATGGGTTAAAAATATTTTTCTTCTTCTATTGATAGGTATTAAGTGTATGAAACTTTGATATTCCATGTTTGTATTTTCCTTATATTTGAGCAGTTTACTATTTCAAAAGAATAATGTTCGTCTATTTAATGGTGGAATAGACGATGTAGTGTTTTTATACGATTTAATAAAACATACATAGTTCGAAAGCTAATTCGGAAATTTTGTACGCTATTCAAGGACCTGTGTAAACCTTACTTTAAAATTAACATTGTTTTTCTTGAATATGTGTGACATTTACAAACGGAATATAAATATACATATTTTTATTTATAGTAGCGGAGAACAACTCTTAGCCGGCGGTCCAGCAAGCTACCGCTATATTCCAAAAGATTAATTTGCCTTATTTAATGACAGAAGCTTTGCAATTCGATAAGGCAATAATTAATGTTTCAAAATTGTAGCGGTGAACAACTTTCAGGCAAAAAAATTCTAAAGGTTTAATTTATAGCAGTGTTGCCAGATTGAGGATTTTTTCAATTCAGATTATTTGAGTGTCACCACTTTTTCAAAATAGTATAATTCTCTTTATTTTTCAGAATTTTTAATCTAATTTTTAATAGGTCGAATTTTTCTATTTAAAAAAAGCGGTGACAATCAACAATCTGGGGACAGAAAAGTCCCCAATGTGGCATCACTGGTTTATAGCACATATTTCTGCTAATCAAATACAATTTTCAAAAATATAAATATTTGTTTTTTATATTTTTTTTCTTTGTAAAATAAATTTGAATTGAGAAAATATTATAATAAAACCCTCAGACAAAACGCAATATTTCACTTGATTCAAACATAAAATAGTAATATGCACTTTAAAGAGTTCAATGTTTTCTTAAAAGGCGACTAAAATAATAAAAGCGGCGTTACAAGTTAAAAAATATACATTTTATTTAAAAAAATCGTAGTACTTTCGGGCTTACCCAAGCCCTTCATCAGAGAAAATTATAATAACTAATTGCTATTTATTTATGCAAATACGTCACTTCGTTTTGAAAATGAGATTTGCGATAATTATTAGAGTTGAAAGTAGAAGTAGCAGTTTCTTGGATTGAACTTAATTAGAGAAAATATATACTATTATCAACTGTTGTTTCATTTATTTTATTATATCACTCTATTCTTGTACGTCACTTTTATTTTAAAAGTGTAGCTGGACAGTCGAAGTAGCAGTGTTTCAGATTAAATTTTGCATAAAAGAAATATTGAACTGCCGTACCACAAACCTTAATACGTCACTTATCTCAAGTTTTCAGGATTTTGAACCATAAAATGGGGATATTGTATTGGGTCGTTCGAAAAGTCGTGTCCGTTAGGGAAAATCAACTCGTACACGGAAAACCCTGACAGGTAATTATTAGACGTTAGATATCGGAATCACTGTCTAATAATTAAATGATAGAATTTTCCGGTACGAATTGATTTTCCCGAACGGACATGACTTTCCGAACGACCCAATACGATAGGGCGTCGTTACATACTTGATTGTTTTTGCACAGGATTTCTATGGATTCTCTGATAGTGGATGCGTAATAATTGGATGTTGCGTATGTGATTTTTTGCATGATCAAAATCTGTTTTGATATTCTGATTGAAACTTAAATGAGAGAGAGCTGTAAATTGACGACAAAATTTTATGTCTGCTTTATGCTCTTTGATTCTTTCTTTGCGTTTTCTTTTGGTCATTCGTATGTATTCCATTATTCTGTCGCTATCAGTTATAAAAGGACTGGCATATACACCAGCTAATTCACCTACCTCTGTTGGATCAATTTTCGTACAAATTAACTATTTTAATTTCTTGATGAAGGCCATTAAATTTATATTGCGTTTCTGTAGAGCATATCTTAACTTTCCGTACAGGCCAGAAGAATAGGTAAACGTTTTGTGTATCATTTCTTTATGGTTTACTTTTTTGATATTGAACTGATTTGAAACTGCATGACTTATGCCACTTTTCTGCATGTGAACACAAATGTGTTCGGCAATGCTCTGGGGGGTAATATACCAAGTGCTTAAAGTATTCAAAGAAGTTATTTCATGCGATTTGAAAAAAACCTTACAAGTATTACGATTGAGTTAACTTTTATTAAGTTTCAGATTGGCTAAAATAGTTGTATTTTAACATATGTTTTATTTTGTAAGGATTTGAGACTTTTTCTTTTTATGATTTCTTTATAAAAAAATAGGTCATTTTTTAAAAGTTTTTATTTAACTTGAACAATTGTATGTATGCTTTTCCAGATCAAAATTTGTACTCGAATTTTAATTCACTTTCAAATATCTGATCGAGATTAAATTTTACATACTGACGTAAATTCGATGACAATCTAATATTATTAGGATTTTCGGTGGTTACCATTTATACTTATTTTACAGGTTAACACAAAAAAATTCGGATAGATCACCGCCAAGAAGGGTAAGAAAAAGTTTTAGATTAGATAACACAAGGCTGCGGTGGTTGTGTTTTTAAATTTTATGTATTTTTTAGCACTGAGACCGAAAATTACCTTAAATTTTAACCATCACTTCAGAATTTTTCTCAAATCGTAAATTGTCAAAGATAAAAAATAACAAAAATCGGATACTATAAAATAGACGATATTGCTGTGTTTTTTAATTATTGATAATTGCTTTTATGTACTTATTAGCACTGAATCTGAAAATGACCTTCATTTTTAACCATAGCGTTAAGAATTTTTTTTTGCAAATCGTAAATGTCAAAGATAAAATATTGCGAAAATCTGATACTATAAAAGAGATGTAAAACTTTTTAAATTTAATTTAATTTAATTTAATTCAATAATTTATTAAATGTTTTGGCTTATACTGGGATTCTTACAGCTAATCAATTTTAACTTTTAATTTTTTAACTTTGAAATTTATAATTTGGGAAAACTTCTGATGTGATGGTTAAAACTGAAAGTCCATTTCGCATTTAGTGGTAAAAAATACATAAAAATCAATTATGAAAAGTTAAAAACACAACAATCAACGCTATTTTATAGTATCAAATTTCCGCTACTTTTTCTTTGTTTAACTTTAAAATTTACGATTTGCAAAAAATCTTTACGTGGTGGTAAAATATGAAGGTCAATTTCGGATTTAGCGGTACAGAATACATAAAAATTAATTATCAAAATCTAAAAAACATGACATAACCCAACATTTGCAAGCTAGTGTAATCTAATAACATATTAAAATATGTATCCTTTTGTAAAGAATTGAGGCAGTTAATTTTCATCATTTTGTTTAACAAAAATTCTGGGTTTTTATTCTTCCTATATGCTTATTACAAATTGTATATTTTGCATTAATATGTCAAAATGATTAAAGATTTCAAATTTATATTGCAATGTTAATTTTACTCTCAACCATTTTTTTAACATATCCGACGAAATTGTATTTCTACTAAATTTGTGAATGACCATTAATTTGCAGCAAAAAATATTCTCTAACTTTAAACAGCTATTATTCTGTCAATTTTCGTAGAACAACGGGATTTTGTAGCTCACAGGCTAGCAAAGCCTGTGCTTATGTGCCCGCCGGTCCTGCATGTACGTTAGGGTGGAACTTAAGTATAGGGTAAAAAAAAAAAACTTTTTTGTTTTAATGCGTAATAGTGAAAACTTTTTTCCTTTTTGGATGTCTAAACTTTTGGCTGAAAAGGTTTTTTTAAATTAAGTTGTTTTCCGGTTCCTCAAGGAGGTCAAAATTTTGAAATTTCAGTATAATGTAAGTAAACAACGTAGCTGTTAGCTCATATCTACTTTTATTTAGCAAATGCTATCCAGAAGTCACCACGAGGAGGTGGTTAAATATCGATTTCCACACTCCTTACCTCCCTTTGTTATAGATTAATTCAATTGGATATTCAACCTACTCTCTTTTTAGGCAAACTTTGTCATTACATTGGGGGAATTCAACTTTCCCAAGATTAAGCCATATTTTGCTTAATATTTAAAGACTGTTGACGCAGCTCATGGGACAATTTTGACACACGTTTCCACTATTTGAGTATGACAAGGAAAATCTAAAATTCAGGTGTATCCCTTGTTTGTACTTTTTTTAAGTTTTTCATTCGATCAGTCCGTCAAGATAGGATCAATGTTTTTATAGCCTATAATTTCAATATGTTCGCATTTTTTCAAGTCGCTTTTCTACTGGTCCAGAATATCCTTTTGTACCCGTAGTTTTTCCAGCAAGATGTTGAAATAAGTATCTAAGAAAAAAGTTCATTTGCATGTAATAATCAAATTATCCATTATAAAGTTTTTAGGGTATTTCTTCCGGTGTTTTAACAACTCCAGATTTGCATCCTGCATAAAAGGCGTTTCTGTTTCACCCAATAACTTTCAAACTTGAAATGTCTGTATTATTATTTTGAAAATACACCAAAATTGCAGTGGCTATATTAATGTAAGAAGAAGATGTCAATGAAATATGACCAATATATTTTTATCCTGGTTTTTGAACTAAGACCAGGTGTTCGTCTTTAATGATTCTTAGTTATACTTTTTTCCCCCTGCTTCAGTTATCATAGTGTTATCCTTTCTGCCATCAAAATACTAACCTTCTAAAATTAACTCATTTCGTCTTTCCTGTTCTTTCAAATTCTTCCTTTTCTTTTCTCTTTGTCGTCTTCAAGTCCTTCTTTCAGTTACCTTTCCTTTATTATCATCAGAAATACCCATATCTTCTAAGGTGCCATTTGCAATAATATTTGCAGTTCTGTCTAATACTCCGGTTCTTTCACCTTATTGATTATCAAATTCAGGTTTAGAAAAACAAACGATTGAACTATTTCCTTCCGAACTATTTTTTACACTTGACGATCATTCAATCAAAACATCATTTTTTTGTTTTAAAATAAGTTTTTTCCCTGATATTTCCTTTTCCAGCCTTGCTACACATTTTTTGTAGTTTTTATATCTGTTGATCCTATTGCCATCACCCCATCTCTCTTTGGTCTTTGAGAAAGTGACGTTCTTGTTCTGATACACGATAATATTTAGTGCTTTTACACAAAGAAATGTTTTTTGCAGGATTACCTGACATTTTGCAATTTTTTATTCGATGTGGGATTATTCTTTCGAATCTCAATATTGTTCTTCAAATTTTGACATTTCTCGCGCTAGTCTCTAATCATTTTTTATAATTTGTGTATCCGAAACCGTTGGAATTGAAGGTCTCAGCAATACACTTTTAATTGTATCATCAACAGCTTTAGATATTTTAGAAATAGTGTGTACCAGATTCCAGCTGTCAGATTTTAAGTTAAATTGAACCCAAAAATAATGTTTCATAGCATCTTCGTATGTTCGTCAAAGATGACAATTGTTTTGGTTCACGAAATACAGGGCACTTTAACAATTATCTAGATTTAGGTACGTTAACAGACTTTGTCACTTTTGACACCGAATGTTTATTGAAAAATAATTAAAGAAACTGTTAACACATGATATCGGACTAACTTGTTATGTGTCGCAGCCAAATAAATAAGAGACAATGAAAGCCGACGCCCACGACGCTGGCTTCTACAAAAGTCAAATAGGGCTAACTTTTCTAAGGCACTCAAACTAAATTATTATCTTTATTACAGGACATTAACACTTAATTAATTTAATTTTGCAAAATATAAATTTAACAATAAGCTTAAAAAACTTTTCATGCAATTATTGGCTTTTTTTTCGTTTTTTAGGGAAAATCAGGCGCTTTGAGGAACCGGAAAATATCATTTTAAAATAAAAAGAAAAATATTTTCTTTTTATGGAGTTAAAAAGGAAAAAAATAATCACTATTAGAATATAAAATTCGAAACTTCGTTTTTTAGTTCCACCCTAATGTACGTGTGTATGTACAGTCGTGGAAAAAAAAAGTAAACACCCCCTACTAACTCCTCAACAAATTATCGTAGAAGAAAGTTACTGGTACCGAACGATTGGAAATAAAGTCTACTTTTAAATGATGTATATAAAATTTGCTTAGGGGGGCACCTATATATTAAAACGAACCATAACTTTGTTTTTTTCAACAGCAGTACCCAATTCTGACAGCATAAATGAACTCTACACCCTTCAATTAGCCTAAAAACGAATTTTTATGCAATTCGTACCATAAGTTTCCGAGAAATTAATTATTTTAAAACGAGCGTATTTTAAAGGCTGTATCCAAATTGAAGTTCCGTACTGGATTGTTAACCGAGAGAGCCGCTTCCTTGATCAAGGCACCTTAAGCGCCACTCAAGGAGTCAATGAAGCGTGTTAGATTACAGTACGGCAGAATAAATTTCAAAATGTCTACTCACTTCCATCATAAACGGCCCCTTAAACCATCATTTTGCCGTTTTTTAAGCATAATTTGAAAACTACTTGGAAGAAAAATGTGAAATTTTTGAATTTCCATAAAGCAGGACTTAATAAATCTAAATCCATCAAAAAAAATGTAGGTTGCAATTCATAATTTTTTCGAATATTAATTTCATAATTCATAATTTATATCATAAAATTATAAAAATTGCAAATTCAGCTTATTTATGTTTGGGTATATTAGTATTATTACAACAAAAAAAATTAGCACTTTAAGAGCATAATTTCGGGAGATATAAATAAAAACATGAAAATATAATTTAACATTAGAAGCACTCAATTTTGAATGTTTATAATTCAAAAACTTATCCTTCTAATGACTTGAAATTTGGTGTCTAGGCATAGTTTAAACCGAAGATTTGAAATATCTCGTTAAAATTGGGTATTGCCAATGAAAAAAATGAAGTTTGGATTCGTTTTAATATGTAGATGACCCCCTAAGAAAATTTTATATACATCATTTAAAAGTAGACTTTATTTCCAATCGTTCGGTACCAGTCACTTTCTTCTATGATGATTTGTTGAGGAGTTAGTACGGTGTGTTTACTTTTTTTTTCCACGATTGTACGTACATACGTAGGTACGTAACGCGATAACTCTTGATAGAAACATTCCATTTGCTTCAATTTTTTTTTCTAGTTTCATTCTGATAAGGCGCTTCCCTGATTAGTTTTGGAGGTTCATTGGTTAAGGATAAAGGGATAAAAGGAGGGTTACTCCACCCCCCCCCCCTCCTTAATTCAGATAAATGGGTTTTTCATGCAGAATTATTCGATTTGCTCCGAATTTGCTATACCGGCTCATTATGTTAAGGAACTTTCCTGATTAGTTTTGGGGGTTCTTTGGTTAAGGATAAAGGGGGAAAATTGGGGTTAGTCCATCCCTCTTAATTCAGATAAATGGGTTTTCATGCAGAGTTATTGGATTTGCTCCAAATTTGCTATACCGGCTCATTATGTTAAGGAACTTCCCTGATTAGTTTTTTGGGCTCATTGGTTAAGGATAAAGGGGGAAAAGGGGGGTTAGTCCACCCCTCTTAATTCAGATGAATGGGTTTTTCATGCAGAATTATTCGATTTGCTCCGAATTTGGTATACCGGTTTATTATGTTAAGGATCTTCCCTGATTAATTTGGGGGATTCATTGGTCAAGAAAAAAGGGAGAAAGGGGTGCTAGTCTACCCCCCTTAATTTAAATAAACGGGTTTTTCATGCAGAATTATTCGATTTGCTCCGAATTTGGTATGCCGGTTTATTATGTTAAGAAGCTTCCCTGATTAGATTTGGAGGTCCATTGGTTAAGTATAAAGGGAGAAACGGAGGCTAATCCCTCTTCACTTATTTTTTTTTTTTTTTTGAGGGGCATTATTCTTTAAAGTGAGAGTATAATATACAATTAGTTTGAATAGCCTGTGAGCTCAATGTCATCAGTTTAGCTGGGCACTTTTATTTTTTATTTTGTCTTACTCGTCAGTGTATGAGGAAACTTTTACTAAATATAACTTATACAAAAGGGGGACCGTATACAAATTTAAATTTAGTAAATTTTTAAGAATTGTTTTTACTGACCCAAATTGCTCTTAAAATATTTCTTTACCTCATTTAAGACATTTTTGTAAAAGGAACTATATGTCTATGACTAACGGTTTAGGAATTAGCCATTGGACATCGCAGACAGTGGACACCCTGTATATTAATAAAAATATTCGACTAATGTAATCACAAAAGTCTACTATTATATAAGATGAAGAAATATTATTTAAAATTTCTAATATCTAACCTTATATACGTATATAAAATGATACTTCCAAAAGTAAATTCCGTGCAGCGTAGGGTCACTCCTCTTCGTCTACAATTCCTCTTCGAATACACGCTTGGAGGTCTTCAAACTTTTTTCCAGAAAGTCGCTTGGTACTAGAAATTCCAAATGGTGATCTTCGTCCTATTTAATTTCAAAGTTTCTGCCATTAAAGAAGATATTTTTTTCAATTCTAAAATAATGATAGCTTGGTGGTTCGTTGCCACAGTCCCAGGACTCCAACACATTGTTGCCAACTCGGCCCTCATTTTTATTTTTAAAAATCCACCATTCTACCAGAATTTCTGTAAAGTATTTTTTGCTTTATTTAATAACATGTATTCTGTGGTTAAGTAAAGCAAAAATTACTACACAGAATTTCTTTTACGACGGTATTTTTTTTAATAAGTAAGGGGCTGCATATTCGACACTGATTAATGCCGTTTAAACCTGACTAATGCCCTTTACTTAATGTCATTTAAACGTTATTAGTTTACACGTAAGTAACGCTCTTTGTTAAAAACAGTATGTATAATTTACTTAAAAATTACGTGAACTAATATCGGATCTGAAATAATACATTTAACACTTCCGCAGCGAGCGTCGCGTATACGTGACCCATAAAGTTCTTAACATTATTCAATTGAATTAGTCATAATTAACCTTTTTGCCTTTTTTAATAAAAGCATTTCTGGAATAAAATTAGGAAAAAAACTCCTGAAAAACTTGTAAAACGATTAAAAGTTCTATAAAGGTCTTTTGTCGCAAAGGTGTTATTTATTATGATTTATTACGCTGAATGAGTTAAAATAGTGAGAAATTTTTCATATTTCCTTGTGTAAAATCTTACATAAATATATCTTTGTAGGAAGGAGAAGGTCTCCTTGAAAGGTGGAAAAGCAAAAATGTGGAAAATTTGTTGGAACTGCAAAACAAAACTCCTGTTTGGAATGATGGTGAGGATTAAAAAAATGTTTCTTTATTTCCAAGAAAATTATGTGTTATTGATTAGCTGCCAACTTTTACGGTTTCGTGTTACCACTAAAATTTTATAGTAAATGTTGTTTTATTTAATATTCAATATCTCATGATTAAAGAAGACTAAAATCCCTATTAAATTTTAGTGGTAACAAAAAAACGTAAAAGTTGACTGCTATGATTATTGTAAATAAACGATGTTTTTATAAGATGTTTTATATAGATCTCTCTAAATTAAATATTTTATAATTCACTAAATAAAAAAAAACATAAATATGAAATAAAAGACATGCATATCCAAAGATGCCAAGGGTAACGGATTTTGAATGGCACTATTTTATTTAACCCCTTAACGGTCGCATGAAATTACGGTTTAAAAATACAAATTGCTTGTTGGCACCAGTTTTTCGAAAAAGAAATATTCACCTTATTTAATGGCAGGTAAAATGATACCATAATAGAGCCAATTACATTATTTTATAAAACTGGTGGAATGAAACAATCTGAATAAAAGACACAGCCTGTGAATATCAAGGGAGCGAGAATTAACCCTCTCGCTGCGCAGCCCGAGATTTCCTCGGGCATGCATTTTTTCCGTCTAATTAACCCTCTTTGCTTATTCCGGCCAGTTAGTTCTTCATTGTAAATTTTGCCTTATTTAATCGGAGCATTTTCCCGATTAAATTAGACAAAAAATTTTGTTTTGAAAAACCAGTGACAAAAGAATAAAAATTCTTAAAAGACGCAATTTTTGAAGCTATTTAGATAAAACAATTACGCAGCGAGAGGGTTAAGGGTTAAAATATTCTCCGAATTATTTATTCGTAGATTTTGCTATCATATAAAAAACGAGCAATTTTTAAATAGTGGTATTCAAAACCCACAATATTTCGTACTGATATGTTTAGCAAATAGCTCATAAATTTTGCTTAAAGTAATTTTAAAAAGAGCTTTATTTTTTATACAATAGATGGGGCTGCGCTGTATCAAACTTTAAAAATGCTCAAATTCTAAAGCTTATAACACAAAATTTTTTCACGTTATCAGATAAAAAATAAGCACTGAGTTACCTTTGATGCAGTTCTACACGTTATTATGAATATCCTTACTTTTTGAACACAGTATCTGGAATACAAGGACTATGAGATGATTCAAAAAACAGCGGCTGTAGTAGCTGGATTATTTCAGTGTTAGTGCTTACTCTTCAATTCGCGTACCATTATTTTCGAATAATAATCCTCGCTTAATTTAATAACAGAGAAATAAGTTGTAGGTTACTATTCGCAAATCGGTTTGAAATTCAAAGGATCGTACGAACGCTGAAAAATTTATCCTAGGAAAGCTGTGATTTTTGAGGAAGTACGTAAACCTAGTGTAAATAAGACTGTGGTTTGCGACTTCACAGCGCCATCTATTAACGAAATTTTAAGCTTTTTCAAGTGTTTTGTATGCAAAAGTTTTAATCTATGTGATAAGAAAATACACTGCTCAAAAAAATTAGGGGAGCAAGCAAAAAAGTGAAGAGAACAGTGCAAAACAGCAATGTATGGGCATAAAATGGATAGTACAGGGCTCCCAAATGGTCCGCCAACTGAATACCAATAATATTTTAGAAAAATTTTCTTGTTAGATTTTTCGCACAAACCGCCCCGGAACAACCTTTGCAAGTTCATTCTAGCGCAAACTTACCTTAAAATTTTCTGTTGAAATTTATTGGTATTCACTTGGCGGACCATTTGGGAGCCCTGATAGTACATGTGTAGCAATGCGCAATACATAAAAAAGACGCAAAAAGTGGTAATAGAGCTTTTATTTTTTGAAAAGATGAAAAGAACATGAAAAGATGGTCTAGGGCAACAATTTGGTTTCATGTAAATCATTTAAAAAAGGTATTGTTTAGAAATGATGCAAGATTTTTAATATGGCGTGTGGTCCCCTCGAACAGCTAAGACAGCTGCACACCGGTTTTCCATGGATGCGATGAGGTTATCGATAAGACTTGGGGAATACTGTTCCACTGCCCAAGAATTGCAATCTCCATGTCTAGGAGAGTAAAAGGAGGCCTCGGTCTCAATGCAATGCGTCGTCTGAGTACGTCCCAAACATGCTCGATCGGATTTAGTTCAGGAGAGCATTCTGGTCATTCCATATGCTGCATTGTTTTAGCTTCAAGCATGTTTCCACAAGACGAACTGTATAAAGTCTGGCATTATCGTGCATGGAAAAAAAAGAAATCACTAATTACTGCAACATAAAATACGCCATGAGGTCTCGGTATCTCGTCTGTATTACTCTGGACCGTCAAAGTGCCATTCCGAATGATATGCAGGCCCGTACGTCCACCTATGCTGATTCCAGCCAAGAGCATCAAGCCACCTCGTCTGTAATGTGATCTTTCATGAACGAGTGTGGGATTATTTTGAGTGCCTCTTTCTCTCTATGCCAAAACACATCAGATGTCATATCCAGACTGAATCGGGACTCGTCTGTAAACAGAATTTCACTCCAACAACGTTGCCTCTAAACTCGATGTTCAGTTCCCCACCTTCTTTGTGCCGCACAGTGGCTTGAGGTCAACGGAATACAGTCCATCGGCTTACGTGCATAGAGACCACTCTGATGAAGCCTACTTCGGACTGTTTGCCTGGACACCCATCGTCCTTTGGCCAAGAACAACTGTGTTTGCAGCTGAGTAGCATTGTCCGTTCCGTCTCGAAGGGCTGTTAACAGGATATATCGGTCATCAGTTTCTGTGTTAGCACATTTTCGACCTTGCACTTGTCGATGACTACCATTCCATGTGTCTTGGAATCGATTCCACAGCCTTTCATGGACACTTTTTGCGACTCCAACAGCGTCCACTACACTTCGTTGTGTTTCCCCCAAATTCAACTGTCCCGATAACACGCCAAGCCATGGATTGCGGTAAATCATGTTGTTGTGACATTTTCATGCCACCTTTTCTCAAAACACAAGCTGAGCAATTGAATTTTACAACTGAGGCAGTGATACAGACGTTCCTGCAAAATCCCAATTTCTGCACTTATCACCTTTTTCCAGTTTTTGACGTCATAAACTTTAAGTGTGAAGTTTTCTTTATCTGTTTTCAGCAGCACTTTAAATTATGGATGTTTCATTTTACGTTACTTATCGGTGTAAATATTTGCGTAATTTCGTTAAAACCATGTGCCCCCCCTAATTGTTTTCAGCAGTGTAGTTTATTTTATCTTTATCTTTATTATTGTTGTTGAATATTTCTTTAAGTTAGTCTTTTATAAAACACGCCGTATGTTTATTTGATCCAAGATCACCAATGCATTGTTGCTTAATTAGACAATTGTTTATTAAATGTACCTACCAGAATATCTATATTGTATTTTCTTTTTTTTTGTATTATCACGAATGCTTTTCATTAAAGGAAGCAACAATCACACGAGAGAAATTTTTGCATGTATTGTGAGCACAGAAAGGGAATAAATTGGCAATGCTTTACTGAGGGCGTAAAGTTTTTATTTTAC
The DNA here is from genome assembly GCA_963932465.1 of Maratus speciosus. Lineage (NCBI taxonomy): Eukaryota > Metazoa > Arthropoda > Arachnida > Araneae > Salticidae > Maratus > Maratus speciosus. The sequence goes on from OZ010796.1 coordinate 470,394,774, forward strand.
AACCAATACTTCCAAATAATTATCATCGCAATATTTAATTGCAGAAAATTATTTTAAAATCTGCGATAAAATAAGTGCGAGATTACTTTCGTAAAATATAGGCCGTACCACCCAAGGTGTATGTTCATTCCTTACGCGTGTACTCGTGGGATAATAAAGTATTTAACTTTTGATATTTGTTTTTAAATCATGTTATTTATTTTTAACTATAATTATTTTTCTATTTTTAAACAGAAACGCAGTCCTATGTATTGAACTTCCATGGAAGAGTAACACAAGCATCGGTAAAAAATTTCCAGATCGTACATGTAAACGATCGTAAGTACACATATCATTAATTCCTTACATATTCTAAAGTAGACCACAAAATTAGTTTATTGTACTTTTATTTTCAATATTTATTCCTACTTCTTGGAGTGTTGCCAGTGGGATACTTTTTTAAAATTTAGATTTCTTGATTGGCTCTAACGTTTTTGAAACGGTAACATTCTCCTTGTTTTCGCTTTAATTAATATGTCATTAAACAAGGCAAATTTTAACATTTCAAAAAAGTGTTGTCAAAAAAGAAATCTGAATTTCAAAAAAGTAGCCCACTGGCAATACTGACTTCTTGACATATCATTTATTAATATTGAATAAAATTTAATCTTTTTTGCTTATAATTTTATTAAACTACTTTTTAATTCATATAATGCGCTAAAAACATTCATGTACAGCATGTTACACGAAAGTACAGCACAAAGTTATATGGCAATAAACCGGATTTTACAATACGAGGAATTGGAAATTGTAAAATTTGTCTTAATTAATTACAGAAATTCTGCGTTAGATGTAATGAAAATTTCTATTAAAAAATCGAGAGGGTTAGCACTTGTGAAAGTATGTAATAGTATAGCAGATCAACACACCGATTCTTCTTTAGAAAATAAAAATGTTTTGGACCAGATGAATTATTTAATAAACAGTCATGTTTATTTATATCCCGTATTTAAAGTTACTTAGAAAATAAACTTCCCAATATAAAATAAGTTTATCTAACCTAGATCAAATTGACTCAATGCGTAACTGCCAGCATACCGTTATGATATTTACCGCAGCATAAAACCGATATCTTGTACTACCAGCAGTGTTGCAGTAGGCTACTTTTTTTAAGTTCAGATTTCTTGAATGGCACCACTTTTCTGAAATGGTAAAATTCCCCTTGTTTTCGCCTTAATTAATATGTCATTAAATAAGGCGAATGTTACTATTTGAAAAAAGTGGTGCCAATCAAAAAGTCTGAATTTAAAAAAAAAGTTGCCCACTGTCAACACTGACTGCCCGTTGGGCTACATTTTTATTTAGTTGGCTAGAATGCTACTTCTTTGAAACAGTATAGTTAAACTTACTTTGATCTTATTTAATTTGCCAATAAAAAAAAGGTAAATACTACTATTTTAAAAGAGTTGTAGCAATCAAGTAATCTGGAAAAAAAATGTAGCGAACTGGCAACACCATCATGGTTTAAACTAGGAAAAAAAAATCGACGAATCCTATCTTATTTCTTTGCTGTCCTCAGGGCTCCCACTGGTCCGTTTTTTTGAAAACCAGTAAAATTTTAGAAAGAAATTCATGGTAGGTTTCTGCAACAATTGCAAGAGAAGCGCTTCTCGCAGATTCTTTTTACGAAATTTATAAAGAAAATTTTTCTTTAAATAAAAGTGGTGTTCAAAAAAAGGACCTTGTGGGAGCTCTATGTCCTTTGATACAATTTTTTAAGTAAAATTTCAGGTTTGAAAAAATTTTATTTGACCAAGGTGACCAAGGACCGCCTGAATACTAGGCTTGAGCACTGGTATAAAAATGGCGGCTGCAATAGCGTTTGTATGGTCCCCTGAATTTAGACACCAGAATTTTCTAAAAGTTTTTCTTATTTTATGAGATTAAATAACTTAAAGAAAACTTTTAGAAAATACTGGTATGTAAGTTCAGTGAACTGTACAAAAGCCTAAAAAATCCGCTTACGACAGCCGCCATTTTTGTGTCAGCGCGTATTCAGAGTTCGATGACCAAGGTAAAAGTGACACAATTAGTTTTGCTGGCCCGCGTAAATCGGGACTCCAAATGCTTTAAATACCAGTATTTTAATGGCAGAATTATCTGCGATTAAAGATGGCGAAATTAATTGTAAAACATTAGTGGTGACCAGATTATTTGGAGCGCCAATTTACGCGGGACATTAAGCAACACTAATCATAAGAGACGTCTTTCGCGTGTACAAAATAAGCAATTAGGCATAATGCTACCAATAATTAAAACAGTTTTTTCTCCAATTTAACTACTGTTTAATCACTGTGTTTCTCTAATTTAACCCATTAACCGCCAAAACTATAAGATTGAAAATTTCAACTTTTCAGCTGAACGGCATTTGCTACCACAAACTCTGAAAGATAATTTTCGTTTTATATGATCTTAAAATTATATGTCTTTAAGTATGGCCATTTTTTTAATTGAAAAATAGCTGTGGGTATGTAAATAACTTAAATAAGTGCATCTATTTTGACCGTTGCGAAAACGCAACACCAGCGGGTAGTGGGTTAATTAAAAAATCATAAATAAAGTAAAAAATCACTTTTTAAAATTAGTAGTGGAAGTTTGCCAGATTTGCCCTTGGTAAATATGTTAAGTAAAATCGGTCTGCTATCAAATTACCGATATTTTCCGTAAAAGAATGTTACCTTACTTTCCAACTATCAAACAGCTAACCGAAATTTTTTATAACAATTGAAGTTAAATAAAACCGAAAAATAACGAATTTTTTGGGTTGCTGCAGGTATCGGTACATTTTACGGAAATTATAGACATAGTTGGCAGGGATGCTTTTCAGCCAGGACGATTATACTTACAAGGAGAGGGTCTGTTACAAATTGCTGATATTCATTGAAATAACTGTAAATAATATTAAATAACAACAAAAAACTTTCTGGTCTATAGACATATAAATACGCGTTTCTTTTTATTATTTTTTTAACTTTTTATTATACATTTAAACATGCAAAATTTCGTAGTTAAAAAAGAACTTATGCTACAAAACATACATTTAATTCGTATTTTTCGTAAATTTCAATTATTATACATATGTTTTCAATTGCGATTCGAAAATGATTGATTAAAAATTTTCGTTCCGAAAATCAAGTCCGAGCCGGATTTGATCCCGGGCCGAAAAAACTTAATTCAAGCGTCCTACCGATCGTGCTATTGAGCCGTTTGCCAAAGAAGGAAATTTATCCGGTTATGAACTGTAGTTTAAACTTTTCGAGTTATTTTCTCAAGACCCCGTGGGGGTTGCGCTGTATGACGCTCATATATTTATATACTAAGTATACTCTATGGATACACAAATGTTCATCGCATTCGGTGAGACCAACCTTGGACCTTCTCCTTGTTAGAGAATGCGCAGTCCGTGTTAAATTTATTAGCGCACACTAGCACTACTTTCCTCTAGCGTGGACAGTTTTAACCCCTTAATTCTCGCTCCCATCATATTCACGGGCTGTGTCTTTTACTCATATTGTTTGATTCCCACCAGTTTTATAAAATAGTGGAATTGGCTATATTTTAGTATCGTTTTTCCTGTCATTAAATAAGTTGAATATTTCTTTTTCATAAAAGTGGTGCCAATAAGCAATTTGAATTTTCCAACCGTAATTTAATTCGAGCGTTAAGTGGTTAAGAACAGAGGAACGTAGAAGGGGCACGAGACTGCTTATATTTGATACACATTTTATCACTTGAAGTAGAGTTTTATTTACCACATTTTTGAAATAGTACAGTTCGCCTTATTTAATCTGTCACGAAATAAGATAAATTTTTCTATTCTAAAAGGTAGTGACAATCAAGAAATCTTCATAATAAGAAGTAACCAGCAAACAACTTTGTGGCAGTGTGAAAATTTTTAGCGCGCCTGCTAAATAGAAAAAGAATGGTTTAAGCCGTCGCGTCGTAACTGTCAATATATCGCTATTATCCTAGCACTGTGTCAATTTAAGACAGGTGAACTAAACGTACAGCGAGATTCTGACGTAATATATCATAAATATTCTTAAATAACTCTCGCTAGAATGAAGCAATATGAACCAAAAAATAAACTCCATATCTGGAAGTATGTGTAATCAAGTGCAGTGCGAGCTGGAAGTGATCTGAAAGTGCTAGACACATTTCGACGAATTGCTTATCAAATCGGTTTGCACTATGAAAATGCGATGCTCGTTATTGTATTCCACAATCCTGTTGCAAAATATTGCAGCTTCTGGGTGACGGGGTTCCGGTCTTTGCATCCGCGCTGTTTGTGGCGCCATCCGCTGCGGGGCACGGGTTCGACATTTAGCACCCCTTTCTTGAGGAGCAGATTGTACGTTTTTTTGTCTACTAACACTAGAACGCCCGGAAGGTGTCGAATCGACTCCGACCAAATGATTACTGCCGGAAACTTTTTAATAAAATAAGTTAAATTTAAACCACGCAGAAATATGTTAAATAAATGAGTTAAATAATTTTAAATAAAAATTCTGGTGTGAAATATTTTCATGAAGCTTGAGTAAAATTTCCGGGCGTTCTAGTGTTAACCCTTTTCGGCACAGAGAAATTCTGTTCGTAAAATGATGAAATGATTGACTGACACCGGAATTTACAAACGACTTTTTTAGAAATTAAAAATTTATTACTTTAAACTTTCATTGTAAAAGCAAAATTTTACTAAAATATTCTTGGTGCTGATTGTAATTTTGTAAAAAAAAAAAAAAAAAAAAAAAATAGGCTGCCCCGACGTGGGACAACTGTGCCGGAAAGGTTTGACTTCATTTCAGCTAGAGTTATTCAAGAATATGGTGGGGCTATTACGAGTAAATCACCTCGTATTTTAACCCATTAACGCATAATTATTACCTACGTTAAAATGTAAATTTTGGATTTCCCACCACTTTTAAAAGTAGAGTAATTTTTATCCTATTTTATCAAGGAAACTGTGTCGTGAAAGAAAGTATATACTTATCTTCATACTTACTGGTGTGAAAAGCGCTTTCTTGCAAAATACGTGTGATCCCCAAATGGGGATCATGGCAGGGAATGGGTTAACCGTACCATCGCTCCCTAAATACTAGGCCAGCGCGCTTAGAGAAAAAAAATGGCAGCTGTCGTAGGTATTTTTTTTCAGCGTTTCTACAGTACCTTGAGTTTTAACCCTCTTCGGTTCTATGTCACTTCCCTCGTCACACTGGGCGTAAAATCTCTTACACGAATTTTACTAGGCTATCACCACTCTTTTAGAGGAACACTTTTCTTGCACTCTGAAAACATGTGCAAGAGGAATACAAAATTAATTTTTAAAACATAGTGGTGCGAATAGAATATAAAAATAGAGTAATAAGGGTTAATACGAGTAATTTCTTTTATTTTCCCCGCCTTAAATTTGTAGAATTAAGTAAAGAGAGCGAAAGTCTTAAGGGGATCTTCTACATTAGGAGGAAAAAGAAAACCCTTTTTATGATTTTTTTTTGTAAGAAAACTGCATGATGGATCTTTTTGAAATTTTAACAGTTTATTGTACATATCTGAAAGTATACGCAAGAATTTTTTTATTAGATTTTGTTGCTTATACTCTAAGTTATAAACAAATATGTTCAATTGCATTGCAAAACATTGGAAAAGAAAAAAAAAAATTCGTTTCCTTTATTATGTTCAATTGGTTTGGAAAATTTCGTCCGGACGGGGCATGATAGCGCCTTGTAGAATTATCTGAAACACAATAATATATATATTTTTTTTAACTTTGTGAGTATAGCTTCTTGTTAAGTTAAAGGAACCCATAAAATTATTTTTTAAAAAGTTATGTAATGGCTGATTAAAAAAAAATAAAATTCGTCTTTATTTGTTAATAACTTTTTTTTTAATAATTTTAATTTATATCGAAAAACCTTTAATTCATTCCGAAGGCAATTAAATAAGTTTTAATTAAAAAAAAGTCAAGATGATTCATTGAGTAGTTTTTTTTTAAATCTTGCCCACCGTGTCAAAAAATGTGGTTGAACATATTTGTTCATAACTTAGAGTAGAAGCAACAAAATCTAATAAAAAAATTCTTGTGTATACCTTAAGATATATACAATAAACGGTTAAAATTTCAAAAAGATCCATCATACAGTTTTCTTACAAAAAAAAAAAAAAAAAAAAAAAAATCTCCTAATGTAGAAGGTCCCCTTCAGAAGATACTGATGTTCAAACTTAAGTGACCGTACAAAGCAGTGTTGCCAGATTGTTGATTGTCACCGCTTTTTTGAAATAGAAATATTCGGCCCATTTAAAAATACATTAAAAATTCTGAAAGATAAGGCGAATTATACTATTTTAAAAAAGTGGTGACATTCAAATAATCTGAATTAAAAAAGTCCCCAATCTGGCAACACTGGTACAAAAGCTGAAAAAAATTAGCCTTCGACAACCACCATTTTTATGTCAGCGCATATTTACGGTACCGTCAAACTATCCAATATGAAAACAGTGGGCTACTTTTTTTAAATTCAAATTTCTTGATTGGCACATCTTATTTAAAATAGTAAAAGTCGCTTTATTTAATGGCATATCAATTAAGTCGAAAGCAAGAGGTATTTTACCATTTCAGAAAAGTGGTGTCAATCAAGAGATCGAAATTTTTTAAAAGTAGGCCACTGGCAACAGTGGTAGTTTGACCTGGTACCGACGATATACCTAGAATTTAGAGGGCGGTTATGTAACTATGAGTAAAGACGGTACTTTATTCATATGTCAATTATTTTAAGCTGGAAATATTACTCAACTAACGTTAACTGTACGGTTCATTAAAAATGCAATACAATTTACTAATAATTACTTTTGTTCGAATAATGCAGTTGTGAATAAAGAGGAGGAGACATATAGTATAGATACTACCAGTTGCGTGTGATATAAATTTTATTACTTTAACCCATTATCCGCTGGTGTTGCGTTCACGCAACGGTCAGAATAAATGCGCATATTTAAGTTATTTACATATCCACCACTATTTTTCAATTAAAAAATTAGCCTTACTTAATGCCACAAATTCTCAAGATTATATAAAGCAAAAATTATCATTTAGAGTTTGTGGTGGCAAACTATGTTCAGCTAAAATGTTGAAAATTTCAATATTATAGATTTCGCGGTTAATGGGTTAACATCCGCAATACAAACATACAACAACAAATTTTGTTTTGAAATAGTAGTTTCAACGGTAGAAAATTTTAGGAACTCCGCGAACCAGTGTTGCCAGTGGGCTGCTTTATTTAAATTCAGATTTATTGATTGCCACCACTTTTTCGAAACTGTAAAATTACCTTTGTTTTCGCCTTAATTAATATGTCATTAAACAAGGCGCATTTTACCATTTTAAAAAAGTGGTGCCAATCCAGAATCTGAATTTTAAGAAAAGTAGCCCGTCTGGCAACACTTCCGCGAACTCTGAATAATCCCACATTTATGTTTCCGAAACTCACATTTTCTCAAAATTTCCTTTTTTTTTACAGGATTTGAAATGTCTGTCAATAATATCTCAAAGTTTTATCCGTGTTGTTTTTCTAAGATTAACTATATGAAAGAAACTTGGTGTCTAAATTCAGGGGACCGTATAAATGGTTTAAAAAATCCTCCCACGTCAGCCGCCATTTTTGTGGTAAGGCGTATGCCTAGTATTTAGGGGGCGTCAATGTATCACATTTCAGGGGAAAAGTTCTTCTGTTGCTAAATTATAGAAATGATTGAATGACACCAGGATTTACGACCAGGTTTATTTGAAAATAAGTAAAAGCTTTTCTTTATGTACATTATAAATGCAAAAATTAATTCCAAAGTCGGGTGTCATTGTGGCCTTTTGGAATAAACTTTAAGTGGCATAGGTAATATACCGGTGCCCTTCAAAGGGCTAAAGGCAGAATTTTATATTTTAAATAAGGCGAAAATTTCTCCTACAAAAATGCTGGTGGAAATTTGCTCTTGCGACATAAAAGTAGATTTCTACTATATATCGCGCAATTTACACTCTTCCAATTACTTCCCTTGAAAAGTTTAAAAGTGGGTTCTAGTGTATTTTATAGTGTACATGTTCCTTTTTTTAAATACGTGCTGATAGTAATTTGTTATTTTTATATTTATTTTTACAGCTGACTACATTGTGATGCAGTTCGGACGCGTGTCAGAAGATGTTTTTACAATGGATTATGGGTATCCGATGTGTGCATTACAAGCTTTTGCTATAGCCTTATCTAGCTTAGACAGTAAACTTGCTTGTGAATAGAAGTTTGTGTTCTTCCTTTAAAAGAAACATTTTTTGGTGTCTGTGATACCGATAAATAAAGAAGACGCTGATGACAAAAACTTTTACAATTATATGTTTTTAATATTAACATTATCCGTTTTCGTGTTTTAATGACATTACTTTAAACCTAGACACCCACGATTCGCATATCACAAATTTAAACTTAATCATTGTTAACAATTAAAAAGCATAATATACAAAATTTTCAGAATAAATTCTAATTTTTATTCTATTTTAACAAATTTTATAGATAAATGACCCCTTTTATGAAGTATTTTGACACTAAAACAAAATCAATATTTTTGAATTTTCTTCTTGCAAAATTACATCAAATATTACATTCTCAAATGCACGGTAACGCATAACTGCCAAAAATTGCGATTTTTGAGTACCATTATTTCCAAATATTAATCTTCGTCTCATTTAATGACAAAGTTATGTCAATGAAAAAGTAAATATTTTATTTCGGAAATACTGGTACTCGAAAATCAGCAGGTTTCGCAGATGTGTTAGCATAAACAAATATTCATATGTATCCGAAAACGAAATTTTATTTAGTCAGTATTATTTTGTTTAACCACGATTATTTTCAGGTGAAAGCAGTTCATACTCTAAATATTTAATAACTTATCTTGTTGTTTCAATGCCTGTATCTTACATTTTAACCCTTAAATGCCTGATATTTCAATAATCATTGTAATAATGTTTTTCGGCTTTCATTTTTTAGATAAATCATGGGGAAAATACTTTAAAAAATCATATTTTGTTTTAAGTATGACTTACGGCTAAAAAACAGTTTGTCACTATTCGGCAATACTGGTCATTAATTGGAAAAATAATTTTCCTTTGTAAAATTCTATAACATTAAACCCACAAGAATTTTAGGAACTATAATAAGAAATAAATTTTACTTGCTCGCTGCAGAACAAAATAGGGTATTTCACAAGCTTCCAAACAAAACAAAAAGAACACGTAGCAACAATTGAAAAAATAAATCTAACTTTATTCATAAACAGCACATGTGTTGCCCTCTACATGTTAAAAATCGATTTAATAATATTTTCAGAATGTATTTTATAGGCAACATTAGGCATTATTGCTTCAATATTATTCTAACAGTATTTTAGAAGCCAAAATTGGGTATGTTGCCGAAAAGCAACAGTCGGCATTTAAGGGTTAAGACTAGAACAGGCAATTTTACTAAAGTTTTTTAAAAATATTTTACACATTATTTTTTTAAATATCTAACTTAATTTTTAAATATGTCACTTGTTTTTTACTCCTATTTCTGTGTGTTGTATGCTTAATTTATTTTATAAAAAAATTTCTTGTTATTAAAATATGTTTTAACGTTCAAAATTACTGGTATCGCTATTCTAGTGTTAAATGAAAAATTCAATCACGAAATATCCTTTAAAAAGATGAGACATCTCCAAGCAGAGCCTGATTACCGCAGGGAATAATTTTCACCACTATTTTCAATAGTAATTTTTCCCTCATTTTAACGCATAAAACATAAATTAGTTTTCGGAAATATTGGTTAAAATTTTTCCTTGTTTTTATGAGGCTTTGGTTCAAAAATATAATTATTGGTATTAAAACCATGCGCCAATAAAAATTCGTTTCGTTTAGCCTTCAGAACAGTGTTGCTAGTTGCGTGGATCTTTTATTTAGAATACTGTCATAATTTTTGCATATTCATCTTATTGAACATGTCATTATATAAGGAAAATATTACCATTTGAAAACAATGGTAGCATTTTGAGTAAAAGTATCCGCTACCTGGCATCACTGCCACAACATTACTTTTCTTTTCCAAGTTCGTATTTTAAAATTAAAATGTATAAACTTTTCGCTAAAACATACTTTTTTGCATTCTTCGTATTAAAATAGTGACGTATTTATCCATTTAAGCCACATCATCTCATAGATAATTTCTTAAGACCTGATTGCGTGATTTACATGACCCAATGGCTGGTTTTCATTTTAGATATATTTCTGCTTAACACTAGAACCGCCGTAGCGGTCATTTTGACCGCTACCAAATAAAAATATTTTGCTTATAACCAGAAATTTCTTTCTAAAATAAGTTTAAAACGTACCTCGGAGAAATAAGTTAAATAAATATGTTATGTAGTTTCAATTAAAATTTCCGGTGTGAAATATTTTTTTTAACACTTCAGAAAATTTTCCGGCGGTTCTAGTGTTAATATTAAGCGAAAATGCTAGGTATGTGTTTCGGAGTTCGTCTTGTTTCAAATCAATTTATTACAGAATTTGTATTTTATTGACTTCTTACACTTTTCATCTTAAAATGCTAACTTCATAAAATAGCAAACAAATTACATCTTAAAATGTTAGATCAATGTCGTGGAGAGAATAATGTGGAGCAGAAGGCCAATATTCCTCACTAAATTTTAATAGTACTCTTCGGCTCAATTAATGACAGAATTTCTGATATTTAAAAAGGCGAATAATGCTATTACAATTTAATGGTGCCAATCGGCTCACTGCTACCCATCTTTCCCACCACTGTCAATGATAAACAACTATGAAAGTTTCTGGATGGTTGGATATATTCAGTTCAAAATCGTTGTTGATCGCTCGATCACCGCCCTCTGAATACAAGGTCTAAGCGATGAAATAAAAATGGCGGCTATAAAGTACCTCGAATTTGAACACTGGTAATTTCTTAAAAATTTCTTTGCCCTTATTTAATGTTTAAAAATAAGGTGTTGAAAACTTTTAGCTTTTACTGGTATCAAAACTCAAAGGGCCGTATGGATGCTAAAAAAAAAATGCGCCTACGACAGCCGCCATTTTTGTGCTAGCGCTCAGGCCTAGTATTCGGGAGGGCTAGCATTTGACTCGATCTACAGTGACGTGAAAATTTAGTTCCTATTGTCGGTACCATGTCAAACTATCTAATATGAAAACAGTGTTGCCAGTGGGCTACTTTTTCTAAATTCAGATTTCGTGATTGGCACCACTTTTCTGAAATGGTAAAATTCACCTTCTTTTCGCTTTAATTAATATGTCATTAAATAAGGTGAATTTTACTATTTGAAAAAAGTGGTGCCAACCACGAAATCTGAATTTAAAAAAAAGTAGCCCCTTGGCAATACTGTTTTCATATGGCACAGTTTGACATTGTACCGACGATATATAAGATGATTTTAGTTAAACATGATATTTCCAAAACTGCAGTATACATAAATGCATAAGAAAATATTGTAAATTATATAGTATATAACCGCTTGAAGGTCGGTGTTGTATAGTACTTAACCGCTTGAAGTGCGGTGTTGCTTTTTTGACCACTTAATTTTAATCCTTAATGTCACATTGGCACCAGAATTTCAGAATTAAAAATTTTCTTTTATTAACATCGCGAGGAAAATCTTTTACCTATTTTCTAGTAAGTACATCGTCGGTACCATGCCAAACTAATCAACATGAAAACAGTGTTGCTAGTGAGCTACATTTTTTTAATTCAGATTTCTTGATTTGCACCACCTTTTTTGAAATAGTAAAATTATATAATACAAATAGTAGCCTTAGTTAATGACATATTAATTTAGGCGAAAACAAGGCGAATTTTAGCATTTCAGAAAAGTGTTACCAATCACGAAATCTGAGTTTTTTTAATGTAGCCCACTGGCAACACTGTTTTCAGATTGGATAGTTTGCCATGGTACCGGCAACATGTAATGCGTGGTACATTTCATTGAAGAAGAATTTCTTTAAAAAATACATAATCTGTAAAAAGAATAAAGATAAAATTGCATTCATATTATATTTTTCTTTAAATTTCTGAAGAAGGAAATTTTCCTGTGTATATTTCTTTATGAATACTTTCAAATATAGTAATTATTTGTCTATATATGTAAAACCTAATAAATGCTGCCTTATGTTCAAACAAGAAATGTATTTTAATATATACAAATTTCGAAAGGGGTAATAGTAACATGAATATTATTTTGTTATCAAAATCAATTTTTATATAAGGATTTTAATATTTTCGATTGGGCTGTTTTACAATTTAAAATAATAAAAAAACCACGATAAATGTTACCAACTAGGGGGCTTTGCCCCCTGCTCGCTAACGTTCGCCAACCCCCGTGAAAAAATGCTACGCGATCCCAGTTGCTTCTCTCGCTTGCCACTATTTGTGTCAACTGTAGCCAGAATGAGTGCTATCATAAATCCTTATAATGTATTAAATTAACAAATATTTTTAATATATAAAAAAGTAATGGAAATCTTTGTTGAAAATGTAAATAAAAATATATTAAAAAACCTTGGAAACAGAAATAATTTAAAACCTTAGTGAAAACACAATAAAAAATATTTTTAATCGGGCCGCTATGCGATCCAAGCAAGCAACATATGAAATTTACAAATATTTTTAATGTACAAAAGTCATGCAAAACTTTGTCGAAAATGTAAATAAAAATGCATTTAGGTGGTGCTGTCAATAGGTATAAAACATTTTAACATTATGAAATTTACAAATTTTTGAAATGAAAAATAATTCATAAAAAAGTAATTGAAAATTTTGTTGAAAATGTAAATAAAAATGCATTTATCAAAAGTTTGGCTCCGGGACTTGTTGATCATCATTGAGAAAGCTAAGCGAACTGGAAATTGACGCCGTTTAAATTTAAATGGCACGTTAGTGTAAGATGGGGTCCTTCTCCTTTCATTTTGCCTATAGTATTGAAAATCCCGACTTAAATTCATTTAAAACTATAATAAGAAGTTATGTATCACGGTAACGAACTGTAAACAAAACGTTTTCGCTTGTGTCTAAACACAATCTTGGATCAGAAAGCTGATTCGCTGAATTCCTCACGTCACCGAAAAACTGACCAATAGCAATTGTCATTCATGTATCGCTCAAACGGATTGTGTCAAAAGAGAGATTCTGTCTGGATTTTGATTTGCTGAGTTGGTTGGGACATGTGACCGTAACTTAACTACTGTGAATCGTCGCTGTGGATGTTGCCAAATAGCAAGCTACAAATACAGACATTTACTGCGCTACATAAGAGAAATATATATATAGATATTCGGTCAAGACACGACTACTTTAAAATATCAGAATGAAACATATTTTTGAATTTCCTTATGACAGGGAAGAGAATTCTCCGTCCTAAATGGTTGGTTTTCAAAACTAAATTTTAATAGTATTCTTTGCTTTATCAAATCTCAGAAATTCTGTCATTAAGTAAGCCGAGAAATACTATTAAATTTTAGTGGTACCAAGTAGTCATTTGGAACGGAGAATTCTCATCCCTGTTATGAACACATTTTAACACAATGGCGCAGCCAAAAAGGAACGGCATAATTTGGGTCCAAATATTTTCGAAAATTAATCATCACCTTATTTAATTACATAATTGAGATATTAAATGGGGGAATTTTGTTTTATTTGATTATTATTGTTATGGATATAACTTTAAAAGGACAGTTTATCTCAAAATTGGTCGAAAAATTGATTTTTTTTATTATTAAATGAAGCCTGTTTAATTGTGCATATTCTGATACCTCATTTTTACCCATACGGCAATTATATCGCGAGATATTGTGAATTTTGTTAATACACTCGGCGCAATTATCCACACAAATTAAAATTTAAATGGATTTTTCTCCATGTTCATATTTTCTTTACTTTCATGTTTGAAAAATGCTAAGGCTTATTTTTGTATTTGAGACAGAGATTTAAACTTTTTTGTACATGTTCTTTATTATATATGACTATTTTCCATGAGTACTGGTAGTGTAAATCACACGCTGCAATTTTTAGCTACCAGTATTTTATAACGAAAAAATGCGGCTTATTTTATCGGAGAAATCTCATTAATTAAATAAGAAAAGCAAACTTTTCGAAAATAACGGTGAATAACAAGCATAGCAATTATCAGCTTTGTAACTTACACTACAAAAACCAATTTACTAGCCATATGTGATAAATCTACGCATGGAATTAGCCTTGAGTGTCTTTGTTATATTTTAAAATAAAAGTACATGAAGATGTTTTAGATTTCATCGTTTTACACAATACATATGAGTAAAAAGAAATTACATTAAATGTAATAATAGAAGTATCTAAAAATCCATGCGCAGTCTTGTGTAATACACATTTGAAAATCTTAAAAAAAAATCTTAAAAAAAAAAAATACATGAAGATGTGTTAGATTTCATCGTTTTACACAATACATATGAGTAAAAAAAAAAAATTACATTAAATGTAATATTAGAAGTATCTAAAAATCCATGCGCAGTCTTGTGTAATACACATTTGAAAATCTTTAAAAAAAATTGAGAAAAATATTAATATTTAAAAAATAGTAGAGATTTTTAAAAAATCATTTTTTTTTTTTTTTACTTTTTAAAATTTTAATTATATATGTAGTTTTTTTTTTTTTCAAAATCTACTTTTAGTTGAACATTGAAATACAGTGATTTCAACATATGAACCTTATTTTTTAAAATAAACAAAATTGTTGAAAAGGTAAACTGTCTCCTTAACCTTCTTACCCTGAATGGGTCTAATCGACCCATTTCTATAATTCATTTCATTCGATTTTAACCAGAAAATTTTCCGTAAAGTAAGATAAATAAAAGGCAATGATAAATAATATAAATAAATACATTAAATAGTTTAAAAAAAAAAATTCTGGTGTGAAAGGTTTTTCTTAAGGTTGAGTAAAATTTCAACAGGATAGGAAGGTTAATGGTATCCATAATCCCCTCCCTCACTGTGTCATTGCTAAACATAAATAGAAATCTACAAATTATCTTTTATTGTGTGCAGAGAAATATCTTTAACCCCTTGAGGGGCGGTGGGATATATTATATCCCACCTAATTTTAATCAAGATTCGCACCGGAAATTTTTAAATAAATTTTATTTTTATAACTTTGGTGGAAAAAAGTTGTAAAATTGCTTTTCCTTTTTCTGACTCAAAATTTTTCGAAGATTCCGGTGTGAATTCAACATTACAGGAACACAATTACAGCGCCTAGAAGATACAGTGTGGAAAACGGCTACAAAATAGTGCTAAAAATTTGAATCCCATAAATGTACAACGATGCTGAATAACAAGATGTCGATCGTAGCGCCATCGTAGTGATTTAAAAACGATAGTTATTCTAAAAGAGACTCTTTAACCCATTTCACGTCATTCCTTAACTAAATTAGCTTATAACAGACCAAAATAGCTTATATTTATAGTTTCCGATATTTAACATTCTATAATTTTTGAAAACACAGTGTTTTTATTGAAAAGAGTTACGAAATGGCGCTTGTATCAGCATATTGCCGCTGAGCATTGTTGGAGATTTATGGGATACAAGTTTTTAGCACTTTTTAAAACATTATAGGAATAGCCGTTTTCCACACTGTATCTTCTAGGCGCTGTAAACACAATCATTTGCCCTTCAAAGGGTAAAATACATATTGCATATTTATGAGTAATACGATAATGAGAAAAAAAATTGTACA
The DNA here is from genome assembly GCA_963932465.1 of Maratus speciosus. Lineage (NCBI taxonomy): Eukaryota > Metazoa > Arthropoda > Arachnida > Araneae > Salticidae > Maratus > Maratus speciosus. Next base: position 470,410,621 of record OZ010796.1, read on the forward strand.
GTCCTGGAAAAAAGTAATCGCCTGTGGTGTACATTTCAGGCAGAGATCTTTTCGATAAGTACAAAACTCCAACTGCAATCAAGACGACATACCTATTGTGGTACAAATAATCGCATAAAAAGATATTTGTACTAGGCTTAGAGCACAGGTAAATTTCTATTTTTTAGAAATTAGGATTGGGTGCCATATTTGCAATCGCAAAATTTCCGCACAGCCCCCTGAATTCTACGCGCTGACACAAAATTGCGGCCGTCGTCGGCAAATTTACTTCAGAGTTCGTATGGTCTCTTAAATTTGAACACCAGTATTTTTTTTTAATCATTCTTCACTTTTTCTTGTACTGATAAAAAATGCGAAAAAGAGCTCTAGAAAACACGTGTACTAAAATTCAAGTGACCGTACAAACGCAGAAAAAAATCCAAATTTAACATCCGCTATTTTTGTGTCAGGGCGTAATTCTGAAATTCAGAGGGTTACAGATATTGAAAATGTACTAACTTTCATATTTAAGAAGGTGACATCCACATTTAGCACTTTATTTCAATTTCCAGTATCAAATCAACACGTAAAACTATACTCTTTAAATATTTTAACAACAATATTCAATAGTTTCAGAAAATTAGAAGATGTAAAAATTTGAGAAGACTAATGTTAAATCCATACGACAATTTTTAAATAAAATAAAATACTAAAATATTCATATTTAAAATTAAGAATCGTGACCTACAATGAGTTTTCCATAAAAGAAAAAAAGAGTAAGCGTAGTTAAGTAGAGCGCCTGATTACCAACGGGACAAACTTCCATCAGTAAAAAGGAATGGAAATTATTGCCTTACTCATGACAGTAATTGTGCATGAAAAGGGTGTACAAATAAAGCTAAAATTTCCATTAAAATTTACTAGTGGAAATTTGCTCCGTTGGTAATTAGTCCCCGTGGGCTATTGTTGACAGGTGTCCCGCATAAATCAGGACTCCAATTGCTCTGGACACCAATAATTTTTTTAAGTATTTTTCGGCATCTTTAATAGCAGATAATTCTGCCACTATATAGACGAACAAAATTACTTTAAGATACTGGTGTCCAGAACATTTGGAGCGCACATTTATGTGGGAAACAAACATGGCAAAACTACCTGTGGTCCAGGATTGCCACTTTGGCCTCCATTTTTATCCAGAAATTCCGACTTCAGTCCAGAACTTTCTGAAAATAATTTTTATTTTAATCAAGAAGTGTCTGTCATTAAATAAATCTGAAAATCATTTTTGTTCTTTCTGGTGTGAATCCGAATTTTCTGACTAAACGTCGAGGCCCAACTCGCAACTCTACTATGGCTAAGAAGATCACTATGTGAATTTACGTTACTTTTGTGTTATTAGATTTCGAGGTATACAAAATATGTATATTTTTCTCAGTGTCTAATAGGGCCGTTTGCTATTATCGCTTTCATCCACAGAAAAGCAAATAGCAACAAGCAACCGGAAAGCTTGAATTTTTTCATAAAGTTAGTTTATTTATATTTATTTCAATTATTTTTGTTACTGCTATTTACTGACCCTGGGTCACGGCTCCCACTCGGTCCATTTTCTAAACACCACTTTTTTTCAACAAAAAACCTCATTTATAATTTTCGTCGAAACTTACTTCGAAAGTCGTTTTTATTGCGATTGTTCCTAAAACATACCACGAATTTTCCTCTAAAATAATATTGGTTTTCAAAAAACGGACCAGTGGGAATCCTCCACTGGGTGTAAAAGAAAGCTGAATTTTGATTTATAAAATAAACTACTATTAATGTTGATTAACTAAATGCAGTCTCTTAACTGAAGCATGAGGGAATTAAAATATAAATAAAACTCAATCAGGTTTTTCAGCGCGGACCCTTTTTTGGCTGCCACTAATACTAAAAATAATTTTCATAGTAGACTTATCGTACAAATATTGTAAAATAGCCTTCGCGTTTGTTTATCTTGCAATTGTTGTATATATCTAAGATGGAGATTACTTTTTTTGAAAGAGTGGTAACGAAAAAAGTGTCTGTACCAACCCCTGGTGAAGGGAACAGTTTAGTTGAAGCACAGTTTTGTTTAAAAAACAGTTTATTTATTTTATTAATGTATTATGTAATTACTGTTTGAAACAGTCAATGTGTTAGTGTTTAATCTACAATAGCCAAATATTGTAATAAAAAAATACACTATTTGGTATATATTATGTATAATCTTATAGCAAAGTTTAAAAGTTTACTATATAAGGTGTCTGAATATACACTTAATTAATGTAAATTGTATAACAGTATTGTTGTTTAAGTTGTGAGTGATCCTATATTGTTATTTATTTTCACTTTTTTATAATTTTATCATTCTCTGTTAATTTTGTTAAAATTGTTGTATGTGTGTATTTATAATGATATTTTGACAAAATGTCCAAATAAATGTTTCGTTAACGTTTATTGATGTTTTTATTTCATTCTCACAGCATGAAAGCAATAAACTAATTCTTAAAAAGGAATAAATATGGAGAGCATGACCAGGGTGGCGAGCGGGTAGGGAAAAACACAATCAAAAAAGGTGTTAAATAACAGTATTTTGTTAAAGAGAAATTCGCCTTCTTTAATCCCTTTACATTATTCCAAGTATTTTCTCGAAGAAAATACTGGTAGTTTCCACTTTTTTGACTGTGTTTTTCCCTGACCACTCGCCACCCTGATGACATACGCGATTCAGTGTATAATAGTGTGCACATTAAGAACCTCATTACTCGCAGGGGAGGGGGAACTTCCCGACATTCCGATTAATAATTTCCTCTTATTTTTGAGAAAATTTCTGTTTTTATGTAGGTTGATAAATACTATTAAAAATTAGTGATGAAAATTTACCCCGGTGGTAATCATGTCCTTCATATATGTGTTATTATTACTAATGCCTCCCTCGTTGATGTTACTTCACAAAGAGGTCCAGAGAGAGGTCAACTATGAATAAAGAGAAATTGAATTATTCTCAAAATGGTGAAGCTTCACTCGTAACCGCTTTCGCACGGCTTGATTAAAGAAAGGAAGAACAACCACCAGTAAATCTGAATAGAAAATTCCTGTTTATTTAAACGTCTGATTTATGCAAAATGTATGCAATGATCAAGTAAAAGATATATATTCGTTTTTACTGTTGGAAGTTTGCCACAGCGGTAGTCAGGCCCCGCGGTTCAGCCATATTATGACAACATAAACAATCCATCTATAAGGAAAGACTAGCCGTTAATTCCCAAATTGGCTCACACGAGCTCAGCAATCTGATTGGCTAAAACTGATATTTATATAGTAGAAAATTATATTTATTTTCTTACGAAGTAGTGTAATGTAAAATAAAATCCAATTATAATGACTTAAATTGATTTATTTTGTTAAATTTTATCAAAATCACAGTAAAGTAATCCAAAATATTAATATTAACGAACAATCAGATTGCTGAGTTCGGCTGAGCCAATTTGGGAATTGACGGCTCGTTAAGGAAAGGGCTGCTGACGTCACTGTCGTAAAAAATTACTGTGGATCCAAAGTAATTTCTTGTCCGTACTTACGACTACAGCGCCTAGAATAAATAGTGTGGAAATCTGCTATCCAAACAGCGCTAAAAAATTGTATCCCCTAAATGTGCAATGATACTGTAATCCAATAGGCCGATCGCAGCGACATCAGCCTTATATTTTCTAATTTCAATGTACACATTGTACTATAACAGCGTCTAGACCAAACCGTCTTGGTGTTTTAGAAAAGAATCCTGCAGATGTCACTGCGATCGAATCCTTGGATTTTAGCATCGTTTTACATTTAAGGGATAGAATATTTTAGCATTTTTTTAAGTACTACTGGGATAGCCGATTTCAGCCCTATATATTCTAGATGCTATACTTACGACTCCTACACTGTTAAAAATCTGCAGCATTTGCTGCATAGTCACTCCACCCCTTGTATAGAAAACGGTTACTTGTCTATATTATGGAGCATTATCGTTGAACAGAAAAGGGATATTCTATAATGTGGCGGAGTGGCTATGCAGCAAATTCTGCAGGTTTTTAACAGTGTATAGTACAGAAAAATCCAGGCAATCTGATTCGTCTACGATTAACAGCTCTGTGGTTCAATTAGTTAATATCACATGATGATTCCTGCAATGATCACTAAAGCGAAAATGTTGTTGGGAGATTAGCTGAAGTAAGTGTTTGTAAACATGCTCATTCCTTATAAATGTCAGTGTATTTGATTGCCACCAGGAATCTTCCACCAATAAATTTGAATGCAATATTCATTCAGACTTAAAGTCATAAATAAAGCAAAATTTTTTATTCGTGTTTACTAATTACTAATGAAAATTTTTCCCGGAGTAAATCAGGCCTTGTCGCTCGGTGGCGTGGTCAGTAAGCGGAGGCTGCTGTCATCTCGAGGGCCCGGGTTCGAGTCCCTGGGTAAGACGTGGATGTAATGTAATGGAAAATAAAAATTGTTGTGACTTGTTTTTGTTTCTATGTATAATAAGGATCATTCGAGGCGACAGCCATTGTAGCTATAGGCCCCAAAGCATTATCCAATTCGGTGGACTTCAAATGTCAAATGTCAATCAGGCCCTGAACCGATGTAAACAAACAATAGCGTCATCCTGTGATTACCTTCTCAGTTACTTCACTCGGAACCCATAAACACTACGCTATATAATTCTTTATATGTATTCATAGCTCCATTGGTGAGATGCGTTCAGCTTCCATATTTGTTGAAGCACCACTAGGACGGACGTCTGACTTCGCTTTATTGTTTCAGGGAAATTTTAATCATATCCAGAAGGAGAAATTTTTAGTCTTCTCAGCCCTCTGTGACCGAGGCTAACGAAGAAGACAGACTACCGCGATGCATCCCAAGTGTCTTTTTTTACAGGCCACTAGGGCACTGCCATCGAAATACTCAAGGCCAGAGGACACGAGTTGTGACATCCTCATTAATCGAGCGACTTCTCACTAGTGTTGGAATTCACACCGAAAAATTTTGAATAGCAATTTTTTTTTTGTGTGTGGAATATCTATCATCTTATAAAACAGTAATAACTATTTAAACTTACTGGTGAGAATTTGGAATCCCTCCAAAAAAAAAAAAAAAAAAAAAAAAAAAAAAAAAAAAAAATCACATGCGGCAACACTGTGGAATTGCGCATCTGGTTGAATTTTTATTTAGGAATTCCGAATTCTCACCGGTAAATTTAAATAGTTATTATTATTTCATAAGATAATAGATATTCCACAAATAAAATAAAAGAAAATTGCTACTCAGAATTTTCCGGTGTGAATCGGTGTGAAATCGGTCGACTAGTGATGACGTCACAACTCGTGTCCTCTGGCCTTGTGTATTTCGATGGTAACGGCTAGGGTCGCGTGATGCTCTTTTCGTGCACCTGTATTGGTGCATTCGAGTATCGCGTGACTCCAGTGGTCTGTAAAAAATTATACATGGAATGCACCGCAGTAGCCTGTCTCTTTTATTAGCCTCGCTCTGCAACTTACTGACTTTACAGCGTGTGGACTCTTCACATAGGTTATTTTATGTCTCAGTATTATGCCAAATGTATAAAAAAAGTTAGCGGTACGTTCACCAAATAGGATCATTAAATGAATCTTCCAGACGTGAAATATTAAATATAAATAAACTAATGTTAATGTCACGTTACAGTTTTAGTACAGATGAAAATTGGATTTGTTAAGAATGGTATATGACAATTTCAATCACTGAGAATTTTTTTCATTACCATGAAATATTTTAAAATATATATTTCAATTTTCTGTAGATATTTATACTTCCATAGTAAGTTTTCATAGGCTACACAAACATAAAATACAGGACTCCGACTCGGTCCGTTTTTTTTGAAAAACATTTCGTTCAAAGGAAAATCTTCTTTTTAATTTTCTTCGAAACTTAATTTGAAAGTCGTTTTTGTTGTCATTGCTGCAAAAACCTACCACGAATTTTTCTCTTAAAAATACTGGTTTTCAGAAATAAGACTAGTAAGACCTCTGTATATTAACATGTGACGATACAACCATTTAAAGATATTTTTACAGAAAACAACACATATTGTCGCATAAAATTATGTGTATTGTCTTTTGTGGTAAGTATGAAAAAATACAGATTAAAAAGATAAAATCCATGAAACTGAAAAACTGGAAAAAGATTAAAATTATTCAACTTTGCAATACAAATAGAATAAACCTGCTTCACATAACATAAAAAATAATATAATAATGATAATGTATAATGTTTTGGATTAAATTTTAAGAAAACTCACTCGCGTAGAATAACAAATCAAGCTCGTGGTGTATTATTTAGAGCTGCAATGGACAGTAACAATTCACACAAGTGCCTTCGTCAAAATAATTGTTTGTGAAAACTGAGTAAAATGGCTGACGTTGAAGGTTCTGAACATTTGCAACACGTCGAAAAGTCCACTAAATAAGAATAGTAATTTTCGATTAGTAATTTATAATAATAACCCAGGTAGCATGAATATTAGCAGCAAGTTTGATTTTTTCTGACATTATCTTGCCGTGACAAATTTGAATTCAGAAATTCGCAGCAAATTTCCCGCAAAGTATACCATCCCCTACTTGCATGAGTAGTCTGTTGTGAAACTGATGACAAGACTGTCTTTAATTCACGAAAGTGACGAAAGTAAAATATCCCCCTGTTGAGAGAATAGGCAATCTGCATATACGCATAAATTGCAGAAAAATTGCAGAACGGTGTGTTCGCATCAATAGTCCTGGTTAAGGTCAATGGACCCCTCCGAACGGGTTAAACTTATAGTTTAAAATTTGTAAACAGTTAGTTGGGCATGGAAAGATTACTACTTTGCAGTATTTTTGATTACTTGTTTACCGTTAATTTGCGATGAATTTGATACAGCATTAATTTAACTTGCACGACAAGTTAGCTGCAAGTTCAAAGTGTGGTGACTTCGGCGTTTGCATTATCTTGTTGCCGACTTGTTATGAACTTTCAGTCTTGCCATGCTGTGCTTGCTGGAACTTTGCAGGTTTTCAAAACAAGGCTGCTGGAAATTTTCTGCAAATTAACCCTCTGTCTACCAGAAGGGTCCAATGGACCCGACATGTATATTCAAAATATCTATTCAAACCAGAAAATTTCTTCAAAACAAACTAAATGTATAAATCAGACAATAATAAGTTAAATAAACAAATTAAATAGTTTTAAGTAAAAATTCTGGTGTAGAATGTTTTTATAAAACTTGAGTAAAATTTCCGGTAGTTCTAGGGTTAAAAATGCTATCTGGGAATTTTCGATTTATTTAATTGCCGAAAAAATAAGGCAAAAATTTTTATTAAATTTCTTTGTGGAACTTTACACATGTTCTATGTGCTGAGAATAATGAAGCTATTAATGACGAGTAGGAAACATATCGTCGGTATCATGTCAAACTATCTAATATGAAAATTTCATATTGGATAGTTTGACATGGTACTGACGATATATTGTTATCCAGTTGCAAGTGAAGTATCTGAGGATGTAGACAAGAGATACCGGTTGTTGTTTGTTTGTATTGTATTAACAGGTTCTAATTACACTGCCAGGGGTTTCACTAGGTACGTTTTTTTGAACACCGCTTATTTTCAAAGAAATATCTTCTTTATAATTTTCTTCGAAACTTACTTGGAAACGCGTTTTTGTTGCTATTGTTGCAGAAACGTACCAAGAATTTTTATCCTAAAAAAATACTTGTTTTCAAAACTCGAGGGGTGGAAGCCCTGCACTGCACATGGTTTTCTAAAAAATAATTCAGCCATAAAACGCAAAAAATATTCGAAAATTATTTTAACCCTCTGTCTACCAGAAGGGTCCAATGGACCCGACATGAATATTCAAAATATCTATTCAAACCAGAAATTTCTTCAAAACAAACTAAATGTATAAATCAGACAATAATAAGTTAAATAAACAAATTAAATAGTTTTCAGTAAAAATTCTGGTGTAGAATGTTTTTATAAAACTTGAGTAAAATTTCCGGTAGTTCTAGGGTTAAGCATTTATCACTCATATATGGTAACTTGAAATATTTTAAACAGCCCTGCATATGATCTACAAATTTTTATACATATCACATATTGATCTAAAATTTAAATCTTTCAGGAAATGCAGAACATAACTGAAACCCCATTTCCAGCAATTACGAGCCACAGAAGGCAGTATATTTAGTTTTTTACGTAGATGAATTCATCTATATACAAGCATATACTAAGTAAATACAGTTAAGCTGAAAAATGCTTAAAGCAATTGAAAAAAAAATCGAAGCAATTCATGCCCATAGATAGCAATGCTTACAAAGTGTTTTGCGAATGCCTATATACAGGGATGAAAGAAAATGTCGAAGTAGGAAGATTGCCGCTACTAAATTTTAATAGTATTCTTCACCAGTGCTGCCAGTAGGCTACTTTTTTAAATTCAAATTTCTTGATTGGCACCACTTTTTTGATGTCGTAAAATTCGCCTTATTTAATGACTGATTAATTAAGGATAAAACAAGAGGAGTTCTAACATTTCAAAAAAGTGATGCCGATCAAGAAACCTGAATTTAAAAAAAGTATCCCACTGCGAATACTGTTCTTCACCTTATTTAATGACAGAATTTCTCAGATGTATGATAAAATAGAATGTACTAACATTTTGTTAAACTTTAACCGTATCAGGGGTAAAGTACTTCTGATGCAAAAATGTTAACATGATTGACTGACACCGGGATTTACGAAAAAAATTACATGGAAATAAGTAAAAGCTTATCTTTGCGTACATTGAATAAAGCAAAATTTAGGAATTCTGGTGCCAATGAGGCATTTAGGAATTAAAATTAAGTGGTACATGCAATATACCGCCGCCCTTTAACATTTTCATCGCGAGGAGCGAGATAACTCGTCTTCAAGGAATATTAGCAATCAATCACGGGAAATCAATTTATAACGGAACATTCCGTCATTCAATTATTAGACATTGATTCCGATATCTAATGTCTAATAATTACGGGGCAGAATTTTCCGGTGCGAATTGATTTTCCCAAACGGACACGACATTTTATTATTTTTTTATGTTTGTAAGGGCAAACAAATCATTAGAGTGAGAGATGATATTGATTGTTATTTTCCAAAGTAAAATAAACAAGTTTTAAATGAATTTGTGTTTTCTTTCAATTTTAGCGCTGCGAGCAGCGGCCCAGGCTCTTAGCGCAAAAGGTTGGACAAAGGCGCGAAATTGCCGCGATGAAAGTGTTAAGGGTTTAAAGCGCATACTCATAGCGGCCAACATCTTACGCTTTTTCGTACCACAAAACTTTTATAGTAAATTTTACCTTTTTTAATTGCCGTAACCTGCCGATTAAATAAGAAAAAAATTTCTATTAAATTTTTGTGGTACAAAAAAGCGGAAGAGTTGGCAGCTATATGCCAACCACATATGAAAACTCACTGCCATCATGAATGGAACTTCGCTCATGAATAAAACTGTAACCCAATAATTGTTTGAGCCCCTATAAATAAATAAACAAATTCTATGCTCTCGGAATTTTTCAGTAAGCATCTTGTACTGCACTACAGCAATGCATACCAATTTTTTTATGTTTGAAACGGTGTAACATTTTATAAATGAACTGTAAAAACATTCTTACATATGCAATAATGTTATAGAAATCTTTTGTGTGTCACAGATGACTGATTGATGCGCGTCAAGTTTACGATAAGTGAAATGTACACCATATACTACAGGGAAAATGTTGTTTTTTCCCTAATAATGTTTATACATTTCAGTATGTTTGATGCAGCGTAATGTTATTAAAATGCAGTGCAAATGAATTTTCCTTAACACCACATTCAAAAACGTGTGCCTGTAAACCAATGTATATGCCAGGGACGGCGAACCTATAGCACGCGTGCTATAAGTGGCACACTGCAGACTATTTTTGGTACGGCATATATTCAGGTTCTACCCCAAAATATAGATATTCAAGAAATGCTTTAATTAATCTAGATATTATCTTTGACTATCTGAATTCTATTAGTTTGGTTGGTTGTTGTAGTTATACAGATTGAAGAAATCGGAATATAATGTTTCCCAATCTACTCAACATTGGCTCACGAAATTTTAAGAATAAGATAGATTTAGCAGATTATCTCAAAAGAAAGATTAAAAGGCATTATAGCAAAAATGCCGATGGTAAAATTATAATAACGTATAATTCAATTCAAGACACTAAAAGCTGTAGATTCTGGCACTTAGTGTTTTTCTGCGAGACATTCTTTCCGAAAATAAATAATCGGAAAAATCCAAGTAAAAACATGTTTTCAAATGAGTCTAATTCAACTTATGTTCTCTTAAAAATAATTAAGTACGAAGTTGATATAAATTATATGGCATCTAGGATGAGACAATATAAATAATATTTTTAAAATAATTTTTTAAAGTATAACATAAATATTATCCATATTTTTTAATGCTAAAACGAAATTGTAAGTAATTTTGATTCATTATTATTTGACGCTTTAGAATTTTTTATTGTTGGCACGTCACGATAACATGAAATATATTTTTGGAAAAATTTGGCACGTGGATGTGAAAATATTCGCCGTCCCTGGTATATGCTATGCATTCCATTTTCAATAAGAAATGTCCTATGGCAAACGACATGTATAAAGCTTATGGTAATCCAAGTACATATAAAGGGCTGTCATAGGCGACTATTTTTTAATTCTACCTTGCACTTCTTTCTCACAATAAAAAAATTTGACATACAGTTTGACGACGTTTTTAAGTGAATTATACTCCAAAATTTGTATTTTTTTAAATAGTGGTGCTAATAGAATAGAAAAATAGTCACCCGTGGCAGACCTGTATCTGAAAAGACCGCAAACGCATACAATAATTATTTTTATAGCGCAGTGAGTTAAAGGTTGACCTCGAGTGACTGTATGCATAGCTGCCAACTTGTACGGATTTTTGCTACCACTGAAATTTAACAGAAATGTCTGCCTTATTTAATTATCAAAATTCATTGCAATTCGGCGAAGAATTAGGCAAAATTTTCTATTAAATTTTAGTGGTAGCAAAAATCCGTACAAGTTGGCAGCTATGTGTATGGCTTAATCCGCTTCGACGAAAACGGCAACCCGAGTGACACTCGGGCTTAGACTTCAAGGTGTTTAAATAGTAAGTAAAGGAAAACATTCACAGTCTCTTTGTTTTGGAAGATGAAGATTAACCGCTATGTTTACCCCTTAATATTATTAATTAGATTATTAAATAGAGGTGCGAATAGAATAGAAAAATAGTCGCCTGTGGGTGTCCTGTATTTACGTGAGTTAGAGCGCGGATAGTGAGCCAGATAAAAGATATGCAGCCAGATAAATAGACGTCCAGAAAAACTGAAATCACAAAAACTTTCAACTTTGTTGTAAAGTGTTGTAAACTTTACTTTATCACAGAGATTCTAATAAGTTAAAGATATTTTTATTTTCGAGTGATAAGCAGAAATTTAGAAATGCAAAACGAAACATAAATTTCATTTTAAACATAGAACTGTCTTATGGATGTCTTTAAATATAAATATGTATAGGGGAGATGGGGTATGAATGGGACATTTTGTCAAAAATATATTTTTTTATTTTTTTATTTAAGTTACTATCAATATTATATATCACGTTTCATACACAGGTATTTGACAACATATATGAACAATATTTATTCTAGATTGTGAATTATTCAGAAAAATATGAAATCAAAAAAACGTTCCTCCCTGTCCCATATATCCCCACAGCAGGGATGAATGGGTCGCATAGATTTACCTCACTGTATTCAATTTTACCAAATTAAAATTTATAATTATAGCCTTATATGTAATTATATTTGTAATATAAGTTTTTACAGCACGAATCGGTATGTTTGCTGTCAATAACTTCTTTTATTGCAGTTTTAACATTTAATGCAGACTTCGGCTCTCAATCTGTTCTTTTTTCCTACTTATGAGACATTTTAGATTTGAAATGAAAGTGCAAAATTTCTTTTAAATATGGCCTAGTTAATAATTTTCAATCATAACTTATTAATTAATATTAATTAAATGTATCTTAGAAACATGAAGAACGGAAATCATTGGGTCGATCGGAAAGTCGTGTCGTGTTGGGAAAATCAGTACGCACCGGAAAATTCTGCCCGGTAATTATTAGACATTAGATATCGGAATCAATGTCTAATAATTAAATGATAGAATTTTCCGGTACGAATTGATTTTCCCAACACGATACGACTTTCCGATCGACCCAATATGTTAAGGGTGGGGATTTATTTGTGCAACATTTCAAAATTCAATATAATTTCCCCCCATCTGATCAATAAACATACACTATTTTTAACAATTTTATCTATTTTGATTAAGTTTTAGTACCAACTTTTTGATAATCCATTAATAATTATTACAATACAATAAATAACACTCAGAAATTTTAAACAATAACAACTCATTCAATACTATTTAATACTATTATTTAACGTAAATTATTAATTTATCAACCTATATAATACTATTTAGTTAATAAATAAAATTTTCAACATCTCTAGGGATGAATGAGAATGTCCCATTCATCCCCATTTGAAATGTCCCAATCATCCCCATGATGCATATATTCCCTTCTCAGCCATTTTGCCTCAAAAATTATTTTGTCACAATGGTTACTATTCATTCATTTTAATTATCGATATTGAACCTTAAAATAAATAACTACAACATAGCTTATATTTTTATATTGTATAAGATATTTCACATCTTCAAATGTAGAAAAAAATTACTTTTAAGCAGAGATTTCAGAAAATGCAACTTTGAAGGAAAATGAAAACAGCAATGTGGTCTTACTTTTAGTTCTAAAGCACACTGTGGTAGAGCCTTATATGGGAACAGGAAGCAATTAAAAAAAAAAAAAGTTTATTGCTTGAAATATTGAGAATGTCCCATCCATTCCTTGTTCCATTCATCCCCTAGATCCCCTACTCTGTGAGCCACGAAAAACTGGCCTAATGAAATAAGCCCTTGTAGCATATTTATGCATAGCTGCCAACATTTTACGCTTTTTTTGTACCTCAAAAATTTAATAGAAATGTTTTCCTTATTTAATCGGCATATTACGACGATATAAGAAAGTAAAATTTACTATTCAATTTTCATGGTACAAAAAAGCAAAAGAGTTGTCAGCTATGATTTAACCCTCTCGCTGCGCAATCCGAGATTTTTTCGGGATGCATTTTTTCGTCTAATTAACCCTCCTTGATTATTCCCACCAGTTATTTTTTTATTGTAAATTTTGCCTTATTTAATCCGAGCATTTTCCCATTTAAATTATACAAAAATTTTTGTTTTGAAAAACCGGTGACAAAAGAATAAAAAATTTTCAAAAACGCTCGTCGTGAATCTATTTTGATAAAACAATTACGCAGCGAGAGGGCTAACTCGTAGTTGCTTAACTTTTAAGAATTTTTCTCACCATTATATCCGAATAAACTTCTTAGCCTTGTATAATCAAAGATTCCCGCTATAAGATAAGATAAAGATAACAAATCAAAAAAAGAGGTTGTCGCTGCTTATTTCATAATTACATATTTTTTTTGCAGTCCAACATGATATATGGCATATTTCATAGTCACACATTTTTCGCAGTCCACCCTGATATATACTACCTAGTTTTTAGGTTTACCTACCATAAAATACCACCAATTCTCTAAAGTAATTTTATACATATATTCGGTCGCATATATACATGCATAAGTGTTGTTTAGGTAAACAGATTTTAAATTTGACGTGTTTTTAATTATTATAGATATTACTCTATATTATTATTAATACATATAATACAGTTTAATACAAATTAATACATATATTATATAAATACAAATTTTTACAAATTAGTTTCAGGGAAAAAATCCGTTATTGCAGTAAGAAATACTGAAAACAAAAACACAACAATTATATAAAATGAAAAATATTCTTTGAAAACAATTGAAATTCTTCTTAAATGCACTTTTTTACACAAAAGTCTTGTTTTTAGATTCTGTTTTCTGAAAATTTTATTGAAATTCATCCCAAAGGTTGTTTCTTTTGCAAATATTGTAGAAACGAAAAGCGAAAACATTTCTTAGAAATCATCAGTATTTAAATAAAAAAGAAAAGGGCCCAGTGAAACTGATGGCGTTGAGCTCACAGGCCATTCAAACTATTTGTATATTATACTCTTATTTCAAAGAATAATGCCCCTCAAAAAATAAATTAAGTGGGAGGTTTAGCCCCCTTAGCCCTTTTATACTTAACCAATGAATCCCGAAAACTAATTAGGGAAGCGACTTATCAGAATGAACCTAGAAAAAAAAATTGAAGCAAATCGGATATTTCTATCAAGAGTTATCCCGTTACGTACGTACATACATACGTGCATGCAGAACCTGCGGGTACATTAGCTCTCAGACTATGACAGCCTGTGAGCAGTGTTGCCAAAGGGCTACTCTTTTCAAATTTCGATTTCTTGATTGGCACCCCTTTTTTGAAATAGTAAATTCGCCTTATCTAATGACACATTAATTAAGGCGAAAACAGGGGGAATTTTACCATTTCAATAAAAGTGGTACCAATCAAGAAATCTGAATATTAAAAAAGTAGCTCACTGGCAACACTGCCTGTGAGCAGCTTTGCCAGATGGGCTACTTTTTTAAAATTCAGATTCTTGATTTGCACCACGTTTTTGAAATGGTAAAATGCGCCTTATTTAATGACCTATTAATTAAGGCGAAAACAAAGGGAATTTTACCGTTTGAAAAAAGTGGTGGCAATCAAGAAATCTGAATTTTAAAAAAAAATAGCCCTCTGGCAACACTGCCTGTGAGCTAAAAAGAGGACCAACCCCTAGAAACGCATTTTTTTTTAAATTTGAAAAATAAAGTTAGACATAATGCATTGAATTTATGAAAATGAATATATTTCGACTACGTAGCAATACAATAACGTATCTATAAATCACAAAACAAATACATGGGTTATTCCCGATGTTAACATGATGCTATCTTGAAGAAACTGTTTTATATACAATATTCCATATTCTACATTTCAGTGTAAGAATAAATCTTTTATTGTATATTAAATTATTCTAGTACACGTATTAAATTATATTTTTGTATTCTTGTGACTTTTTTGTCAGAATAAAATAATATGTGGTATAAATATTATAAAGATGGCAGAGATTTATTATTTTAATAAATTAAATATAATAAAAAAAAAATCCGGGAAGATTACATTTCTTTTCAGTGTGCATTTAGCAGCTCATAAATCGCTTCTTTAATTTAATGTTAACAGAATTTTCTTCTCGGTGAACAAAAAAAAATAATTAACTTGGAGGATTTTGGGGAGAAAATGCATTTTATTTCTAATTGATGAGAAATATGCATTATGTATTAAGTCTGTTATAAAACAAAAAATTATGCTTTCGCAGTATATTAATGACATAAACGGCGACATGTTTCTAATTTGTATTTATTCTTATAGATACCCTGAATTCGTTTTGATAATATTGTGTTCCGGTGATAGAATTTATATTAACAATGAAAGAATGAACAAGAATCTAGTGGGGATATAGTTCAGTTTCCCCAACAAGATTAATCATGACAGATACTAGCTAAGGCAACAAACTCATTTTCTAGAGTTAGTTTTTATGTCTTTAAATAATTAGTTAACATTGATGGAGGTGATAACAACAAAGTATGTATGACTATTAATTCTGTCTTTGTGTGCTCTCAGTTCTTAAAAAAGTATTAAATAAAGTTAATTTTTTTATTGTATATAAAATCACGAGGACTTTCACATTTACAAGTAGGAACTTATTTTATTGCTTTAAAAAATTTTAACTTAAAAAAATTGAGACTCTTTCAATGTTATTGACTTTCATCTTTATAATTTTTTTTTTAATGTAATTTGTTTACGTATAAAATATTTAACGACTAATTCTATAAAATTTATTAATTTCTTATGTGGTTTACTAACGGCCTTTGGAACGATTTAAGTTAATAATTTTTATCCAGTGAATATCCAGGGAGTCATATAATTTTCGATATTTTTACCCTTTATAGCTTATTAGGCAGTTTTAGAATTTTTATTTAACTTTGTTAGAATAACGTATTTTATTAGAATAAAGAAGGGAAAGACAGATTTCAGTGTTTCATTTGAAGAGTGTTTTTCATTTAAAAACTTCATTTTAACTATTTCCGAATAGAATATTCACCTTATTAAATCTATCATTAACCCTTTCAGGGGCAAGGTAACTCTATTACCTTTATTCGCAAAATGCTGAAACGTGTGAATGACACCAGAATTTACAAACAAATTTATTTCAAAATAAGAAAAAGGTTTTTGTTCACGAACTTGATAATAGGAAAATTTTTATTCGAATATTCCGGTTTCAATGTGGTATTTAAGAATTTAAATTAAGGGGTCCATTGATGAACTTCCGCCCTTGAATGACTTAAATAACTCTACTATACCTATTTAGAAATAGTGGTAGTCACCGATTTAAAAATCCACCAACATGTTAATTCTGAGGGATATACATAGGTGCCAACTCTTCTACTTTTATGTACCACAAAAATTTAATAGAAAGTCTTGCCTTTTTTAATCGGCAGATAACGGCGATTTAACCCCTTGAAGGGCGGTGATGCCGTCACGGCATCACCTAATTTTAATCCCTACATTGGCACCGGAATTTTATAATGAAAATTTCACCTTTATTTAATACGCGAAAATACACTCTTACTTGTTTACTAATAAATTCTCTTGTAAATACTGGTGTCAGTAAATTATTTCAACATTTTACGAATAAACGTACCTTGCCCCTGAAAGGTTTAAAAGAGAAAATTTACTGAAAATTTTTTGTAGTACAAAAAACCGTAAGAGTTGTCAGCAATGGATATATCCGTCTTAACACATCGTTGGCAGGCAATTTCCTATGAAATCTCTGTTTCGAGACAATGGAAGTCCCCTTCCCCCGAAGTCAGTTGCTTACATAGGTTTCTAGAGTTTGTCTATCAATAAATATTTTAAAAAATTTTCGATTTTACATGAAATTTCGTATAGTCTAACCAAAAATGGAATACTACTTGGTATAAAGACGTAAACTTTCTGATAAAAGCTAGCTGATATTTTACTCAAGGAAAATGGCTAAGAATCCAGCGCAAAAAATGTGTGGTTTTAGAATCATGACTATACACTGCAATACAAAAATATACATATCCCTTAGAATTTACTAATTCTGAAAAATAGGTTGATTTTTGTGAAAAGAGAAAGATATTAGATGAATGTAAGTGGAAATTAAAACAATACAAAAGGACAAAATGCATATTTAATTAATAGCATAGGGAAAATACAGAAATGCTGTTTATTGACAAAGCAAAATTACATATACCCAGCATAAAAAGAAGACATTAATGTTTGTCCTTGTGGTTACAAAAGAAAATTATTAATTACAAGTACATTTGTGACGTCATAAATCCGGGATGGCATGCTTTAAATATTTAGGCATTTGTCTGTACGCAGGACTTACTTGTTAAATCCGGCTTGGTAGAAATTACCTCCCTGCCCCTCGAGCAAGTTTTCAGCAACTGTTTTCACATTCCTGTCTGAAGAGAACCTTGTTATAGATGTTTCCTTCAATTTAGGAAACAGCAAATAGTCACTTTGTGCCAAAACTGGGCTCTATGGGTGTAATCGGGACTTCTCACTTGATAGTTTGCAGCAATTAATTCTTGAGTTTAGCGAGCTGTATGGGGCTGGCATTGTTATACATGACATTTTCATATCATCACTCATCATGCCAGGGCGTTTGCGTTGGATGGCTTCACGTAACCTTGTGGTGCAAACGTAAAAGTGGCGCAAGCGAGAAAACATTTCTAAATGTCTTGCAAATTTTATCGCTCTGACGCGTCTAGGAACTTTTACTACCTACTCGCACAACCACTATTAGACGACTAGCGCCATCCGTCTCCACTCTGGGAGAAAATATTTCCTTTACAATAGTTACTTTTCATATGCTCCTGCTTGTAAACTTATTTTGTGGGGGGGGGGGGAGGAGGTGGTAAATCTCTTATATATTATATATCAAAACACATCTTCTACTTCGCCTGTATATTTATTGTTTCAAACCGTATGCCAAACTTCCTGATGATAAATTATTAATAAAGTTATTATTCTGAAAACCAGTTCGTATTTATATTTTAACCCTTTGCACTCGAGGGATGATTCTCATTGACCAATAGTGTACTGCGTAAATGGGTGCTCCAAATGCTCAGGACACCAGTATTTTAAACTAATTTTCTTCGCTTTATCTAATGAACGAATAATAAAATATGGAGAAATAAACTGTAAGATATTAGTGGAATCCAAAGCATTTGGCGAGTCACCTCTCGAGTGCAAAGGGTTAAAACAAATGTCGAGATTCCAAAAAAATTAGATAAAGTTTAAAAGAATACGTCCTTAGTAAAAAAAAATTCCGCGTAGTATGGTTCATCTATTTCATTTAAGTTTTTGTAAAATCAAAAGGTTTGGAGTGTAGTTATATAAATAATAACAACATATTTGTTTTTATCAGTGGAGCGGTAGTAAAAAAAATTAAGCATATAATTCAGTCACATGAAACCAGCAAACGTTTTCTGCAAACAAAATTCTTTTCTTATTCGTATTTCTGATTATTTCAATAAAAATATACTTAATGAATTCTCTTGGGCGAAATAAGATATTTCTCTTTCCACTAAATGCAAAGTATTTTGATAAAAAATGATTACAACACATTTTCTGGATGAACCATCGAGTACATATTTCTTTTAGTTTTGCGTAAAAAAAGAATTTTTTTTTCTAAGAAAGTGTACGCTGCAGTTTCGTGATAAATAGTAGTGAAAGAAAGCATTTTTTTATATTAAGAAGTTTTGCATTTATTTAAAAGCATGCATGAGACAATTTATAGTTTTAGGAAAAATGTGTTGTGAAAATTTTTGTTGTATTTTATTCCTTAACAAATTAATAAACTGATTACATTATATTCACAATTTAACTCTGTTTAGTTCTCTGTTGATTAACCACTTTATTTTATTAGATTTTCTTAAGAAATCTTACAGGACTTCCACTTTGTCTGCTTTTGGCATACCCTTTTTTCTAAGAAAAATTTTCTTTACAATTTTTTTTTCAAAACATTGCAGAAACCTATCATGAAGATTATTTTTGTTTCGAATGTTGCTAAATCTACCACGAAAATGTTTCATCAGAAACAATGGCATTCAAAAATCGGAACAGGGACCGTACTGGCACTACTACTCTTAATTTTTTTAAATATTCAATTTTATCAGAAACTTATCTAAAAAAGAGCTACATTTTCTGTGCATTTTAAAACACTCCATTAAAATTTCTATAATTACTCCAATTTTATGACTAAAAGTACATGAGTTATTAACCCCTTGAGGGACGATGAGGCCGTCACGGCATCACATAATTTTAATCCCTAATTGCTACATTGGCACCAGATTTTTTGAATGAAAACTTCACTTTTATTAAATAAGCGAAAATATACATTTATTTCTTTACAAATATATTTTCTTGTAAATACTGGTGCTAATTAATTATTTCAATAGCTTACAAATACAATTACCTTATTCCTGAAAGGGTTAAGGAATAATTAAAAGGCCGTTGGCACGCCCATTTTGAGCACAGATTTGCCGGTATGCTACTTTTTAAAAATTCAGATTTCTTGATTTGCGCCACTTTTTTTAAATGGTAAAATTCCAATTGCTTTCGCCCTAACTAATATGTCATTAAATAAGGCAAATTTTGCCATTAAAGAAAGTGGCGCCAATGAAGAAATGCGATTTAAAAAATAGAAGTCCACTGGCAACACTATCTCAGCATTCATATATATATATATATTTTAATTAAGAGCACAGCGTAGACAGGGCCACCGTTCCCAGAATAGTAGACATACGCGCTAAATCAAAAATGGCGTGTTTCGTGTGTGAATATTTTTTAGCGTTTGTACGTCCGAAGAATTAGAATATCACTCATTTTTTTTAAAAAATCTCCCTCTTATTTTTCTGAGATTAAATAAGTCATCGAAAACTTTTACAAAAGTGGTGTAGAAATTCAGGAGACCATCAAAGAGCTGAACTCATTGAGGGGTCGTGGTATATATTATATCCCACTTAATTTTAATCGACATTTGCACCAAATCCTTTTAATTGAATTTAACTTTTATAAATTTGGTGGAAAAAATTGTAAATTTGCTTTTCCTTATTTTGAAATGAATTTTTCCGAAAATTCATGTTTGAATTCAACAACAGAGAAATGCAATTTCTCGCTCCTGAAAGGGTTAAAAAATCGCCCAACAGTGACATTTTTGCCTCAGCGCAAAAACCCAGTTTTCAAAGTGCGGTGGATGGACTCCAACTCATTCGTTGTATGAGTAAAAATTACATGTATTAATATTTCAACATATGCAACAATAAGTACGCTTCTCAGAAGTAGCAGTGTTCCTAAATTTTTCTACATTTTTTACCATCATTTTAAATAAAAAATCTTAATGCCTCTTAATGTTGAAGTCTTTAATATCGTTATTTTAATCATTAGCGCATATATGTTTCTACACTGGTTTCCAAAAATTAAGGAAAACAATAAAAGTGGTGATTACTCAAAATGTTACGAGTAGATTTTAATAAAACTGAGACACAATTTACAACACATAGTAAGGTATAAAATAACATTAAAAGAAATTACCAGAAGATTGTGGTGTTTCAGAAATTAATACAATTATAAAATAAACAAAATAAATGTCTCAGTTTGATATAGGAAAAGTACCTTTAATATGGAGTATGATCACCCCTAGAAGCAACGCAGAACATACAGTGAAGTGTGATACTGTCAATTATGCGATCAATATGTTCGCTGGGAAGTGCGAGCCATTGTTCTTGTAAAGCAGTTGTAAGCGTGGCAAGGGTCTGAGGAGGGGAATTGAGAACAGAGACACATCTTCCCAAAGCATCCCAAAGATGCTCGATGGGATTAAAGTCCAGTGATCGCGCTAGCCATTCAATGCGCTGAATTGTTTGGTGCTGAAGATAATCTTCTACGATCTGAATCCTGTGCGGTCTAGCGTTATCGTCCTGTAACAGGAAATCATTATATATTGCACCGGCATAAGGATGAACATAAGCAACAAGAACGTCATCTCTATAGACGTGAGCAGCCGTCCAGTGGATATGTTGACGTGCCCAACTTAAACGTTCCCTTTGGTGACATGAGGTGAGCAGCAGGCAAATATCTGGTCGCATCGCGTAAAGACCAGCTTCATGGAGCTTTCTACGCACAGTAAACATTGATACCAACCTTCCAGTGGCTGCAGCAAGGACGGATTTAAGATGAGAGGGGGTTGCTGTTCTATTCCTTCGTACACATAGCCGCAAATATCGGTCGTCGGTGCCTGTCGTAACTCTTGATCGTCCTTCGCTGAACCTTCTGGAGGCCGAACCAGTGGTTTGAAATTGTTGCCAAGGCCTATGAGAAACAGAAGGACTCATATTTTGCCATCTGGCCCCCTCTGTCTGACTTTGGCCTACATCCACTGGCGGTTAAAATCTAACACCACCCAACCAATCAGGGATCACTTTGCCTGCTGTGAACCCCACCAGAGTAAGATCGGCAAGCTCAGATTTCAGAATAAGATGACCAAACTACGCAGGAAGCCAAATGCTTGTTTGACTCGTTTTCCAATGTTTTGTGATCAACTCATAAAACTGCTACAGAAAGCAGTGGAGTGGCATATCTACGCTTATCAGTTCAATGAAAGGGGGGGGGGGTAATATAAAGAAAATCTTACTAAGACAAAATGGAAAAAGACAGGGATATTTTCCGTTTTAAGCAGCTTTTTGTCATAACAGGTAGCGCAATTCTAATACAATTACATCAGCTAAGACGGAATTACATGGGACTAAACGAATGCCGTTTTAGGCAGATTCCGGTCTTACAATAAATGTGCAGATTCCTAAAATCTCGAATGACCCAGTTGCTTCTAAAACCAAAAAATCCAGTGGCCACATTGTGAAACTAACGCATAAAAACAATAATGTTTATATGGGGAACAGGTAATAATAATAATAATAAAACCCTCAGGAGTTGAAAGTGAAAAATTTGAAATTGGATGTATGACATGTATGTACGTACATGGGTAACGATGTTAAATGAGACGAAGGATTACTAGTTTTTGAATATTATATTTAGCAACATGTAATGAGCGCCTGAGAAAAATAAATGTAGAGTATTTTTTTTTCTTGTCTTAGTTCGGTTTATATATGTTTTTGCACTAAACATATTAAATTTGTTCGCGTGACCTTAATTGATTTATGTACTTGAAACTGCAGTATATAATTTAATTAATATTTCAACATTAAAACAAAAATTCATTATTTTAATTTTTAATATTTGATATAAAAAGGTTAATTATAAATTAAAATCTAAAGTGTGTAATAGGACTGAATGAATTTATTATTGCTGTTGTGATTCATTACTATGAATTTTCAAATTAATAAACAATAGTGCCAATTTTGAGTAATATTTCAAATGAAAATATGACTATTTCGCTAAGTGCAAAAGCTGTTTTTTAAATAAATATATCAAGATTTGTCTTTTGAAGCAATTTTTCAGCACAGACAAAGCGAAAAAAAAGGTCCCCACGAGACATGAATCACACATCATATTTTTCAGCACAGACGAAACGAAAAAAGGGTCCCCATGAGACATGAATCACAAATAACCCAAGATCAATTTCAATACATTTATTGAACAATAAAAAATGACATTCGATTCCAAATTGCAATCTGCTAATTTCATATTTTTAGGTTTAAGTGGGAGTTTGCAAATGTCAGAAAATTTGTCACTGTTAAATGTATATTTTTTTAGTGAAGGGGGGGGGGGGGGCGTGAGATTAAGTATAATCTGCTTTTAAGTATACTGTTATACAGAGCTTGCCTTCACCTTAAAGGTAAAAAAAAAGAGAAATATAGATCTCATTAAGTGCCGGGCATAGTGCAAAACTTTTTAAGACCTCAATTGTTTATTTAATTCTTTATTATGTTTGTAATGTAGAAAAAAATGTTTTTCAGCCTCATTGGTTATAGTTATGTTTATGAAGGCCAATTATCAACACGAGGGATATAGACCCAAGACCGGGGGGGGGGGGGCTTCCGTGGGGGTCTTTCTAAGGGAACCTAACCCGTATTAAAGTAACCCGTATTATTATTTATGTTACTAACTTAAATTCTGCTGTCTTTGATTAAAAGAAAATGGTACTTGAAGTAAAATTTAAAAAAAAAATATTTAGACTTAAAAGCTAAAAAAAAATTCTAAAAACTTGGAGGGCACCTACATGCAGACAAATTAAATTGGAACGAAAAAGTAATAATCTAAACTATTTAATCATATCAAAAATTGAGCTTAATCGTGCTTTATCATATACCTTTTTCTATATTAAAACAGAAAATTTGAAAAAAAATATATAGAGTTTTTTTGCGACATTAAATATGAAATAACAGCTGATATGTGCTTACGTTATGCACATAAATCCGATAAAATAAAGTCCACATTTTATTTGGAAGCGTCCATAATCGAACATTTTATTTTATTCCGCTCCAAATGATAGATTAAAGAACTATACTTAATTCATTGATTCGTTCCCAACTAAGAATCACCAACTTTGCGCTATTCTATGGACCATACAATTATATTTATATCAAAACCAATAGCTGGGTACAACGCCCTAACTATTGATCTATAACAGGCAAAAAAATTAATTTCGATAGCATATACTTTTAAAAATCGACTTTTGGGCAGCTAGAATCGGTAAATCACCCACCGTGAGGTGACCACACGTCAACGATACAATTGAGCTATGAATAAAGAGGGGAATTTTAGCATAGATAATTTAGTATCTACCGGTTGCAAGTGAAGTAACTGGGGGTGTTATCACAAGACAACAAGTGTTGTTTGTTTCCATTGGATCAGGGACTTATTAATGCCGGCACAAAATCCCTCCAGTAAAAACGAATAAAGCGCTTTATATATTATTAACAGAAGTTATACACGAATATGGTGTTTAAATAAGGAGGAAAATTTCTATACAAATTTACAGGTGGCTGTTTGCTCTGACGGTGATCTAATTCGCTGAAATTGAGAGAAGTATTGTTTAGGTTCTCACAAGATGGCGGATTAGCAAGGTCTGACTACCACAAAAGCAAACTTCCACCAGTAAAAAGGAACAGATGATTTTGATGTAATTATGACTGAAGTATTGCAAGAATTAAGGAGGAAATTTCTAATTGAAATTTAATGGTGGGTTCGCTTTTGCGGTAATCAGAAATCGCAGAACTGTTTACGGATGAAGTTTCCCCATTTTGAGGATATGTCATGTCCTCTTTATTTATAGTTCCATGGTCAATACCTTCTTCTTTATAGTTCCATGATACAAACAAACTAGGTGAAATGGAAAGGGTTATCAGTTGAGATTACTTCTATGTTGTATTTGTACCAGGAAATTGTATTCTTCCAAAAAATTCTCTTTGCTCTAGATGTATCTGGCAATTATTATAGAAATGTAGGGGACAAGATTTTGTTGTAAAAAAGAGGTAATATTAGAGTATAAAATAGTAAACTTTTGTAGCAACGCATGGGTATTTCGCGATCCACCTAAGAGCTCTTCCTTGAAAAGAAATATGTGTTAACACTTGCAGGGGTAAAGCACTTCCGTTACTAAAATTTTGATATGAATGAATGACACCGGAATTTACGTACAAATTTATTTGTAAATAAGAAAAATTTATTTTCACAGACAAATATATATATATATATATATATATAGGGGTGACTAGGAAGGGTTCTTTATTTTTTAAATATTGAACCTACAATAAAGTTTTATATCTCATTTGAATCGTTATACTATCAGTTAAAAAAATAAAATTGCTACATACGGGTAATATATAAGAAATTTGAAAAATGATTGATTTTAATCATGAGAAAATAACGGATCAAGGCTACCCACATATGGGAGGCTTGACCCACTTTGTTTTATACTGAAATATTTGTGAAGAGATATAAAATCAATTTTAAAAAAGAAAATAACTTTATGCTACATGCTTTAATTATTATAAAAAAATATTTTTGAGAATATGATGCTTAAGCAAACCTGTTTAGACACAATCGCAAGTCAGAGGAGGAAAATTTTGTTTTAAACAGGATTTGTCTGAGCAGAAATAATTGTACAGCATGGAAAATGAAATTTTAACATTTAAGACAATATTCAATTAGAGACAAGTTCCGTTTTCATAGGGTTTCATGTAGTATTATGTCCGGATTTAGAAGCCACTGTCCCTCTTTTATTCGTCTCCTTGTCCTACTTTTTGTGACACTCGATCTGACAACTCTAGTTGTCACATAGTTTGGCTTCATCTCACTGTATTCATTCTGGAGAAATTTGTCCACATACCTTCCTAAAGTTTTTCAATAAATGCTATATTCTTTCGCAGGCGCATGATCACAATGGAGTTAAGAATAAAAAGGATATAGTGTACTGTCCACTAGTTGCAAGTGAAGTAACTGAGGAGGTTGTCACAAGATGCCGGCTGTTTTTTTTAAACAGATGAACAGTTTCTGATTACCGCCGATGCAAACTTCTCACCAGTAGATTTGGATAGAAAATTTCGTCTTATTTAAACTCCTTATTCGTGGAAATATTTTCTCACAAATATGGTAAAATTTTCTATTTCTTTTTACTGGTTTCGGTTTGCTCAGGCATTATAACTATTTTCCTGACAGTGGCAAGAGGTTGTCTAGGCTGTCACAATATGGCGGAAATGGAGTGCCTGACTACCGTCAAAGTAAACTTCCACCAGTAAAAATGAATACCTTTTTCCAACATTATTTCTGACTGAATTTTTGCAGCTTTTAAATAAGGAGAAAATTTTTATTTAAATTTACTGGTGGAAGTTTCCTCCGGCGGTAATTAACCCCTGCGAAAGCGGTTACAGTTGGAGCTTCACTATTTTAAGGAAATGTCAGTTCCTCTTTATTAATAGTTCATGATGAGAACTTAACTTATCATTAACCCTTTGATTACGACGTTGGGTCATATGTCGTCCCAACGACTATTTATTTATTCTAATCACACCACTTTTTGAAAAAAATTCTCTGCCATACACTTACACTAGAATACTTTCTAGAGATTTCTACCATAATGAAATTCTTTTGTAAATTGTAGTGCGAGTGAAAACATAAATAGTCCCCAATGCTAGACCGTAATCTAAAAGTTAACATCTTTCAGGCAGCTGCTTTCATACTTTTAAGTTTTTTGCACTGTTTCTATTTACCTATTGTAAGTAATGTGCATATGAAAAAAAGTTCCTATCAACTTTTCCATTTATATATCGTTAAATTTTTTCTTGCAGTGTATATACTATAGTAATTTTCCACATCTTTCTTTGATCAGTTTTAAACCTTTTATTTTCTGTCACCCCATTTTACTGTAGCTTTACAGAATAAATTTACATCTTTTCTATATATAACCATTAACCTTTCATTATGCACGGTGTATAATAAAAAGATTTCTAAAACCACTTAATTAAGGGAGCCTTGAGCAACTGGTCAACCCTCCCTCCCATTGACTGGGTCAAGCCTACCCACATACCCCTTTTCTAAAGAATAGCACTTTGTTATGTTAAGCCTAACTTATTGTAGAATCTTTATACCTGGAATGAAAGCTCGATATTTCTGCATTACTTAAAACCTACTTACTTAAATTTATATGATATATTTTATGTGAAAAAAGCTTACAAAATCTTTCTAAAAAACACACCTTTTAGATTGAAAACGCCTCACAATTTATTTTTTCCACACCTATTTTGATCATTTGTATGAAACAAAGACTGTCGTTTGAGCATTCCAGTAGCTTTGGTTGACACCTACTGATAAACTCTGAAATCCTTTTAAATATGAAAATTGAAGGGTGAGTCAAGCCTCCCGTATAGTCCACCCTCCCTAGTCTCCCCTATAATAAACGAAAAAAAAAATATACCAAAATTTTGGTATCATTGCGGCATTTTAGAATTAAAGTTAAGTGATTTCATAAACATACCACCGGCCTTCAAAGCGTTAACCCTTAAATGCGCTATTTTTCATCTTGTTTTGAAAAAATTGTATATGATTCTGTGGAAGGTTTATTACACAGGAAAAATAATGAAAAAAAAAAAATCAGAGATATTTTTTTCATATAATACGTCAATCTCTTCTTCTGTTCCACATCTGCAACACAAGTAAAAACTACTGTCGTGTGGATGTTTTACGCAAAAATATTGCAAATCAGTAAATATTTTAATAAGTACGTCTCCAAATACCTTATTTTACATAATTATTTATTTTATAAAACTTAACCTTTAACCCTTTAGTTCCCATAATAGAATACGTTCTGGAAATTACGTAATTCAGAAAATCTGACTTTACACCAGAACCTTTCAATAGTTAATTTCGCTTTATTTAAATACGGAATGTCTGTTTTTTTTAATTTAAGCAAATATTGCTATTTTAATTTTATAGTGTGAATTAGGTATATGAGAATAAAAAAAAATCTATTAAATTCAAAACAGTGTTGTTTGCATATATGCAAAGCTGCGTACTGAAGGGTTAAATGTATCCGTGGTTTTCTTCGAACCTAGGATTTCCTTGCCTAAATAGAGATTCTCCTAGAAAGACCTCCACGGAGGGCACACCACCTTCGGGCCTATACGCCTCGTGTAGATAATTGACCCTCATAAACAACACCAACATCGAAAGCGTTAAATGAAATTTATGGTTCAAAGCATTCATTGCTTGTTACGCTCACGTATGGCAGTTTGGCTTAACTTTTTATTCAGAAAAACCTAAGTGAAACCACCGACCCCTGAATACTAGGCCTGAGCGCTGATACAAAATTTGTCGGATGTCGTACGTTGGATTTTTTTAAGCGTTTGTATGGTTCCCTGAATTTAGACACTGGTATTTTCTAAAAGTTTTCTTTGATTTATCTAATCTCAGAAAAATAAAGCGGAAAAAACTTTTAAGAGTTATTGGTATTAAAATTCAATTGACCACGCAATCACTAAAAATAAAATCCCCCTACGACAGCCCTCATTTTTGGGGTCAGCGCTCAGGCCTAGTATTCAGGGGGCAGTGGTCAAACCTCAAATTTCAAAACAAGAATTTTTACTTAAGCAGTCACAAAATGTCGGTTAAATAATAAAACAAAAATACCAGTCAGAAGTTTTGATATGAATTCGATTTTTCTGAATAAAAATGAAGCCCAAACTTCCAACCTTGCATATGCTGTTAATTATGTTGCATTGATTTTTACAAAGAGAATAAAAATCTTGTTTGCATATAATTCGGATAACCAAAAAATTAGAACATTGCAAATAAATATATGAAAGTGTACCCAAACAGCAAATAAATCTTGGACGAACTTCCGCCGAAAGTCAAAACTCGACTATATTTCGTCCTGGCGATCTCATTTTCTGGGGCCGGCAAATATGAGTTCTTGTCCGCAAGGCAAATCCCCCTTCGAGCATCGCCTTCCGACTACAATTGTGTCGGTTTTGAAGCCTTTGCGTATTAGTTTTCGATAATTTGATCACTTGGTATCTTTTACCGAGTTCATTTCAATATCATATGATCTTTTGCCGATTAGCTAATCATATCGAATGGAAGAATTTGTACGATGCAAAAATAGTATTTAAAACGTAAAACAATTCGTTTTAATTCAAAAAATAAATATTGTTAATTCGTAACATTTTCCCCTATAAGATGCAAAAATATTTAAATATCGAGGATGTAACTAATTGAAATGTAATAAATCTTGTTTTGTTTAAAGTCAAAATATTGCTGATAAATAATTTTACAATTAAAATTACAATTAATTTTCTATTGTAAAATAGAAATAAAATTACATTTAATTTAAATATTATGTTCTTGCTTATAAGTGACTCACACTGTTGATATACAAATATTATTGTATCTTACAAAGAATAATTAACTGTAATATTCATCCCAAGATCAGCAATATTTAGAATTTAAATTAAACAAAATTTCTTACCTTTTAATTAATTACACCCTCGATATGAAAACATTTTGGTACTTTATAGAGGGAAATGTTTCCGTCTAACAATATTTATTGTTTGAATTAAAACGAACTTTGATAGATTTTAATTTGATAATTTTGCATCTTACAATGTAAAATATTCTCATTCAACATTGCGTCCTAGCTGTAAAAATTCCATCATTTAAAGCGTCTCATTAAATTTTGGTTATGTATGGAAAGAAAATCTTTTTTTCTTTTTTTCAATATCTAAATAATTATTTTAATTTAAAGAAAATTTCAGTATTTTTTTTTTTTTTTTTTTTTTTTTTTTTTTTTTTTTTTTACTTTTAAAAGCTATAAAATGTAATTTATCACTATCTGGGAAAAAAAAAAAAAAAGAGAAGATCAACTTTTTTATAATTTATACAATAACATTATCTGATTTTTTTTTCCCAAATAAATTAAAATTTTAATCAAAAATTTCTAATTCGTAACTAAGAAAACACATTTAGAGCAAATATTTTGTTGTTGTAATAGGCTAAAATTCAGACATTATCCTGATATAATTTAAATTTCAGATCTTATAAATTTCAATTTATTTATCCAATAATTATTTTAATTAAAAAAATTGTTCAGTCATTTTTTTAACTTTTAAATCTATAAAATTAAATTTATCACTATTTGATTAAAAAAAATTAATAATAAACTTATTTATAATTTATACAATACATTATCTGAATTATTTTTAAATAGAATTAATTTTTTAATCAGAAATTTCTAATTCTCAACCACGAAACAATCATTTAGAGCAAACAGTTTGTTGTTGTAATAGTTTCAGACATTATCAGACAATTTCAGACATTATCCTGATAGAATCTAACTTTCAGATCTTATAATTTTCAATATATCCATCTAATAATTATTTTAATTAAAAAAAATGTTCAGTCATCTTTTTTTAACTTTTTAAATGTATAAAATTATATTTCTCACTATCTAGGGGGGGGGGGGGAGGATGATCAACTTCTTTATAATTTATACAATAACATTATCTGAGCTATTTCTAAATAAATTAATTTTTAAATCAGAAATTTCTAATTCATAATTAAGAAAATACATTCAGAAGAAATAGTTTGTTGTTTTAATAGCCTAAATTTCTGATATAATCTAAATTTTAAATCTTATAATTGTCAATTTATTTATCTAATAATAATTTAAATTTAAAAAATGTTCAGACATTTTTAAAAACTTTTAAAAGGTATAAAATTATTTTTTTTTTTACTTCTTTGGGGGAAAAAAAGATGATCAACTTCATTGTAATTTATACAATAACTTTACCTGTAGTATTTCTAAATAATTTAATTTTTAAATCAAAACTTTCTAATTCATAACTAAGAAAATATATTTAGAGCAAATTGTTTGTTGTTGTAATAGTCTAAATTTCAGATATTATCTGATATAATCTAAATTTCAGATCTTATAATTTTTAATTTAGTTATCTAAATCAACAAAACAGCAAATATCTCTAATAATTTTATTAAGTATAATTTTAAGTATGAATGTCTATACGTTATTATTGAAAAAAAGAAATACAGAACAAACAAACGCTTTTAAATTGTTAGTTTACTCTTACACAAATTGCCCTGCTATCTGTAAGTTTTTGAGAGATTTAAGTTTACTGATTTGTAAATAATAATGTATTCTCACCAAAGAACATTTCTTGGAAAGTAATTTTTTCCCTTATATTCCTCCGATTGTCCGTTTAGAAATGATGTCCTTGAAATGTGAAAACGTATTTTGAGCGGGAGGGAGATAAGATATTGTATGGCATTGGACAGTTTATTCACGTGACACACATCCCCTATCATCACTGCAGGGGGTATCTATACAGCGGAAACAAACAATAACACCTCAGTAAAAAGATTCGTTTTTCATTATTTTCCGATTGCCGGCCGATTACATGCATAAGAATAAAGCCCGATTAATTGACTTGTAGTAATAATACGATTTCCTGCCGAGGTTTTCCCACGACATTGTCTGGATAAATCGCTAGATTTTGTTTAGACGATATTATGTGAAGCTCTCCATTCGACTACTCATCATTTACCGACAATTCTGGTATTAGGCCGAAATTTAGCCGATATCTCTTGCTACTGATGTAGTATACGAAACTTTATTGCACTACATAATAATATCCCTATTTAAAAAAAAAAGGCATATTGTTGAGTGTTGTGAATGAAAGTATTATGAAAGATCAGCAAAATAGAGTTGAACGTTTGTGTTGTCATAATAAAAATGCGCTTTTACAGTTTGAACGACAATATGTTTCAATATGTTAGCTGATTTTAATTAACCAATTAAAAGGACAAATGCATAATCCCTGGCTTAGCCAGGGAGGGACCGGGGCAGGGATTCCCAGTTCTTTTATAGAACAGAAATTTCGTATTATTTAATTGCCACAATTTTTAAAAACTTTAAAGTAAACAGCAATAGTGCAAAGAATATTATTAGTAAATAGTGCTGTTCAAAATCCATATTTCCTGGGCACGAATTGCAGCGCATTTCAAATTATCTTCTATATTTATTACCGTAATTTTTTGGTTATGCAGAACAAACAGATCTTAACCAGGGTTCCTATGCATCAGGGAATTCAGAAGAATTTAGGTATTTTAGTACCAGAATTTTTTAATGTATTTATCGCTATATCTGAGAATAGATTTTTTTTCTTTAAATAAGGCAAATATTACTTTACAAAAATTCTGGTATAAGGTTCTTGAAAGTCCTTGAAGCGTACGAACCCTGTTAACCCCTCAACTGTTTTGTTTTTGTTTTTTTTGTTTTTTTTTTACCTGGCGCCATTTTTTTTTTACTAAAACATTTGGTTTAGTATATTCGAAAAAGGTATGCCATTTAAGAAACCAAATATTACAGGTAGAGTTAAGTGGTATCCGCAAGCTTTTACTATCGAAAATAGCAAACTCTTTTTTCCCGAGCGGCACTCGGGCAAAACAGTTAACCCTCTCGCTGCGCAACCCAATATCTGTTCGGAGATGCATTTTTTCAGTCTAATAACACTCCTTGAATATTCCCACAAGTTATTTTGTTATTGTAAATTTTGCCTTATTTCTTCGGAGCTTTTTCCAGATTAAATTACGTAAAAATTTTTGTTTTGAAAAACCGGTGACAAAAGAATAAAAATTCCTGAAAGACGCTCGTCACGAAGCTATTTTGACGAAACAATTACGCAGCAAGAGGGTTAAGGGGGTTAAATAAATATTTTTTTTTTTCATGAATAAAGGTATCGTGTCAAAAAATAGAAATAAGTTTATGGTTATAATTTTTATTATAAAATTTCTGGTAACAAATGTGCTTGTTTGATCCGAGTGTTTTGAGCCAAAAGTTGCAATAACTAAACGAAAATTCAGAACGTGCATGGGTCTTTAACATTTTTGCCTGAAAACTGATTGCCACCACAAAATTCGAAAGGTGATATTTGCTATATTTCAGCTAAACATTTTGTCTTTAAATAAGCATACTTGCCAACCTCCCGCTTTTTTTAAATGAAGAAACATATTTTCAACCACAAAATTTATTAAATCAAATGTTTCTTCCGTCGATGTGGTAGTTATTCGAAACCTATATGCTTTCCTTTATTAAGTAAAATTTCTGGTTTAAAGTATGTTTTGCTGATTTTAAAAAAGCTGGAGTTTGGCAAGTATGAATATGGAATATTTAAAATGTCTGAATTAGTAGTAGCTTGACGGCTCACGGGCAATAGGTTGCAAATTCCTACGTTAACCCCTTGAAGGGCAGCGGTGCATTATACATGCCACATCTGATCCAGCATTTTAAAACTAGACTTTGATTTGTACTATATTCGCGAAGAAACGCTTTTAGTTACTTGCACATAAATTTTCTTGTAAATTCTGGTGTCAATCAATCAATTTACCATTTTAGCAAAAGAAGTACTTTTCCCCTCAAAGGGTTAAAGAAACGATGAATTTATAATGAAAATTACAGTCAGTATGTTTTGTTAACTAATATTTGTTGAAAATATTTTAATAACTTCAATGGCTATAAAAACTGAAATAATCAAATGTTTTCTTGTGATTAAAAATTGAATTAATTAATTGAATATTTTAGTATCGTGTTAATTTTTAAAAGCATTCATCGATGCAGCAATAGAATGCGTAGTAGTACATTTTTACGAGAGGTATCCAGTCCGAACCCAATCGCCACCTCTATTTCAAAATAAATATTTTCACCTTATTTAATTGCAAATTTCTGCCAATAAATAAGAAGATTTACTGTATTTGAAAACAGTGGGTAGCTTGATTGGCTACCCACGTTTCCTACTGTGTTGTTCATTATGTTAGTTTTGCACTTTTTCTAACAATGATATTTGTATTTGAGGATAAATTGAGTAAAAAGTAATATGACATGTCGTGCAAAATCAATTCGAAAATCCAAACGTTTTCATTTCTGTTTGTGAAAATATCATGTTTATTATAAAATATCATGTTTTATCATTAAAGACAAATTTAAAACTCTGCTTCACGCGCAAAATACTTTAAATTAGTGGTACAGTTTTTCTTGATATGTTCTGATTATTAAATTAATAGTAAGAGAGTTTTACTATATTTTTAATAATTTGAAATAAATTTCATGAGTTATGCATTACCGCTATGATTTGTGGCAACGGTCAGCCAAATATATACTCCGTTTCTTTCTATTATAGAGCCCTTTCTTACAAATTGCGAAATAATTCGAAGATAAGAGCATTAGATTAATTAACAATACAGATAAATATTTTTAGAGAAACATTCTTTCAAATTAAATCCGACATTTGGTTAGATTATTTTTAACTAATAAATACTTGCCGCACGGTTACACAAAATGTTTATTGAAATCTATACATATAAGCAAGTTGGGCATGCTAATTACATATTCGAAGGAACCTGGTATCATAAATTAGACTAAAAATATACTATTAATTATTTCAGTCCCATAATTTGTTATCATCACGTTTAATCGTACAATTTTTAGTCTGTGCTTAACCCTCTTGCTGCATAATTGTTTTAACAAAATACCTTCAAAAATTGTGTAGTTAAGAATTTTTATTCTTTTATCACCGGTTTTTCAAAACAAAAATTTTTGTTTAATTTAATCGGGAAAGGGCTCCAAATAAATAAGCTAAAATTTACAGCAAAAAAATAACTGCTGGAAATAATCAAGGAGGGTTTATTAGACGGAAAAATGCATCTCCGAGGAAATTTCGGGTTCCAGAGCGAGAGGGTTAATAATTTGAAGGGCAGTGGTATGTTTATGAAACGACTTAACGTTAACTCTCAAACGCCACTACGGCACCTGAATTTTGGTATGATTTTTTTAAGTTTATAATGTAGGAGAAATATAGCTTTTTCTTATTGGCAGATAAATTTGTTATTAAATTCCGGTCCCATTCATTCATTTCAACATTCTAGCAATGAAAGTGCTTTGCCCCAGAAAGGGTTAAATCAAGCGAAATATTAAAAAAAATGGTATGACTGTAAGCACTCTACGTGTATGCTATTAGTTTATTTCGTTTATGAAATGATACATCATTTTAATAGATGAGGTAGAAAGTTCTATGTTTGAAAATTTTAAATGATATCAGACATATAGAAGAATATTTTGCTTTCTGAAATTACATTTTAAAACACAATAACAGGGTTCGTACGCTTCAAGTACTTTCAAGAACTAGTTACCAGAATTTTCGTAAAGTAGCATTTGGCTTATGTAATGAAACAAAATTCTATCTTCAAATATAGCGACTCAAACTTTGCGAAATTTCTGGTACTAAAACGCCTAAAATATCCCGAATCCCCTGATGCGTACGAATCCTGAATAATTTTCTTTAATTTACCGCTTAAAAAACTCGACATTATCGATTTAAAAGCTAAGAACTGCATCTTTCTTTAAATAAAATATTGTAATATATCTTTTTCAGTTTCAGGTTAAAAAAAGAGGAAAAAAAGATGTTTCCTTACCTAGAAAACGCTTACTATGATTTCATAAAATATTATATTATTAAATGACTCTTGCCTGAAGATAATCAGTTAACCAAGCATAAAATGTTGAAGTCATGTTATCCAAAATGCTTCAGATAGCCTCAGGCATTCAAAGAATGATTACCTTATCATATGAGTTTCATGTAAAAGGAGTCAGACTTGCTTAATAAATATGCCACCTAATGTTAAAGGTGTGCATTGCAATAAGGATAATACCCTGCAATATAAGAGGGTATTTGAAAGATTCCTTTACAAAAGTGCTTTAGAATATTTTTTTCGAATAAAAAAAATAATGGAAAGCAGTCTAACTTTTCTATTTAGTTTAAATTTCAATCTCATGTTCTTATTTAGCATTCAATCTGGTAAATTGTTGGAAAAACTCTTTTTAAAGCTTTTATTTTAAAATAATCGCTCTATAAAGCTATGAATATAAATTGCGGTACGTATACGCAGTTTATTTTAACCCCTTAATCGTCGCGTAATTTTGGGAAAATCACTTCAAAAATTGTCGATTTTATTTTATTGCCAGATTTTATTATTCATAAAATGCTGAGATTATTAGTAAAAGAAAGAGGGTATTTTCTTAATATTTAACCCTTTTGACGGTGGTTTGAAGTGTATGAAATCCCTTAATTTTAATACCCAAAAGTCCGATAATCCCAGAAATTTAATTAAGAAAAGTTTCTTTAGCAATCTTGCGAAATTTGACTTTTTCTTATTTCGAAATAAATCTGTTCATAATTTCGGATGTCAATCTTTTTTTCGACATTTAAGCAATAAAGGGGCTTTGTTCCTGAAACTGTTCAGGATGGATAAAGTTTTTAAAACTTACAATTTTATTCATATTTTATTTGATTGTATTGTGCACACATGACGTGCAGAGAAGCTTCGATGCAATGCTGCAACCTGTGGTTTCATTTTAAGTAAATATAAAGACATATACAAATCAAATAATTTTTTATATTACTACAAGGACGATAATTTCATTCAAATTTAATTTCAAAATCGGCATTCAATATATTTTTCAAAATTTAGTAAATTTTCAATGTAAGGAAATCTTTTAAACATGCCTTGCATAGTCCTACATTACAGTCCTTGCATTCATATTTGGTTTATTTTTTAATTTTGTTTTCATATTTATTCTCATGGAAAGAACAAATTTTGCATTCTGTGTAAGGTTTTGTCCGTAGGGGTCATAACATCCAGAAAATGGCGTTCACATAAACGACTTGATGTTGATAATTGTTCTTTACAAATCATTCAGATGCGCACAAACAGTCGAACTTTTGTACAGTTTTGGATTAGGTGGATTTTGAGGATCGTGAGCTTCATTATTCCAAAAATGTAATTAAAAAAAAAAAATTCCCTCTACCTTTTGCACAATATCGCGACAAAAAAGGTTTTTAACAAATAAAGTGTAGTTCAAAATATATTTTCTTTAACTTTAACTTTTAACTACTTTTTTTTTTTTTTTTTTTTTTTTTTTTTTTTTTTTTTACAATTTTTTCGACAGTAGTAAGAGCAAGAAACAACAGCATTTTATTTTAAGAAATAGGCTGCCATTCCAATCTGCCTTTCTCGCCAAAACATTTCCCCATTTCTCATCATAGAGATCAGTTTCGATTAGAATATTATACGCCAATTCATCTTTTATAAAATGTTCATAGTACTGCAGAATACCCGAAATAGCTTCAAACGAAACGTTAATCGTTTGAAGATCCTTCGATTTGAATTGCAAGTATAGGTGTGCTTAATATTGGGTAATCATCACCATCTTCAGTTTCCGATTTTTCAGAGTCAGATACATCTGAAAAAATGGAATCTTCTGATTCCTTTCCAGATATCTCAACACTAAAATCATTCCCTTCACTTGAGCTACTTAACATAGAAATTTATAAAATGGTAACCCAGATGTATTCAGATTTGAAACAAGCAAAAAACGTATTTCAACTCGTACAATTCCTTAAATTAAACATTACGATATTAAAAGAGTTTCACATCTTTTAAGCGTTTAAGATTTCCTTAACGAACCAATGCTGCAATATCCGCATAAGACAATTTATTTCCTGGGCACCACTATTTGTTTAAGGAACAATTGTACTTGATTTCCGACAATAAGTGCAAGAGAAATTTACTAAAAACTATACTTTAGATATATAGTAGTACGATCAGAATATAAAAATAGAATCACGTATTTAAGGTGTAAAAATATTTTCGGGAAAGAAAAATACAAAGGAGATACCAGAAAAAAATAGCTAAGGTCATGAGACGACCAGCCCGTGAGTGTCACGGGCGCGTCGAAATTTGTTCATACAGGTTTACCCGTGAATGTCTCGGGCGCGACGATAAAGGGGTTAAAACAATTTAAACTGTTTGGAGGACTGTGGTATATTTTTTATATCATTTAGTTTTAATCCTAAACTGCTACATTTGTACCAGGATTTCTGAATAATAGTTTGATTTTAACCCTAGATCTGCCGGGAATTTTATTCAAGTTTTAATAAAACGTTCTACACCAGAATTTTTATTCAAAACTATTTAACTTATTTATTTACCTTATTTTTGTCTGGTTTATATACTTAGTTTATTTTAAAGAAATTTCTGGTTTGAATGAATATTTTGTATGTACCTGTCGGGTCCAATGGACCCGTCTGGTAGACGGAGGGTTAAGATGTCCTCAAAGGGAGACATTTATTTCAAATCAATTTGGCCGTAAATATTGGTGACAATCAATCATTTCAAGGTTTTAAAGAAAGACTCACTTTGCCCCTTGGATGGGATAAAATAAAACAAAGAGACTTTCTTTTAACACGTTATTGACCAGCAGTGTCGCCAGTTTACCGCATATTTTCATTTAACCCATAAAAGACGGAATTATTTTTCTAATATATATAATGGTTACATATGGATATACACTGGTTATCAAAAATTAAGGAAAAGTCACAAAATGCTAATTTTTAAATACGCGAATTCTCAAAAGGAAGTAATATAATTTGAATAATTACTATCTCTGCAGAACAGCTAGTCCATATAACATCTCATTCAGGTTACACATGGTCACAAGAGTCACAGTCACTAGGGCGAAACAAAAAATAGGAAATTCCATACGTCTCTTTTATGAGTCTCAAATGACTACTATATGTGACTCCACTGACAGGTCACTGTGACTGCTGCTTTGTGACGAGTCACCAGGTGACTTTGCAATGTCATTTCATTGAGACTCTCGTGTGACTCTCATCTGTAGATTCAATTTCATAATCATTGTGCACGTTGCATTATGATAAATCACCAAATAATGTCACATTAAAGTCACATGGTGACTTTATGTCACATGACTTTGTCAAATGGTAACAGAGACCCTACTGTAAAGTTACCACTGTGAAAAGTGGTGAAAAGTCACCATGTGACTTTAATTTGACATTATTTGGTGATTTATCATAATGCAACGTTCACAATGACTTTGAAATTGAGTCTCCAGATGAGAGTCACACGAGAGTCTCCATGAAATGACATAAGTCACCTGGTGACTCGCCACAAAGCAGCAGTCACAGTGACCTGTCAGTGGAGTCACATATAGTAGTCATTTGAGACTCATAAAAGAGACGTATGGGATTTCCTAATTTTTGTTTCGCCGTAGTGACTGTGGCTCTTGTGACCATGTGTGACCTGAATGAGATGTTATATGGACTAGCTGTTCTGCAGGAATAGTAATTATTCGAGTTATATTACTTCCTTTTGAGTATTCCCGTATTTAAAAATTGGCTTTTTTGACTTCCTTAATTTTTGATAACCAGTGTATTTCACATTAGAATAGAAATTTTTGTCTTATTTTATCGTGGAGTTACTGCCATCAAAGAAAGTGAATATTTCTCTTCAGAATTACTGTTGTGCAAACTACAAACGTATTGGCAGATATGCGGTTACCTTGAGGCAACTCTAGGATTTAATAGTTTAAAATATCTACCAGATATTTTCAAAGTAGATTTCACTGCATGTAACGACAGAAATTCTGTTCACACATAAAGCAAGAATTTCTACTCCAAATTTCTGGCAGAAGTTTAGAATAGAAAAACGTGCTAAATTAGCGGCGAGTAACACTCGGATATACTCGCCGAGTATACCCGGCACTGTTCTACAAAGTGGTTATAATAAATGTGATCGAGTGGTAATATCGACTGATATTGCATAAGAATTTTTCACATACTCACATATATGCGCAATTATTCCCTAAAGTAAGTAAGTAAGCACCCACCCTGGGAACCCGCTTTTGGTCCCTAAAGTGCAATCATGGAACTATGAATAAAAAGGAATTGACATATCCTCAAAATAGTGAAGTTTCAACTGTAACTGGTTTAGCAGTGGCTCCTTACCGCCGAGGTGAACATCCACCAGTATATTTGACTAGAAATTTTCTCTTTATTTGAACGTCTTATTAATGAACAAATTCAGTTATAATTATGACCAAAAACAGATATTTGTTTTTACTGGTGGAAGTTTACATCAGCAGTAGTCAGGGCCCGCGTTTCCGGCATATTATGACATCCTACGCAACTTCCGCCCGTGTCAGTGAGAGAGATTATAATACCCGGGCCAACTTCCACCGGTAAAAACGAATAGAAATTTTTACCATAATTGTAATAGAAACTTTTTAGGATTAAGCTGCTAAAATAATGCGAAATCTTTTCTTTTAAATTTACTGGTGGAAGTTCACTTCGGTGGTAATCAGAAACTGTTGAACCTATGTAAAATATCAGCCGCCACCTTGTGACAACCCGCTCAGTTACTTCACTCGCAACTGGTAGACTGTACGCTATATATGTCCTCCTATTTATCATAACTCTATTCGTGCAATTGTGATATTTTTGAGACAGAGCAAATAGTTATATAAAATGCAAAAGTATTACCAGTAGTTGCAATCAGATATG
This sequence comes from Maratus speciosus, assembly GCA_963932465.1. NCBI lineage: Eukaryota > Metazoa > Arthropoda > Arachnida > Araneae > Salticidae > Maratus > Maratus speciosus. The sequence goes on from OZ010796.1 coordinate 470,450,836, forward strand.
CAAATGACGTGAATTTTATTCAGCGGTCGAAATGTGTTAATATTCTTAAAATAATGGATGCTAATGACTTTTTTGTACATATACTGAAATATAATGCTGATAAATGTAGTAAAAGACCAAAACCTCCCTTTGTGTTTCATTAACTAGTAAAAACACGTGATTGTTAAAATATGCCAAGTGCTATTCTTTGGGCTATTAATATTAGGGGGAAATTATATGTTACGAATACATTAAAGATTTCTAATTACAAAAAATTTTGATCAAACTTTATACTTACCACATTATGTAAACGCAATACTTAAATTATAAGAAAATCCTCATTCCAAATCATTTTCAGATACCCCCTTTCTAAATGCAGGGCAATTTTTTGAAAACCAGTAATATTTAATAGAAAAATTCATGGTACATTTTTAAAATAACAGCAACAAAAACGCATTTCAAGACAAGTTTTGACAAATTATAAAGAATATTTTCTTTGAAAAAAAGTGGTGTTTAAAAAATGGACCAGGTGGGTGCTCTGGAAAGTTTAAAAGAAAATGCAGTCTTCTAGAGCTGTTTATCAGTTATCGTAAATAATAAAAATCTTAATCGTTTCAGTAGTTTCAGAGTCTATTTCCTACAAACAAAGAAATTTTTATTTTTACAGCATAAGTATAGCCTTAATTACCGTAAATATCAAAATACAGTTAAATATGTTTATAAACGTTGGCTTAAAGTATTTAATCGTTATTTCTGTACGGTTAAAGGTTGAATATGAATTCTTATCTAATTAGCAAACATTTTTCTCGCACTACTGTTATTTTAATTAAATATAGAAGCTACTAGTATTTTCTTATATATATATATATATATATATATGTATGTATGTATATATATATATGTATGTATATTAGGGTGGAACGAAAGTATAGGGCAAAATATTTTTTTCAACAAATGACTTTCTAATAGCTATTAAAAGTTGTCTTTGTATGTTAACAATAAAACTACGAAGTTTTTTCGTTCTAAATTTATATCTTGAGGTGCCGCAAGAGCCTTAGAAATAAGGATTTTTTTCACAAAAAGTCGAAATTTAACATAAAATCATAATTTTTTTCAGTGTTTTATTTTTACAATTTTAAAATCAAGTATTGCTTTTAGTAGCAGTCTATAGATGCTTCTTTACTATAACAACAATAATATTAAGTTTAATTGATCTAAATTTATGCATTAATTTTCTACAAATGTGAAATAAATGAGCTTTTTTTCAAAAAATAACCAATGTAATATCAGTTTCAATTTAACTGTTGTAATTATTTTTTTGCTTACAAAAAGTTGTTCAAACACAGTTTTTTTGAATAATATGTAAAACTTTTTAAAATAGTTAATTATTAATAAAAATATACTTAGCAGTTGTTTGGGTCTTTTCTTTTTAAGATTTTTTGGAAAGGGATTAAACACAAGCATGCAACATAAACAGTAACAAGTCGCTATAATTGAAGAAAATAGAACAAATGTCATGACCTAATTAATAACCAGTGTTATTGAAACAAAACAAATATTAATGAATTTTAGAATATTCCATTACATTATTAGTTTCACATTTATTTCTATTTTAAATTTTCTTGATTATTAGATAAAATGGTTTTTGGTCCCAAATTTTGGCATCATCTTTTGCGAAGCAATTTTTGCTTTAATAAAGGCTTCTGTTGCTTTAGGATCACAGATACTTATTGATGACTTTGTCACAAGCTTTATAACTCTTTCTACTGCTTGTGTATTACAGGATAAACGAGGGAAATCTATAGGCAACTCGGTTCTCTTGCTTCATTTATATACATTTTTAAATCCTCACCAGTTATGCATTTTGTCATTGGAGGCTCTATGATTGCTATATCTGCCCACTTAATCATATCAATATAATCTTCAGCCTGAAAACTGAGCTTGGGAACTACAAACTTTCTGACGCCATTCTTTTCTTCCAATCTTGCTTTTAGAAGTCTGCGAAGACCCAATTATCTTATGTGCTTTTTCTCATCACTTAACATACAGAGAAGCACGTTTTCTGGGTGAGCGTAATACTTTTTTTTCTTTTCTCGCACTTACAGACAGAAAAATCTTTGCACTTACTGGCTGCTACATCAAAAAGACGTTTGCTTTCATTTAAAAACTTTGCTGCAATTAAATCATATTTTTCTGTACCTTTTCTACCTTTTGATCTTAAAAAAGTCTCTAATTATCGTGGTAGGTTTTTCCCATTTGTAACATGCGAGTGCGAGATACTGCAGGAATAGATGCTTTCGACCAAGTGGATTCAACTTTATTAATTAGAATATCAAGTATTTCAATCACCGTTGGTTCTTTCAGGGATGAGATTTCCGCGTTTTTGCACACCAGTATTTTGTTACAGAAAAAGATATTTCATTTAATCGGTAAATTTTCGCGATTTAAGAGAACATCATTTTGTCTAAGAATATACTGGTGTGGAAAAACGCGGAAATCTCATCCCTGTTCTTTTTATGTTTTGTCTGGTTTCAACTCATGTCGAATATAAAGATAATATTTCATAATGTCATAATAAGTTGGATGACTTAAATCACTTAATTGTTTCAGGGGTACCCAAAAATTGGGCATTCTAAATCTTGTCTGGTTTGAACTGGTCTTGACACTGCCATCACACCAACGATAACGTATTAACTAATAAATTATTATACTAATATTCAAGCTGACATACTCATAAACAAAACAAAATTCGGTAAAGAACAGCATAAAAACATTTGTTGCTCAAACGATTCCTTTGCCTACACTGACTTACAACAGAAACATGTGACCAGACCATTGCTACAGCACATGCTTCTTCTCCTTCTCCGCCACTCTGCACCAGCCAATAATATGCCACCTGAATCAAAGTCACTTGAAACCACGTACTGTTCCCCTTTTGACTATTAATTTTCAGAACTAAAAAATGCTTTGCCGCGTTTTTAAGTTAAATGTAAGGTTAATCCTTTCTATTACGAAAAACTATTAAATTCTAAAAAAATGGAATTTAAAAGGTTCAAGATTTAGTAGCATAAATATTAAAGGTAAACTATAAATATCTATTGTAAAGTAGATTATGTGTATTATTTGAAACTTGAAAGTCATTTGTTGTATATATATATGTATATGTATATATATATATTTACTAAACAAAATTTATCAAAATTCGTAAAATCTACTTAAAAATTATATATTCAAGTCTTTTGCGGCACCTCTAAATATATTATGTTTGTTAAAATTTTTTAATACTATCTTAACAAAGGCATTATACAACTTTTTATCTCTATTACATATCGAAATTTAAAAATATTTTTTTTCGTTCCACCCTAATGTATATTTCTTATATATATGAGTGTGTATATACAGGGTGACCATTCTCATTGGTGTCCAATGGTTATTTCCCAAACCGTTAGGCATAGACATACGAGTTCCAATTACAGAATTTTTAAATGAGAAAAAGAATTATTTTAAAAGCGATTTCGGTCAATAAAAATAATTTTTTTTAATTACGAAACTTAAATTTTTATACGATCCTATAAGTTATATTTATTAAAAATATCTTATTTCACTGAGAAGTAAGACAAAAAAAGTTTCAGTCTTCTATGATTAAAACTGGCCGAGTAATAGCAGTTTAAATTTTAATCATCTTTTTTGCTGCGTTATCCAGACAGTTATCACAAATTTGCAAGAAATATAAATAGATATAGCAAAAAAATAATAATAGTTAAGAGTAAAATTAGCATTACAATATAAATTTTAAAATCTATTTTCATTCTGACATACTAAAGAAAAATATACAAATTGTACTAAAAATATAAGTTAAAAAATAACAGAATTTTTAATAAATGAAATGATGAAAAGCAACAGCCGCAGTTCTTTACAAAATGATACACATTTTAAAATGCTATTAGATTATCTTATCTGAAACTTAAATAATAAAAAATAAAGTTATCTTAAAATTTACTCGAAGTGACTCCCTTCGGCTTCAATGCAGATATATACACGCGAAATAAATCCTTCTAATACTTTAAGAACTTTGCCTACGATCCCTCGAAGCATGGACCAACTCATCTGTGTTCACATGCAGAAAATTGGTATAAGTCACCGATCACGTAATGGTACGTTTTTCGGTCAACTATAGCACCGAACAGGGTTGCCAGTATGGCTTCCAATTTTAATCTGAAATTTCAAATTCATACCGAAAATTTAGAAGGGATAATTTTTAGTTTGTGTGATAGCTAAATGTCTCTTATTAAATAAAGCATAAAATATTATTCTTTATTTCTGGTGGAAAAACTGAACTTCTGAATAAAAGGGAGGCCAAACTGGCAACCCTGACACCGACGATCAGTGTTGCCGTATCTGGCGGTTATTTTATTATTATTATTATTATTATTTAAAATTCACACCAGAAAATTTTGAATAACAATTTTCTTTTATTTTAATTATGGAATATCTAACATTTTATAAAGTAAAAATAAGTATTAAAACTTACTGAAGAGATTTCGGAATGCCTAAATAAAAAATCAGCCAGATGCGGCAGCACTGCTATGGTTGTTGTTACACTATGAAAGTTAAATTAAAAATTAATAGGACATTGTTTCTAATAATTGTAATATATCTTTATGAATACTAAATTTTTTCTAAAGGTTATGCAGGGTGTTTATATTTTAATCACCAGTTTTCTGTGCGTATAGATATAATACTCATAACTAATTTTAAATGTATTAAATTATAATATTAGCCTGAATGAATATCACCTTCTTGAATAACACATAATACAATAATAGCAGCCATGCAGAAAAACAGTTAAGAACAAACTGCGCAAAATGTGGTAAGATCAGATTTAAGATTCTCTAAGAATCCAAAAATATATTAGCTGTCAAATGGCAATTCAATTCTACATAAAAGTTTATGTAACATAAAAAAAAGTATATTTTCTTTGACATAATAACAAAAGTAAAACTGATGAATATTCCTTTCCTTATGAAAAATATTTTCTTCATAAACATGGAAAATATTCGCAAATAAAATTTTAACATTTAAATAATCCCTTGTCCCCCAACCGACCACCTGACGCTACGCCTATGCTGTGCTAATTCTTCCTAAATTTATCGTGTAAAAAGTTAGTGGAGCCCAGTATTGCCAAACTTGGCGATTTTTTTATTCGGAAATTCTGAATTCACAACAAAAAATTTTAAATATTAACTTACTTTTATTTTTTTTTTACGAAATGCTTATCCTTGTGCAGTGACAAATTAAGTATTTAAACTATCGGGTGAGGATTGGTTTTCTCTACACTGTTTATACCAATATTGCCTGTTTGGTCTCCATTTTTATTGAGAAATTTCCAGTTCATACCAGTAAAAAAGAATTGTTTTTTATGCTATATTTAATAAGATACATTTTATGATTCCATAAAAAAAAGTCTTCTTTCGGAGTTCAGGGTATGAAATTGAAGTTTCGGGTTAAAATTGGAGGCCAAACCAGCAACCCTGGTTTATACGAACAGTAACCATGGAACTATGAAAAAAGAGGTTGGTTGGTTGGTTGGTTGGTTGTATTTATGACGGCCAATTATCTGCTCGAGGGAGAGAGGCCCAGGGGGGAGTGCCCTTCGTGGGGGTCTTTCTAAGGGAACCTAACGCGTATTAACGCTTGGAAATCCAAGGTTCGATGAAAACCACGAAAACTCCGAACGATTAGGCCGACGGGCGCGATTGGGATCGAACCCAGCACCTCCCGTCTACCAGATTCGAGAGCAGAACCTCTCAGCCACTGGTGGGGCATGAAAAAAGAGGAAATGACATACAAAGCTGGATAAATAGAAATATATCCAGCTGTGCTGACATATCCTCAAATCGGTGAAGCTTCAACAGCTACCGGTTTTGCAGGGACTGATTACTTCTGGGGCAAAGTTCCAGCAGTTAATTTGAATAGAAAGTTTCTCCTTATTTAAATCGCTTATTCGTGTAGAACTTCAGTCATAATTATAGTAAAAATAGATATTCATTTTAACTATTGGGTGTTTATACCGGTAGTCACGCCGCGCAGTTCCGCTATATTCTGACAACCTAAACAATCTCCTGTCTGTGTCAAAAAACGAGTTATAATACCGGCCAACTTCCAAAAATAAAAATGAAAATAAATTTTTATCATATATGTGACAGAAATCTTGCATGAATAAGACGCATAAATGAAGCGAAATTTTCTATTTAAATTTACTGGTGGAAGTTTTCCCAGGTGGTGATCACAAACTGTGCTTCCGAAAAAAAAACCCAAAATCTTCTAACGACCTCTTCAATTACTGCACCCGCAACAGGTGGACAAAATGGACGATGAATAAAAAAGAGGGTACAGATAGTGTAGTATTTACCGATCGTGAGTGAAGTAACTGAGGATGTTGTCACAAAATGACAATTGTTGTTTGTTTCGATTGGATCAGTGCCTTACTAAAACCGGGACAAGATCACATCAGTAAAAACGAAAAAAACATTTTGCTATATTTATAATGGCAGTTTTGCATGAATAAGGCGTTTAAATAAGACGAAAATTTCTATACAACTTTACTGGTGGAAGAGGTTGTTACAATATGGCGGAATTGCAAAGTCTGGCTACCGCAAGTGCAAATTTCCACTAGTAAAAAGGAATAGATATTCTTGACTTAATTATGATTGAAATTTTGCTTGAATAGGTAATATAGCGAATTCAGTATAGGAAATTTCTATTCAAATTTACTGATGAAAGTTTACTTTTACTATAATTAGAACCTGCAGTACCGGTTACAGTTGAAGCTTCGCCATATTGAGGCTATGTCAGTCCCTCTTTATTCATAGTCCCATAGTGCCAACATCTTAAGGTGTTTGGTACCACAAAAATTTTATAGTAAATTTTATCTTTTCAAATCGTTGTAATCTGCCGATTAAATAGAACAAAAATTTCTAATAAATTTCTGTGGTACAAAAAAGCGGAAAAGTTGGTAGCTATGTCATTGTAATAACAGTGCTGCTAAAGGTAGTGCAGTGATTATGGTTTGGGAGCCGTGACTCCTAACATCCACTAATGACACTTTATTTTATTTCTTTGGATTATATCAGTCCGGGAAAGTCTATAGTTTCAATTTATTTAAAATCGTCATAGAATTAACATAAGGCAAAGTCTGACAATGCTAATGTTAAATCTACGTGACAAACATTAACCATAGCTGCCATCCTTTGCGCTTTTTCCTACTACTTTCTTTAATCAAATTTGCCTTATTTAATCCTATGTTTTTGATGATTAAATAAGACAATTTTCTCTGTTAAAAAATAGTGGTAGGTAAAAAGCGTAAAACTTGGCAGCTATGCATTAACCCTTTCAGGGCGAAGTAATTACATTGCTAAAATGTAGCAATGATTGGATATAAAGAAAATGTAAGAATTAACTTATTTGTAAATAGTTATTATAATTATTATAAACATGTTACTTCACATACCTTGGATAAGCAAAATTAAAAAAAAAAATCTTGGTGCCATTTTTGGTGTAAAAATTAAGTAGGATAAAATATATCTCACTGCTCTACAACTGGTCAATTTGTGTGTTCCCCCAAAATCATCTGTTGAAATATCTAATTTTTAAATCAGATATAATGGACGGACTAAAATATATTTCAGACTTTTTTTTTTAATTTAAAAACAAATCTTTAACCTTCCGTCTACCAGACGGGTCCGTTGGACCCGACATGTACATTCAAAATATTTATTCAAACCAGAAATTTCTTCAAAACAAACTAAATGTATAAATCAGACAATAATAAGTTAAATAAACAAATTAAATAGTTTTAAGTAAAAATTCTGGTGTAGAATGTTTTTATAAAACTTGAGTAAAATTCCCGGTAGTTCTAGGGTTAATTGGGAAATTTATTGATAACTTACAGATTTTTCTTTTTCTAGGAAAACAAAATTTCTTATTAACCATTTCTTCATGATCTCTTAAAAATATTCGCAAATATTAACATTGAAATAATTAAAAAGTCGAGACGAAAAATTTCAGTATTTTCGTCCACAGAGTATAATTAATCATTCCTCATCTTACTTCGGCGTGAAAACTTTTCACTTTAAAGTTCGATTTTTCTTAAAATTCACTGGTATAAATCAAATTTTAACCTCTTTATCTCTAAAAATTCCTGTTTAAAAGAAAAATAAATTTATCAAATACTATCTTGAACACAGGCCTTGAATATTTAATAAGTATATTAAAATGCGATGTATTATATTTTATACAGTTTTAATAACAGAACAACCTGCGACATCACTTTAATTCTTACTTATTTTAAATTCATTCAGCTAGAGGAAGAAAGAAAAGATATATTTTTAAACATATATATGCAGAATTAAGTTTTCTAAAATAAAATAAAAATAATTCTAAATTGATTATCCAGGTTCCTACTCCTGCCATCGAAATACTCAAGGCCAGAGAACACGAGTGTAACGTTATCGCTAATCGACCGACATCTCACTAGTGTTGGAATTCACACCGGAAATTTTTGAATAGCAATTTATTTTCTTTTATTTGTGGAATATCTATCATCTTTTAAAACAATAATAACGAATTAAACTTACTGGTGAGAATTCGGAATCCGTAAATAAAAATCCAGCCGAAAATAAAAGAAAAGAAAATTGCTATTCAAAATTTTCCGGTGTGAATTCCAACACTAGTGAGAAGTCGATCGATTAGTGATAACGTGACACTCGTTTACTCTGGCCTTGAGTATTTCGATGGTAACTTTCCTACTGGTGCTTACTTTGAATACCAATTATTATGAAAAGTAATTTAATTTATAGCTTTTGAAATTAATTAAAGTAAAGATTGCTTTTCAGAAATAGTGGTATACACAGCTAATCACCCATATGTATAGGTGCCGACATAACGGAGGCTAATAAGGGAGATTTCTACCACCAATTTTCCAGCAGAAACCTACTATGAATTTTTTTCTGAAAAATTACTGGTTTTCAAAAAGCGGACTAGTGAGAACCCTGTGTATGCATGATACAGTGTTGCCAGTGGGCTACTTTTTTAATTCAGATTTCTTGATTGACGCCACTTTTTCGAAATGGTAAAATTCCTCTTTTTTTCGCCTTACTAAATATGTCATTAAATAACGCGAATTTTACCATTTCAAAAAAAGTTGTGCCAATCAAGAAATCTGAATTTAAAAAAGTAGCCCCTGGCAACACTGATCTGATATCCTGTTCGCCCTCGTGAATTCGGCGCCTTTGCCCGTATAAATTCTAATTATACTGTAGTGAAATGTGGTTATGTTATACAGTGATGCCATTATTTTTCTGTTGTTTATGATATCCAATTAATGCCAGTGGTACAAAATAATTTTCCTAAAATGTATTCTCACGCCGATTTTTGTAAGAAGTAATATTCGACGTGTTTAACAGCCGAAATTCTAAGGTAAATTAAAAGGTATGTTTCTATTATGAAAAAAGTGGTCACTGTGAGGACCGCGTAGTGAGAACATTTCATTTATGGTCACTTTTGTGATATCTTGAATTTAATGTTTAAAACCCCTTTAGGGGCACCGGTATATATTATATACCACCTACGATTAATGAAGTTTTACACCAGAAAAATTTTATTAAATTTTACTTTTCTAACTTTGGTGGAAAAAAGCCGTAAAATAGCCTTTACTTATTTTGAAATAGAATTTTTCAAAGATTCCGGTGTGAGTTCAACATTACAGGAACACAATCACTTGCCCCTCAAGGGGTTAACCCCTTGCCACTGTTGCCAGTGGGCTAATTTTTTTTTAATTCAAATTTCGTGATTCGCACCACTTTTTTCAAATCGTGAAATACGACCTATTTAATGACTTATTAATTAAGGCGAAAATGAGGGAAGTTTTACCATTTCAAACAACCAAGAAATCTGAATTTTTTAAAAAGTAGCCTACTGGCAACACTCTCTCTGTCTATGCATAGCTACGAAGTTTTACGCTTTTTTCCTACCACTATTTTTGACAGGGAAATTTATCTTATTTAATCAAAGGCAAATTAAATAAGGCAATTAAATTAAATAAGGCAAATTTTTCTGATTAAAAATAGCGGTAGGTAAAAAGCGTAAAAGTTGACAGCTATGATATACATATTCTCTTGTTACAGAATAGGGGAGGGTAGTACACAGCGAGACGAAAATTATTATTACTTAACGAATGGCGACGATTTTTATTCTTTTGAAAATATTTATTCTACCTCTTTAAGCTACACAATTACGCTACACATTAATTTATAAATGGTTTTAACCCCTTAATTCTCGCTCCCGTCATATTGTCGGGCTGTGTCTTTTACCCAAATTGTTTGATTCCCACCAGTTTTATAAAATAGTGAAATTGGCTATATTTTATTACCGTTTTTCCTGTCATTAAATAAGGTGAATATTTCTTTTTCATAAAAGTGGTGTCAATAAGCAATTTGAATTTTTCAACTGTAATTTAATTCGAGCGTTAAGGGGTTAAAAAAGTTATGTATAAAAACACAGAAGCAGCATAATGGAGTATAGGAAATTGTCTCACTGTCCACCACAAGTGGTACACAGTGAGACAATATACAGGGTGTCCGAAAAGTCTGGAAACGGTCGAATAACTCGAGAAATACAAAGCAGATTGAAAAACGAAAATATGCATGTTAAATATTTTTTAAAAGCTACTCAGTGATACCAAATTTGATCCCTGCAACCGACCCCCCGGGGGTCAAAAGGGGTCCAACTTTGAAATCTTGATAACCCCCATTTTTATTGCATATTTGGATTCTACGGACAAAAATACGTAACTTTTGTATTTAACATTTTTTTCTAATCCTCGTTGATAACGGTGTAATTGAGCTAATAAAACAGATCCACATTTTGGTTTTCCCAACCAGGCTTTGACATCTCGAAATCTGATTGGGCAGAACTTTTAACGTCAAAGTTGCCGTCTTTTGCGGAAATAGTGTTTCTCAAAAACCATCAGTGGAGATTGTTTTCATGGCGCTTTATATGCCTTTTCCATAAAAATTAATAGAAATATATTGAATTAGTTTGCTATTTTCATGTCTTTTTATCCAGTCGATCATTTTAAAATAATAAACTGCGTAATTTGATATTTTAACGAGTAAATAAGCGCATCCCCTCACGAACAGAAAAACGATAGTATTCTTTATTTGGGGGCGGAGTGTGTTGATATTCTGTGTTTTGATGTCTTCTGCTGTCAAAAAATTATTTAACCCCTTAACCTACGATTTAAAATCAACAGCTCCACGGTTTGGCAAATCCATAGCTACCACTAAAATTTAATAGAGATTTTCACCTTGTTTAATCATGGAATTTCGACGATTAAATTAAACTATATTTACTGTGAAATTTTAGTGGTAAGAAGAATTTACATTTGGCTCGATCATCGTACGCGGGCTATGCCCGTCATTGTAGGTTAACCCTTTCAGGGGCAAGGCATTTCTGCTCAAAAAATTTTCAAATAATTAATTCACACCACAATTAACAAACAAATTTATTTGAAAATAATCAAAAGCATCTTTTCACGTTTATTATGAGTTCGAAATTGTACTAAAAAATTACTGAGGCCATTTGAATATTTAGGCATTAAAATTGACTGCAAACGGCGCCCCTCAAGGGGTTAAGGGGTTCATTCGGGGCCGGATGGGAGTGTATAAGATTTTTTTTATTATTATTATTACTATAGAATAACATAAAGGAGCAAAAAAAAAAAACAACAAACGTATAAAATCTTTTTGTGCTGGCGGATCAAAGGATGGGAAGTAGCGTAAATTTCAGGTGGAGGAGGGTGGGATTATAGGTTTTGATGATTGATTGATTAGTTACTGTAACTATAATAACAGGGTCAAATTTGGTATCACTGGGTAGCTTTTTAAAAAATATTTAACACGTATATTTTTAGTTTTCAATCTGCTTTGTAATTCTCGAGTTATTCGACAGTTTCCAGACTTTTCGGACACCCTGTATATATTTTCATAAACCATATATTTTTACACTCTATCAATTATTTTCTGCATTTTACAATTTCTAATTAATAGTTCTAGATTTTCAAAATATTAAAAATATGAGCCTCGAGTGGACAATGACAGACCTTGGGTTACCTTCCTGCATATTTTCAGCCTCTTACGTTTAGTAGATTTCCCTAGCCATCGCAGGCCTACACACACACAGTGAGAGAGCGAGAAACCTTCTTTTATTAATAACTAACTTTTTTGACATCAGAACCACATAGTAGGTACTCATTGAGACACGTCTCACTGTGTACCACAACTGTGTATCTCACTATGTACTTTCGTTACGTTGTAACAAAATGGATGTCACATCTGTATATCAATTTCATCGCTTTAAAAAGTTTATGTCGTTTTGTCGAAATAGTCTATTATTAGATATAGCTAGGTTTGGTTAAATACATATATGTCATATTGAAGGAAATAAACTCTAACATAGACGTTTATGTAACTTTAACCACTATAAAATAAAGAATTATTTACCATTTTGTCGGACGAGTAACTGAAGTACCGAAACTACATCCACGTGTTGCATAAGATGACGTCAGTATGTGTGTGTGCCAGCTTGGAGAAAAAAATTACAACTATATGTCAAAGTGGCTGCTGTCTCACTGTGTACTACTCTCCCCTGCTCTTGAATTGAAACAATATTATATTATATATATCTTAATATCTAGTCTTGAATTACTAACAAAAAATACGCAAACAGACTACTAAAAATATTACAAAAAATACTAACAAAGATGTACAGAAAATACTAACATATATACAGTGAAAAATAAAGGTTATTACAACGTCAAAAGAATAATTATTATATGCCACTGCATATCAGATCAGATCAAATCATATCTTATTCCGCTCATTCAATGCATCTCTATCTCGTCTGCACTCAACGAATTCTGACTATACAAGTAAATTCCGTAACATATTATGAGTACTCACTCAAAACTGTACTATTGCCATATTTCAAGAGAACCGTAGGTCGGTCTCCTACATTATCCTTAATAGAAGTTTTTATTTAATCATATTTATGTGATTTCAACGCCTTTCGTAATCCATGATCCCATTCTGACATTAACTTATTTAGTGACACAAACTTTGTGAATAAGTTAAGTGAATATTCCCTTTCGGAATATTTGCTAGTAAAAGGCTTTTATGTATAAAGGTTGAAGACTCTTATGCAGGATTTATCAGAACTTATAATTTAGGATAAAAGAGAGATAAAAAAAATTCCCTTCGTCTCCCTCTTCATTCTTACATTTAACAGATGAGGGGAAATCTGAGAATCTATACTGAATTATTTCAGCAGACATTCATCAATGTGAATAAGTAAATATTGAAGAGAATTTTCTTATAATAAAATTTAAATGGCCGAATAAAAATAAATGGGAAACAAAATTTCTAAAAATTCCTTCTTGGATTATCCTGATTAATCTTTATGTTATTGGACACACTTCTGTGCTCCACTATTTCAGAATAAAAATCTTTACTTTATATAATCACAGAATGTCTACATTAAATAAATATAGAGTAATCCCTTAATATTCGAGAGGGTTAGGTTCCGCGAATGTCAAAACCGCGACCGCAAAACTGCTATTTTTATATTCTGTTTGCACCACTATTTTTTTTTTTTAAATACATTTTGTATTATATTTTTCTTGCAAATGTTGTCAACGCGTATGTAAAAGATTTTTCTTTTTAAAAGGTGGTGCGAATGTTGAAATTTTCTGCATTTTCTATTTCAAAACCCGCGAATGTTAAGGGATTACTGTAATATCAATATTAGCTATTTATGGTACAATTAAAATTATCTGACCCGTACCAATCATAAATTTATTACGTAGCTTTAAATCTTTTATTTAACCCTTTCAAGGGTAAGGCATTTCTGCCCCAAAAATGTTCAATTAATTAATTCACACCACAGTTTAGGAACAATATTATTTTAAATTAATCAAAAGCCTCCCCCCCCCCCCAGGTATATTAAGAGATCGAAATTGTACTAAAAACTTACCGGTGCCATTTGTCAGTTTTGTGTATTAAAATTAAGCATTTGCAGAGTGCAAACAGCACCCCTGAAAGGGTTAAATGAATATACCGTAATTTCCGGCGTATAATCCGCGGATCAAAGAATCATGTTTGGACCCAGATATCTTATTTAATAAAATGTAACTTCTTAGATCGTGATAAATATTTCATTTCGATTATTAAATAAAATTTCTGGGTCAGTATATGGTTGTTTTATCCACGGATTACACGCCGGAAATTGTTGTATATATCTATACTAATAAAATAAAATTTCGCTCTGTCTGTCTGTGGCTGTAGTGAAATAACATCTCCTACCGTTAAAATACCAGAGTTTTCGAATAGGTTCATCCTCTTTTTATTTCCATAATTTATAATAATTTTCTATGAATAAATGTACCGAAAATTACTCTACAGCTCTAAAATGCTTAATTTGCATAATAATCCGTGAAGAAGGTAGAAAAAATGCTATGATGTGGTTTAGAATGATTTACATACGAGAAAAGAAAATTTATCAAATAATTTATTGTAAAAGAAACAATTTTAAAGAAAATCTGATACACCAGAAAACGAAATGTATTTGGTAAAAAGTACAGCAACATAAAATCCGAGATTTGAAAAAAAAATTACAAAATATATGTTTTGAATTTATGTATAAAAATCACAAAAAATCATCCAAACTAAGCTAAAAATTGCCAAAAGTGATAAAAAATAAACTTAAAATGCATATAAATATCTTTATTCAGATCGACGTATGTTCCATCGCTCAAACAGTGACATTCTCAAGATCTTTGTTGATACTTATTCCAATACCACTGGTACAATTGAATACAATTTCGTGTTTTTAACATTTTTGCGAAAATATTAGTATGAACAAAGATATTGAGAATGTCGTCGTTTGAGTGACAACTTCTATTGCATTATTCATGCAATATCATAAATCATCCCACTCTTAGGCATAATTGCATGATCATAAATTTAAAAGTAGTATTATTATAGCAGCTTCCATAGCTAGAATCAGTATATAGTAAATTAATCCTATTAAGTAAATGGGAGAATATCCAATTTCTTATTTCTTCCTCAGCCAGAAATCTGAATCCTATCATAGAAATAAAATAATATCAATATAAACTAACCTGGATTGTCAAATGTATAAAGAAAAAAACTGGAAACATCTCAGTCTGTTTGTCGCTATTTCACTGCGAAATTAAATTTTATTGCCTCGTTTATATGCCCAAATTATATTTTTCATAAATAAGAAATAAAACATACTTTAGCCTCGAAAGCGCACGGCAAAAATTATATACTTTTTTTATTTTAACGCAAAATAAATATTTGAAACAAATATTTGAAGGAATGACCATGCTATTTCTCCCGGTGTAGGGTTATCGTCTTATAAGCAAGTAGGTACGATAAGCAACAAAGGGATAAGAAGATCTTGTTTTTATCTTATTTTAGAGTTTACCAAAGCTTCTCTAATAAATAGAGGAATGATAAAAAATATATATAAATCATAATTTAGCAGTAATTTTTCTCTTGTGGCTGAAATACAAGTTAATGTTTCAAATATTTGCTTTGCGTTAAAATAAAAAAAGTATATAATTTTTGCCGTGCACGTTCGAGGTTAAGGTATGTTTTATTTCTTATTCATGAAAAATATAATTTGGGCATATAAACGAGACAAGAAAATTTAATTTCGCAGTGAATTAGCGACAAAAAAAAACTGAGATGTTTCCAGTTTTTTTCTTTATTCATTTGATAATCCAGATTAGTTTATATTGATATGATTTTACTTCTATGATATGATTTAGATTTCTGGCTGAGGAAGAAATAAGAAATTGGATACACTCCCATTTCCTTAATAGGATTAATTTAATATATACTGATTCTAGCTATGAAGCTGCTACAATTATACTACTCTTTAGCACCGACTTTTTTATGAGATTTTACTTCGAACATGATTGCAATTATCTTCATGAGTTGAATAATGTTTTCTACATGACATGGTTTTTGATATTGTTTTAGAATTTTTTTAAATAAATAAAAGAGCGATAATTAAATAAAAGCTCTATCAGTATTTAGCAGATTATGTTTTCTTGTACCTGAAATGTGTGTTAGTTTATAGTTTAAAATATTTACTTTTCTATAAATACAGGGGTCAATGAGGTCACATTTTTGCCTAACTCCTTGTCTCAACAATAATAATCGTGGTATATTTCTAGAACATTTGCCAGAAAACTCTGCCATAAATGTGGTAGCTAAAAAAGTGACAGTTCGGATCCCTGTAAATATAGAACGAAATATCTAGCAATTTTGGCAGTGAAATATATTTTATTTCTAAATTAAAAGAAAACATCTCGCGTATTTAACAACATAAGAAAATGTATTTTAGCAGTTTATGAAAATCAAACAAAATGACATGCTTTCATGTTTTTTTTATTCATTTGGAAATCCAGAACAGACATTTTGATGTGATTGTGTATCTATGATGAAAATTATATTTATGACGGAAGAAGAAATAATAAATCGGATATACTCTCGTTTCTTTAATAAGATAAATCTGTACTGATTCTAGCTAAAGCATAAACAGTTTTTCTGCAGTGAGATTTTTTATGATACTTTTTATTTAACTTTGAATGTGAACCCAATACTTTTCATGAGTTCACGCATATTTTCTTTATGAAATGCTTGAAATGCTTAAAAGACAACAGAAATTTTATAATATTTTTTTCCACATACTTAAAACTTTCTTGTGTTTCAATCTGAGTATTTGCAATGCTAACACTCGTCCGTTTCTGAATACCATTTTTCTATAGGTTTGTATAACATTTGCAAAAGAAACATTTCATACAAATTATTGCTTGAAAAAAAAAAACGTTGTTAACCCATTAACCGCCAAAACTATTACGATAGAAATTTTCAAATTTCTTGTTGAAAGTAGTTTCCCACCTCAAATTCAGTAAGGCAAATTTCGCTTTACTAAAACAGCAAAATTCCTGCCAATAAATAAGACATTTTTTTAAATTCTAAAATAGTGGTGCCAATGCAATTAATTCATTGCATGAGCAATTATTTTGACTGTTGCGTGAACGCAACGTCAGCGGTTAATGGGTTAAAAAGGTGGTCCAGTCGGACCTTCTCTTTTTGTTATATAGTGTATGTCTGTGTTACATAAAATTCAATCTACCTGATCAGAATCCACAAATAAGAAGCAATCTTGTATTAGTGAAAATTACGTCATAAAAGAAACAAATTATTGGGATTATTAAATCTCAAACATTTTAAAATTATTGCAATAATCCCTTGAAGGGTAAGCAATTGCGTATGTGTAATGCTGAATTCCCACAGGAAATTTAGAAAATATTATTTCAAAATAAGGAAAAGCTATTTTACGACCCTTTTTTTTTTCCACAAAAATTAGAAAAATAAAATTTCATAAACTTTTTCTGGTGCAAATCTTCATTAATCGTAGTGGGATATATTTTATCCCACCGCCCCTCAAGGTGTTAAACGATGACCAAATTTTGGAATGGCTGAATGCTTCCAATGGGAAACGGAACCGTTCTCAAAATTAAAGATTTTGTTTCATGAAATAAACTATTTATTTTTGATTGGGAAAATATGATGTCGTATTTACTAACTTTGTTTTCTGAACATAAAAAAGAACACCCAAGAATTTATCTAAAGATCTCCGGTATAAATGGAGAAAAGGATTTCTGAAACCTATTTTATATTATGTCCCCATAACATATTTTTTTTTTTACATTTTCTACAACGCGGGATAACCCACCATTGGCATAGGCTTCCAGATCTCGCATTGCAAGTTTATTCAAAGAAAAAAAATTACAATATTATTTAACAATAATTTTAACAATAAGAATTAAAGGTAATAGTAAAAATAATAATAATAGTAATTATAAATGTAATAATAAAAGTAATAATAGAACAGATGAGCTGAGCGCTTTACAGACGAAAATATGTATTATTTTCAACACTAATATGATTGATTAATTATGAATAGCAGCAGATGAATAAGATGTTCTTAAGCTCTACATATTCTCAGGTGCATTAGTTAAATAGTTATTATCATGAGTTCAAGTGTTTTGTTGTGGGATAACTTTTAGGTTATGGATAACCTGAGTGTATGGCTGTTCTATGTACAAGAGTTTTCTAAATTTTATATTCTCGATTTAGTTAAGCACTGTTTGGCCTGAAGTTCATGTTTCTGTTCATTAGTGCTAATCTTGTTCATCTATTGGCATTTGTGGGTTTTGAAAAATTAGTTGATTGTTTTCTAGTATCCGAACACATTCTATTATTTTAGTATATAGCATTGGGGATTTGAACACAAATTTGAACCAATGGTGATGTTCTATTGTTGCTGATTTACGGATATGGAGGGTTGATACTAATCTACAGCTGAGCACATAATAGTGAAGGTAGTTACCAATTTCACCACAGGTACACAGTGGGGACGGAGCTTTATTTATTTTGAATAGGTAGGACGGGAAGGGTCCATGATTAGTTGAGAAGATATACAGGTTTCTATGTACTAACATGAAGTCTGTTGATACTTTTGGACATAATTTGTAAGTAAATCTGCCAGTGGTACCATAATCCCACTGTTGCTGCCATTTGTCTATGGCCTCTTTTTTCAATTTCTTTTTAAGGTGTGAAGCTGGGTATGGATGAAATATTTCTCGTACCTTAATATTTGTTATAGCATCTTTGGCTAGTTGATCTGCATGTTCATTTCCTTTAACACCTGTGTGTCCCCGTACCCATTGAAATTTAATTAATTTAGATGTTTTCTGTAAGACTTTTATAATTTTTTATGTGATAATATCTATACTAAAAACGTTCTCCAATAATGCAAGACTTGACTGGCTATCTGTGTAAATGACGAAGTTCCCGTCCCCAGAGCTGTCTGCCCATAATATTGCATCTAATATGGTGAGTTGTTCAGCTTGAAAAATTGAATTTGATATTTGTAACTTTATTTGATGAGTATAGATGCATTTTCCTTCTTTATAAACACAGAAAGCATACGCTGTGCGAGCATCTGATTTCGAGCCGCGAGTGTATATATTTATTGTTGAAGTGGATGGAACTCCTTCTTGTAGTAAAAGATAATCTTGATGTGGGGAAGGTACGGATGAGGATATTTTCGGTTGATAGAAGACTGGAAAGTTGTCCTCTATTGGAATTCCCAAACGTAGGACCTGTCCTGAAATTGCTAATGTATTTAATTGGATCGCCAATGGTTGAATGCCGCACAATACATTCAAAGCTGCCGTTGATGATTTTCTATAAGCTCTCGACAGGAGCAAAAGGCATTGTGTCTGAATCGCCGATAGTAGCATGTAGCCGTGTGAGACTGGTAGGTGTGGAAACCAACATGAAGCGTCATAGGATATTTTTTTTTCTAATATTTGTAAGTACCAGATTTTTAAAATTTGCTTCGAAAGGCCTCCATACGCAGCGGCGAATTTTAGAAGATTCTGTGATATTTGAATAATTTCTATACGTTTTTTATTCAGGTGCGGAAGAAAAGACAGTGTTTTATCCGGTGTTAAGCCCAAGTAGTCTATTGTATTTTCAGATTTAAGGGAGTGCCCATCCAATTAATATATTAGTCCTCTTTTCAGGAAACGTGGTCTTCGAAGATTTAACACTACACATTTGTCATATGAGAACTTCATATCCGTTTGTTTCGCCCAATCACTTATTATTTGTAGTATCTCTCTTCCCATCTGCTCCAACTGTCTTCTTGTTTGGCCAAAAATAATTAGAAGAAGATTATCGGCATATGCTATTATCTTAAAGCCATGTTTCTTTAATATTATCAGTAATTTATTCAGGAACTAGCGGGCCCACCCGGCGTTGCCAGGGGTTTGTAAATATTAAACATCAATAAAACTTAAGTTTATATAAATTTATATTCAAAAATAGTGCTAGTTGAAGTCAGAAATATTTTTTTGTCGTTCATGTAACAGCTGGAGAAACTAAGATGGTGTTTGAAAAATAAAGCTAGTGAATCGGACTATTTTTAAGGGATCATTAGAATATAATTTAAAAGAAATGTGCAAAAAATTGGGGAAATGCTTAAAACAGGGCCCTAGGGCCCCAGTAAAAATATGTGAGTGTTAGTCTAAGGAAAAGAGTTCAGACTCAACTTTAAAATTACGCACTGCGAAGGTGAGAAAAATAGGGTGTGAAAAACGCATGGCACACAAAAAATTTAATGGGCCCTGGACCGGGCCCTACGGGACCGTAGACGGGCCCATGGTCTTAACTGGAATGTAGAAACGGGAGAATAACTAAATGGTGAATGTATCCAAAAATCAAGATCGGATAAAAAGGAAGCAATTTATTAAAAATTTAGTGCAATAAAACTTCAAGGGGCCCTGTACCGGCCCCTTGCAAGGGTGCAGGTTCTTAACTGAAATGTAGAAATGGGGTAGAAACTGAAAGGAGAAATCACCCCAAAAACGAAGAAGATAGGATAGAAAAGAGGCATGTTATTAAAAACTTAGTGCACTAAATCTTCAAGTGGCCCTGTACCGGGCCCCTTGGAAGTCTGTCAGGGTCTTAACTGAAATGTAGAATTGGGGCAGAAACTCAAAGAGAATTCACCCTAAAAACGAAGAAGACCGGATAGAAAAGAGGCATGTTATTAAAATTTAGTGCACTAAACCTTCCTGTCAAGGTGCCCTGTTCTGTGCCCCTTGACAGGGTTCCAGGGTCTTAACTGAAAATGTAGAAATGGGGTAGAAACTGAAAGGAGAGTTCACCCCGGAAACGAAGAAGATCGGATAGAAAAGAGGCGTGTTATTAACAATTAAATGCACTAAAACTTCAAGGGGTACTGGTCAAGTACTGGGCCCCTTGACAGAGTTCCAGGGTCTTAACTGAAAATGTAGAAATGGGGAAGAAACTGAAAGGAGAAGTCATTCCAAAAACGACGAGGATCGAATAGAAAAGACGCATGTTATTAGCAATTTAGAGCACTAAAACTTTAAGGGGCCCTGTACTGGGCCCCTTGACAGGGTTCCAGGGTCTTAACTGAAAATGTAGAAATGGGGAAGAAACTGAAAGGAGAATACACGCCTAAAATGACGAAGATCGGATAGAAAAGGGGCCGTATAGAAAAGAGGCATATTATTAACTATTTAGTGCACTAAAACTTCAAGGGGCCCAGTACTGGGCCACTTGCAAAGGTGCCAAAGTCTTAATTGAAACGTAGAAATTGGGTAGAAACTGAAAGGAGAATTCAACCCAAAAACGAAGAAGATCGGATAGAAAAGAGGTATGTTATTAGCAATTTAGTGTACTAAATTTTCAAGGGGCCTGTATGTAATGGGCACCTTGACAGAGTGCCAGTGTCTTAACTAAAATGTAGAAACGGCATAGAAACTGAAAGGAGAATTTACCACGAAAACGAAGAAGATCGGATCGAAAAGAGGCATGTTATTAAGAATTTAGTGCATAAAAACTTAAAGGGGCCCAGGGCCCCGGCCCTTAAAAAATAAAAAATATGAGCCTCAGGTGCATCAGGACCTGTCTTGGACTAATCACTCCTAAATTTTCAGATTTCTACGTGCGGTAGATTTCGCTAGCCATCGCCAACAGACACACACACACACACACACAGAGCGATTTGTTCTTTTATTAATATAGATATTCTCCAAAGGTCCAAAACAAGACCCCTGTGGGCAACCCCTTCTAAACCAGTGGATCGTTTTTGACAGCCAATTCGGCATTGCTCCTCTTGTTGAAAGAAATGATGCTACTATGTTTATTAATGCTTGTTTTAATTTTAGGAATTTTAATTCTTCTAAGGTCTCTGGCCAGGGTAGTCGGTCAAATGCATTCTTGAAATCTAGGGATATTAGGGAAATATAATTGTTATTCTCTTTGAGCAGATTTATAAATGAGAGAAGTTCAGCTATCGCCGACTCCGTCAAACGACCTTCTTGGAAGCCATGTAGTGATTTTTGTAGTTCTTTTTGGCTGTATAAGTTAAAGTTTATCCTTTTTAATAATAGTTTTTCATATATTTTAACGAATATTGGCAGTAAGGAGATTGGCCGATATGAAGATGCGATGTCTGGTTTTTTAGAGGGCTTTATGAAATAAACCAATTCTTCAATCTTCCATGTTTTGGGGAAGTATTTTAAATGTAGCAGAGCATTGTACGTTAGGGTGTATCGATTTTTAACTTTTTTTTTGTTTCCAAATTCCAAGTTGATAAAAAGTTGCTACTAGACACCACAACTTACCACAAAAAATTTTGGATTTTTAAAAAAATGTTTAGGTCTCCCGCACAAGGCCTAAAGTTTAGAAATTTTACTTAAAAGGTAAATTTTTACAAAAAATTTAAAAATAACCTAAAACGCCTTTTTTCTAAATTGCAAGTTAAAATTCCACTAACAATAAGCACAAAAAACGATAAAAAATGTATTTCAAAAACTTAGCACAACATTTAGGTCTCCCGCACAAGGCCTAAAGTTTGTTAATTTTGACGAAACTTTCGTAATTTTTAGTGTAAGTGAACCATTTTTTTTTTCGTTAAAAACACCAGACTTAAGTGTATTTTTGTTACAGGAGGCATAAAATGACACAATATATATATATATATATATATATACATACTACATAAATAATATATAAATGTTGTATAGCTTAAAAAAGATAGTTTAAAGATGTAAATTGTTTGATAAAGGTGTTCATATAAACTCTATGGTTATTTGTGATTACTATTGTTTATTACAAATGTATAAAATATTATAACGTTGAATAAAATGTAGTATATAAGTACAAAATGTTGCTGATGTATTTTCATAGAACATGAGCGCAGTTTTCTTGTTCTATTTCAAATTAACTGACTTGTTTTAAATATTCGTCCTTTCATCTTGTCTTCAAAACCTGAAACGAAAGTTATATACAGTATTTACGTAGGCCTACAGATTTTTACAAAATTATAGAAATGATCCCCAATGAATTTCAAATATTATATGGAAGACAATAAGATAAAGATGTTATTTAAAAAGATTAAAAATCTAAGTAGCACAAAAAACACTTACTTACATTTTAATCCTTCACTGAGGTTTTGTACTGGCTCTTGGTCTCGAACGTAGGTAGCTCTTTACGGTCTTCCAGTCTGGCACGAATGAAATCATCTCTTTCGATCATCCCGCACACTCCCTTTGAAGCTTCTGTGATTTCTTTAACAATTCGTTCCACAGCTTGAGTGTGAGAAGGAATTGTAAATTCAACCCTTCCACATTTTCCCGTTTCCGCAATTAACTGTAACTCTTCTAGGCTCATATCGGTAACAAGAGGGGGTTCTACTGAAGAGGTTTGCCAGTCAATCATATCTATATAGTCTTTAGCATTAAAATTGATCTGAGGGGGTTTAAATATCCTTACCCCTTTCTTTTCTGTTTCACGAGCTTTCTGGATTCTCTTATAAGCCAAGACTCTAATATGTTTTCGTTCATCAAACAACATAGCTATTAAAACATGCTCTGGGTGAACTATAAATGCGTTTCTCTGTAACGTTGCATGGATGACATGTTTTAGCTCGTCTTCCAAGTAATTTCTGAAATGAATCATTTAAAAAAAATTAATGGAACGCTGCGGGATTTTGGGATTGCACTTAATTGAGAACCATGATGGTATGTAGACTTTCATTATGAACTCTGCAAGCATTCTCAGCTCAGGGGTCGGATCATCCATGGCTACATACAAACGAAGGATTCGATTTGCCAGGGTAAGCCACCTGGCGTGCGAGATGTTTCCGGGGTTTCATCTGGCCAACTCTTCTGTACATGTACCTATTGATAAGTGTTTGGATATTTCGTACAGAAACTTTTCGTCTGTGCTCAATTCTTTAAGATGAACTTCTGGTATATCGCTTTCAATTGCAACAAAATTGACAACATCCAGATTTTGGCAGCTTAGAAGTTGTTTACCAATAGGCCTGCTAAATGTGTTTGGTCCAGAAGTTGGCCCATCAAGAGCAACCATATTTTTTCTAAATGGTAATTCATTCAAATGTAGTGGACACACAACTGCCTGCAGTGGCTGTTGTATTTTATTTTCAAATAAGGTGATAACTCCATTTGAAGTGCCTGTGTTTGCTGCCGTACCATCACAAACAATAGCTTTTAGTTTTTTAAGATCGACAGTTTTTTCTTCACAATACTTTACAAGTGATGTAACTATTTCCTTTCCTGTTCTATTTATGGGAGTTACATGACCGAAATACTTGGATCCAGGTTCTTCAACAATAGATATGTGTTCTTCCATTAAAGATTTTCGGACACTTTTACCAGCTATAATTTCTTTTGTTATGGTTTCATCTTTACGACCATCAAAGTAAATGGCCAACAGATCGGAGGTTCGAGTTGAGCTTACTTCTTTACGAGACTTAAGTCTTTCACGTGCTACTTTTGATTTGTCGATTACTGCTTCTTGGTTCTCCGCAGTAACGACATTTAAGTCTCGCAAAAGGGCAGTAGCTAACTGAACTCCAGCTCTACTAGAAATGCCCCTGCGGTCACAAGCTCGTGAATACAAAGACAAGCGTTGTGGCAGTTTTTGTTTTACTTCTACACTTGAAACACTTTTTTGACTCGTATCAAGTACATTTATTTCAAAATCACTATCTTGACATGATGTGTGAGACATTGAATCATCTGTACTATCACCAGAATCAATGTTATCAACAGATTTTAAGTTTTCATCCTCAGTCTTTTTTACAACTACCTGCATTAAAGCTTGTGCCCTAGATTTTCAGTTCTAATCGCTTTTTAAGCTTTTTAGTCTCGTTTTTGTCACACTCTGCAATCGACATCAATCTAGGACCACGTTGGTCGAGCAAAATCTCGTGTTCTAGTGCCGGGACTTTTTTGTCAATAGAGCAAATACAGTTGCTGAGGTCACATTTGCAAGTACAAATATCAAACAATGCAGTTTCAGTTTTTGACTGAAAGCTAGTTACTGCATCTTTGTCGAAGTTAGGATACTTCCTTTTAGGCCCTGAACACTTTTTAATTTTCTCAAGCTGCTCATGCAGTTTTAAAACCACAAATATTGTGTTTTTGGTGCCACAAACAGGAATTGAAGCTCTTTTCCATATTTCCTCAAGTTTTAAAGCAACTCTTAACGCAATTACCTTCTTTGCAGGCTGATGTATTCCCTCTTGTTTCATTTCAATGCGTACCCACTCAAAATACTTCAAAACATCCATCTTCGCTGGCAGAACATTAAACTCACTCACATCAATAGGTTGCCCGATAACCGGCCTCTCGGTAGTTTGCTTGTTAGATGCGGTTTTTTACTCATAATGAACAACAACAACACTCACTCAATTGATTCTTACAACAAGACTATCGCACTAAACACAACCGTAATGCTCGCTCGCGGGCAGACGACTACTGACAAGTCTGCGCGGTGATTCATAGGTGTCGCGTCACCGTGGCGCAACAGTCTGGCCTTCCCCCACCCCATTGCTTCAAGTTGACGCTTGACGTATTGAAATGTGATTTATTATTTCACTTATTTCAACAATTCCAATCAAGCCTAACGAGGCTTTAGTTACATTTAATTTTAAACCAGCAACAACACAAATATCAAAGCACTGAAAAATGTTCAAAACTTGGCTGAAATTTACGAATTTTAGGCCTTGTGCGGGAGACCTAAATGTTATGCTAAGTTTTTGAAATACATTTTCTATCGATTTTTGTGCGTATTGTTAGTGGAATTTTAACTTGCAATTTAGATAAAAAGTTTTTTAGGTTTTTTTTTAATTTTTGTAAAAATTTACTTTTTAAGTAAAATTTCTAAACTTTAGGCCTTGTGCGGGAGACCTAAACATTTTTTTTTAAATCCAAAATTTTTTGTGGTAAGTTGTGGTGTCTAGTAGCAACTTTTTATCAACTTGGAATTTGGAAACAAAAAAAAAGTTAAAAATCGATACACCCTATTGTACATTTCTAGTAAGAGAAACTTATGACGTTTGAATAATTGTCGCACTATATTATGATCAATTTTATCGGGCCCCGGGGCCTTGTTCCTGTTGAATGAGTAGATGACATTTTTAAGTTCTTTTAAAGTAAAATTTTCAATTGTCTCTGCCTTCTTCTGGTTAAATATTGAGTCCGCTGGCATTTCTGATTGGCCAAATATTTCTGTGGTTAGAGTTTCGTAGAATCTTTCTGCTGTTTCCGTTTCTTCCTCTTGTTCTTCTAATGAATACAGTTCTCGATTATGATAATTTTTAAAAGCTACTCTTTTTATTTTTCCATAAGGGTTTTTGGATTGTGTACAAAATCTTGTCCATGCCTGTTTTTTCGCGTTCAAAATTGTTTTTTTTATGCATGGCTCTTTGTGATTTAAATTTAATTATATCTTGTACTGTAGCTGTCGGGAGCTTTGTTTTTCTTCTTAGTGCCCTAACTAAATTATATTTTGTGCGTAGCTCATCGTTACAACCATGTTATCTTCGGTTGGTGAGTAGTTTTTCTTTTCTTGATTGTCTGATCACATGTTCTTTTAAGTAGTTGGTAAAATTCTTCATATTTTTCTTCAAATTCCTCAGTGGTTTTTATATTTTTGAAGTTGAGATTTTGCTGGTTTAATTCTTTTTTAATTTTATCGTTGAATTTTTTTAAATGATGTTTGTTTTGTTCGATATCTTCTGTTTGGTAACTGCGGGATTTCAATATTAAAGCTCGATGTGATCAGTCTATGATCTCCACAGTCCATATCTGGGTGTACCATCCAGTTGTCCAGTAAAGAGAACAGTGACATTGATGATAGTCTAACATCAGGCCAGCCTTTTCTTAAAGTTGTATTGTCATTAGGGTGGTCACAAGATATATGGGAAAAAATTATTTTTATATTTCCTTATGGGGGGACCCCTCTAAAAGTTTCCAATTAGTTAGAAAATGAGATTGGCAAAGTTTCAGCTCCATTGAATAATATTAACCCGTGCCTCATCGAGGTTGAATTCGTGAAAAATTGTGATTTTTGGCGAAAAATTGTAGTTTTTCTTACATTAACTGAAAACTATTTGTCTTAGAAACCTGATTCTTGTTTTATTTCATAGAAAATATTGTTTCCTTGAACTTTCACTCTCATCAAAACTTATATTTAATGACATTTAGTATTTTTCAGGTCAACTCGTGAACCATACCCTCATACTCTGCATTTTTGAAAAACAAGTGAAAAATGACAAATGAATAATTTTGATTACTTTTGATATCTTTTTTTGTATTATTTGCATTAAAAGGCAACAGAAATTGAACAATTTTTGTAACTTTAAAAATATCTCCTGAATTATAGCTAATTATTATTTATCTAGTTCGGCACCTGGAAAGAAAGAGCTCCTCAATTTGTATTGCAATTGAAGCGCATTTAAAAGGAACCTCCGAATATATTTTCTTATTATAGGACATTAATATTTCTTGGGTTGTTCTTGTTATCTACTAGCGTTATCTAGTTTTATTCATTCCGGAACTCCCCCCCCCCCCCTTTCGGTATGATGGCAGAAATACAAGATTTTTTAAAATTAGATACATGCCTCATCAAATCACCGATAGTAAGATACCAAGTAATTGTCAAGTTTTACATATTTTATTTTATAATATTTACCAAGCGAAACTGAACACCGGAGAGTTACAATATACCCACCAGTTAACCACATACATTAATTTTAAGTATAATTGTAATACGATTCCGCAAACAACTATTTCGAAAACAAAGAACTCAGCTCATTAAAAAAAAAAAAAGATTTAAAAATTTCGATTTAGAGGGAGCTGTTGTTCACTGGAATGGAAAACTGCTTCCTCATTTTTTGAATAAAGAAAATGTAGAGAGGATAGCTGTTTTGACCAGCTGTGAAGATGAAGAACAGTTAATAGAAGTTCCTCAGTCTGAAAATAGTATCGAAATAATTCACGTAAAAGCTGTATTTTCAGCAATTGAAGAGTAGGAAGAACTTAGTAAAATCCAGGCAATGCGTTTTGATACCACTGCAGTAAAAACTGGTCGCTCAGATGAACCTGCATTTTGCTGTAGCGTTTATTAAAGGAAATAATTTCTATATTTACCATGTCGCCACCATAATTTAGAAATTACCCTAAAAGCTGTTTTTTATTATGAAATAGGCACTGCCCCTCAGCCAGATATATAAAAAAATCAGATTGGGTGGTCTAAGTTAGTTCACACTAAGTATAAAAATGCTATTGAAGATGAAATATTATATACAAAACGCTTAATTCAGAAGAAATTTCTAAGTTTTCTTACAGAACATTTAAAAAATGAACAGCACAGGTATGATTATAAAGAATTTATCCAACTTTGTGCAAGTTTTATAAGACATCTTCCTCCAAAAGTCTTTTTTCGGAGCACTTGATATTATTCATCATGCCAGATAGATGACACTGGTCATTTATTCTCTCAAAATATATCTTTTCAGGGTTCAGCTCTTATTATCAAATTTAGAAAAAGAAGGTATTAGAGACACTTGCTTATTTATAAGAAATATTTATTGTCAAATCACAGTTCAATACTCCCACTCCCAATCAAGACCTGCAATTATTAAAATCATTTGTTGACTACAGAAAAATTGATAAATAGGTTACAGATATTATACACATTATAAATAGGGTACATTCACTAAAATGGTAATCTGCCTTTGGTATCTTAATAAGGATCAAGTTGCATTTTCAGTTTTAGATGATACTTTGGGAAAAAAGTTAAAATAAGCATAGCTGTAAAATTAAAGTCATTTGAAGAAGAAAATGATGATGATTATAGGAATGTAAGAACAGCAAAGGATTTTAACGAAGTGGATTATTAATTGAACAAAGACGTTTTTGTTTCATCTCAAACTGTAAATTTTAAGAGATTTTATATTAATATGCAAACCAATCCCAATGTATGATGTGAAAATAAACATAATTTTAAAGCAGAAAAATAGTGAATGATTTTAAGGTTGCCAATGGCACAGCTGAGAGGGGAATAAAATAAATCTGAACTTTCGATTCCTGTTTAACAAAAGGCAAAGAACAAAAACAGTTTCTGCTAAAAGTTGTATCTGAATGTAGAAAAACTTTTCAAGACACTTCAAAAGCGACCTTATCTAAGCCATTACCATCTTACTGTGAAAATTGTAAGGGATAATAATTTCTTTTTTTTTCTAATTTGGCTTTCTTGTAACACAACTTTAATAATAAAATGCATTTGAACATTATTTATTCTCATTTCTATACATGTTTTCCCTTTTTTTCTTTTAATTCTTTAAGTTTAGATTTCGATTTCTTTCATTTACGTTTGATTTTTTAAAAATTGAACCCTTTATTATGTACAAATGAAAACAGAAGGTGAAAAAGAGATGAAATAGAATGTTGCAATGCTTTTTTGCATTTTTATAAAAAGTCAATTTTTAGGATTCAGATCGAGTCTGCTCCTGAAAAATGCCCATGTGTTTAAATCTATAATATTTTACAGAAAAATGGTGTGTGGTTCTTCAAGGCAAAAGCATTTTTTTATGAAATGAGACCAGCATTATATTTCTAGGTTCAATTATATTCACTTCGTG
This sequence comes from Maratus speciosus, assembly GCA_963932465.1. NCBI lineage: Eukaryota > Metazoa > Arthropoda > Arachnida > Araneae > Salticidae > Maratus > Maratus speciosus. The sequence continues at coordinate 470,480,527 of OZ010796.1, forward strand.
AAGTAAAAGCAGCATTTGTTTGAGAAAAATCACGTTTTTTTTAAACTTTGACCTCAATGAGGCACGGGTTAACATTATCTAAATGAGCTGAAACTTTGCCAATCTCATTTTCTAGCCAATTGGCAACTTTTTGGGGGGTCCCCCCAAAAAAATTCGAAAATTGATTTTTGTGACCACCCTAATTGTCATATTTATTAATTAATTCATACGTTGGTAAACTATGGGGATCGTTTAGTAACAAAAATCTTTTCGTTGCCATATGCGATATTAATTTTTGCCCTTTGTCATCATATATTTTGTAACCCCACAAGGCACTGCGTGCGTTTAGATCTCCAGCCAATAAGAATAAACTGATGGAGCCTTTTACTTCTTGCCAATCATTAAGATCATTTTGTAAATCTGTTGACGGCGGTGAATATTGTGATCCTATTGTTAGTAAATTATTTATTAATTGAATGTTGATGAAGACTGAATGGTTACATTTCTTAATTTGTAGATGGCTAATTGATGGATTTAGTATCATAATGCAGCAATTTTTTGCTACTGAGAAATAATACGGTGTTGAAAGTGATAGTCCTAATGGGAGATTATCTGAGATATAGTAGTCTTGGTGGCAGGATATATCTATTTTTTCCTTTATTGCATAACGTATGTAATCTTCTGTCGCCGTTTTGCTGTTTTGCAGATTAATCTGGGCTATTGTTAAAGTATTTATGGAAATTGGCTGTTTGGTATTATTGTTGATATTTGATGAAGATGCTGAAGAAGAGGGTGTGGAGATATCAGAAATGTTCTCTATGTTGAAAACTGCGCCTGTGAAAGGTTTAGACGTTGGTTTCTATTATAATAAAGGTTTTGAAATACATTACATTGGCTCGACGAATCACTATGCCTGTACTCAAAGCGGTTGCCAAAATTGTCCACTGTGTTAAAAAAAAATTTACGCACTGGTGCTGTTCTGGGGTACGCTTTTTAGGACAGTAATCTGATTTGTGGTTATGCATGCAATATTCGCATGTCTGTTTTCTTCGGCATCTTTCTATTGGGTGTCCGAAAAGCTGGCAGTTGTGTCGGCATCTTATGAGTGTAGTGTAGTGTGATATTCTACAAGATGCTAAGCCGATAAAGCTTCTACCTTGTGTTAGTAACTGAAATGCTTGTTGTTCTTCTAGTTCTATCATTAATTGATAGAATTTGTTTTTTGGGCGTGAAATTAACTTTTGAGTATTATCTTTTATGTCGTGGTTTAATTCCGATTTCAGTATATCTTGTATTTCTTCATGTTGTACATATTGTGGAATACCAAGTATGATTATCCTTATCCTTTTTTCCACTAAGAATTTCATTTCCAATAAGCTCTGTAATTTTTCGTTTTTCTGGAAGATATTTAGTGTGTCATCTACCTCTTTTGAGGTTGTTGCTTTTATTATAAAGGAGTTTTTATCTCTTGAGATTGTACAGAAGAGCTTCGGTAGTTTTGCTTCTCCTTTTAGTTCTCTATCCACAATTTCCCTTAATATGCTCTTTGACATTTTTGTTTCTTTCATCATAGTTAATAATATTGCCGACTTAGGTATTTGTGATATTTTCCTTGAAATTCATTGATGGGCTTGATTATGTTGGGAAATTGATTTTTGTGCTATTTTTGAGTAGGAGGTTGAGTTGGCAGCGTCAGCATCAGTCTGGGAGATTATTGATGGTGTTTGTTGATTTGAGATTTCATCACTTTCCTGATTTCCTAACAACGTTAATATCTGTTGGATTTTTAATTCCTGCTGTTGAAAGTTTGTTTTCTGATTTCCTAACAACGTTAATATCTGTTGGATTTTTAATTCCTGCTGTTGAAAGTTTGTTTGTATTTCATGCTTTAATTCTTCCTCTCTCGCCAGGGAGTGGAGAGTTGTTTCTATATATACTTGCTGCTGTTTAATTTGGTTTTCTTTTTCTTCTATTTTCTCTGTTTGCATTTCTAACGTATATAAGAGCTTTTTTATTTCATCTTGTATAAATTTAATGTTTGATTTTTCCATAGTTATATTCTTTTCTTGCAGTATTGTTTCTACGGTTTCCAATATTCCAAAGTTTTCTTCTATTCTGGATTTAATATAGTTTTGTGCTTTTTCTTTTAGCATTTGCACTTCCTCGTCCTTCATTCTTATGGTATCTTGATTTCTGTTATTTGCTGATAAAGCTCTCTTTTTATTTTGTTTATTTTTTCTTCCATCTCTCCTTTCAAGGTTTCACTATATTCCCTCAAGTGATTTACTTCTTTTTCTTTCTCCATTATTAATTGTTGTAGTTTAAGTGTCAAATTTTTCTCCTTTTCAAGGGCTTCATTTGCTTCAAATATTTCATTTTCTAAATTTGTTTTTACTTTTTCATACTTAATGTTGTTTTCTTTTAACTCTTGGAGGATGTTTTCTCGATATATTGCTGCCTCTATCTTGCATTTTCCATCATGTTTTCGTAGTAATCTGTCCATCATTTCTATCTTCTCCTCAATGCTCATGATTTATTCCATTGCTCTGTCAAAATTTTGTAAATTGTTGCCTTGTATAGGTGGAGGTGGTTTTTTTTATCTCCTTTTGATGACTGACTGTGAAGGTATTTTATACTTTTTGTTAGATCCTCCACTGAGGAGGAGGGGTAAGATCTTGATAACCTTGCTTTGCGATTTCTGAGGCGTTTTGGGGTTAGTGATTGAATATTGGACATATTTAATTCGTTTTCATTTTCTGAGGACATACTCATTTTTAACTGTATAAGCTCAAGCTGAGTACAGAAATAGTGGCCACAGATACTTTTTCTCAGCGTCTGTGCCTATTCTTCTTTTCTTCGAAATGATTATTTAAATAACATTTCAGTTATGATGATGAAATTTGAGAAAACTTTCATAAATTTTTGTGAGATAAATGTTCCTTCAAAATTTTCAGATATGGCTAATCAGGAAATAAAAGATAGGGATCCACTAGGCCCCCTCCATACATCATTGAAAGAAAGGAATATAGAAAGAGGAAAGCAAAAAACAATAGCCTAAACTATTGAAAATAACTAAGACAAATACATTTGGAATAAATGGGTTAGTTTTTGATTAATAAAAGAATTAAAAATAATATAAATAAATGATAGCAAAACTTTAATGTCAAAATAAATTAAATGGGGATATGTTGCGGAAATTTCCTGTGCTACTGAAGACCTTTACGATTAAGTCTGCCAAAAACCTCCCAAAATACTGTATACACTGCTTGTACATTACAAAATAAATATAAGAGATACACACAAAATATACAATATAGGTTAGTAATAAATAATAGATATAAACAATGTTCACACTCTGATAAACACCATTTAAATACCCTAAGATACACAAAGTAGCAATGTGACAATCACAAATTGTTTAGGTTAACACATGAAGTAAAAGAGATAATAGTTATATAAATATAGCAGTATGAAAATGGAAGGCATATACATGACGTAATCAAGTTAAATGCAGATGTAGCAATATGGCCATTTCTCCACCTCCCAAGATGAAAAATGAGAGGCCGGTGGCACAAAGAGAAATGTAGTACTTTTAAGTAGCCAATAAAAACTTTTGTAACAAGGAAAAAGTAAAGCTTAAGTATTGCCTTTATAATGAGAGAGTAGTAAACGGAAAGGAAATCTGCGAAGTAGAAAATTATGAAAACTGGGGACTAACTATGTGGCTATTAATTAATAGTTTAAAAGCAGAAACAATTAAACAGCTTAATTTATAAGAAAGTAGCAAAAGTTAGGCTAAAAAATTGAAAGAACTTGCAAAGTTGCAGTGGGACAAAATAAAAACCTTACTGGATTTAGATTTGAAAAAGAATTAGAATTCTATCTAACTAAATTAGAAAGTGACAAAAGTTAAGCAAAATAGGGATAAATAATAGAAATAAGTACTGGACGTGAAGTGGGACAGTAAAACGACGTGAGGGAAAACTGTCAAGAAAAAACCATGTAAATTGCTTTAATAGTAAAAAAGTGACAAAAGTTAAGGAAAAAGTAGGAGATAGTAAAGACTGGTATAAGTAATGATTAAGGACAGTATAGGTAAGAGAATTAAGCTAATTTAGAAGAAAAACCAGGACTCTAGCTCAAAAAGGAGAAAAAAAATGCAGCAAAATTTATAGGTTGGGGTGGGGGCAAAAAGTGGGGAAGATGAAGGACAATATGTAAAGATAATAAATATAGTCAAAAAGATGGCTGAAATGATAATAGAGAGCACAGAAAACACTTAAAAAGATAGCTGCCCCACGCTGCCTCGACTAGCGGAGCCCCTAATTGAGCTAGAAGGAAGCCGATGGCGGCAAAAAAGGCGGAAGGAAAAGTTTGTTTAGGCGCCTTGCACCCAACTTTAGCGCAAAGAAAAAGCCCTACGCGCAGTAGTTCCCGAGAAAAATGCAATTTTATAGTAAAATTTACAATCATTATTCATCCAAAAACACCAAAAATGGATTCTTGGAATACATAATGGCAGTACTACTACTAACTGTATATCATAATAGTTACAGAACACCACGCTAGTCTCCATAACACCAACAGAATTTTTGTGTTATCAGTCATAGTTCTGTTATAGAATATATTGAGCTAGCCTATATATTGAAAGAATTGTAAAAAGAAACAAAATGGCGACTATTAAACCTTAACTTTATATGTTCAAGTATTATCAAAGATTAACTACTCAGAGCGCCCCATAAGACTCTAAAATAATGATAATCAAAGCTATGTACTGGCTTAATTAAGTTTTTTTTTTTTTTTGAGAAACAAAATGGCGGCTATTCTCTCTATAAAATTGTTTATTTTAGGAATTTGCTAAGTTAGTACGGGCATCATACCCCTTAATACTCAATAATATCTAAGTTTAAGCATTATTTTTAGTTATGAAAAGAACTGGAATGGCTAATATTAATTTTATAATATTGCAATTCCCATTGGAAAATCAATAGAACCTCAATGGGTTACAACGGCCCTCAAAGGGTCAAGCTGATATACTCAATTTTTTGACATGACCCTTAAGACCTAAAGTAAGCCATTAAAGTGTTAAAGTGCCCTTTCAAAAAAGACCCGGTATTAATTAGCTAAGTATAACCAGCTTTATAGCCTAGTGGTTAGGGAGATGAAATCGAAATAAACAGCGGAAAGCCGGAAACTGCCCCCCCAGGATAGGCCCAGAACGAACACGCCAACCCCCCCCCCCCCGCACTAGGCGAGCGCCAGGAACCACACACCGACCCACAGCCAAAAAACACGCCGCCCACAAACACCACAACACCATCCCGAAACCACCAACCCCCCCGAAAAAACACTGCCAATACAAACGCTGCAGAGCCCAAAACCCCGAACAAAACGAGCACCAACGCCCATAACTCCCGCCGAACATCAAGGTCACAACCCCACCCTAAAGCAAAACCGCGACCCCAACACTCAACAAAAGCACCAAGCGCAGGCACGCATCGCACTCAGAATCCCAAGCCCCACGACACCCGCACCGACAATGCCCCCGGAAAAGTCAGCGACCCCGAGACAGCGCTACGCCCCCCCTCCCCCCAAAAAAAAAAGAAAAGAAAAACGCGCGCCTCGGCCACAAATCAATGCACAACCCCCAACGTCCACCCAGCACGAGTGGGAAAACGCAGCATACTCACCCCAAACACAAACCGAAGGGATCAAGACAACCCCCAGCCCCCCCCCAAACATTTCCGAGTTGGGCCTTTTTTTCCGAACACTGGGCTAATATTGATTTAGAAAATACCTGGGTGCCGGAATTTCCTTAATGTTTGCTTTTTAACCAAACATAATTCGTTATTCTGATATGACGTCAGATGGGGCAACTCAGATATAAAGGTAGTGCAGTCAAACCACATAGAATTCATAGATAATACTACAACTAAACACTTCAAAATACAACAGAATCAATGACATTATGCAAGAACCCACCAACCTCTCAAGCGCAAAAGAACAATTTATGTCACTTTTCAAATACATTTTAAAAATACTTAGAGGCATAATTTTTTAATGAAAATACACCGCTAGAAACCCTGGAGTTTAATCTTTCAGAAAAGTATAATAGTTAAGCAATAAAAGTAGAAATAGACAGTCTAAAACTCGAATTAAAAAGTAAATAAAAACGCGTAACGCTATGGGAAAGTCGAGAAAACAAAAAATGTTTCTCCAACTTATCATGAATTTTTTTAAATATATTAAATCTCAACTCAGAAACACACAGGGGGTGGCGGAGCAAAGCTTACACATTTAGGAACACAAATCATATAACAGTTTAACAAAATAATTATGAAAAAGGTTAAAAATAAGCTTAGTTAAAAAGTATCAACAACTCCAAAATCCCCATGTAATTGAATGCGCGAAGGCTAACAAAAAAATCAAAATGTGACATCTTTTAAAACGCTCATAAAATAAACAAAAGATAATCAAAACCATTAAAACATGATAAATTCTGAAAGCTTATACTTTAATTGACCTAAATATTGCAATTGATTACCAGAATGAGAAAGTTTTAAGTAATACAAAAAGTTTCAAAATCATTGTTTACACAATGCTATTCCTATGGGAAAAGGAAAGCTGAAAACTTAAAAACAGTACTTTTTAAAATGCTTCGCAATTAGTTATAACTTGTTAAAAACTTACAAATCTTGAATGTAAAATGAACTACGTACCATAAAATAGCTAAAACAAACAATAGTCTCAGTTATCAAACAGTTTTTGATGTATACTGAGCGTCTCAAAAGTGCCAATAATGCCAATTTTTTGAAAATGTCTCAAAAGCAGTACAAAAGTGAGATGTCTGTTTTTACTTATAAAATACATGATATACCAGGTAGAGAGACATATTATATACCAAAATGTTGGTAATTGCACATAGATAGTGAATTATTTTTATTACATGTATTGTTTGCATGCAGTATTACATGATTTTTAAGCACAGGAAATCAATGCACATTATCGTATCCGAGAGTCATGGAATACAAAAGGTAGAGAAAGTTTAAAAATTCATAACTCCGGAACTGGTGCTTAAAGCAACATAAACTAGATAGCAAATTAAAGATTTTAAAGAGACAAAAAGAATGATGTATAGTATAAGGCTCTAGCTTACCCCATTCTTGATAAATTAATCGATAACTCGGAGCTATTTCTGAACGATGTTACCCATGTCAGAGATCAACAACAACTCCCCATAACATAATAAGAAGTCAATAATATTCAAATATTTTATAGTAATTGCACAGCTGACGAGCTCCCAATAATCTTCCATAATATGCGCACTGTTGCCAGTGGGCTACTTTTTAAAAATTGAGATTTCTTGATTGGCACAACTTCTTGGAAATCGTAAAATTCGACTTATTAAATGGCATATTGATGAAGGCGAAAACAAATGGAATTTTACCATTGCAAAAAAGTGGTGGCAATCATGAAATCTGAATTTTAAAAAAGTAGCCCACTGGCAACACTGAATGTGCGGGCTAATTTGACGCAGGTTTAATACGTTTAGAACCAAAATTTTTTTTAAGTAATGAAACTAAATAAATTCTACATAGAACCCTGAATATATTATTAAAATATATAGAAGTTCAACCCTAGTAGCAAATTGTGTCTGGCCCTTGAATGGCCTCTCATCGAAATCCGATTACACGATAAGTGGCCGATTATCGTATTCTCATCGGACAGGGATGATTTTCATCGGCAATTACTCAGAAATGTCTCATTCGCCTTAGATCAATGTATGATCGCAACCTGATGAATTTTAGAAAAAAATATGATGAATCCCCGAGGAGTACGATTTCATGACGATGAATGTCCGATGACTTTTAGATGAGTTATCAAGCAAATTTTGATGAGAAAGCGATGAATTATAGATTGGTTGGTTGAGTGTATAAATGAAAGCGATTTCAGAATATTTATTTTCAGATTTTGCGAAATATACATACATTAAAATTTTAGGAGTTAGAAATTTAAATATGCTCACTTTTAATTTCTATTAGCTTTACTACAATCATTTGAAACAAAATATTTAAACAAAAATATCCAAATTTTGTTTTATTTTTTGAGGGGGGAGGGGGGCTGAATTAAAGTTCCATATTTTCTTAGTTTATTTCTGAACAAATACTACTCCTTCATTTAAATAATCCTATTAAATTCTATTATTTATCCTCTTCCTAGAGCCTTTTATTTTAAATAAAGTTTGCTTGCTGAACTCAAACTGATTTATTAAAAAAAAAAAGGCTCTAAAAAAGGGATTTTCCAATATTAATACTTAAAAAAGGGATTTTTTAAGTATTAATATTGGACTAACAATTACCACTGTTATTGTTTATCATTTTGTTTGATAGAAATATTTTAAAATAATTTTGTTAATTCTAAATTATTGTTCTGCTTTGATAAGTTTTTGCCCTTTAAATTTTTCATTTTAAAATGTGAAAGGTTATTTCTTTCATTTTATTCGACTTTAAGAGATGAAAAATGCATTGGGCCTTTTTTCTACCAAGGTACATATGAATAATTCAGTAAGTTATACTATTGTATAAACACTCATAACTCACAAGAATGCATATTTTTAAATAAGCATTTTTTGGAGGGGGGGGAGGGTTAAGGTGGGATTCAGGTGTCTAATTAGGTACAATTTAGGTCTGTTCGGAGATCCTTGACAAGAGGCATACAAAAGAAAAAGGCCCTCACACCCTCCTCGTTTAAATAAAGACCATTTTTTATCACACAAACTGTCCCAAACACATACCCATATTTGCCAATAAGCCGTTTTTCCCAAAAATAAATACTTTGAACCAGAAAATTTAATTAAATGTGTCTTGCCTCTATGTGGTAGAGATTTGAAATATACTTTATTTCATTAAATAAAATTTCTGGTTTAAAGTTTTTTTCTTCTTTCATTACGTGGGAAGGTGGTAATAAGTATGCTTATATTTTTTTTTCTTAAATATTTCATAATTCATATCTGTAAAGTATAAAAAATAAAACTCTTGAAGAAGCAAACCGTAATAACAGATTATATTTCTAAAACAAATGTATGAATTAGGTTCAGCTTTGCAAGTCCCATTTTTAATTCAAATCCATTTCATTTAACCCCTTGAGAAAGTGATTGTGTTCCTGTAATGTTAAATTCACACCGGATCTTTGAAAATTTTTGTTTCAAAATAAGGAAAAGCAATTTTACAAGTTTTTTCCATCAAAGTTACAAAAATAAAATTTATTTAAAAGTTTCCGGTGCAAATCTTGATTAAACTTAGGTGAGATAAAATATATCCCATCGCCTCTCAAGGGGTTAATATTCACAACTTTCACGTCTACGGTTAATTTCTTTTCTATTAGTACTACCTAGATGTTTAAGGAAAAATCTTATGTCACGCTGATACTTCAAGACTGTATTGTCTGTGAAAACTTCTGTAAAGTAGGTCTTTCCCCCTCTGAAATATTTGTATCTTTAATATGATTTAAGAAAAATAGATAGAAAAACTATTTTAATTAATATTTTAATAATTATTGATCAATCTAATTGTCCAATTTATTTGAAAATAACTTTTTGAGCCTTTCTGATAATTTTTTTCCCAAAACACTGCTGCAATGATTTTTTTCATTCAAAAAATTTAAATAAATTTATATTCATTATGGAATTGGGCTTCATTAGCACAGGATCAACATTCTCTGGAAGTGTAGGAAAAAAAATGTTCAACACCTAAACTTACGCATCCAGATGCATAGGTCACAATAGTTGAATGCGAACAAATCCACACAACGTGGAATAAGGAAAGGCTTTAATGCTCGTGATATTATTTAAAATGTTTAACTGTTTTTGTTTATTAATCCATAAATTTCATGACTGAAACAAAATTTAAAATACTACTGTAGTAGTTATACAGTCAAACCTCGTTAACATAAATTTCAAGGCAAATTAAAAGTTTTTCCCTCATGTTATCATCAATAGTTTATATTATTAGTAACAAAATCGTTGTATTAATTTTGACAGGCATTGTAGGAACAATTCATATTAAAAGTATACCAGGTTAATTCTGTACATGTTAATGAGGTTTGAATGTACTTTTTGTTGTTTAATAGCAACATCCATCTCCTGTTAGTTTCTGTTTCATAGCTGCCAACTTGTACGTATTTTTCTTACCACTAAAATTTTATAGAATTTTTTTATTTATTTAAACGTTAAAATTGCTTGAATTGCGGTGATTAAATTAACTAAAATTTTCTGTTACATTTTAGTGGTATGAAAAATCCGTACAAGTTGGCAGCTATGCTGTTTAGATATTAGGGCAGATGACTGAAAAAATACATTATCTTAATTAATTTTTTTTTTCAGTTTTATATCTCTATGCCTACATAAAACATCACATTAATGTTAGCTATTTTATCTTATTGTTTCTAAACTTGAAGTGTTGTTTTAAGAATCTACATATACTATCTGCATTTTTTAATTACTACATTAATAAAATACCCCAATTTCTAGCGCATACTCTGCTGATCAAACAAACATGTTTAGATCCAGAAATGTTAATAAATAAGATTTATCTTATTTCTATTTTCTACATATTATGCAACATATTTAAAGAAACTTTCTTGATGTAAAATTTATTGGATCGGCTGCAAACTATGTACATCTGAAATTAGAGTACACAAAAAGTACTTAAATTCTGTTCAATTAACTTGCTCATTTCATATAAATGTACTATTTGAAAGTTTTATTAAGGTTAAACAATGGCAGAAAAAAAAATTGTTGCTTCTTCCCGTAACTTTTCATAGAAATCTAAACACAAATCTTCTAAGTTAAATAAGTTTCTGAAGCAATTTATTGTCACAGAATGATTCAAACGTGGCTGTGTACATTCACATCCCATAAAAAAGTAGAAGTAATAAAATATTTATTGAATATTCATGCATAAGAATTAAATGAGGACGTCAGTTTCAAAACTTGTCTTATCTAAAAGTTAAAAAATCGAGTTTTCTCTGTCATTCTATTCTACTGGTACTGGTGGACATGAATTGAGAAAACAATACAATCTGCAAAACACTAGCTTTACTGTGTATTTCTGGCATTGTAAAATCTTGGTTTAGAATGAAGACCAATGGACGTGATCAGAGGTTTTTCACGATTTCTGAAAATTTGATTTTCTGGATAAGGCGAATTTTGAAACTCATGTCCTCAAATATAGCTAATAATTTCAAAAGCAAACTTTAATTAACTCTGATATAAATTTAAGATTTATTTATTTTTAAATAACACATAATATAACATACACATCAAAAGAAATTCAAGGTAAGTTTAAATATATAAGTGCATCAATTACACTGTTTATAATTAATGCTCCAACAGGAACAAACAAAAACTAATGCATTTAAAATAACTTCGGAAAAAAAAATCGCAAGGGAAGATTGATCTGTATTTTCCATTTCAAGTCAGTCATCTGGGTAATTACATGAAGTATCTTGTTTTAGAAGTGTTCTAGCCAAATTATCAGGACGGAATGCCATCTTTTCTTAAATGTAGCTAACAAAACTGCTGACAATATTTCATTTTCTGCAGTGTAGAGAGGGGATATCATGAATATCATCAGATGTAAAATGCAGTTCACAAAGCTAGACAAAAAGAGAAAAAAATAGTACATTTTTGTGCATAATCATGTGTTGTGTATATACATATAAAACTGTGGTTTATTTCAGTAAGCTTTATTTAGTACCCTTGTATTTTATTTCAATGAGAGATATATGGGGTCATTCAAAAAAGTCCATTTTGAAATTTTTAAGAAAGAAAAAATATCTTTTGAAAAGTATTGAATACTTATTCAAAAAAGAAACTGAAGGTGAATTTGGGATTTTGGCCCCAGCTTAGTATTTTTTTTTTTTTTTAAATCTTGGAATTTTTGGGTCTGCACAATTTGAAATAACAGCAAAATTGTAAAAATTTTAAGCCAAGATAGAATTTGTTAAGGCCAAACCTGAAAATTTTAGTCTGTGCAGACCTTTAATGTCTACTGTTATTTCAGTTAATTTTTCTATATACAAGTTAAAATTAACAAACATAAAACTTTCCAAATAGGAACCGGCAAATTTGCAAAGAAAAAAAAATTAAGACTTCATATACAAAATTACACTTTTTTTCTATAAACAGTTTCAGTGTTTAAATAACCATTTTACAAAGGGCCAATTTTGGAGATTTTCTTCAGATTGAAACCTGGTACTTATCAAGTATACCCTACAGATTTCACCCAAAATCTTATTTCAAAAAACGAAAACCAGCTTTTTGCTATGAAGAAAAGGTGGTTTTATGATTTCATGGAATCCTCTATAATTTTCTTTAAAGGCAGGATACCATTCATTGAGCCGAAAAAGTAGGTCAATTTCATCCTCCCCCCCCCCCCCCCATAGAAAGAATAAAGTACCACAAAAACTGAATTTAACCAGTTATTATTCATAGTTTGTAGTATAACAGATATTTTTTATTATACAACAACCCCAGTAGCAGAAAATTCTCCATGTGCCTGTGACAGATACTTCAGGGACAAAAAATAATCTGCAGGTAAAATATTTTTACAATTGAAGCGTTAATTAATCAAACAATAACTTACATGTAACGTTTTTAGACATTTTAAAATATTTTATTAATAACAATATTAACTTTTTGTATTAAGTAATAAAGAAAGAGCTAAACATAATACTATGAAGCAAAATAAAGGTCTGACGAAGAAGAATCTGCAAAAGAGAAAAGAAAATCTGCGAAGCTCGTCTCCTGTTTCGAACATTCTGCTACCGGGACAACAACTATTAAAACTGATGGCAATATTGTCAGTTGCATATACAACATTTTTAGCATGACATGTAAAATACAGTTTAAATGGATCACCCAATCATGTTTTTCTTTTTGGAAATAGCAGAATATTTTGTGGGCCCATCAGCCTTTTACATATGTAATTATAATATATTCTTTGAGCTACACCGAAGTTAAGAGATAAAAGTTTTCAGAAAAAAGATGACACTTTTTTTCTGAAAACAATTTCGCCCCCCCCTCCCCCCCCCCCCAAAAAAAAAAATTAAATTTCAATGAACTGCTGTAAAATTTGTAAAATGTTTACACCACCATCGTTATTTTATGTCACACAGACCTTTCGATTTGAGACAGACTGCACGCAGATTGAAGAGAAAATTTACCATTTTGGCTTTATTTTCAGTCACACAGATAATTTTACAACATCTGTTTATTCCATGTCCAAGGTGCATAAAACCAAGCAAAACAAAAAAAAAACAAAAAAAAAAAAAAAACAAAAAAAAAAAAAAAAAAAAAAATACAATTTTGTATAATTTTTATTCTTGGAAACCTGAGGAGAAAAAAAAAAGCCAAATTTTCACAATTGGGGGGGGGGGGGGGAGGAGTTTCCAATTTCGAAATTATTTATGTTTCCACAGACATGAGGAAGAAGAGGGGAAAAAAAGGGAGGGGTGAAAAAAATAACAACAATTTAAAAAACAATTCATAAGCATTCAACGTTTATCTTTAAAAATCACACCTTTCAAAACTGCAAGTTTATGTAGTTAAAAAAATTTTTCATTACAACACGTTAATTTGGCATGGGCCCGATTAATGAAAATTCATCCTTTTGATTGACACTTGGATAAAAAACATGAAATGGTCCTTAAAAATAGACTTCTACACGGTTTTCTTGATGTGTAATCATAATTATATTTATTAAACCATTTGAAAATTTTAAATGATAAAAAGAGTAGGCATATAAATTTTTAAATACATTATTTTTTTTATCTTTTCTACTTTTTAGTGTTTAAATATTTTGTTGTTGCAGATTGACAGTCAGTTGGCATATTTTCGAAGAAATGATTTGACACATTATCTTCATTGTTTTTGTACTCATAAACAATTATAACTACACTTCTTCTAAACTGTTTACTCAATGTGTAATCATAATTATATTAATATTAAACTATTTGAAAATTTGAAATGATAAAAAAGTAATATTTTTAAATACATTTTTTATTTATTTATATTTTCTACTTTTTAGTGCTTAAAATATTTTGTTACTGCAGATTCACAGTCAGTTGGCATATTTCGGCAGAAATCATTTGACACGTTATCTTCGTTGTTTTTGTACTCATAAATAATTACAAAAATTATTTGGCAATTTATCAACATTTTCAAAATCACTTTGTGGCAACCTTTATTTACATTTTAAAAACATTCACAGATTGAAATATCTTTATAAAATAGTTATCAATGTATCAAACGCACAAACAATTATTTGTTTTATATTGATACCATTTAATATACACATTAAAAAACTATTAGTTTAATTTATGCATAAATAAAACATAACAATTAGTACAATATATATATATATATATATATATATATATATATATATATATAATAAGAAATAAGCCATATATAGTTAGACATTTTTTATTGGTCGCAATTTCACTTTCACAACAGTTTATAATATTTGCCAAGAAATCACACTTTCTTAATCTTAACTCGGTCATGACTGAGTTATGTCATAGCCCCTATAATAAAGAAGTATTTGTTACATTAGTGTATAACTTAACATACTCTTTGAAGTAGCAAGAGACGTCAAGTTACGTCTGGTAACTCAAAAACATTAACGTTTAACATGGATCAGTTTATACCAACCAAAACACGAATTTTCCGCTTAAAATCAATACGAATCCAACAACAAAAAAATTCTACAAACTGAAGAGAAAGGAAAGTAATACATATTTTAATACAATTATGGAAAAAAGTCTATAATTAAATGTTTCATATAAATACTGTCTTTTTTGCTTTGAACAGTTTGAACACATACAAATTTATTAATATTTAAATACAGTAGAACCTCGATCCATCGTTTTTCAAGGTGTGTGTGGAAAAAACGATAAATGCAGGAAAACAATGAATGTGGTTTAACGTCAAAACACGAAAAAAAAAAAAAAAAACGTTTAAGTATTACTTACTAATACATGCAATGTATACAGTATATTAATAAATACTAATTTGTTACAGACCAAACTGTAAAATAAATAAATCAAAGTTGTAGAAAATGGATATTTATTCTAAAAATGAGTAATTTTATAGTCAGTTTTTCGTTCATTTTTTAAATTAAACAACAAATTTTCAGGATGTACAACATATTTCTGGTCATTTTCTGTAATTTCATGTACATATAAAAAAGTTCGTATAGTTTCAAATGCCGTAATTAAATCAGACAGACTTTGCGCTGGTGTAGGCTTAGCTTCATCGGCATGAACATTATCCTCTGCTTCTTCGCCATTATTTTCATTTTTTGCATCATCACACATTTCTTCTATGCTTAGGACACCACATGTCGCAACATCTCGATCAATAGAAATATATCGTTAAATTTTCTAACAGAGACATCCTCTTTTACACGCAACCACTCTTCATTTGCATTATCGTCAGCATATTCATTATTTTCTTTCCCTTCTGTTGAGCATTCTTCATGAGTTTTTCGCAAAAAAACTGCATGTCACGAAACACTTCTGGATGGAATGAAGAAGTTACTCCATGCCAAGCTGAAAGTACAAAATGAATAGCCTGCAGAAGCTCTATTTTTGTAGTACGTTCTTTTGCTTATTCCATGAAACAAAGATATTTCACTAGCTTTCTCCTGTAAAATTGCTTAAAACAATTGATTATTCTGGCATCAAGAAGATGTACGACCTCTTGATAATCTCTGCCCCCCCCCCTCCCCCCCCCGAAACAGCTCAAATGAGTTATTTTAGGATAAAAGAAGTAATTCCAGTTTGTATGTCATATGGATCCGCTTGACCTTCAATTTCATTTCGGTGGGGAGAAAAATTTTACAACGATGAATGCGGGAAAAAGATTTCTTGACGAACGATGAATGCAGGTTTCGTTAATATTATTTAAGTATAATTTGTTCAGGGACCATAGAAGTAAAACGATCAATGTGGGAAAACGATGGATGCTGGAACGATAGATCGGGGGTTTCACTGTATAGTATAGATGCTGCTTAATGTGATTACTTCGGGACCACAAGTTTTTGATAACAATATACAGGGTTTTAAAACACCCAGCACACTGGTCTAAAACTCGGGGTTTTCTTAAAAAAAAAAAAAGGGTGGGGGGGGGGGACTTTATTGAGTTTTTTTGCAGAACACTTTAAACTTCTACATAATACATATACATTTATCAGTGAAACCTGGGTATAATTTTGCATTAATTAAGTATGATTTAGCAAAATATATATATAAAAAATTAAGTTAATTTAAAAAGTACATTTGTATCTCATGGGACTGGTTTGCTGCATTAAGAATATATTGAACCAACTACAACTGAATTTTTTTATATAATTCTTAATATAATTCAAAATATTTTTCACACAAAGCGATGCTTTTAGCATGATGCGTTAGGTCGAGACATGATGATTTTGAAAACACTAACAGGCTGATATTACACATAATCACATTAAGCAGAATCTACTGCAAAAAGTAGTTTCTTTAGCATAAACATAATTATAATTACCGTTAAACAGATTTCTCTAAAAAGTCACGCTGCAAGGGGAACACTGTTTGCATTCTCAGAGTGGACTCTCAGGAATTCTAGGTATATCCTAAGGATTAAAAAAAAAAAAAAAGTAATTGAAATGTAAAAAAAATATTGGATTTCATTAAAGTACTGATACACAGAAACAAGTTGGAAATTGCACGTCAAACGTAGCTAATGAGGTGCGTTCGTACTATAGCTAGTTTTATAAATATTTTTTGCACCGCACATTGTACTCACTGAATGTATATTTTAGTACGGTTCAATAAGTGCATATCCATTTCATCCTGTTGGCTGTAACATCATTAAAATGCACTCCCCCCCCCCCCCCCATTGGCCGTAATGTAATGGAAAACTTTAGACTATCCCTGTCATTAAACTATAGATCTGATTTTCATAAAATTTGAAATGACTCCACAAAATATTGCAATAATTATATATTTAAAATTTCAGAACATTCGGTTGGGTAGTTTTTCCTCAGTTATATGCAGAGTGACAGACAGACAGACGTACTGACTGAATGACAACTATAGCTACATATTTATATAATTACGAATGCACCTAAAAAGGAATTTTGGTAATGTAAAAATAGTATTGACTATGGGCTTATTTGTCAGGGCATAAAGCCCGGCGGCCCTACTACTAACTACTTTATGCACCCAGGGGTCCTTACTGCTTTTTTTTATTCACCCTTTTATTTAATTTAATCAAAAAATACATCAATCAGCTGCAAAAAAAATCTGAATTTCACTAATTGGCCGAAGGAGAAAAAAACCCAGATAAATTCATCGAATAGGGAAGGGAAATGCAAAATTTGTTAATTGATTGTAAAGAGGGGGGAAAAAATCAAGAAATATGTCAACTCCACACAAGAAAAAAACTGCGAAATCTTTTAATTGTGATCGATTAATGGGAAAAAATATCAAATTGTCTACTCATCTCAGAAAAAAAACATGCAATTTTTCAATTCAACAGAGGAAAAACAGAGTAAATTTTGTCAATCAATCGTAAAATGAAATGGCAGGATTTATCAATCGTCGCAAAAATTTTATAACCGCTGAAGACAGGGCTTGAAATTCAATTTTTAGGGTTTCGTTCATCTGATGAAACCCTATTCGTCTCGCTCTTCTGTCAGTCTGTCACAGAGCCCGTTCTAGTCTTTTCTGCGAACCATTCACAAAATTTGAACTTTTCCATGCCCTATGATGAAATTTGCATCCGCCCCCCCATGACCCTTCGATGAAATTCACGATTTTTCAGCAGCCATTCGACGAAATTTGAGTTTTCGTGATCCTTCGAAGAAATTGGAGTTTTCGTGATCCTTCGAAGAAATTGGAGTTTTCGCGATCCTTCGAAGAAATTGGAGTTTTCGCGATCCTTCGAAGAAATTGGAGTTTTCGCGATCCTTCGAAGAAATTGGAGTTTTCGCGATCCTTCGAAAAAATTGGAGTTTTCGCGAACCTTCGAAGAAATTGAGTTTTCGCAATCCTTCCAAGAAATTGGAGTTTTTGTGATCCTACGAAGAAATTGAGTTTTCGCGATCCTTCAAAGAAATTGGAGTTTTCACGATCCTTCGAAGAAATTGGAGTTTTCACGATCCTTCGAAGAAATTGGAGTTTTCACGATCCTTCGAAGAAATTGGAGTTTTCACGATCCTTCGAAGAAATGAGAGTTTTCACGATCCTTCAAAGAAATGAGAGTTTTCACGATCCTTCGAAGAAATTGGAGTTTTCACGATCCTTCGAAGAAATTGGAGTTTTCACGATCCTTCGAAGAAATGAGAGTTTTCACGATCCTTCGAAGAAATGAGAGTTTTCATGATCCTTCGAAGAAATGAGATTCGAAGAAATGCGAGTTTTCACGATCCTTCGAAGAAATTCGAGTTTTCACGATCCTTCGAAGAAATGCGAGTTTTCACGATCCTTCGAAGAAATGCGAGTTTTCACGATCCTTCGAAGAAATGCGAGTTTTCACGATCCTTTGAAGAAATGCGAGTTTTCACGATCCTTCGAAGAAATGCGAGTTTTCACGATCCTTCGAAGAAATGCGAGTTTTCACGATCCTTAGAAGAAATGCGAATTTTCACGATCCTTCGAAGAAATGAGAGTTTTCATGATCCTTCGAAGAAATGCAAGTTTTAATGATCCTTCGAAGAAATGAGAGTTTTCACGATCCTTGGAAGAAATGAGAGTTTTCACAATGCTTCGAAGAAATTGGAGTTTTCGCGAACCTTCGAAGAAATTGAGTTTTCGCAATCCTTCCAAGAAATTGGAGTTTTCGTGATCCTACGAAGAAATTGAGTTTTCACGATCCTTCGACGAAATTGAGTTTTTGTGATCCTTCGAAGAAATTTGAGTTCTCGCGATCCTTCGACGAAATTCGAGTTTTTAGCGATCCTTTGACGAAATTTACGCTTCTTTCGCGATCTCTTGACAAAATTAGCGCCATTTTTCGTGATTTTTTGATGAAATTTGAGTTTTTTTTTTTTTTTTTTTTTTTTTTTTTTTTTTTTTTTTTTTTACAAAATCCTGCATTTGACCGGTTCCTTCCATATTTTTAGTCGCCAGTCTTTCAAGTTTAATCGCTGGGTGGCGAGTGCTTATTTTCATCTTTACGACAAAACCCTTTTGATTTTCATAAAATAAAAATAAAATTATATACAGTCGACTCTGTGAAATCTGCACACTTAGGGACAGAGGGTTTTGCGGATTACACATTTTTGCAGATTATAGATCATCCATTTGTTTACATTTTACTTTTTAGAGTCTGGCAATAAATTAGAAACAACTGCACACAAATTATAATTACAATGTAAAAGAAAAACATAATGCATTATTATTTTACTAATTGTATTAATTTTTTTAAACGTTGACACAACATAATGGTAATTTCAGTTTTGCTTTGTTGTCAATAATTTTTTTCTGTAGTCTATGAACAATCATTACTTTTTGCTCTGAGATAAAATTTTGTTGCCCTGAGAAATTTAAACATTTATGTCCAATTTATATTTAAATATTTATTCATTGGAGAACTGATAACTTATGAAAAAAAAAATACCAAATTTAACTTTATCTAAGAGTTTAACTGTTAATGGAATTTTCATTGTTTACATTCCAACATGTAGTCCGGATAATAGACATTGGCGGATTATACATCAGCGGATTTCACAGAGTTGACTGTATTTAATAGTTCACTTATATATTATATTAAAAAAAAAGAAAAAAAAAGAAAAAAAAGTTGCCAAACAATGTGATTTAAGACCATAAAGTTCATAAGTGTAATATGGTCACATTTGTTACATGTTTATCATTTTTGGACCACAGTCAAATATCTTGTCTGTGCATTCTAATTATAGAAGATTGCTAAGAAAGTATGGCAACAACCAATCAAGACTGCAGTGAAGATAACCAAACTATGGCTGTCAGAATGATTGGTACAAAATTGCATTTTTTTTTTTTTTTTTTGCTTATTTCTACTATTATATATATATCTCCCAATCTTTATGTTTCGAGCTAAATTTGCTGTGTCAGAACTGATTAATAAAAAGTCACTGGTCTCAAGGACTCAAACATTAGAATTTACTGGTCCACAACATAAAATTCTATTAAGCACCTTTAACCCTTTGAGCCCTCTACCCTCCCCAGAATATAAACCAAACTCACTTTTCAGTTATCCAAAATTTTCAGCATTAATAAAATGTGAAATTTTAATTTGTTAAAAATAAAATTAAATTGTGATTTGCGATCCCCAGAATATAAACCAAACTCACTTTTCAGTTATCCAAAATTTTCAGCATTAATAAAATGTGAAATTTTAATTTGTTAAAAATAAAATAAAATTGTGATTTGCGATCGGGAGGGCAGAAAAGTTACTGGTTCTGCGGACAACTAAATTTTTCAAATTAGGGGCTGCCCACAACTTATGTCATGCTTGGAGTAGGGTTCGTGAAATTGTGACAAGGGGATGGGAGGGGGTAAGAAGAAATGTGACATCACACATTTTGGTTAAAATAAAAGCATTAAAAATCAGCAGATTAAATTTTGAAGTTATTTTGAAATTAAAATCAGGGGTCGATCCATGCAAAATTTGGGGCCTATTTAGGGCCCTTTCACAAAAATCTATTTAATAAAATAGACCCCTTCACAAAATTCCTTTTAATAAACAGGCCCCTTTCATAACATTCTTTTTCATAAAAACTGTTTTAAAATGTGTAATTTGTAAATAAAACCAGATCACGAAAAACAAAAAATTTAGCAAGGGGATTTAAAGAAGTTTTTGTTTATAAATTCTTGGTTCGAATGAGTAACTGGATTTCCACTTTCGTTACAAAATGCTATTTTTCACAAAAATATTATAACATTCAAAAAATAACTTACTTTTCACAAAATGGGCCCCAAGAATAAAAACCTGCATCGATCCTTGAAAGTATTTTATACTAATAAAGTAAGGATAGTATTGAGTTGACTCTAAGCCGCTTTTTAGCAGGGCGCAGCGCTAGGCGGCCCTTTTTTTCTTTTTTGTGCCCGGCAGCTCTTTTAAACCCTCCCGATACGCCCAGCTGCCCTTTTCAACATTTCCCTTTCCCAGCTGCCCTTTTCATTGATCCCGAAAAAATATCACAAATTCTAGGCTCTCTAAACAAACCAGTTCAAAATATTTTTGTGAACAAGGTTTAAGTGTCCCTTTTTTGAAAAAAAAAAATGTGCCTTTTTTTAGAACAATGTTTCCTTTTTGAAGAAATGTACCCTTTTTTAGATAGTGTTCCCCTTTTTTTAGAATAGTGTTCCCTTTTTGAAAAATTACTGCCCGGCGGCCCTTTTTTTCTAGAGTCAACACTAAAGGATAAGATTTAAAGCCAAATATATTAAATTCCATTTCAAATTCCAAAATACTACTGTTTTCAAATGCTCTTTCATATTAATATTTTATGACTATTGCATATTAATTTATGTTTATTGTCGTAAACCTTAATATTATTTCATACAAAATAAATACACAAATCATATTTTATAGTTATGCTCACAAATGTCGTGAAAACAAATAGTTAAAGTTAATATGAAAGTTTAATTATAAAGTTAAAATTTTAAATATGATCTATAAAGCAGTGCTTTGTTTCTGAACTGCAAGTATATGTTATGTAATATAGCATGACATGCGACAAGAGGGGAGGGCAAGAGGTAAGGTGAAGTGTGACAAAGGGAGGGGGGGAAGGGGCCAAAAAGTGTGACATCATTTATGGACTGTCCCTTAGTGGTCAGGTTGAATTTTCAGTGGTCTCGGACCAGCAGAACACCAAGGATTCTGAATGTTGATTTGTAAATATAGAACGAATATTTATGTGGAGCAATATTAATTTATAAACTGCCTAATTTAGAAGACAATGAGTTACTTATAGTTTCATTAGAAAGAATATTTTCTGGTTTTCATTTAATTTAGTTTAAAAAGGTTAGGCAATAAAAATACAGGCATGCTAACCAGGGTTGCTGGCTTTTAGCCAGGCCAAAAAAAGCCAGCCGGCTTTTTTTGGTTTTAACCACTTAAAAAAAGCCGGCTTTTATTGAATAAAGCCAGTTTTTATTTTTTAAAGTTGGTTTACAGTAAATTTGTTTTAAATTTGGATCAATTAATTTTTAATACACTTATAAATATTTTCTATTAAAAAAAATTATAGATTTCTATTAAATTTTATCAAATAAATAAGTCTTCTTAAAATCAAATAAATAACTTCTAGAAGGCAACTGTGAACGCATTATGTCTGAAAAAGAAAATATATATACATAAACATTGAAAAGGATATAAGTTAGGCTCTAAACTGGTGTTTTGAAATACTATATTATATATAGTGTTGACTCTAAGCCGCTTTAGCAGGGCGCAACACCCGGCGGCCCTTTTTATTTCCTTTTTGTGCCCGGCGGCTCTTTTAAACCCTTCAGATGCGCCCGACTGCCCTTTTTAACACTTCCAATGCACCCCATGGTAATTCAATTGATACCGGAAAAATATCGCAAATTCTAGGGACTCTAAACAAACCAGTTCAAAATATGTTTTATGAACAAGGTACAAGTGTGCCCTTTTCGAAAAAAATGTGCCCTTATTTTATAATAGTGTTCCCTTTTTGAAAAAAATGCACCCTTTTTTAGAACAGCATTTCCTTCTTGAAAAATGTACCCTTTTTTTTGGAATAGTGTTCCCTTTTTGAAAAATTCACGCCCGGCGGTCCTTTTTTTCTAGCGTCAACACTAATATAGCTCCACATGTACTACATATTTTAAAGATTATATTTAATTAAAACTGTTCTTAACAAGCGCAAGTTCAACAAGCACAAAATGTTTTGACACATTTAAAAATTCATTTTTTAACGGAAAGGTGTAAAATTCGAAAACCTGACCATGAAGCGATTTGGAATCTAACTGTGTTTTCCATTTTTTGATCCATCAATTACCTATTGAGTTATAAGAGATTTTGATCACGTGACAAACATGTTTTTTCACCCTTTTCTGAGTGGTTTCTTCTTTCGTGCAGAAATTCGATTCAAAATGCTCACTTTGACACTATTTTCTGAAAAATGTATTGCATTTGCAAAAAAAACAGAAAAACAGCACAATTACACAGCTTCTGAACAACAACATCTGCTAGTTTCATGCATTTTTGAACAAAAATAAATTAAAACTTATGTCAGAAAGTTGCCCTTTTGGATTTAAAAGCCTTAATGACAAAATGTAGCACATCAAAATGGAAACATTCTTATGTGTCCATATGGAGAGATTAAGTTATAAATGTTAAAAGAGAAATTAGAAAAGATGTTTCATTTGAGGAGAGTGGTGCATAAGTGTATAAAAAATAGAGTATTTAAAACAAGAAAAAAAAATTCTCCAAATAAAATTTTGAAAAGCTTGTTGCTAAGCATATTCATGCATATGCTATTCATAATGTTTTTAATAGTGAGAAATGGTGGTGTTTTTATTAATATGACTATGTATAATTTCAAATGTTGCTAGAAATAAAATAAGACTTGTATATTAATAGCTCTTAAAATTAAGTAATGAAACATATAACAAAGTAACCATTGTCCTCTTTAATTTTATAAAGCAGTAAAAATGAAAAAATTGGCAGTTGGTATGGCCCTTTTAAAATTTAGCTGATATTTAGCTCTTAAAATTAAGTAATAAAACATATAACTAAGTAACCATTGTCCTCTTTAATTTTATAAAGCAGTAAAAATGAAAAAATTGGCAGTTGGTATGGCCCTTTTAAAATTTAGTTGACATATTTGCAATTCAGAATACAAACCACAAGCAAAATCATCTAAGTTTTATTCCAGTATTAATGTCCTCATTATTGAAAAATTGGGTTACTTATTAAACTGTAAATCAATTAAATGTCATTAAAACTAATTAAAAACACTTTAAAATGCAGTGGTGGAAAATTGGCGCAGAGGAGGATCCTATTGACACCACTAATATTTTATGGTATTCTTCATCTTAATAAAAACTGTCATTAGATAAGATGAAAAATTCTACTAAAATTTAGTGGTGTCAATAGGCTCCTCCTCTGCGCCAATTTTCCACCACTGAAAATGTGTAGTTTATAATTACAATGCTTTATTGTATAAGAGCCAATTATGGCCAAAAAAAGCCAATTTTGGCCAAAAAAAGCCGGTTAAAACCAATAAAAGCCACTGGCCTGGCTTTTTTTAATTTTAGCCGGCTTTTTTGCAACCCTGATGCTAACATTTGCATTCAAATTCTTCAGTAAAAAATATATTTTGTTCTGTGTATAAAAATTCCCTTGATAGTGAATGTTTGTTTTTTGTGAAAAGCAAATTGTTTCTGTTTTCAATTAGTTGACTGTCAATTTTGGTGTAAATAGAAAGAAAAAGATTGTGTTCTTTTTAGGTGCAATATATTTTAGTTTCCAATTTATATTAAATCTCAAAATATTTATAATCAGCAATAAGTATTTGACTATTTTGCAGCGTTCGAAATCCTTGGTGGTCCGCTGGTCCGAGACCACTAAAAATTCAATTGGACCACTAATTTAAAAAATTTAGGGGTCCGAAGGACCAGTAACTAACAGTAACTTTTTCCCCTTTCTGACAGGTAAACGTAAATTTTCCCATCCCTGAGAAAACTGCAACCAAACATTACAATAAGCATAAAATTTGCATAAAAACTTAGTTAAAATAAATAGACGGAAATAAAAAACATAATAATTTCAGTTTTTGTTTATGTACTATTTAATTTTTAGCAAAATATAATTTTACATTTTATTATGCCGAAAATTTTGGGTAACTGAAAGGAAGTTTAATTTATATTCTCGGAGGAGGAGAGGGGGGGGGGGTGTCACTCAAAGGGTTAAGGTACTTATATAATTTTATGTAGCGGGCCAGTGACGATGTCTGCGGACCAGTAAACTCTGATGTTTACTGTTCCTTGTGATCAGTGATTTTTTTTAAATCAATTCTACCGCTGAAAATAGTCAGGGTTGCAAAATCGCTAAAAAAATGTCGGTCATAACAAAAAAGATGACAGACGATCAAGGGAGAATATGCAAGGGATATACAAAAACTCATTCAATTTCATTATAAAAATTAACATAAGGTTAACAGATAATAAGATTAAAAATTCAAAACAATATTCTTGTATTTAATAACATTTGTTATAATACTTGTCCCCAAGCAGCATTAGCGATAAATACAAAATATTATTTTGTCTTCAAAAACATCGGTAAATTAGAAAAATTTTGGTTAAAAAAAAAAAAAAAAAGATCTATTCAATCTATCTTTTAACATGCTTTTACAAACAAAATATCAAAGTTCTCCAAATGTTATTTATGAAAAAGGAGAGAGAGAGAGATGGAGGAGGGGGGGGGGGGGAGAAATTTGTAAAAAGCAAATAGTATAAAATTTTGTAATGATAATGATTCTGAGATTCATATAAATATTAAAATTGATCTAAGCCCAATAAAAAACAATGATGTTTT
Organism: Maratus speciosus; assembly: GCA_963932465.1. Lineage (NCBI taxonomy): Eukaryota > Metazoa > Arthropoda > Arachnida > Araneae > Salticidae > Maratus > Maratus speciosus. Next base: position 470,506,094 of record OZ010796.1, read on the forward strand.
CAAAACAAAATACCAAAATTTTCCAAACGTTATTTCTAAAAAAAGAGAGGGGAAAGGGAATTTGTAAAAAGCAAATAGTAATAAAATAAACAAAAAATTTTGTGCATGCATGTGCAGTAAGTAAAAAATACTGCATGTATGAGCACTGCATGCCCATAAAGCAAAAATTCAAAACAATATTCTTGTATTTAATAACATTTGTTAATGCTTGTCCCCACGCAGCATTAGCGATAAATACAAAATATTATTTTGTCTTCAAAAACATTGGTAAATTAGAAAAATTTTGGTTAAAAAAAAAAAAAAAATCTATGCAGTATGTCTTTTAACATTCCGATGAAGCAAGTAACTTTTTTCCCTCTCTGACAGGTAAACTTAAATTACCCCATCCCTGACAAAAACCGCAACCAAACATTACAATAAGCATAAAAACTTAGTTAGTTAAAATAAGCAAACGAAAATAAAATACATAATTAATAAGTTCAGTTTTTGATAATGTACTACTTATTTAATTTTTAGCAAATTATAATTTTACATTTTATTATGCCGAAAATTTTGGGTAACTGAAAGGAAGTTTGGTTTATATTCTCGGAGGAGGAGAGGGGGGGGGGTGTCACTCAAAGGGTTAAAAGTACTTAATATAAGTTTATGTAGAGGGCCAGTGACGATGTCTGTGGACCAGTAAACTCTGATGTTTACTGGTCCTTGGGACCAGTGACTTTTTTTTAATCATTTCTACCGCTGTTTTGATATTTGCGACCCTGCAAAAATTTATTTTTTATCATAAGCGATAAAAATAAGAGTATTTTATGAACTTTTTTGTATTTTAATATCACCCCCCCCCCCTCTGCCTGTTTTTTTTTTTCTTTTTAAATATCCCAGCAGTAGGGGTTGTTTTGTGTGTTAATAAACGAAAGCGTTAAAAGATGTTTTTTGTTTAGTATCCTTAAATCTTGACTGAATGATACTAAAGCATTTTGGATTTTGGCTGCCAGACTGCTTGGTTTCAGAAACAAAATACTACTACATACTAGGGTGTAAAAAAATCATGATTTTTTGGAACAGATGTCATATTCGCCCCATATTGGTGCGATTTTTTTCTGTCGCCAATATCATATAGGCAACAGGTACTTAACTTGCGCCAAAGTGCTTGATGTGGTAACCCGGATTATGTTGTTTATGCTGTTGATGTTTTCGCCAAATTGGCAAGCGAAAAAAATCGCGCCAATATGGGGCCAATATGACATCTGTACCGATTTTTTTTTTAAAAATCAGATTTTTTTAATTTAAATCAGATTTTTTTTATTTTTTTCCCTGTGTTAAAATATTAAACATTTACCAAGAATTAAGCATTTCAAAAATGAACAACCCTTCAGTTACTAACATAATCTATGTTTTTTTGCTTTAATTAATAAAATTTTAATTATGCAATTATAGAATTTACAAAAAACTGCAAATTAAAAATTTCTTTAGTAACATACAACATTATGTGCATTAATATTTTGTAATAATTATGTAAACCAATATTAAATACTGCTTACATTTTAAAGTTATTGATAAATTGCATTTAATTTTAAATTGATGATACAGATTAAATTTTGTAATTATTAAACAATTAACTTTTTAAGAACACAATCTACATTTTTGAAAAAGTGATTGAAAAAAGGTGATAAATAATAGTTGATAAATACATAAAGCAGCCAGTAATTTTACACAGGTTCTAAAGCGTATGTACTATATCAAATCGATCAAAAATTGTAGCAATGTATACAGCAAATTCACACATAATTTAAAAATAGATTACAAAAATTGTATTTTTGAAACTTAAATCGGATTTTTTTCCCATAACATTAAAATATTTGAATAGCTACTAAATATTATAATGTTTTCAAGTTATTTAACATTTAGTTAGATTTTTTTTTAAATGTATAATACTTCTTTTTACACAGTTTAATATTTTTATAATTAACAATAACAAATATTACATTTTTTACAAGTGATTTAGTGATCGTTTTCATTACTGATTATAATGCTTTTTCACACTATTTTAAAAAATCAGAAAATATGTGATTTTATCATCTGATTCAAATCAATTGATTAAAATCATTGACACTCTATTGCTATGTTTATTGTATAGTATAAAAGAATGAATAACTTGATTATTAAAAGGAAATTATGGCATTGTAAATTATATTAGATTGAAATATCATTTTTAAATTAAATGCTTTTTATGTTTGTTAGATAAAAACCATGCTTTTTACAAACTTACTGTACTTAAAATTTCACAATACTCAGGAATTATGCTTAGAAACAATTATTTAAAGCTTTGTTTTGTGTATTCATAAGTCACAATACCTGTAGAAACTTTCCAAATTATGTTCATCTTAGATTTGAATACTTTTTACGTCATTTTAAACATTTAGAATTTTTTTGATTTTAATCAATGATTTTTTTAAAAAAATCACTTGATTAAAATCATGATTTAAATCGCTGATTTAAATCAACTGATTTAAATCGTTGACACCCTACTACATACAGACTTGCCAAGCTCCGAAATCCAAAAATCAGAAATGAAATCAATTTTTTTTTTCAGTTTTAAATTGCGCTTTGTTGTCATATAAGATTAAATATAAACAATTACACAGACTATTAAAAAAGGTGCATTACAATCAAGAGCACGGGAAAACGTGTGTAAATCAGAAGCATTGTCAAATGAAAAAGGTAATAACATCAGAAAGAATGAAATAGGTACTTACATATTTCCGGAAAAAATGTATTTATTCCACGGATAATGCGGTGTAGCAATGGCGACCGCTTCCTTCTTCCTCGCGAACAGTCATCAACAACAACATCGTCTTCATCCGGGATCTTCGTAGCTCTCGTGTTTCAACCAATCAGATTCACGCTTCCAAAAAAACTTCTTTTTCTAGCATATTTCACCGTGATTTGATATCGGGCCGTTATATGTTGCACATGACTATGCGATTAGCACATTTTCCTCGGTAATTATGCTCATAATGATACCTTTTACCCTAGGAAATAGTGCCCATCGAAAACCGGTTCTCAGGTACTGCTCGCAAGGATATACCTGTGTTATTACTCGAGCACATTTCGAGGAATTGATGAAAGGCCGAGAAAAATACGATCTGTCGATGCTACTAGGGAATATAGAATTAAATATATAGAAGTTCCGCAAATAGATCACCATTCGATAACGTGGTTAACCAGGGCCAAATTAACCTTTAACCGGAAATGTGAAAATCTCATGCACAAGCAGAACACCTAATAATTTACCAAATTTTGAATTTAAACATTTAATCTTTAACTGTAATGCATTAACAGCACCAATATTTTAACATAACAGCATAAAAATAAGTTTAGAATGTCTGAGAGAGAAAATATTAAGGGCAGATATGTAGACGCAACAATCTCAGAGACGTACGTTTCCAGTTAAAGGTTAACACTAGAACGCTCGGAAGGAGTCGATTTGACTCCGACCATATGATTAAATGTCAATTTGAACCAGAAATTCTTTCACAAAATAAGTTAAATTTTAAAAAGGCAGATTTACATTAAATAAATCAGTCAAATAATTTTAAATAAAAATTCTGGTATAAAATATTTTTATGAAACTTGAGTAAAATTTCCGGGCGTTCTAGTGTTAATACACATATTACGGAGGATTAGTTAGCGAGAGGTTGGCAGATATGGTGATTGTCCTAAATAACGCACAAATCTCGAATCGCGGAATAGCTTCGGTGGTACAAATGACGTCATTTGCATTAGAAAATAAAAGATGGATTTTCATCCAAGAAAACAAAATATTTTACCATGTTTGTGTCAATAGGGCGTTATGTTCGACAGATTTTCATTTCTGCACGTAAAGAAACAGATCTCTCTATCATTTACTAAAAGACCTTCGGTGTGCATATTTTAGTGTAGTGCAACTGTGACCCGCGTAAAACAAGTATTATCTTACAGAAATGTTTGTGTGTTTTATTGAAAGGGTCAGCATGCGTTTTTCGTGCCTGAAAAAATAAATACTTCGTTTAAAAACATGTAGTGCAATTCTGTTTTTGACTTACATTATACATTTCATAAATAATACACACCTGAAACAATTGTGACAGTTTTATAACATTTTATTTTAACGTAATTATTTAATGGAATATAAACACCAGAAAGAGCAATAAAAGTTAAACTGGGGATATTTTTTTCTTTTTAAATAATACTTGAATAAATAGCGTGTTTATTAGGAATATCTAATGTAAGTAGGATTTCATTTATTTTCCAACTGAGCCAAAAATGCTGAAGCCTGGATTCGAACCCGGAACCTTGGCTTCATTTAACTAGTGTTGGAATTCGCACCGGAAAATTTTGAATAACAATTATATTTTATTCTGTTTGCGGAATATGTATAATCTTATAAAACAATAACAATTATTTAAAATTACTGGAGAGAATTTGGAATCTAGCAAATAAAAAATCAGCCAGTTGCGGCGACGCGGTGGCATTCTGCATCTGGCTGAATTTTTATTTAGGGATTCAGAATTCTCACCATCAAATTTAAATAGTTATTATTGTTTTATAAGATGATAGATATCCCATAAATAAACGAAAAGAAAATTGCTATTCAAATTTTTCCAATATGAATTCCAACACTAGTAAGAAGTCGGTCGATTACTGATGACGTTATACGCATGTCTTCTGGCCTTGAGCATTTCGATGGCAGCTCTCAGATAGCTCAAGATGTAGAGCATTGGCAATTAAAGTTTATGGGTCGAATTCCGGCTTTATAATTTTTTCTCTGTGTTGGAAAATAATGAAATCCCACTTACATTAGGTGCTCTTCATAAACACGCTATTTATTAAAGGGTTACTTAAAGAAACAAAATTGACCCCAGTTTAAATTTTAATGCCCTTTTTAGGGTGTATATTCCATTGAATAAATACGTTAGAATAAATTGTTATAAAACAGGCACAATTTCATCAGCTGCTGATTTTTGGTGAAATGCACAATGTGACTCATAAACGTTCACTTAGTTTCAAAAAAATTCTATTCGTGTGTTATCTTTACCAATCAGTATAATTGAGAAAAAATAATAGTGTACCTAAGGTTATGTTGCCCATGATTTTAACATTCGAAAACACGTTGTTACAACTACTTTTGTGTAGTAATATACGACTTATTTAATCATAGAAATTTTCTTGGAAACTGTATAACCATTTTTGAAGTTTCTAGCTTTTCGCACTACTGTAAGTTATTAACTTTCTTTAACACATTCACGCCGGCGCGGTGGGTCACACTCGAATGTCTCAGAGTTGTCAAGACTCCGGCTTTTTGCACACCACTATTATTTTAGAGAAAATGTTGTTCTTTTTAATTCGCCCAATAGTTCTAATTAAATAAAACAACATTTTCTGTATTAAAATACTGGTATCCAAAAAGCCGAAGACTTGGCAGCTCTGAGACAGTCGAGTGTGACCCACTGCGCCGGTGTGAACGTGTTAATTGTATAACATCTGTGACATTTTTTTTTTTTTTAGATTGAATTCTTTTTTATCATTTTTAGATTTGTTCGGTTTTAAATATTGCATCAATACATTCCATTTTCAATATGAATTTTAAAATGATTAATATATTTGGAATATTAAATGTTGACTAAATGTTATATACATATACATTTTAATATCAATTGAAAAATAGTTCATCCTCTCATACGAATGATAAATACTAAAGTAAAGCTTATTTCAAAAGCGTGTGAAAATGAAAAAAAGCAAAAACGTATCACATACTGATACTATTTCGTCTGATACATAACAAGCAATGTTAATAGTACGGATTTTGCAAAGTACATCCTTTAACACTAGAACACCCAGCAACAGTCAATAGTTCTAAATAAAGATTATGGTGAAAAATAATTTATAAAACTCGAGTAAAAGTTCCGTGCGTTCTCATGTTAAAATAATTTCATCGTAATCGCAGTAAATGTACGATCAAAGGAAACGAAGAAAATTTTAATAAATTAGTGGTACAGTCATTCAGGGTAACTTTGATCCGCATTTTATCTATATTCATATGCCACACTCTTATTTTAAGAATATTGTCGTAACTAGGGACATAAAAGAGAAGAAATGATTCTAAATTATTGTATGACGATCAAAAATTAAGGAATAATAATGATAAAAGCTATAAAAATGAATTTATAACCTGGTTCAAAGTTACCCAGCCATTTAGGATAACTTTGCACCATATGATAAATATTATCTAAAATGATTCATTATAAAAAAAGTATTATAGTAAGGACAACTTTTAACCCCCAAAAATGTTTTTCAAATATGTAAAGACTCCGAATTTACATTTCCCAACATCACAAGATTTGTATAATTTATGATATTACAACAAATATCAGTCATAAGAAAAGTGGAAGAAGAGAACCATGAAAATTTAGAAATAAAAAAAAAACCTGTTTATTGTTCATATAAAACATAACGATCCAATGGGAAACAATTTTCAGTGTTTTAACTCAATAATATATCCATAGTTACAGTAATACATACTAGTACTAGTATTATTCAAACAAGAATAAAAAATGTCGAACGTATGAAATGTCAAATTTGAGTAGCTCCGCCTCGAATAACGCCTTTAAATGAATTTTATGTATTTTACACATATTTGTGAAAATACTTACATGTTATATCTAATGCTCACTTTGGGAATTTATTTAAAATATACGTACAAATATGGGAAATATTTTTGACAGTAGTACCTATAATCAGTAAATTATAAACATCAGTATAACTTTGAGCCGGCTCAAAGTTACCCTGAAAATGTGTTAAAATATCAGTGCCTTCTTATTTTGCATTTTATTAACTATTAATAAATAAATAATCACAAAATATTATCACATTTACAACATTTAGATAATAATATGTCTGATGAATGAGTACATTGTTAATTACTATGAAAATCTAATTGGATTACAACAACTTCAAAACAGCATTCAAAATTAACTTGAAAACAGCACTTCAAAAAAATAGTTAGATGATGCATTTAACCCTTTATCTACGGCATTATGATCTACTTCAATTTTTTTCATGTAATATTTTTTCTCAGTTACCACAATGAAAATTAAAGGATAAACATTAGAAAAATACTCAGCCGTGAAAAAATTAATTATTTAGAAGTAATTAATTAAAGTGGTACTTTAAAGTACCGTCAGTACACTATGACTAAAATATCGTAACACAAAACCTACAATGTATTTCAACTGGCACCAGAAAATATTTTCGATTTAGTAAGTATGTGAAACATAAGCTTTTTGTTATTTACAAATAAAGCGTTTGACAAATTCCGGTGCCAATCATTTATTTCAACACTTTAGAATTGAAAATTCTTTGCTCCTGAAAGGGTTAAAAAAACTTTCTTCTTTAGGTTTCGATCTTGTTAGCAGTCCTTTAGTTATGCGACGTCAATATTCCAGGGACAACATGTTTTCTCGCATTCCTACATATGCAATATATGAATTTACATATGCCATTTCTAGCATAGCAAAAACGAGCCGGTGCCTCAACTTTTTAGATTGCCTATAAAAAATCCACAACTTTTTCGATTTCCTATAAAAAATATCATTGAAACAGAAAATAAATACCAGAGAAATCATTACTACACTACATTTTAGTAATTACATTTTAAAGCGGATGAAAATGATGGATAACTAGTCAGACGAAAAGTAAACAAGAAGAATTTCTCCAAGACCCAGTGTATTGACGGTACTTATAAGTGCCACCGAGTAATTCCACTGTTAAATCAAATACAACCACCGTCTACCTAAAATAGCTAGTCAAATTGTATTCTATGATCCTAATGAAAACATAAAAAAAAATCCAACAGTTATCTTGTATCCTTTACTGTGTTTGTGGCAATGAAAAGACGAGCGTGGCAATCTGTACGAAATGTCGGCACAAAACACATCGACTGCTTCAAAGATAGCCTCATTCCTCTCTAAAATAACAAATCTAGAACTACTGCTGTCATGTATACGGATAAAGTGGAGCTAAAAGAACGTTTTTTGCAAAGTACCATTAGAAAATTAGTTATGAAGTTTAAATATGAAGTTAATTATGAAGTTATTAGAATATTCACTATGGTATAAAAGTTTAAAATGAGTGGTACTTATAAGTACCGTCAGTAGATAAAGGGTTAATTGTGTATAATGTTTCTAATTTATTTTCTAATATAAAGAGTAGAAATCCCAATTTAGAACTTGGACAACAGATTACAGTTCTGGAGCTTATTTAGTCTTTTGGAGTGAAAAATATTGAAAATTAGGAGGTGGTGCAAAGTTACACTCTATGGTCCAAAGTTACCCTGAATGACTGTACTCGTAATACGTAACATTTGGCACATATATTATCATAATTTATTGTTTATTTCTAATTTATCTAATGTTGGTAGCAGTAGAATCGAAATAGTATCGCAGTAGGTATTTCAAAGTCAAGAGATATTATTAAAAAATTTGTAATGTTATGGATAAGAAATAATTTCATTGCGAATTTTTTAATGTGTAATATTATAACCAGGTTTACATCTTGATCACATGACATTAACCCTAGAACTACCGAAAATTTTGCTCAAGTTTTATAAAAATATTGCACATCAGAATTCTTATTTAAAACTATGGAACTTATTTACTTAACTCATTATTGTCTGGTTTACACATTTATTTTATTTTAAAGAAATTTCTGGTTAGAATAAATATTTCGAATGTACCCATCGGGTCCATTGGACCCGTCTGGTAGACGGAGGGTTAAACCAAGGGTGTTAAACCTACGGCCCGCGGGACAAAGAGTAATGAATTCGCAGTTTCGCTCCATACATATCTCAGAATTTTGAGAAATATTAAACTGTTAATGCAAGGTCTTATATACATACCTGCCTAGTCTTCGCTTTATTTACTTGCAAAAATTCTACGATTAAATAAGGCGCAGATTAAAATTTGGAAATACTGATAACATAAAAGCGTAAAAGTAGGCAATTATCAAGAGGCAGATATCAATACATGTCTTGGAATTTTCAACTTTTCTGACACCAATATTTTTAATTGGAAAATGTGTATATAATATTTAAAATGTAGACTTAGCAATCGCCTCCTACAACCGCATAAATTATAATTTTTAATGCTATTGCAAAAGGCGAAAATGCCTATTAAAACTCTGCGGTGGAATTAAACACCTCATGAGCAGTGTTTATATAAAACGTGTGAGGTAAGTTTTTCTATTTTATGCATTTGGGAAATAAAATAATGTGGGATATATTACATCCCACCGATGTAAAAGGGTTTTAGAATTTGTGGTATCTAACCCTAAGTAGGTGTGATTAAAAAAATATACTTTCAAAATAAAAGTTTGTGCAGTGTAGAATTTAAGCTCCTAATCATAATAACTTTAATTTAATATTTTTTTTTATGTTTCTCTGATTTACAGCAGAATAAAACGAATAAATATCGGTAACTTTGAGGAATACCGTATATACTACCTTCTAAATCGGCTACCAAATTTGAGTGGAACAATAATTTAAATGTTTCCAATTTTGAATGTCCTAATTTCCGGAGTACAATCTGAGGAAAAAACAATCATGTTTGGACCCAGGAATTTTATTTAATAATTTAAGTTAAATATTTACCGCCAGCTATTTTTTTTAAATAAACATTCTAGGTCCAAATGTGATTGTTTGATCCGCAGATTATATGCAAGGAATTGCGGTAGTTATGCTTGCCGTTTTCAACCGCATAGAATTACTACGAATTCTGTGATTAAATAAGGAGAAGATAACTAATCGTACATACTGGTAGTCAATTTCTTGTTCCCTGCTAATTTGGAGCTCTACTTACACACAAATACATACTCTACTTATTCAAATTTCTTACGGCGTATTGCACATTTGAATGATTTATTTTTTAACCCATTACCTGCTAATGGTGCGTTTTAGAACAGTTAGAAATTAATTTTAATTAATTATCTGGGTCCCACTAATTTTTTATTAAAAAAATTGCTTGATTAATTACAGAATGTTTGAACATTAAATAAAGCGAAGATTATCTTTTACTATGTGTGGTGGCAAACGTAAAAGAGTTGAAGATCCCTATCTTACAGTTTAAGCAGTTAATGGGTTAACAGGAGATTATTTAGTTGGATAACCACATATTTAAGAGCACATAATAACCTTTTATCCCCTTGAAGGGCGGTGGTTCATTTTTGGGCCACCTTATTTTAATCCGTAAATGCCACATTGACACCAGAATTATGTAATCAAATTTTTCCTTTTTTTAAGTGCACAACGAAAAGTTTTTACCTTTTTTCAAATAAATTTCGTTCTAAATTCTGGTGTCAGTCAATAATTTAAACATTTTACGAGTAGAAGTACTTTGCACCTGAAAGAGTTAAATTATTAAAGAGAAACCTATTAAAGTTACCGTTAGAGTCATTATTCATAAATACTGATTAAATATTCAATGCCTGTATAACAAACTATTTTGAAAATTATTGGCAATGATTGTATTAAAATGCAGAGCGCTTCTAGAGTCGCCCAGTAAATGAATAAATATTTCGCCGATTGCGCCCCTCTCAGAGATACAGTGGCTATACATGAACGGTCATTCCCAGAAACTATGATGTTATATAGTCACGTTCAGAGATCTTGCTAAGTATGCACGCCTGATTTGAACTACTTTTCTGGAAAACAGCTGAAATACTGCGCATTAATCAATTTAATTATTGTCCTATATGTATTCCATAATGTGCTATCAGCGTTCCAAAATATCAACACTTTGCTGTTTCTATATGCATTTGTAGTTCACAGCTGCCAAGTAAAAGGTACTTTTGTAACCATTAATTAAGGATAATCGATTAATTTAATCGCATAAATTTATGATAAAATAATATATATATAAGATGTTTTTAATATAATATTAAATGATAAATGTAAAAAAAAAAAAATAATAAACGAATTTGACACTCACATATATATCAGAATTCCTAAGGGTCAGATTATTTTAATACCGCTATATTCGAATAATATTCTTTCTTTGTTTATTAAGGGAATCACCGATGAAAGATGACTATCCGAAAATACAGTTATTCAAATACGAGATTATTTAACATTTCAAGAAATATCTTGAATTACCGTCAACCGGCTACTTTGGTCCATCCCATAAAAAAGTTAGTATTCTTTGTACTGAACAAACAATGCAAGATAATTTCGAGTTTTTGCTCCTGGAAAATAATTTATACCCTACTATAGGGTATTTGAATAGTTTGGGAGTAATTTAATTTTCTTAGAAGCAACACTGAATGTGTTTGTAAACAACTGTTTTCGTGTGTAGATTTTAACTCTCCAAACTTTCTATTGTGAAACAATCTCGATAAGAGCTACAAATAAAGTAAGTATCAAAATATTACCTTTAGCATAGCTGCCAATTTTTACGTTTTTTTCCTACAACTAAAATTTAATAGAAAATTTCCCCTTGTATAATCATAGAAATCTCGAAATTAAATAAGGTAAAAAATTCTGTTAAATTTTAGTGGTAAAGGAAAAGCGTAAATGTTGGCAGTTATGCCTTTAGTAACCTGTAACCCATGTGCGATCATAATTTTTTCTTTAACTTTTTATTTTGGCAAAAAATGTTTAAGTTTTCATAAATCTAGCACGAAAACTATTATTTCGGGGCTACTTTGTGCCAGGCCTGTTTTTGTCCGAAAATAGCCCCAATTACTTAGAAATACCTTTTATGCAACCAAACCTCTTAACCCTTTCCGGCACAGTGTGCCCGGGTCGGGATATCTAATCTTACTTCCAAACTTACGATCGGCACCAAGAATATTTTAGTAAAATTTTGCTTTTACAATGAACATTTAAAGTAACATATTTTTAATTTCTAAAAAAAGTCGTTTTAAAATTCCGGTGTCAATCAATCATTTCATCATTTTACATCAAAAATTGCCCGTGCCGGAAAGGGTTAAAACATCTTTTAAGTAACTTTCTTTTCAAATGTTACTGTTGCAAAATGTTACATTAATTGTTTTTGCTCCAGTTGCTGAGTACAACATGACGAAAACAGTTTCTCGTTTCTTTAATATTAACCTTCCGTCTACCAGACGGGTCCATTGGACCCGACATGTACATTCAAAATATTTATTCAAACCAGAAATTTCTTCAAAACAAACTAAATGTATAAATCAGACAATAATAAGTTAAATAAACAAATTAAATAGTTTTAAGTAAAAATTCTGGTGTAGAATGTTTTTATAAAACTTGAGTAAAATTTCCGGTAGTTCTAGGGTTAACAAAGGGTTCATTGCGTTTAAATGTAAAAAATATATATATATATTTGTTTATCGGGTTTCAGTGTTAATTTATTACCAAATGCTATTGCAAGGGGGTTTCCGTAAAAATGTATTCATTTACATATGAAACGTATTCATTTTATATGAAACTAAGTGAATGGGGCTAATTTGTTCCAAAACTTTAAAAATAGTTTTAAAAAAAAATTCTACTTTAAAACCATACAGTTTGCTACATTGTTTCATGTTAATTGTTTACAACTCCATTTCGCCGGTCAAAAATCACATATAATATTTTTTAATAATGGGAATGTAAGTGAAACCAGGAGAAAGTGGCCTAAGGTAGCCCCGTTTTGACGGCATGTATTCAACTGCAGTTCAAATGATTGTTGTGAAATTCAACATTTTAAAAAAATTTTCGGCTTCTGAAAATGACAGGGATATGCAATGTTGTCTGAAGAAGCCCTTCCACTCAATACCAAAAGCGGTTTTCATATGTCACAGTTGCACCATCATTCACAGCGGGAAGAAACTTCAGTCATGCGCGCTTCATGGCTGGAAATAATGCAATATTTTTTTTTCCATGACGTCAAATCTCGGAGCACACAGCTGACAGCATTTACGCTATTTTCTTTTTCTAAATTAATAGTTAATTTTGTCTTATTTAATTGACGAGATCTTTGATTAAATAACAAAATTTTTGAATAAATTTTAGAGGTAACAAAAAGAGTAAAATTTGGCAGTTATGTGGAGAAGATTTTATTTACCTTCTTCATAGGAAATAAAAATCAACACAGCGAATGTCTGCACGCAACTTTACAAGAACATATTTAACCCTTTCAGGCGCAAAAAGTACTTATATTCGTAAAATGCTGAAATAATTGAGTGACACCAGAATTTACAAAATAATTTATTTGAAAATATGTAACAGCTTTTCTTCATGTACTTAATAAAAGGAAAACGTTCATTCCAAATTTCTGGTGCCAATGTAGCATTTGCGAGTTTTATTTAAGTGTTCCAAAAATTAACATCTGCCCTTGAACAGGTTAACTACCACCCATGCCTTCATGTGTTTGCGCTGATTAACTTGTTCACGCCCGCGCGGTGGGTCACACTCGACTGTCTCAGAGTTGTCAAGTCTCCGGCTTTTGGCACACCACTGTTATTATAGAGAAAATGTTATTCCTTTAAATCGCCCAATTGTTTTAATTATATAAAACGACATTTTCTGTATTAAAATACTGGTATCCAATGAGCCGGAGACTTGGCAGCTCTGAGACAGTCGATTGTGACCCAGCGTATCGGAGTGAACGTGTTAAACAAGTTATTTCTCCCCATGAATAATTTCGGGTAAAAATGCCCGGTAAAAGTTCTCGGCCCATCACTGCGAGCAGACTGAGTTTGCAGAATCTTTACCATAATATCTGGCGTGTAACTCGCGAATGGAAAAACCACATTTTAATAAGAAAAAAATCATTAAAATGTAATTTATTCCAGAGTCACCAAGGTACCGTACAGCGTAATTTTGGTGTAAATGTTGGTTAAAATGAAATTGTATATGGTATATATAACCAAGGTGCTAACGTTTTTACCACAAAATTTTAACAGGGATTCTTACATTATTTAATAACATTTAAAATTAAACGATTAATCGTGTTGTAAGCAAAGTCTGTGATTTAAATGATACAATAGAAATTTTCTAAATTTTCATAGTGATGCCAGACACCTAGGAAATTCAAGAGGGGGTTGTGCATTCGAGACACCCTTGGGAGGATCCCTCTGAAATTTTGAGACAGGAAGAAGGTTTGCGCCATATATATATATATATATATATACATATATATATATTATATATGTGCGTGTGTGTGTGAAAGATGTAAATGTGTACACTTTTCTATCTACAGACAATAATTTATGGCAATAGTTGCCATTTTACTATGGTAGGAAAAATTTTTAAAGAAAGAAAAATGGAGTTGGCGCGAGAGTATTCACCTCCTATGATATGTCTATTGTTACCGCATGGAATTTAGGGTCTTTCTTCTGCCATTGTATTTGGATGGTTCACAGGATTTCGTAGAAGTCAAGACTCTCTCCTGGATGAAGAACACTTAGGGAGATCCGTGTTAGCTGTAGTCCCAGAAATTCTATCTGCCATACAAAAATGTTAGTCGATGGTAATCGCTGTAAATACCAAATGATGCAGAAGAAAATTGTTTTTAGATTCGAATGTATACATAAAATTATTCATGAAGAATTGCAAATAAGAAATTTACTTTGTTGTTGTGTTGCCCATGATTTAACCCCTTGAAGGGCGGTGATGTCGTTATGGCATCACATAATTTTAATCCCTAATTGCTATTTTGGCACACGAATTCTTTAATGAAATTTTCACTTTTATTAAGTACGCGAAAACATACTTTTACTTCTTTACAAATAAATTTTCTTGTAAATACTGGTATCATTCAATTACTTCAAAATTTTACGAATACAAGTTCTTTTCCCCTGAAAGGGTTAACAGCATACCAAAAAGCGGACGATGTCATAACATTCACCACTCCTTAAAATACTTTTTCATGATCTATACAGCATTATTTCTAAAATTATAACTAGTTGTGAAACGGATATTCTTTTATGATGTGCTAAACTTCAAAAAATAAAAAATGGGTCCCAAACCAAAGATGGTAAAAATACAATGAGCTATGAAAAGTTAATGGATTCCGTTTTACCCATACGTACAGAACTGTTTAAATACATAAAGATAGAGTGACGGAATACAGTTACGGCTAATCGGTGCGCCAAATTGTCTTCCAGAAATTAATCTAGAAGGGAATTCAACGAGACTTATGCTCCACCAATCAGAAAATCAGTGATGAAGTTAGGGGTGATAGAGCTGTTACAAATTAACAGGACCCAACTGTCTTAACCCCTTAACCCTTTGAGCTCTGGGGGTGAATTTCATCAAAATACCCAAATGTCACATTGGCACCAGTATTTTGTAAATAAAAGATTCGGTTTCTAGTATACACGAAAATATGCCTTAATTTATTTTTAAATAAATTTGGTTGAATATTCCGGTGCCTGAGAGACATTTGAAAATTAAAATTATGTGGGATGAAATTGACCCATCAGAGCTCAAAGGGCTAATTCTCTCTCTCGTGATATTCACGCACTGTGTGTTTTATTCAGATTGTTTGATTCCCAGCAGTTTTGCAAAATAGCGTAACTGGCTTTATTATGGTATCATTTTACCTCACGTTATATAAGGTGAATATTTATTTTTCAAAAAAGTGGTGCAAATAAGCAATTTGAATTTTTAAATCGTAATTTAATGCGATCGTTAAGGGGTTAAAACTTTCAGGGAAAATTACATATGTTTCTAAAATGTTAAAATGATTAAATGCACTGCAAATTCGTGAAACACTTTTGCACCACTAACTGAACATAATAATTAACACTTCTAAGTAAAATCATTTTCGATTGCGTTGTGCCGAATAAAAAGATTGTGAAAAAAGTGTTGTTAATAATTGCAAGAGGAGAAAATGTGTTTTCAAAACATTCATCGTTAAAATTGCGTTATAAATGTTTAATAAATAGAATATGTCTTAAGAGTGGTGTGTGTGTGTTATTTTAAAGGCACCATGGAGAAAGTGTTTTGAAAGTATTTTACATATGTTGTTTTATAGTGTTATAAATTATATGGTGTTTAAAATGTGTTGTTAATTTGGGGAGAAAGTGTTGTGCAGTCCAACACTATTGCATGAAAATATTTTCATCAACACTATTTACAACACGATTTCAGCACAATTTTTAGAACGCATTTTTAGATAGCAACACTTTAGCAACATATTAACCCATTTGTGCCTGGCGTCCTAATTTTGGGACGCTTTCTTAAAAAAATTCCCATTACAAATGGGATATTGATATCCTTTCAAAACTTTGTAAAATATGTCCTTAGTATTTTTTTCAATATTTATCCATAAATGACAGCGCATTTTTAAGAATAAAAAGGTGAAATAAATGTTTGTTGTAGCGAAAAGTTGGATTTTCTTCAAATAAAATGGCGCGTAAGAAAAAGTAAGATATTTCTTTTATTTTTTTATCAATCATTTTATAAGTGGTATTATTTATAAGACGAAACATTATTTAAGAATAGGTATTTTTGCATTTTTTCAGATTTCTATTTTTTGTTTGAATTTGAACCTTTTTATATCGTCCCAATTTTGGGACGCTAGGCACGAATGGGTGGGGGTTTTCTCGGTTATTGTCTATGCATTAAATGTATGTTTTATGCCATTTATTTTGTTACAAAATGGTTACATACCATTTAGATTATTATTTGGCTATAAAATTATTATTCGGATTATTATTTGGCTATTCTTTGTTATTACTATGGGGGGGGGGGGGTTAGTGGTTGGGCTTGGTTCATGAACAAGACACCCACCCTTAGCTATTGGCTTGGTAAAAATTTATATCATACGTTATGTTTTGTACTAGTTTAGTATTTGACATCCTGAGGTTACTAAAATACAGTAGAAACTCAATTATCCGACATAATTGGGACCGAACCGACAGCAGATAATCGAAATTTCCGGATTATCCAGAATTTATCAATAATCATCCAGTTTAATATGTAACAACGTCATCGAACTGTTATTAGGACTATTTAAACTGCTTAATAAATATCTAAATTTAAATTATGCATGAAAATAATTTTATCTGTTTAGAGCAGGGACGTGTACACAGGGGGGAGGGGCAAGAGTACAATTATACCGGGATCGAATCTTCCGGGAGCTCATGCTAATTTCAAAGGAATTTGAAGAAAGGGGAACCAAAATGCTTATATCTACTCGTGGTTTGGAAAGAAACACTTGCATACACAAGGAATGTGAAAGTAAAAAAAGAAAAAAATACGTTGGAAAAAAATTCAAGATATCGACATCGGTTTACAGAGAGTTCGGGTTACACGTGGGTCGGATAATCGAAGTTGTACTGTGCCATATATACTCGTGTGTAAAACGCAGAATTTTTTACTATTTTCTGCAAGTAAATTGTGTGTGTGTGTGGGGGGGGGGGGGGGTAGACTTATACGCGAGTCAATTATACAAAAGCCGAAAAGAAGGAAAAAAAAAAACTTCGAATACTGCAAAAGTCTGCTTTTCTATGTGTATAAATAATAAAATAATATATAAAATATACAAATAACAATAATTTATTATTAAAAAAATTTCAATGATTTGTTTTTGTTTACTTACTAATTTATCGCATTAGTAAGTGAATTCTTTGGTTTGATTTTGTGCGAAATTGAAGTAAAAAGTTAGGGGGTCGACATACGCGAGTTTTTGATTTTTTGCAGAATTTGCGTTCAAAAGTTAATGGGTCGGCGTATATGCAAGTATATACGGTGTACATACTCCATTTGTAGTTATTGATTATTATAAATTGTTACTATATAAATTTTTACTATGGCAATGGCTAATGGTGAGGAGGAAGGGGGTCTTGTTCTTGAGCCGACCCCAGCCCTCGCACCCCCCCCCCCTTATATTAATAATAAAGAATTTTTTATAGTCAAATAATAACCCGAATTATATATAACCTTTTTGAAACATATTAAATGGCATAAAACATAGATATAATGCTTAGACAGTAACGGAGAAAACCCCCACCCTTTCGTGCCTAGCGTCCCAAAATTGGGACGTTTATATTTTTATACGTTAAATAAAAAAAAAAAAATCAAAGAGAATTTTTTTATTATTATTTACGTTCATTTTACATCATTTACTATAATTAAGTCCAACATTGAGTTGAAAAAAAAAATTCAGGCACTAATGGGTTAAGAACACATTTCTATATAGCAATACTTTTGCAACACATTAAGAGCACAATCACAACACAAAAAATATTTTGCATATGAAGTTTTCTAATTCACAACACATAAATGTATTGTTAATTTGGTGACAAAAAGTGTTGTAAAATGGGTTTATTTTTGTGTTTGAGAATTTGCAGTGTGATTCCAAAATTTACGGATCACTTCATTTGAAAATAAATAAAAGCTTTACTTCATGTAGAACATTATAAAAGCCGAATTTTATTCCAAAAGTCTCGTATCATTGTTGCTCTTGCTAATTAAATTTAAGTTGTGTAAATAATTTTACACCACTTTCAAAGGGTTAAACCTTTCACGGGCAAAGACTTCTAATTATAAAATGTTAAAATAATTGAATGGCACTGGTATTTATGAAAAAAATTACATGAAACTAAGTAAAAGATTTTGTATGCGTACATTCTAATAAGTAAAATTTAATTCCTAAATTCCGGTGCCAATGTGGCGTTTGGGAATTAAAATTAAGTGGTATATATAATATTCCGGTGTTCATCAAGGGGTTAAGAGACCTGTTTTTTAAATAAACTAGGGAAAACAGAACTCGTCCACAAAGAGGTATTTTTCTGTGCTTCTTCTCACCTTAAAGTAAATAGAACCTAACAAATGATTTACTCTTTTGCTACTTGCTTATTACTGGTCCATTTTTACAATATATTAGGAAACTTCTTTTAATTAATTAACACTAGAACGCCCGGAAATTTTACTCAAGTTTCATAAGAATATTTTACACCAGAATTTTTATTTAAAATTATTTGACTGATTTATTTAACGTAAATCTGCGTTTTTAAATTTTAACTTATTTTGTGAAAGAATTTCTGGTTCCAATTGACATTTAATCATATGGCCGGAGTCGAATCGACTCCTTCCGGGCGTTCTAGTGTTAACAAAGTGGGCATCTTATATATGAAAAATATTTTTAAAGGTGTCTTCAAGCTTTTTGTGCAGAAATCGTTTGCCATCACAAATTCGAAAAGGTAATATTCCGGTTATTTGATCACAAAGATTCTATCAGTGAATAAGGAAACTTTTTTCATACTAAAATATTTGTAATCTGATGGACTGCAGTCCACAGGTTGCATACACTATTCTAAATATGTTTATATATTTTATTTTTCAGATCCATGAAAACTAGAAAGAGATACCCTAATGATTCCAAAATATCAGGTAGCACACACATCGGAGCATATTTTAAATGCTTTATTAAAGTTTTTTTTTTTTTTTTGAATTTTGAATTTTTCTCCTATTTCAGTGTTTCGGAATTTTATTTTCCGTAATTTAAAGGGAAAATTTTTTACACATACTATTATGCTGAAATATACACAGTTATAGGGATTATGATCACGGTAACTAATTTTTTGAACATTTTGTTTTAACGTTATATTTACCTTTTAAATAAATACGTAGTACTCTTTTAACACTAGAACGCCCGGAAGTAGTCGATACGACTCCGACCATACGATTAAATGTCAACTTGAACCAGAAATTCTTTCATAAAATATGTTAAGTTTAAACTACGCAGATTTACGTTAAATAAATGAGGGAAATCATTTTAAATAAAAAATTCTGGTGTCAAATATTTTTATGAAACTTGAGTAAAATGTCCGGGCGTTCTACTGTTAAAGAAAAGTTTTTCAACAAAATACGTTCCTAAATCATAACTTAATGACCCACAGACTACGTTTATGGACTGTCCACCATAATAACGCCTTTTCACATACAAGTAGTTTAAAAAAAAATTTGAACAAGAACACTAAAGAAAAACACACCCACCTTATTAAGAAATAAATGGGTAACGTGAAAACAACACAAATTACAATTTCTGCTACTTTCACGTTTTCCATTTATTTCTTAATATAGCAGCACAAAGTCCGATCCTCCCAATTTATTCACCTTATTCTCTTCATCTTTTTATATATGAATTTATTCGATGTTATAATCTAAAAAAAAAAAAAAAAAAAAAATGTGGTCATCGATTTCATTTAGATGTGATTGACAGGGCTCACACTGGTCCGTTTTTCATAGCTGCCAACTTTTACGCTTTCTTCGTACCACTAAAAATATTTAGTAAATATTGTCTTACTTAATCGTCGAAATCTCAAGATTAAACAAGGGGGAAATCTCTATTAAATTTTAGTGGTAGCAAAAAAGAAGCAGCTGTGTGGTTTTTTTTTTTTTTTTTTTTTTTTTTTTTTTTTTTTTTTTTTTTTTTTAACCAGTAATTTTTTTAGAATGATATTCATAGTAAGTTTCTGCAACAATTGCAAGAAAAATGCTCTTCCCGGTATGTTTCTATGAAATTTATAAATAACAATTTTCTTTAATTAAAAGTGGTGTTCGAAATACGGACCGGTGAGAGCCCTGGATTGGTTAGGCTATAAAAGAATATATTTTATTATACAATCCAACAAGTAGATGACTTGAAGTAGGGTAGACTGGGCATGAAAGGGACACTCAAAATATCAGGAAGAAGATATAATGAACAAATTCTCAACTTTGACTCAATCGATGACAATACTTGTTCTGTCTTAATAATCCTCATAGCTAACATCAGCAATTATAGCTGTTTAGGTGATGAAAGCAAAACCTGTTTTTAATATAAAAAAGTAAATTTTTATGCTGCTTTTCTTTTTTCCCTAAAAAAGTAATATTGTGTTTAGCATTATAATATTTATCTTATTTAGTAGTGTAAAGTATGCACTTTATGCGAATTTCAGTATATTTCGTTAGCTAAAACACTCTCATGCATTAATACATTTTTAATTTCGCTAGGTGGGTATGGGGTTGAAAGGGACAGAAACTGAGGGGTTGAAAGGGACAGAAACTGAGGGGTTGAAAGGGACACCCTCAAGTTGTTCCGATCAAGCTTCCTTTAGTGAATCTCGGTAAAAAGAGTTAGCTTTATACTTGCTCCAACCATCTAATATCAACTACTTTTTGACAACTGTGCATATGAGTATTCAATTGTTCTGAACTCTCCAAATATGCCCATATCATGGCAAACAAAAAAGCAAGCTGTAATTAATTAGTTCCAAGATATTATGGCACGAAATTCATTATTTTCTCTTAAGAAATCTATAGCCATTAGTTTAACAAAAAGTAAAAGTTTCGACAAAGCTAATGTTGCAATTTTTTTAAACCTTCAGTTAGTAATGGATAGCTATAAATTTACACAGAACATAATATATATAACTGTGATAAAACAGGCTTAATGACAGAGTACAAACTATCTAATATAGAAACAAAACGTAGTGAAAAACAATTTTCTCACGTAACATCATTTGAACGTGGTAAACTTGTCAAACTTTTGTGTTTTGTTCCTGGATCAGGTAACTCTATTCAACAGTATTCGTTTTTACGAGGAAGAATTTCAAGGAGTTCATTCTCAGGGGTGCCCCATCCCAAAAACTTGGACTCGCTCATCAAAGTTGGTCAATGACCGCAGAACTCTTTAAAGCAATTGTGCATTAGCTAATAATTCTAGTTGTTCCAAAACTGATCTTGCGCTTCTCTTATTTTATAATTATGAAAGCAATATAAATATTAAGACAATAAAATTTGCGAAAGGTAATGGAATAATCAGAGTGATATTCCGGTCGCACTCTAGCCATAAACTCCAGAAAACCACTCGTAATGAATTCAAAGTACAATTTTTCAGAAAAAAACACGATAAAACCATTTTTTATTTACAGATAATACTGACATGAATGACGTGAATATGCGATCAAGTTACCTAAGCTCGTAACTGGTGGTGACAAGAGTAAAATCTTTCTTATAACTTTTGACTGGTTTAAAGTTGCTGTATGTCAAGGAGGCCTAAACATGTTATTTTCCTTGATTTTATGTTATAATATGTTGCAATATATTTTATATTTATTTGTGCATAATATCTTTTATTTTTGAATAATGTAATCGCAAATAAAAAGAAAAAAAAAATCCATAAAAGTGCTTTATTTATGTGTGTCCCTTTCACCCCCAACAATGGGGTTAAAAGGGACATTTCTCCCAATTTATAAAAATGCGTATATATTTTTTATTGCTGTACTTGACAATAAGTGTTATACAGTGCTCAGCAAAAGTTTAGACAATGATCAATTATGCTTCTGTAGTGAGAAGTATGTAACGAATTGTTGGAACTCAACTGTTATATATTAGTGGGGACTTATCTTTCATACACAAACAATAAATTTTAATTTATACACATTACATAATATATAATGACAAAAAAACAAATTTAACATTGTAGCAAAAGTATAGACAATTTGTCTGTTAACAGAAAAGTATCCATAAATTAAATTCGAACTGCACCTACATTGTCTGCTATTAATGCAAGAATGTGAGTTCCCAACGAAAAAACTAAATCCTGCATCACTTGGTGGTCCATTTCGTACCAAACAGGCTCAACATCAGATCGAAGTTCATTATTGAGGAATATTGTCAAAAAATGCATAAACTGTATGAGGTATGATGCCACAAAAGTTTTCGATTGGGTTCAGATCAGGGCTACACGTGGGCCAGTCGAAAACAGTAATATTTTGAGAGTTAAATTAGTTTTTGATTTGTATGCAACATGAATAGACGCATTATCTTGCTCAAATGTATACTTTGGAAGAGCTAAAAGTTCACCAAATGGCTTTCCAATGTATGTATGTAGTATTACGCTGCTTGGCGACCATTGAGAAATTCCGGAGATACTTGAGAATTAAAACAAAGTGAGGCCCAAATCATTAACTCTTTCGAGGACGGTGTCCTTAAAAAACACACTTAATTTTAATTCCAAAACTGACAGACAGCACCAAGAAGAATTAATTAAAATTTTCCTTTTATAATGTACGTGAAAATAAGTGAGTTCGTACTTTCTAATAAATTCGTTTATAAATTCTGATTTCAGTCCATTATTTCATTAGTTTTATAAACAGAATTACTCCGCGATGGAAAGGGGTCAATTTGTTTTGAGATTTCAAGGCTGGTTGTTTTATCATTTTCATGTAAACTAATGTACATCTTTCTATAATTCATCTACGATGTAACCGTTGACACAGAAAGCTCTGACTCACTTTTAATGCGATTAGCAGTCATCATTTGTGTAGATACCAGTTTATGGTTCCTTCTATAATCTCGTTTTTTGGCCACACGAGACCTTCCAGACTTATGTATTGCTTTGAAAGAGTCATCCTTAGACAGTACTTAATAGATAGACTTCTTTGGACGATTCAATGTGGCCTAAATTTCTGAAAAAGCCTTCCCTTTCGATTTCAGCTTCCATGCTTTAATTACTTCATCTGGCTGAAAATTTCTAGCTTGCGGCATCTTCACTAACTGTTATTATCGCGAGGTGCACTTAAATACTTCATGCATGTGACGTCATATGTTTGAAATTTGCGTTTTTCCGTCAACAGTTGCCAAAAAATCACAAAAGTGTCTAAACTTTTGCAATATGCAAATTTCACTTTTTTCTGTTAAATTAAATAATATCCTGCATTAAAACCGTTATTTTTGTCCTAAAACATTTAAAATATATTAAAAAATAAATACAGCCATTTGTATAACCCAAGTGTTCGTACTTTTTATTTAAAGGTTAAAAACCACCAGTGTCTAAACTTTTGCTGAGCAGTGTAGTAGTATCTAAACAAAGGATTTGGATGAGAATTAGGTGCAAATTTTAACGTGATATCTTTTAATGTCATTATTTTATAAGCTTATATAGGAAAATATCCCTTTCATCCCCCATCTCCCCTATTTATTCTTTTATAAATTCGACTGTAAAATTGATCTTGGAAGCAACTACTCGAAATAGATCTAAGAAATGCGATCTTTCGCAGCAGCGGACAGGTTGTAACAACTAAATTTTAATAGTATTCTTCGTCTTATTTTATGAAAAGTTCTGATTTTTAATAAGACGAAGAATTCAATTAAAGTTTACCGTAATTTCCCGCATTTACGCCGCAGCTCAGATAAGTCGATTTCCTACCATAATTTGTTTTAAATAAAATGTGGCTAGCTTTTCTTTAGCATCTTTTTAGCTTAATTTTTTAAATAAAATTTCCGCTATGAAAAGACTTAACTAAGCCGCGGGAAATTACGGTAGTTGTGACAATCGGCCCACTGCTGCGCATCTTTTACACCAAGGGTGTCAAACTGTGCCCCACCGGATACCACTGAAATTTTATCGTTATCTTTGCCTTATCTAATCGTCGAATTTCTGCGATTCAACTTGTCGACAATTTCTTTAAAATTTTAGTGGTATCCGGCGGGCCACAGTTTGACACCCTGTTTTACACCAATGTAGTACCATTAAATCGTATCTCAAAAATTTCAGGGATACATCTCGTACAAATTACTGGGGTCGGTTCTCCTAACATTTTAACCCTTTAAAGTGGAAAGCACTATCATTGCTGAAATTTTGAAATGAATGACCGACACCGGAATTTACCAACAAGTTTGTTTATAAATAAGAAACATCTAAATTTCGCATATATAGTAAGAGGAAAATTTTTGAACCAAAATTCCGATGCCACAAGGCAATTTGCATATTAAAATTAAGTGGTTTCATAACCATACAACCGCCCAGTGTTGCCAGTGGACTACTTTTTTTTAATTCAGAATTCTTTATTGGCACCACTTTTCTGTAATGGTAAAATTTCCCTTGTTATCACCTTAATTATTATATCATTAAATAAAGAAAATTTTACTATTTCAAAAAATTGGTGCCATTTAAACAAAGTTGGCCACTGGAAATACTGCCACTACTCTTGAAAGGGTTAAAAGTTTAGTTTTTTAGACACAATAAACTAAAAATAGGGACCACACACCACTTTTACCGTACTAAAATATTTGCCTTATAAAATCGAAATGTGTCTTCCATTAAATAAAGCGAATATTGCCGCTAAAAATTAGTGGTGCCGAAAAGCTTTTAGGAACAAAACAAGCAAACACTACTTGCACGTGTGATGTACGCTTTAGAGTAACACCTTAACGGTAAACCGGTTAAGGGGTTAACCATTTCAGGGTCACTTATGTCTGTTGCCACACTATTGAAATGGTTGAGTGACACAGTATTGACTGTGGGTTACTTTTTTAATTCAGATTTCTTGATAGGCACCCCTTTTTTGAAATAGTAAAATTCGTCTTATTTAACCCTGAAATGCGCGAATTTTTATTTTCTTTCGAAAATATTGTATATGACTCTCTGAAAGGTTTATTGCACAGGAAAAATAATGAAAAAAAAATCAGAGATACATTTTTCATATAATATATCAATCTTTTCTTCTGTTGCACATCTTCAATACAAGTAAAAACTACTGCCATGCTGCTGTTTTACGCTAAAATATTGCAAATTAGTAAATATTTTAAGAAGCATGTCTCCAAATAACTTATTTTATATAATTATTTATTTTTATAAAACTTAACCTTTAACCCTTTAATTCCCATGATAGAATACGTTCTAGAAATTACGTAGTTCAGATAATCTGACTTTACACCAGAAAGTTTCAATGCTTAACCCTTTATCTACGGCATTATGATCTACTGAAATTTTTTTCATGTAATATTTTTTTTCAGTTGCTACAATGAAAATTAAAGGATAAATATAAAAAAAAAATACTCACCCGTGAGAAATTTAATTATTTAGAGGTAATTAATTAAAGTGATATTTTAAAGTACCGTCAGTACACTATGACTAAAATATCATAACAGAAAACCCACAAGGTATTTCAACTGGCACCAGAAAATAATTTCGATTTAACAAGTATATGAAATAATCGCTTTTTCTTATTTACAAATAAATCGTTTGGCAAATTCCGGTGCCAATCGTTTATTTCAACACTTTAGAATTGAAAATGTTTTTCTCGTGAAAGTGTTAAAAAAAAACTATTTTTATCTTTTACTGTGTTTTCAGCAATGAAAAGACAAGCGTAGCAATTTGTAGAAAATGTCGGCAGAAAATACATAGACTGCTTCAAAGATAGCCTCATTCCTCTCTAAAATAACAAACCTAGAACTACTGCTGCCATGTATTCGGATAAAGTGGAGTTAAAAGAGCGTTTTTTGCAAAGTACCATTAGAATATTAGTAATATTCATATTCACTACGGTATAAAAGTTTAAAGTGAGTGGTACTTATAAGTACCGTCAGTAGATAAAGGGTTAATTCATATGCGTTTAATTTACGTGTGCTATAAATTAAAGCAGATGTTGCTATTTTAATTTTCTGGTGTGAATTAGGTATATACTAATTAAAAAAAATATTTAAATTCAAAACACTGTTGTTTACATACTGGGTGTCCGAAAAGTCTGGAAACGGTCGAATAACTCGAGAAATACAAAGCAGATTGAAAAACGAAAATATACGTGTTAAATATTTTTTAAAAAGCTACTCAGTGGTACCAAATTTGACCACCGCAACCGACCCCCCGGGTGTCAGAGGGGGCCGAACTTTGAAATCTTGAATGATAACCCCCATTTTTTATTGCAGATTCGGATTCTACGGACAAAAATACGTAACTTTTGTTTTTTACATTTTTTTTCGGAGCCTCGTTGATAACGGTATAATCGAGCAAATAAAATAGATACATATTTTGGTTTCCCAACTAGGTTTTGACATCTCGAAATCTGATTGGCCAGAACTTTTAACGTCAAAGTTGCGCGGAAATAGTGTTTTTCGAAAACCATCAGTGGAGATTGTTTTCTTTGCGCTTTTTCCATAAAAATTAATAGAAATATATTAAATAAGTTTCTATTTGCATTTCTTTTTATCCAGTCTATCAGTTTAAATAATAAACTGCGTATTTTGATATTTTAACGAGTAAATATGCACCCCCCCTTCCCGAACAGAAAAATTATAGTCTTCATTATTTGGGTGCGGGATGTGTTGATATTCTGCGTTTCGATGTCTTCTGCTGTTCAAAAATCACTTAATTCGGGGGCGGATGGGAGTGTATGAGCTTTTTAAATTACTACTATAGAAAAACATATAGGACCAAAAAAAAAAAAAAACATATAAAATCTTTTTTTGCTGCCGAGCAAAGGATGGGAAGTATCGTAAATTTCAGGTTGGGGGTGTGATTATAGGTTTTGATGATTGAGTAGTTACTGCAACTACTGACTAGCAAATAGGGCAAAAATCATTCAAAAATTCTAATAAATATAATACTTTTTTGTAAATTAATATATATTTCCTTTTTAAGATTTTTTTTCATAATTTTAAATTTATTATTGGGTTGTTCTGAAAGTCATGTCCGTTTGGGACAATCAATTCGTACCGGAAAATCTTGCCGGTAATTTTTAGGCATTAGACATCGGAATCGATGTCTAATAATTAAATGATAGAATTTTCCGGTACGAATTGATTTTCTGAGACGGACACGACTTTCCGAATGACCCAATAACTTTAAACAATTGAAAAATTTTGATCTTTTAAACGTTTGAATTTAAAATATAATTTAACAAAGAGTTAAATTAACAAATTTTTCAAAGCACTGTTGATTATTTCCTGGGGGAGAAGACGTTTTAATTTTCATGGGGGAAGAATAATATAGAAAATTGTTTAATTATTTATTAATTATTACAATAATATAACTAATGTGAAAAAATATATAAACAAAAACGTTCTTGCAGAACAAATTAAAAACAAATCAGTTTTTTTCCTACATTTTGTAAGCCCGAGAACGGACATTTATTCATATATTTCATTTAGTTATTTCTACGTTTAATGTTAAAGTTTTTTATCAAATAAGTTAACCCTTTTGTGGGCAGTATCCTTTAAAAGGACACCTAATTTTTATTTTACTGGCACCCAGAATATTTAATTAAAATTTTCCATTTATAACGTATTTCAAAATAAGCAAGTTTGTATTTTCCAATAAACTCATTTATAAATTCTGATGTCAGACTATCATTTAATCAGTTTATAAACAGAATTACTCCGCGCCGGTAAGGGTTAAACCAAATGAACATTAACCCGGGAGCAGTCGCATGGGGCGTGACATACCCCGGGTGCGTACGTTTTTTACAATTGTCACCACTATTTTTCAAAAAAGTATTCTTCAACTTAATTTATTTCAGATTTAATAGAATTTTTAAGGTTATGATTACTATTGGTATTTATTGGTGACGAAGTAAAAACCATTCACACTCTGGGTAAGCGCGACTTCCCCCGTGTTAAAAAATAAAAACAAAATTTAAACAATATGATTATTTAAATACCCTAAAAACTCAATTCAAAGTAAATAGAAATACATCTTGGACTTTTTAAAATGTTTTTTTGTATTTTACATATGCCTTATCATTGTGTACACACTCACCATAAGCATAACACAAAATCGGAACAAATATTTGTAACTTAAAAATGAAAAAGTTTAAAATTTATTTAGATTTCTTTTAAACGGAACTTAAATTTTTAATGGGTTTTATGTATCATATTGCTTGGGTGTTTTTATCTGTTTAATTGGTTTAAGTTATTTGTTACAAAAATTTAACATCGAACGTAGCAACAATTGGATTAAATATATTAATAAATGCCCCTTCTCGGGCTTAAAAAAAAATGTAGAAAATAAACTGATCTGTTTTTATTTGTTCTGCCAATTATGTTTTAGGTTATATTTTTTGTCACATAAATTATTTTATTCTAATAACAAATAAACAATTTTCTACATTATCCTTCTGTTATAAAAATTAAAACGTCGTCCGCCCCAGCAAATAATCATTAAACCTTAACCTTTTCGAGACCTCATCGCGTACACAAATTTTATTTGGAATTCACCGTGTTTTTTCAACTGTCTCCTTTACTTGTGAAATACCAAAAAATCCTTCAATTGAAAAGTCAAATATTATTATTCCTTTATTAATGGTGCCCAAAACAAATTCCACGTGCACCTTTTGACGATGAATATATGTGCCTCGCATATCCCGACAGAGTTAAAGAGTTAAATTATTTTTTTAAATTAAAAAGTTTCAAATATCAAAATTTTTCTATTGTTTAAATTTATGAAAGAAATGTTAAATTGAAAAAATATATTAATTTACAAAACAAATTACATTCATTAGAATTATTGAATTTTTTTGCCATTCTTGTTATTTTCTGTTTTCAGTAACTAATCAGTGATCTATATCTCCAATTCCACCACCACCTGAATTTTACACTACTTCCATTTATTTGCTCCGTCTTCACGCAAAAAAAATTATAGGTACTTTTATTACAGTATGTTATTTAAAAATGATCGACTGGATAAAAAGAAATGCAAATAGAAAACTAGTTTAACATTTTTCAGTTAATTTTTATGGAAAAAAAACATATAAAACGCCATGGAAGTAATCTCCACTGATGGTTTTCGAGAAACACTATTTCCGCAAAAGACGGCAACGTTAACGTTAAAAGTTCTGGCCAATCGGATGTCGAGATGTCAAAACCTGGTTGGGAAAACCAAAATATGTATCTGTTTTATTTGCTCGATTACACCGTGATGAACAAGGATCCGAAAAAAAATGCTAAATACAAAAGTTACGTATTTTTGTCCGTAGGATCCGAATCTGCAATAAAAAATGGGGTTTATCATTCAAGATTTCAAAGTTGGACCCCCTCTGACCGGTTGCGATGGTCAGATTTAGTATCACTGAGTAGCTTTAAAAAAATATATTTAACACGTATATTTTCGTTTTTCAATCTGCTTTATGTTTCTCGAGTTATTTGACCGTTTCCAGACTTCTCAGACACCCTGTACATGCAAAGCTGCGCACTAAAGGGTTAAACCAAGCATTACTTTTTTTAAACGAACGGCACTGTTTCATTCGCAGAAAACCGTTTCCGTGAGTGGGAATCAAATTTTTGATGACGGCGTTGTGGAAAGCATCCAAAAAAATATATTTAATACACATGACAAAGGTTTACCGGTTTGAAAAAAAAAAAAAAAAAAAAAAAAACACATGATTTTTATGAAAGGTTAGTTTAAACCTTTATATCCCAAATTAAGAATTTAAAAAACTATCTCTTCGAAACTTTTTTTTCTTGCATTACTATGATACATTAGAATATATATACATTTAAAAATGAAAGATTTATTTTTTTGTTAATTACGGCTAATTACTTAATGTGGTACTTAAAAGTACCGTTGGGATTATTTTGGTTGGTTGGATGTGTTTATTACGGTCAATTATCAACACGAGGGATATAGGCCCGATGGGGAGGGGGGGGGGGTTCCCTCCGTGGGGATCTTTCTAAGGTAACCTAACCCGTATTTACGCATGGAAATCCACGGTTCAAAGAAAACCACGAAAACTCCGAACGACTAGGCCAACGGGCGTGATTGGGTTCGAACCCAGCGCCTTCCGTCTACCAGCTAGGTATATACGAATCAAACAAATCTATTAAATTCAAAACGCTGTGGTTTGCATATATTCAAAGCTGTGCACTAAAGGGTTAACCCATTAACCGCTGGTGTTGCGTTCAAGCAACGGTTAAATTAAATGCACATATTAAAGTTATTTACGTCCCACCACTATTTTTGAATTAAAAATTTGGCCTTACTTAAAGACATAAAATTTTAAGATCATATAAATCGAAAATTAACTTTCAGAGTTTGTTGTGGCAAACTACGTTTTGGCGGTTAATAGGTTAATGACATATTAATTAAGGAATAAACAAGGGGAATTTTACCATTACAGAAAATTGATGCTAATCAAGAAATCTGAATTTAAAAAAAATAGTCCACTGGCAACCCTGGAGTGATACCAGAATTTTAGAACAAAATGTGAAAATAAATAAAAGCTCTTTCTCGCGTACATTATAAAGGCAAAATTTTACTACAAGTATCTAGTGCCATTGTGGTATTTGGAGATTAAAATTAAGTTGTATAGATAATATACCACCGATCTTCAAGCGGTTAAGAGGACTATTTCAAAATAATCTTGAATAAAATGGAGTCGTTCCGCAAAAGATTATTTTTAAGAACTTCTTTTGTCACAAAACGAATATAACCTAAGGCTTAGATTACAGTTAACAGATACTAGGTGGCGCTGGCAGAATTATTTCCATTGTAACAGCAACTACAGTTCAACTATCCACCACGGATGAAGGTAAGTTGTTTTTCTTATTGTTCCATTTTTAGAAATATTTAGTTTTTGTTCTGAAAAGGGATGAGTATTTTTTTATAGTATCATTCATGTCCCCATATTTAACTTTTTATCTATAAAAATAAAGCTTATTGCAACTTTATTTATGTAACATAGAAATGTCGCATGGAATATTTAATCATTTACATGTGTTACAAGACATGTATTACAAGACAAAAACATCACCTCAATCCCAATTATTAGACACTGATTATGGTGTTAACAGACACGTTCTTCCATAAAAGTTTATCCTACGCATAAAATATACATCCTTGATCTCAAAATACAACAACAATCAAATGACAAAACATGTAACATAGTATATAATTGTATTTGGAAGTTGGTACATTAATTAAAATAAATAAATATTCTGGAGTGAAATTGTCCAGTTTTCAGATATTGACCCTTATTCTCAACTGCTAATAATCGTCGTAAATGCTACAATCACAATAATTAGAAAAAAAAAAAAGAAATTTTAACTACAGTAATAAAGTTTGTTCGAAATTAATTTTATGCCGAATCCGTCTGGCGCAGATTCGTAGGCGTGAATTGAATGTTTGTGTACTGCGCGATGCAAAACACATTATTTTTATTTAAATATATTTCTATTAAATGTTTCTGACTCCAGTTCATTTTTTAGAAAATTGTTAATAGTATTCGGATTAAAACGTAGAGGAATGTTACTGTGTGTTCCTTCTACTACTTCTCATTTAAAACGAAATGACATATTAAAATGAATGGGACGGCAGTTAAATAATTTCCCTAACACAAGTTTAATCCAAAGAACTGCAATTTCTACTACGGCCCAGCTACGTATTTAATAAATCAAAGTGATATATGTGAACAAAGTGAAGTATTAAAATGAATGAATGAGCTGTTAAATATTTTTCCCTCTACAAACGTTTAATCCATAGTACTACTACTTACAATTTAAGAATTATAGACTCTCCCATTTCAAACGAAGTGGCGTATTTGAAACGAATAAAACGGCAATTAATGAAAATATTCTCTGATGATAGCTGCGGTTTACCAGACCGAAAAAAAACAAGGAAATTTAAGTAACATGTATATTTTAAACTTGCAACATCTGTAGTATTATTATCTATCAAATTTTAAGTAACAGATAACGTTTGAAAGTTCATAGTGTGTAGTTTGTTATAGAATCAATTTGAAACATTGCATTTCGTTGTATGTTTTTATTTTTATTATATATATTCTTTTTTTTATTTAAGTTTTGATATTTTTAATAATTTTGTGGCCTGTTTGTTATTTTGCTGAAAATCAAGTAAGCATCTAAATTGCCTCTCTTCCCTTCGCGAAATTTTCGCTACCGCCAAAGCCACTCTCCAGGAACAAAGTTTCAAGTATTTAAAACACTTTCTCTTCGAAAATCTGTATGTTTTACCTGTAGTAGTGATAAACAATCATTCTTTTAAATGCCTCCCCTAATTCCCGATTTCCTATTCCATCCCCAGCAACATGCAGTATTTTAAATTCAGTAAAAAGCTTTAATATATATTTTTTAAAGCCTTGCTTTTTACTTTTCAGTGAAAATAATTATCCAGTCTTCTAAACTCCTCGCCCCCCCCCCCCCCCCCTTTCGCATATGTAAGAGGGCGGGGAATTACACGAATGTGGCAGGGTCTAATATTTAAAATCTCAATATTTATTTTAAAAAAAAGCCATGATTTTTATTTTTCTGTGAAAATAATTATCCTATTTTCTAAACTCCTCTACCCCCTCCCTTTTTCACATTTGTGAGAGTGCGAGGAATTACACGAATGTGGGAGGGCTTAATCTTTAAAATATCAAAATTTCTGAAAAAAGCCTTGTTTTTTACTTTCAAGTGAAAATAATTATTCAATCTTCTATCCTCGTCGCCCTCCTTTCACATTTGTGAGAGCGCAAGGAATTACACGAATGTAGGAGGGCTTAATATTTCAAATCTCAAAATTTCTGCAAAACAAGTCTTCTTTTTTAACTTTTCAAGTGAAAGTAATTACCCAATCATCGAAACTCCTCGCTCTCCTTTCACACTTGTGAGAGGGCGGAGAATTACACGAATGTACTGTCTGGCTCTGATAAGAAAGACTCTAGAACCGGTCTCGGCTCGGTCCTGTTGCCAAGGTAACTGATCAGTCGACTTTATTTTAGGGAAGTCCCGCATTTTTTTTTCTCCCATTCTGAGAATTAGCGGTCTTTTTTTTGTCCTATGGATGAAGTTCCCTCCCTACAAGTTTTGGAACCTTCGAAAACAGAAAACCCACTCAGGGTTTTTCTTATCTCGGTCACACAGTAGGTGGGCTTAATCATTAAAATCTCAAAATCTCTTCTGAAACTTATTTTGCCTAATTTATCATTTTGAAGTAATGCTAAATAAGCAATCACCAAAATAATACGTCTATACACCCCTTCCGACGTTGCATAAGAGCAGAAGCAGAACCTGCATTTAAACCCTTAACCCCTTAACGCTCGAATTAAATTACGGTTTAATAATTAAAATTCCTTATTGGCACCAGTTTTTTTAAAAGGAAATATTCACCTTATTTAATGACAGATAAACTGATACCACAA
The DNA here is from genome assembly GCA_963932465.1 of Maratus speciosus. NCBI lineage: Eukaryota > Metazoa > Arthropoda > Arachnida > Araneae > Salticidae > Maratus > Maratus speciosus. The sequence continues at coordinate 470,539,988 of OZ010796.1, forward strand.
TAAAGCTAATTACACTAATTTATAAAACTGGTGGGCATGGAAAATTCTGAATAAAAGACGCAGCCCGTGAATATCACGGGAGCGAGAATTAAGGGGTTAAAATACTTTTTTAAATGCCCCGATTTCTGTTTTGCTGTAACCATAAATAAATAATCAAATCATAGCGAGTTAAAAAAAAAAAAAAAAAAAAGAAAAAAGATATTTGACTATCGAATTCAAACAAAATGATTACAGACGATTAAATTTTACCTTTTTTAATAGATATATTTTAGTGTTCCGCACACATAACAATCTCACTGTTTTTTTTTGTATATTTTTTAAGTTGTATGATACCTATCAAAAGTGTATTTTAAATTCGCAGTAATTTTGACAAATTTTCCTAAAATTACTTTTTAAGATTTTATCAAAATTTTTCTTCCTGCCTTGTATATAATGAACCTAATGCAAGACACGCATGCAATTTTACATTTTTTGCAATCTAATAATATATCTTTTGAAAGGTCTTTTATTACGAGTACAATTGTTTGTTTCTACATGCTAATTATTTCTGTAAAAGTACACTTGATAAACAGATAAACAGAATGTAAATGCATTCATCCATTTATTCCGTTTCTCTTTTCCGAAAACTGCATGATACTGTTTACCCTCCTGACATCAACATATTATACCACTCTCCTAACACAGGGTTCGTAGGCTTCAAGAGCTTTCATGCACATTTCCCCAGAATTTTTGTAAAGTAATATTTGCCTTATTTAATGAAAAAAAATGTATCGTCAGATATAGCGAACTGTACTTTACAAAATTTCTGGTACAAAAATACCTAAAATCCCCTGAATTCTTTGATACGTACGAACCCTGTATAGTGAAATTCCTGCGTTAAGCCGCCGCTCGTCTGAACAGGTTCGAAGATGCAAAAGCCACAAAAACGCAGCATTTTGAGGGAAACGCCATACCTTGACATGAAGCTTTTCGTCTTTTTCCCGCAGCCGCTTTGAGGCGCCCCCGTGAATAGTCCAGAAGATTACCATGCTCTGAAAAACGGTCGTTCATTTCGCCGTTGCGAAAATCCGTTCGTCTAACATTAGCCTAATAACTATATTGAGGGAAATAGCCTTCTATTAATTAATCGTCCACTGGTGGAACACTCCACCAGGAGACATTTTTAAATGAGATATGATATGAATAATTAATACTAGTTGGAAATCCTATTCAAGATTAATAAATTATACCTTATAAAATTTCCGGTGTGAGTTATAAAGTAAAATGTATTTCAATTGTATAGCTTTTCGCTACTGATAAAAAAATAATTTTTTACAAAAATATTGGAATAGTTTTTCTTGCCTATTCTGGCTTCTAGAATGATATTGATGAAATAATTTTTTTAATTAGTGTAAAATTAGTGTAAAATTAGTGTAATGGAGGTCCACATATGTGGACCTTGGACGCAATTGCAAAAAAAGTTCAAAATTTTGGAAAATCATTGTAAATATTTTTTTCTTTTAAAAATTGTAAAAATAAATGTTTTTTTAATATAATATAACTAAATATTATTTCTTATTACTTTAAAAGTATTAAATTATTAAAAAGGTAAAAAAAAAAAATTATATTTTTGGCGTATTTAAGAAATGATTGAAAAACGTAAATTTTATTCCTTTATTTTTTTACTATTTCAAAATAATTATATTTCCTGTTGAGATAAACGAACTAAAAAAAAACTTTATTCATTTATGCATTAAAAAGCAGTAAACCAACGTTTAAAATGCACAAATAATGCGTGAAAAGCAGCAAACAGCTGTTTCGAATCTACTAGCTAGATTATTCTTCAGTGCAAGATAGGGAAAAGGGAACAACGTGCTAGAAAAAGCAAGGCTGAGCAAAATGATAGACAGAGACGCGATGGCTTATATACCCTAGACAGCGCGTCTCTGTCTATCATTTTGATCAGCCTTGCTTTTTCTAGCACGCTGTTTGTTCCCTTTTTCCTTTCTTGCACTGAAGAAGAATCTCGCTAGTAGATTCGAAACAGCTGTTTGCTGCTTTTCACGTATTATTTTTGCATTTTAAACGTTGGTTAACTGCTTTTTAATATTCCTGCACAAAGGCTTTAATTACTGTTTTAACATTTATGCATTGTTTACGAAAAAATTATTTGGATGAACAATTATGACAAATATGAAATTTTACTCTTCATTAAATTTTCCATTCTATTTGTAATACTAATCTTTGGCTTCAAGATGATTGATGAATATGTCATCGATTAAAAAAATTACTAAAAGTTTTATTGCCCTGAGAAATGTTATAACCCCTTGAGGGGCGGTGAGATATATTTTATCCCCCACCTACAATTAACGAAGTTTTGCACCAGAAACATTTTATTACATATTACTTCTCTAACTTTGATGGAAAAAAGGTCGTAAAATTGCTTTCCCTTATTTTGCAATAAATCTTTTTACAGATTCCGGCGTGAATTCGACATTACAGAAACATAATTACTTGCCCCTCAAAGGTTTAAGGCTGTTAAGAATCCAAAGTACTCTGTGCTATAATCCAACAGAGCTGCTTTCTGACACATTTTTTGAATTAATTTGTCTTCGAAAATGCATATCGGCAGGTGTTCTTGTTCAGAAACTATATAATCGAAAAACGTTTCCCATTTTTTTTGGTAAAAGCAGAATTTCTTTCAAAAATTACTGTCAAAGTCAGCGTATTAAACTGATTTCCTGACGCGGCAGTTCGAGAAAGGGGAAAAACTTGTCACCACGTGACACGAATCGCTTATAACTCGATAAGTAGTTTTTTCTAATAAAAAAAATGGTAAACATGTTACGATTTCAAATCGTTTCAATTAGTTTGAACTGATAATTTTATGCCCTTACGTTTAAAAAGAATCAGAAAATATGCCAGGTTGTGAACAGGGAATATCAAAACGACGGAATATTTAATTTAGTTATTTATTTATGATAGATATATTTTTTTTATTGGATAATCTAATTACATCTATTTAATCTGAATTAAAACGTGCACATTAATCAACTGGCTAAAATCATACTTAAAGTGGTTAAATTTTATTTTGAAGAAAATAATTAATTTTAACAGTATTAAAGAATATTTTTGTACACTTAAAAGGAAGCAGCTATTGAATTCTATTATGTAGTTCGAAATGAATATATAATAGAAACTAGTCGGATGTACCAATCCCAAAATTTTCTTCTATCTCATACATGACAATACTTCAAAATTCGTTATCACAGTGCCAAACTTAAATGGCAACCTATGCTCATCAAGAGGATGCTAAAAGAGGAAATTCCGTGCATTAGTTCTAGAGATATGACTGTCACTGAAATCGTGTAAATACAGCAAAATGCAGCATAGCAGCGTCACCTAGAGGGTGATTTACAACAGAACCTAATCATCATCAACTTATGTCAACGTCTAACTGAATATGAATGTTTGGGGGGAAATTCGTATATTAGTTCTTGAGATATTGCGCAAATCATGAAAAATGCAGCGTAGCAGCGTCACCTGTTGAGTGATTTAAACCAACACATAATCAGCAGTAATATTAATCAAGGTATACTTTAATCTGGAGTTTGATGAAAATCTGTGTATTAGTTCTTGAGATAGAGCTATTGAGGAAATCGTGCAAAATGCAGCACAGCAGCGCCAACTATTGGGCGATTTACACCAACACGTAGCCAGCATAATTTCATATCAAGAACTAACTGAATCTGAAGCTTGATTAAAATGTGTGTATTAGTTCTTGAGCTAGAGCTATTGCGGAAATCGTGTAAATCCTGCAAAATGCAGCTTAACAGTGTCACCTGTTGGGCGATTTACACCAAAATGTAAACAGTACCAGCTCATATCAAGGACTAACTGAATCTGACGTTTTATAAAAATACGTGCAGGGTCAATCCATTTCAAGTGGTCCAGAAAATCAGATATCCGTTGCTTGACCATTTTTAAAAAATCTGAAATTTTTTGTACAAAAACCCTAACATGATGGGAGTTCAAAATGACTATTATTTTAATTTTATTAATATTTTTTTGGGCATGGCGGCCATCTTTGTTTCATAGTCTGCAGCAATTTTCTCACAAGAAGGGTTTACGGAATTGTAAATGATTCATCGTTTATTTCTCCAATTCAAGTGCGGATTAAAGAAATTTGTACAGAATACATTGGGCTAAAAATTTGGTAATGAAGTAGTTTCCGAAACTAACTGCTTATTTGTAAAATTTAAGCATAAATTTCATTTTTTTTCAAAATTTGTCCGTTTACAAAAGGAAATTTTTCTAGCAAGGAAAATCGTGAACATGACATAATTTTTCTTACAAATAGGCCGAAAGTACTTGTACTTACACGCCAAGCTCCAGATCTGGTACTTGCTTTCTCTTCGCTAAAAAAAAATCCCAAATTCTTCAAAAATGTCAAAAATCGCACTTTTGAGGCTTTGATATCTCTGGTGGGGCACGCGATAAAAATTTGAAGCTCTAGTTTCTGACAGTATTGTATGGTAGTGTTAAGCACAAGAAATTTCAGGATGGAGATTTGATTACAAGCTGAGATATAGCAAGGGAAACATAACAATACTCCCAAACTATTGTTTTTTCGTAGTCACAGCTAAGTATTTATCTCAGAATGATACTTAAATTTATACTTTTGATTATCTTTAAATAATAGTAACAGCAAATAAAGCCCTTTGCAAAGTTTAGCAATAAAAAAAAATAATTATGCCTAAGGCCATACATTTTGTATGGTTTCAGTATTTTTTGTAAGTAATTTTAGCAACTAAATAAACCTCAGCACTTTTACATAAAGAAAAAAAAAATGATACAAGACCTGAGACAAAAACAGAATAGGGAAAGAGAAAATTTGTTAATGTTGTCATACTTGTTGAGACATGATCAAACGTGTCTAAACACATTCTTGCTTGTTGGTTTAAAATTTTTGACCTTTTTCAAAATTTAATTTGTAGGAACCAAGACTTGTCATCTCTTGATAACTTGATTGAAGATCTTGGCCCTGCTGGCTCATAGAAATAAACTTTGAAATCTCTATGTGCAAGTCTCACTTCATTAATAATTCCTAGCTTACTTCTTATGCAAAAATGTCATTTTTCTGAAGGATAAATTATGAAGGAGATTGGAATATCTTTATATTCGGAAAATTACTTGAGGCTGATGCATGGTAACATCGTATAATGTTTTATTTACATACTTATGGTAGGAACAAGTTTCAGGGGCTGGCAAGCAGCATTAAAAGTGTGGTTTTGAAACCAACAAGAATAAATGTGTTTTGACACGTTTGATCATGTCTCAATATGTATGTCAACATTAACCCCCTTAATTCTCGCTCCCGTCATATTCACAGGCTGTGTCTTTTTTTCAGATTATTCAGATTTGTTTCATTCACACCAGTTTTATAGAATAGTGTAATTTGCTTTATTATGGTATCATTTTACCTGTCATTAAACAAGAGGAGTTTTTTTTTCAAAAAAGTGGTGTCAATAAGCAATTTGAATTTTTAAACCGTAATTCAATGCGACCGTTAAGGGGTTAACACGTTGCTATCGAAACACTCAAGGCCTGAGGACACCAGTTGTGACGTCATCACTAATCGACCGACTTCTCACTAGTGTTGGGATTCATACCAGAAAATGTTGAATAGCAATTTTCTTTTATTTTATTTGTGGAAGAACTACCATCTGATAAAACAATAATAACTATTTAAACTTACTGGTGAGAATTCGGAATCTCTAAATAAAAATTCAGCCAGATGCGGAATGCCTTAGTATTGCCTCATCTGGTGGATTTTTTATTGGGGGATTTCAAATTCTCACCAGTAAGTTTAAATAGTTATTATTGTTTTATCAGATGATAGTTCTTCCACAAATAAAATAAAAGAAAATTGCTATTCAAAATTTTCCGGTGTGAATTCCAACGCTAGTGAGAAGTCGGTCGATTAGTGATGACGTCACAACTCGTGACCTCAGGCCTTGAGTGTTTCGGTGGCAACGTTTAACAGCTTTTCTCTTTCCCTATTCTGTTTTTGTCTCAGGTCTTGTATAAAAATATTTTTTTTTCTTTATGTAAAAGTGCTGAGGTTTCTTTTAGTTACTAAAATTACAACAAAAATTACTGAAACCATACAAAATGAAGGCCTTAGGCACAATTATTTTTTAAATTAATTTCTAAGCTTTGCAAAAGGCCTTATTTTCTGTTACTATTATTTAAAGATAATCAAAAAAATAAATTTAAATGACACTCTGAGACAAATACTTACCTGTGACTACAACAAAACAATAGTTTGGCAGTATTGTTTTGACATGTGTCCCTTGCCATATCTCAGCTTGTTGTCAAATCTTCATCCTGAAATTTCTTGTGCATAAGATTACCATACAATACTCTCAGACACCAGAACTTCAGATTTTTATCTCGTGCCCCACCAGAGATATCAAAGCTTCAAAAGTGCGATTTTCGACCTTTTTGAAAAATTTGGGATTTTTTTAGCGAAGAGAAAGCAAGTCCCAGATCTGGAACTTGGCGTGTGAGTACAAGTACTTTCGGCCTATTTGTAAAAACAAATTCTGTCATGTTGACAGTTTTCCTTGCTAGAAAAATTTCCTCTTGTAAAAGGACAAATTTTGAAAAAAAAAACTGAAACTTTATGCTTAAATTTCACCAATAAGCAGTTAGTTTCGGAAACTACTCTATTATCAAATTTTTAGCCCAATGTATTCCGTACAAATTGCTTTAATCCGCACTTGAATAAGAGAAATGAACGATGAATTATTTACAATTCCATAAACCCTTCTTGTGAGAAAATTACTGCAGACGTTGAAATAAAGATGGCGCCATGCACAAAGAAAAATTAATAAAATTAAAATAATAGTCATGTTGAACTTCCATCATGTTAGGGTTGTTGTGAAAAAAATTTCAGATGTTTTAAAAATGGTCGAGCAACCAGTGCTGGACCACTTGAAATGGATTGACCCTGCATTATTTCTTGAGATAGAGCTATTGCTGAAATCCTGCAAAATGCAGCATAGCAGCGTCACCTGTCGGGCGATTTACACCAAAAAACTAATCAGCACCAATTTATATCAGGGACTACCTGAATATAAATTTTTATTAAATTCCGTGCATTAGTTCTTGAGATAGAGCACCCACAAAATTTGTGTCACATACAGACACACGGACAGACAGACTCACAGACAGACATTTTCTATAAACATGTTTTTTGGAATCTCTAACCCCTAAAACGGCTAAATCCGTCGAAAACCGGAAGTCGAAAATTTTCACGAATCCATTACTTTCTTCTTGTAAAGATAGAAGAAAGTAAAAAGTACAAATGTATTATTCGTAAAATTGGAATAAAAAATAAATAAATTCAAACGTTTGCTTAAGTACAATAAAAGTAAATATCTTAATATTTCATTATTATTATTATTATTATTATGTATTATTTACAAGAAATAATAATTTACAAATATAATTACGTAAATGATGTGTTTGAATAAAAAATACATTATAGATCCTAGCTACCCCCATCGCTCAATATAACACATTTTCAATAAAATTCCAGGCTTTAACCAGTAATAAATTATATTTAACTAAATAAATGCACAAAATTCCTTCACTCTAGCTTAAATTGAGTTTCAGTAAAAAAAAAAAAAAAAAAAAAAAAAAAAAAAAAAAAAAAACATATTTTGAGTTAATTGACTTTATTTATTTATTTTTAAACACGATAACAGTAACCCCTGAGTTTCAGCCTATACAGGGTGTTTCTAAACTCATGGTAAATACGTTAGTGGGTGATAGAACACATCAAGACGAGTAATAGTGAATAGGAAACCAAGGGTCCCAAACGTCTTCAAAAGGAGATAGGCGCCTTTAAAGTTTAGGCATCAAAATTTCAAATGATTATAAAAAACGGAAAAATTGGTCGATTCGTTTGCGGTTTTCACTAAAACTATTCTTTATGTCAGTATTTTCTTGAAAATAAATTTTAAAGATACAGTTCAAAAAATGCCGATAGAGGGCGCTTTAGACTTTGGAGTAACCAACAACTATTTTTTACCGTTATTTTTGTATCTCGTTACATGCTTTCAAAAGCTTAGACTTAAACTTAAATTTTGAGCTCAAAATCTGAATCGTTGGGAGTGGTGAAGTAGCGCAAACTGAACTGTGTTCAGGAATTAAAATTTCAAACGATTATAAAAACGGAAAAATTGGTCGATTAGTTTGCGGTTTTCACTAAAACTATTCTTTATGTCAGTATTGTTTTGAAAATAAATTTTAAAGATAAAGTTTAAAAAATACCGATAGCGGGAGCTTTAGACTTTGGAGTAACGAAAAACTATTTTTTACCGTTATTTTTTGTATCTCATTACATACTTTCAAAAGCGTAGAATTAATCTTAAATTTTGAGCTCAAAATCTGAATCGCTGGGAGTGGTTAAGTAGCGCAAACCGAACTGTGTTCAGGAGGAGGGTTCAAATTTCAACTCATGAACACAGTTCAGTTTGCGCTACTTAACCACTCCCACCGATTCAGATTTTGAGCTCAAAATTTAAGTCTAAGCTTTTGAAAGCATGTAACGAGATACAAAAAATAACGGTAAAAAATAGTTGTTGGTTACTCCAAAGTCTAAAGCGCCCTCTATCGGTATTTTTTAAACTTTATCTTTAAAATTTATTTTCAAGAAAATACTGACATAAAGAATAGTTTTAGTGAAAACCGCAAACGAATCGACCAATTTTTCCGTTTTTTTATAATCATTAGAAATTATAACAACTGAACACAGTTCAGTTTGTGCTACTTAACCACTCCCAACGATTCAAATTTTGAGCTCAAAATTTAAGTCTAAGCTTTTGAAAGCATGTGATATGATACAAAAAATAACGGTAAAAAATTGTTGTTGGTTGCTCCAAAGTCTAAAGCGCCCTCTATCGGAATTTTTTGAACTGTATCTTTAAAATGGATTTTCAATAAAATACTGACATAAAGAATAGTTTTAGGGAAAACCGCAAACGAATCGACCAGCTTTTCCGTTTTTTTATAATCATTTGAAATTTTAACTACTGAAAATAGTTCAGTTTGCGCTACTTAACCCGGGAGAACTCGCTAGTGAGAATGCCCAATAGCTTTTTCCTTTACTTTACATTCATATAATATCAACTTTTTTTGGTTGGCTTAGTACTTTTATTCACAAAATAGGTAAAATAATTGAAAAACATTTTGAAATTTTAATTAAAATGAAAAATGATTTAAATAAGAGTCTTAAAAAAGTACGACTGTGAGAGAAAATCTCATGCAGCGAGTTCTCCCGGGTTAACCACTCCCAACGATTCAGATTTTGAGCTCAAAATTTAAGTTTAAGTCTAAGCTTTTGAAAGCATGTAATGAGATACAAGAAATAACGGTAAAAAATAGTTGCTGGTTACTCCAAAGTCTAAAGCGCCCTCTATCGGCATTTTTCGAACTGTATCTTTAAAATTTATTTTCAAGAAAATACTGACATAAAGAATAGTTTTAGTGAAAACCGCAAACGAATCGACCATTTTTTTCCGTTTTTTATAATCATTTGAAATTTCGGTGCCTAAACTTTAACACTAGAACGCCCGGAAATTTTACTCAAGTTTCGTAAAAATGTTTTACACCAGACTTTTTATTTGAAATTATTTAATTGATTTATTTAACGTAAATCTGCGTTTTTAAAATTTAACATATTTTGGGAAAGAATTTCTGGTTCCAGTTGACATTTAACCACTTCACCGGTTGCCCCGAGATAAGTCGGGGGTAGTAAAAGCACTATTTCCCCATACCTGTCGCCGGTGAAGTGGTTAATCATATGGTCGGAGTCGAATCGACTCCTTCCGGGCGTTCTAGTGTTAAAGGCACCTATCTCTTTCGGAAGACGTTTGGGACCCTTGGATTCCTGTTCACTATTACTCGTCTTGATGTGTTCTATCACCCCCTAGCGTATGTACCATGAGTTTAGAAACACCCTGTATAACACCTTGAGGGGCGGTGGGTGTCGCGGCCAGCTCCCTCTGTATCCCTTTGCAATAACAGTAACATCTGAATTTAAAAACTTTTACGTCTAAGTGAACTGAAAAGAACTGAAAACTTTTAGAATAATGTTTTTGTTTTTGTGAACGGAGTTGCGCGTCCGATATGTTTCGATTGAAGATAAAACACTTAAATGTTAAGTAATATAATCCTGTACATATTTGTAATATATTTGTATATAATTATTGAAGATTAACCGAGTGATGTCTTATTTTAGTTGAGTCAGTTTTTAAATAAAATTAAGTCTTATCAAATTCGGCAGTCCGAACCAGAAGCAAGTGTGAGCTTACCTGAAAGAAGGGGTAAGTTAAAGATTTCTGAGATTCTTTTTTGTCTGTTTCAAAAGCTTGTTATCATAATTTTTATGGCGCCCGGGAACAGCGACGCCGTTTTTGATTTGATCTTAATTGAGTGAAAAATTATTTATAGACGAAAGTTTTGAATATTTAGTTCTATTGAAAAGAATATTGTTGATGGTTTGTTTTGACCTTGAATATAATGAAGAATTGAGTATAAAAATAAATAAAAGTCTTGAATGCTTAATTCTGTTGAAGATAATATTATTAATAATATTGATTGATAGCATATTTTGAAAACAGGATTATTTTGAAAGTTATTGAATATATTTTGAAAGTTATATTATTGTTGTTATATTAAGTTGTTATAAAATTAATTATATTTAAAATTAAGCATTAAATATGTCTGATATTGAAAAACTAAAGAAAAAACGTGCTGTTTCTAGAACGGCGACTACGAAATTAATTAATACTTGTGAGCAGTATCTTGCAGAATCAGTACAGGAAGTTCCTGTTCTTACGGAACATATTGATCAGTTAAACTCAAAGTATAATAATTTAACAACTTTAGATGAGCAGATCCAAAACTTAATGGATGATGACGGCGAATTAGAAACTGCATTTGAAACTGCCGAAGGTTATTCTGAAAAAATAATTTCTATGAAATCAAAACTAACGTATGCTTTAAAAATGAAAGTTGAACCTGAACGTTCTATTAAGAAAACAAATTCGGTTAACGAAAGTATTTCAACAGAGAATTTGACTCCTTGCTCCCATTCTAAAATTAAATGACCGAAATTGAGTATTAATAAATTTAATGGAGAGCCTGCTTATTGGTTATCTTTTTGGAACCAATATGATAATGCGATACATCAAAATGGTAGCTTAACTGACATTGATAAATTTAATTATTTGCATTCCTTCCTTATTGGAGCTGCTTCTACTGCAATTAGTGGGTTTTCGCTATCGAGTGAAATTTATATAGCAGCAATTGAACTACTCAAAAAGCGTTTTGGTCGTAAAGACCTGATTATAAATGCTCATATGGAAAATTATTGAATTTAGAAACAGTTAAAAATGTAAATAATACTTTTGCATTGCGAAAGCTGTATGATAACATTGAGACTCAAATAAGAAGCTTAAATTCACTTGAAGTAACTTCCGGAACATATGGTACGTTACTAACGCCAATTTTGCTTAAATTAATTCCCAATGAGTTAAATTTGGAATTTCAATGTAAACGGAAAACTCACGATAACATTTTTGAAGTCAACGAACTGCTTGAATTTCTACGGGCAGAAATAGAATGCAGAGAAACTGCGATTCAAATACAAGATAGGGTTATCGTTCAAAATCCACCGCAAGTACAGAGGGAGAGAAAAATAAATAAGTTTACAGTTCCTACTGCCGCTTCATTGAAGGTTTCTATAAATCATTGTATTTTTTGCGGAGATTCCGCTGAATCAGTTAAGCACAATTCTGCATCTTGTTCTAAGTCCGTAGCAGAAAGACGAGCATGTTTGAGAAAAAACGGAATGTGTTATCTCTGTATGAAAAAAGGAAATCATTTAGCAAAAGATTGCTTTTCAAAAATAAGATGTGCGTATTGCAGTGGAAAACATAATTCTTTAATTTGTGACAAGAGTAATAAAGTAGATGAGAAAAAATAAATTGACGATAGAAATGTCACTTTAACAAATAAAACATTCACACAGAGAGTTTTGTTACAAACTTTAATTGTAAAAATCTGCGGAAATAGTGAAGATACGTTTGTCAGGTGCTTAATCGATACTGGATCACAAAAGTCGTATATTTCGAAGTTTGTTGCTGAAATGATGCAATACAAAAGTATAAATGAGAGCAATATTGTTCATAGTCTATTTGGTGGATCGGAGGTTTCTGAAATCCATAAACAATTTATTGTGTATCTTAGTAATGTAAAGGGGGATTATAAATGTAATTTTGAGGCCTTTGATCAAACTAAAATTTGTTCCTATGTACTACAAATAGAAATAAAACCCATATTACATGAACTTAAAGAACATAGAATATATTTGAATGACACTAGCCGTATGAAGGAAAAATTGTTGTTTGAATCATCCCCAATTGAAATTCATATTCTTATTGGAGCGGATATTGCAGGAAAATTACTCACCGGTAAGATAAGAAAATTAAAATGTGGTTTAGTATGTGTCGAAACTTACTTAGGCTAGACAGTTATGGTGAAAGTTCCTTTGGAAATAGAAAACAAAACTGACAACTCATTTACATTTTCGATGCACGTATCAGATTATAAAATTTCTGAATTGTGGAATCTTGATACTCTAGGAATTTTAGATCCATCCGAAAATGAAACTAAAAAAGAGTTGCAAGAACAAACACTGCAACATTTTCTTTCAACAGTTAAAAGGGATAACGAAGGCAGATTTGAAGTCTGTTTACCTTGGATAGAGGGCCATCCCCCACTCCCTAATAATCTAGAGATCGCTGAGATAAGATTAAAAATTACAGTAAAAAATTGGAAAGATAAGGGTTTCTTAGAAGATTATGAAGCGGTTTTCAAATCTTGGGAGGAAGAAAAAATTATAGAAATTGTACCTGAAAATGAATATAATAATTCCTGCCATTATTTACCCCATCGTGCCGTTATTTGAATGAATTCCACAACAACAAAAATAAGACCAGTATTTGATGGGTCAGCGAAAATTAAGGAGTTTTCGTCAATAAATGATTGTGTAGAAAAGGGGCCTAATTTGCTAGAAACTATTCCTGCAATTATCAACAGGTTTCGAGAAAAATGCATCGGTGTAAGTTCTGATATCAAAAAGGCTTTTTTTCAAATAGGACTTAATCCGAATGATAGAGATTTTTTGAGATTCTTATGGTCTGAACAAGGTAATCCGGGACATTTTAAGATGTATAGACATAGGAGAGTCGTTTTCGGAATTTCCAGTAGTCCCTTCTTATTGAGTGCTAGTTTAACTAAGTTACTAAATGACGTACCTGAACATCTTAGATCAACGGCAGAAAAAAAATCTGAAGCTTGGTATGTTGACAATTTAATTGCAAGTGTAAATAATGAAGAAGAACTGCGAAAACTTCAAAGTGATTCTGTTGAAATTTTAGCGAATGCTAAATTTGAATTGCATGATCGGGCTTATAATTTGCCAACGAAGAACGAAATTGCAGGTAATGACACTTTTTCGGAAATTTCAGTGTCCGAAAATCAAATAAAAGGAAAACGGTTTCTATTCTTGGCCTCATTTGGGATTTAGAAGAAGATACATTAAGTTGCGTCATTAAAGGAATAAATCAATCCGATAACCAATGCATTTCAAAAAGAGTGATCTTATCCGAAGCACACAAAATTTATGATCCAATAGGTTTTACATGTGGTGTGACACTAACTCCAAAACTCTTACTACAAAAGTGTTGGGAGCTAAAGGTTACATGGGATGAAGCTCTTCCCGAAGATGTGCGTAAAAAATTTCTTAAATGGAAAAAAGATTTGTGTCAGTTGACAGAGTTGAAAATTCCCCAGTATATGATGCTTAATCCTAATTCAAATACAGATTTGTCTTATCATATATTCTGTGATGATTCCCAAAAGGCATATGCCACATGCATTTATTTAAGATGTAAAAATAAAGCTGAAGAGGAATTTGGCAGAAGAGATAAAGTTTTGAACTACTTTTCCATTATGGTTCGAAAGCGCCTCCTGAAAGAAACTATTGGAGAAGAAGAAGATTGTGAAAAACAAAGCAGCAAAAAGAGAAAAAAGAAGCAGTCTAAGGATTTTAAAATTTCTGATATTTATGATTGGGCTAAAGATTCTGGTATATCAGAAGATGAAGAGCATGATGAAGAAGATTCTTCTCCTAAGTCAGCTAAAAAAGGCAAAGAAAAGAAGAAGAAAAAGAAAACACCAGATGATGAAGGTGACTTTGATGATAGAAAAGTGGATTACATGACAGATTCTTCTGAGTCTGAACCAGAACTAGCTGAAGAGAAGACTAACAGAGAATTGAAAGGAGTAGAAGATGAAGAAGCTTTGAGGAAGTTATTCAATTCAGATGAGGAAGAAGAAGAAGAGGAAATTCAAGAGAATGAAGAGGATAAAGAACAAGAGAAAAAAGAAGAACAGCAAAAAACCAAGAGCAAGAAAAAATAAGGCAAAGATTCATTTGGTGAATCTTCATCAGACACATCTGATTCTGACTTCGATGATACAAAAATTCATGCTGTTTTCATGCAGAAACAAGCTAAGAAAAATAGTTCAGATAACAGTGCCAGTAGTAGTCGAGCCAATACACCAACTCGTTTGAATGCTGATTCTAAAGATGGTAATAAATTATCCAAAAGGAAGTTGTCAGAGACTCCAATGTCTGCATCATTGAAATATGAAGAAATTAATACTATTCTTTTCGATTGTGAAAATGTTGTAAATTCCAGACCGTTAACATATATATCTGAATATCTTGAATTAGAACCCTTAACCCCTGCCATGTTTCTTCGTGAAACAAAAGAAGGTGGTGTTCCTGATCTGGACAATATAGATGCAAGTTATCTTCAAAGAAGATATGAATATCGGATGAAAATTCGTGAAGATTTGAGAAAACGTTTCCGACTAGAATATTTGGGACAGCTGAAAAATTAACGTAAAAATTCAAACAGGTATCACGAACTCTCAGTTGGAGATATTGTTATGATTAATACAAAAGAAAAAAGAATGAATTGGCCTCTAGGAAAAGTAATCCAGTTGTTTCCAGGTAAAGACGGCATAGTACGATTGGCAAAGTTACGAACTAAGTTTGGTGAGTTGCTTCGACCAGTACAAAGGTTGTATCCGACGGAAGCGAATTTCCAGGCAAATGACTTTTCTCCGAAAACCATTGAGTCTGCTCACCTTAAAGATTCTCCTGGTTCTGTTAAAAATGATTCTCCTAGAATGTCTAAATTTGGACGAGTGATACGAACACCAGAACGGTTGGACCTCCTGAACTTGTCCACGACTGTGGTTGAGTTTGACCTGACAAAACTCAACGGGGGGAGTATGTTGCGGACAGCTCCCTCTGTATCCCTTTGCAATAACAGTAACACCTGAATTTAAAAACTTTTACGTCTAAGTGAACTGAAAAGAACTGAAAACTTTTAGAATAATGTTTTTGTTTTTGTGACCGGAGTTGCGCCTCCGATATGTTTCGATTGAAGTTAAAACACTTAAATGTTAAGTAATATTATCCTGTACATATTTGTAATATATTTGTATATAATTATTGAAGATTAACCGAGTGATGTTTTATTTTAGTTGAGCCAGTTTTTAAATAAAATTAAGTCTTATCAAATTCAGCAGTCCGAACCAGAAGCAAGTGAGAGCTTACCTGAAGGAAGGGGTAAGTTAAAGATTTCTAACATACTTTTTTGTCTGTTTCGAAAGCTTGTTATCATAGTGGGATATATTATA
Source organism: Maratus speciosus (assembly GCA_963932465.1). Taxonomy (NCBI): domain Eukaryota; kingdom Metazoa; phylum Arthropoda; class Arachnida; order Araneae; family Salticidae; genus Maratus; species Maratus speciosus. The sequence goes on from OZ010796.1 coordinate 470,555,822, forward strand.
TCCCTCCTAAATTTAATCAAGCTTAGCACCGGAAACTTTTAATAAAATTTTATTTTTATGACTTTGGTGGAAAATATTGTAAAATTGCTTTTTCTTATTTTGACATAAAATTTTCCAAAGATTCCGGTGTGAATTCAACATTACAGGAACACAATTACTTGCCCTTCAAAGGATTAATGTCTTTGAGCACTGATGTCCACACACGTGAACCTCTACAAAATGATACTTTTAAAATCAAAAACTTCATTAAATAAACAAAAGACACTTGTCTAGTGGATACTTATAGTGTTTTTAACAATGCAAAAAATTATGACATCTTTATGCAAATACTAATGTAGATAAATATTACTTGTTTTAACCCATTACCCGCTGACGTTGCGTTGACGCAACAGTGAAAATAATTGCTCATGCAATGAATTAATTACATTGGAATCACTATTTTAGAATGAAAAAAATATCTTATTTATTTACAGAAATTTTGGTATTTTAGTAAAACGAAATTTACATTACTAAATTTGTGGTGGGAAACGACTTTCAGTAAGAAATTTGAAAATTTCTACTTTATAGTTTTGGCGGTTAATGGGTTAACGCAATTGCTGAGTGGACAACATTTTTCAAGATCTCACTTACAATCAACGGTTTAGCCATGAAAATAAGCCAAATGCTAACATCTAATGGATTTATTTTGAAGCTTAAACTATCGCAAATGTGATTAGATAATCAAAATTTAGATATTTTCCATGGTTTTATTATAGACCGGAAGACGGCAGCACAGACAATACCCTCATCGAGTTCACGGCTGAAATTTTAGAATTAGTTAAAACTTGATTTGCATATGAAAATGCAATTGGTCTGCCAAGTCCTATCTTGGTGGATAACACCTGAAAACCCGATTTGAGCGGTTGACTCGTAGGTTTACCATTGTGTTTTCCAGCACCCAAAAGTATGAAAACATGGAGGACTGGGAGCAGGAAAACACAATGGTAAACCCACGAGTCAACAACTAAATTCGGGTTTTTAGGTGTTTTCCATCAAGATATGATTTGGCAGACCAATTCCATTTTTATGTGCAAATCAAGTTTTAACTAATTCTGCAATTTCAGCCGTGAACTCGATGAGATGATTGTCTGTGCTGCGGCCTTCCGGTCTATTAGAAAGGACTAAAATCCAAGGTGCACATATGTGGACCTCATTAGCGAAGGGGATACATACAGAGTGTCTTTAACGACAACGATATGCACAGGGTGTCCAAATTGTATCTTCATACATTTAAAAAATAATTGAAAATAAACAAGCAATGATATTCACTTACGGGTTTTTATGTTCCATAAAGGAAATATCAAAGTTTTTTTTTAAATTACATTTTATCCACGATTTTAATTTGCGCACTATTAGTCGCGCATAACACATCGAGTCTATATGAGATTTTTAACCACGTTCTGTAAAGCATAGCAGAATCAACAGTCTGGATAACCGGTGTCTTTCGACTTTTCAGTTCATCAGTGTCACGAATTGGAGATCGGTAAACAATGTTTTTCAAAGTTGAATTACAGCGGCCATCTAGACTGTTGATTCTGCAAACTTTCATAGAACGTGCGCACTTTAAGATCGTGGAAATCGTGGAATAAAACATTGCAAAAACAAACTTTTATATTTTCTATATGGAACGTAAATAACCGTACGTGCATATCATTGTAAGTTTATTTTTAATAATTTTTTAAAGTGTGAAGATTTATTTCGGACACCCTGTATATTTTAGGGCAGGTTTGAAAGTGCAAATTGGGGAAGGTAATGATTATGGTAGGAAAATATTGCCTTTGAATTTTCAAAATATTCGAAAAAAAAAAAAGATGTATAAGAGCAATATTTTCCGGGCATTTTAAGACAAGTCGCATTCACACACATAAAACAAATTGATAGATACACTAGTTGCGACTAAAAATGTGTGAGGTAAACAATTGATCTTTTGATTACGGCGTTGGGACACCGTATGTCGAAGGAACTATTTTCTTTTAAATTCTAATTGTACCTTATATACCTTTAGGTGGCCGTACAAACCATCACCTCATTGAGTTGGAGGCTGAAATTTCATGATTAGTTAAAAGTTGATTATCATATTAAAATGCAACTGATTTGCCAAGTCATATCTTGGTGGAAAACACCTGCAAACCCGATTTTAATGATTAACTGGTACCTTTACTATTTTGTATTCCTGCTTCCAGCTCTCCATGTTTTCATGCCTTTCGGTGCAGGAAAACTCAATGATAAACCTACTGATCCACCACTAAAATCGGGTTTGCACGTGTTTTCCACCAAGATAGGACTTAGCAGACCAGTTGCATTTTAATATGAAAATCGAGTTCTGTATAATCCTGGAATTTCATGCATCAACTCAATGAGGTGATGGAGTGCGCAGCTACCTCGCGGTCTATAACATTTATAGTAAGATATTTTAAAGATGTAACTATCCAGAACAAATTATTTTGTAAATTGTGGCACGACTGAAAATAAAAATAGTCGCAGTCCTGTCCCGCAATATAAAGGACATTTTCGTAGAGAGTAATGGTGATGCGATTGCGATTGCTTCAGTGACAATGGGGAAGAAACTCACAATTCTTGTAATATCTTTCTTATTCAGCGTCTACCTTATTGTGATCATTCTTTTTTTTTTTTAAAGTTGGTTACGTTTTCAACAGAATCTTACACGGATATATATATTCGTACATGAAGGGTGAACGATATTAGTGCAACGAAATACAAGCTAAAAATTTAATCATGAATGTTATATATCAAGTAAATGTTATATAATTGGATTTAAAGCTACATAAAGTAATGGTATAACATAAAAATAAACGAAATATTGCACCCTACAAGTCTCAGAAAATTTCATAAATATTCTCATTTGGTAGGAAAATTTTTATAGCCGATGTTTTACTAAATTATGAAGTTTGTTCAAAATTGATCAAAATCGATTGTTCAAAACGATTGTATTAAACAATCGTTACAATAACCTTTTAAAATTTACGCATTTTCACTTTCTCACAGAGATTGTTTTTGATGTAAATAACGTATATCCAGTTCTGCAATATTTATAATATTAACATATAAGAAATTATAATAAAATTACAGATTGGGAAAAATTCCTTTTTGAAAATTTTTAGAATTATACAAATCTGTAAGTTTAAAAAAAATTGCGATACTGAAATTACACTTGATAAATTTTATTCTATCTGAATAAATTAACACAATACCTGATTATGAATTTTTACGATTCATTTTCATAAACTAAGATGTTTAGGTTTTCAACAGATTTTCTGGGGGCTTTTCTTTTAAATTATTATTATTATTATTATTTTGTAAGTTAATGGTGAACAATAAAAGCACGGTAAAAAAAACAGTTAAATATGTCAAGCATAAATGCAATATCGTCTCCCTCTGCCTCGTTTAGGAAAGAATAAATACGCAAAACATAGAGTGCAAACATATTTCATCAACATAGGCATGACCAAACTCGATGAACCTTTCCTTATACGGCCTTCACAATCACCCCTTAGTTTCGGAATCGTTAATGTTCTACTTCACCGGTAGATGACGTGAATACCCACTTGTTCCATGTAGCGAGACATGCCACGTCACCTATAATTAAAATCCCAGTGACTATTATCTGAAGTGAAGTGAAGTAAGCTTTGAGTAGTGTGTTGAGATGTAAGTATTGGAGAAAGAGGCTGTTTGCTGCTTTTGTGTTAATAAAGTGATACATAAAGCAACCAGCGCCTTGAAATAATTTGAGTTATAGTGTGAGTTTATTCTTCACCACAGTTAATAATGCTTATTAAATGTTACTTTTATACATAAAAATATGAAAAATGCTAATAAAATACTATATGCGTTATAAAAGATATGTATTATATGTATATTTTGCCTCGGCGTCCTTTATACTATAAACAGGAAAAACTGAAAGATTTAGAGATAAAATAAATAAATACAATGCTTTAATCAATTCAAAATATTTTAATTAACACTCTACTATAACATCAAAAGAAAAAATTGTAAGTAAATTTTTACTTTTGTTTACATTTAAGCACTTGATTGCATGAAACATTGAGAATTCTGACCGTAAAATACACAGTAAAAAAGATTTTTAATATATTTACTAGTTTAAAAAAATTAAGAAAATTAACCAAAACTTTTTTAAATAAACAAACTCTACTCAAATCAGGATAACTTTTTAAAACATTTAATTGTTTTTACACTATATTTACTGAAGATTAAGTGCACTGGGAAATAGAAAAATAATAATAATTCTAGATTTCTATTACATTTTAGGAAAAAAATAAAACACAGGGGAAATTATAAAATCAAATATTCGAATTCTGGACAGTCATAGTAAAAAAATATATAATAAATTAAATATATATATATTTATACAATATTAAGAGTTCGTCAATATCCGGCAATTAACTCATATCTAAATAATTATCTCCATGCATCGATTACTTTTTCACGATTCTTAATTATTTTTAAAATATAGATATATATACAGTGTAAACAATTTTCGATAAATTTGGACATTATATGCGTTGATCTGAATACAAGCATACAGAAAAATAACAAACTTGCATATAAAATTAAGTATTTTAGTTCTGGACAATCATGGTGTTAAAGTATACGATAAAAATAAAAATATATTTGCATGTTTCATAATATAAACAAAATAAGCGAACCTTTTCGCCAATGTCCAGCAATGAAATCATATGGATTTTTTTTTTAAACATGGAAACTTACACGATTTTTAATTATTAAAAAAATATAGATATATGTACACTGCAAACGATTTCCAATGAATATATGATCTAATCTTAAATATACAAGTATATAGCAAAATTAAAAAAATACATATTAAATTGAATATTCTAATTCTGGAAAGTCATGGTATAAAAGTAAATGATGAACATAAAAACGTATTTACATGTTTTATAATACCAAAAAAATAAGTAAGCCTTTTCGCCAATATCCGGCAATCAAATAATATAGATTTTAATTTTCTTTAATTTACACGATTCTTAATTATTTAGAATATATATATATATATATATATATATATATCTGTACATTGCGAACGATTTTCAGTAAATTTAAACATTGTGAGTGCTTATTATGAAATACAGAGAAAGTAACTAACTAAATAAATAATAATTTTTACAGGTTTCATTATTTTAAAGTATCAACATGTCGGATTTTTTCTTTCTGTACTGTTGCAGAAAGTTTTGAACACTGGTTAGAAACTACAGAAGATTTTTTTTTCAGAATTTAAAAATATTAATTTGTAAGTCTATGTACTATACTGATATAAATAAATGTATCTGTAGATACATGCACGTTCAATTTCTTGATTATATTTTCCGCATTGAGAATTTTAACAATAAAAATTATAAAATTAAATTTAAGTAAACTTTAAATTTTTTCTTTATAAAGAATTATTCTTATATGAAGGTGAATTGGCCTCATTTGTAAAGTTTTTCGCCATATTTTTTTTTTTTAATAATGGGCAAAAATGTTGCCCATAGTAACGAGCATATATTTATTTTATGCTTATTTAGGCCACATTCCCACGAAGGGCTTATTTCTTAAGTCAAAATTTGAAGGAAATACATGAAAAAAAAATCCTGGATTTTTTCTCAGCGAATAGGAAGTACAGTATGGAACACAGCAGCGAGCCATTTTCTACTAAAAAGGGGGAAAAAATCGCGATTTAATTTAAGTTATACACAAGAAAACACAAGAGCACAAGGCAAAGATGAGGAAATTCCCAATTAGACACAGTGGGTAAAAACGAACCCTACGCTTCTCTCCGGAGCGATTCCCCGAAAACAAAGAGATTTCGACTATTTGTTAGGCCGTGTAAGGGGAATCGAGCTTCTAACAGAAATTGTAATCCTTTCCATTCCGCGTTATTTTAAGTATTGGCTACCAGCAACTCCGCGTCATTTTGACTGTGGACTACCAGCAACTCCTCGTCGTTACACAAAGATTTTATTCGAGTGGCACCACTTATTTAAAAGAAGTTTCTTCAACTCCACAATTTAAAAAAATGCTCTGATTAAATAAGGCAAATTTTATTTTCTTTTATTACTGGTGCCAAAAACAAAATTTTCAAGGCAAGATGATGTCGCCGTAGCGGCGACAACGGAGTTTTTCACTTACCTTACAGTCGCTGCAGCGGCGACAACGGAGTGCAAAGGGTTAGCACCTATACTAAGCTGTTTCCGAAATAAACAAATAAATTTAAAAAATCAAAAAACCCGACTGCTTAAAAAGCGAACTAATTAATTATTTCTCATCAATGGCATTTCCAATCTTATCATACTTTAAAAATGTATTTTTTTATCGGTTTCTCCAGTGTTAATACGAACATTAGAATTAGCACTTTGAAACAAATTAATTTCTTTTACAGAAAAGTAAAAAAAAAAAAAAAAGAAAATTCGATACTTTTTTTCAAACATCATTAAAAACTGAATGTTTTAAATTTTGTACGCATCCAAAAAGAATTGTATACGGATACTTATTTACTTGATTGTTGATCAGCGACTTGAGGTGGCGCCTGCTTTTCAAGATTTATTATTTAACCCCTTAACAGTGTGGCCCGAACTGGATTCGGGCTTGAACATTTTGCTTGCTTCGTTATTAAAAGCATTCTTATACCACTAATTTGTAACTGTAAATTTATCTTTATTGATTGTCAGATATTTTTCGATTAAGTATGGTAAATATTTTAGTATGGAAAAAGTGGTGTCCAGCCCCATTTTTAATTTTTTTGTAAGAAAACAAATGTCACTGTTAAGGGGTTAAATGTGCTCAAGAGAATGACACTAAAGTTTTTTAACAATCACACCATAAACTGTAACTAGAAACCTATGAATAAGTTATATAGACGAGAAAACGTTTTGTGTTGCTTTTGGTTTGCTCATTCGTTCACGTAAATCGACTGCTAAAGTAGTCGATAAATGTAAATAATATGCAGTGTTGCCAGATTGGGAATTCTGTACCTATTCTTGGAATTCTGAACTTAGCGGTCAGCGCTTCTTAAACTTTATTCTTTCATGTACCCCTTTCTTAGGCTCTTCATTTCGGAATACAGTAAACTCTGTATAAGGTGGAATCGATTGAGGCCGAGAAAAATTTCCGTGGTAGACAATATTCCGCCTTAGACAAATTTTACTCTATGTCTATGGATTCGTAGGGACTTGAAAATATTTCCGAGTTAGACAGATTTCCGTTTTACACAGAGTCCGCCTTACACAGAGTTTACTGTACTCCCATTTCTCATAAACATCCCTATATTCTCCACTCAACTAAATAACGCGAACATGTTTTTTTTTTTCAATAGTAATCTTCGTATCACAACCGTATAATTACATTGTCATTTCTAACACTTTTCTGACTTTACTAACCGTTTTTGTGATTTCCGCCGTCACTGATATTATTTTCACGTACGCCTAGCAGGCCCGCCTCGTACACCATGTTGGGAACCGCTGCTCTAGGACAATCTTTTTGGGACAAGTTGATCGAGGAGAAATTTTTCCGGACTGTCCACATTTTGGGAGAAAAACTTGGTGAATTTTTTCACTATTTTTTCTAACGTTTAATTTTAGTCATCTGGCAAAATTTCGTCTGTTTCGAACTCGATTTTGATTTGATAAACGAAAATACAATACAAAATTCTTAGATATCAATCATTACTTTGTAGGTTGTGGTCGTGCTTGTCGTTTACTGCTTTACAGTTTTACACATATTACAGGTGCATCAGGATCTGCCTCGGACTGCCCCAAGCTAAATTTCATGACCTTTACGTGCGCGGATTTTCGTCATCGTTGGCAGACGCACACTCATACACCTTTTATTATTATTATTATAGATAGATACAACAAAAATAGAAACAATTTTATATACCGGGTGGTTATGATTAAACTTCCCCTATAAACAGCCTCCTACAGCGCAAACGTGTGAACGGAATGCAACGAAATTTGGTATATAGACTATACAGGAGATGCGCTCACGAAATTTCGAAAAAAAAAATTAGTTCCAAAATGTCCACCAGAGGGCGCCTTTTCCGGAAAAAATTAAATTTAACAGAATACACGGCCAGAACGGAATCCAGAAACAATATTAACATTTATTGACAATTCTGGATTCTGTTTTGGCTGTTTATTGTGTTAAATTTAATGTTTTTCCGGAAAAAGCGCCCTCTGGTGGACATTTTGGAACCAATTTTTTTTTCGAAATTCCGTGAGCGCATCTCGTGTATGGTCTATATACCAAATTCCGTGAGCGCATCTCGTGTATGGTCTATATACCAAATTCCGTGAGCGCATCTCGTGTATGGTCTATATACCAAATTCCGTTGCATTCCTTTCACCCGTTTGCGCTGTAGGATGCTGTTTATAGAGGAAGTTTAATTATAACCACCCTGTATATATATTTTTTAAAGTTGATTAATTTGTTCTTTTGGGAACGACGGTAGAGCTTTTTGCAAGATCGGCACTCGCATTCTACAGTCACATAAGAAAAATATCCGAAATCATTCAAACAGCAATAACATAATGACACATCAAAAAGATCCATAGCAATAAAAAGTTCTAAGAAAATAACTGTTAATTCTCATATTTGTCTGAAGAGAGGAAGATTGTCGAGTTGCTGGGTTTATAACTCAACATTGCTCAATGAGTACAGAGGATAACTTTGTTCTCCTTATAAAAAACTTGAACGTAAACTCAACAGTTTTAAGCAGCTTAAACCTTCACGTGGCTAAATCTGCAGAATCCTTTACATTTTTTCGCCGTGCTTTAAAAAAATTAATTATAAAAGTGGAAAGCAGCTATTTTTCTCTCATGATAGACAAAAGCACAGCGAAAATGCATTGTATTATGATTAGATACTTCGGTAGGGATGACAAAAAATGAAAACACAGCGAACCGACTCAGATTCATTCTAATCCCAACTGATTAGAACTGGTCGAAAGCTTGGAAAATTTATAGACAAATGTGTAGGTGGAGCTAATGTAATGATAGGCCAACATTATTTATTGCCAATACTTTAAAATCAAGCGTAAAAGAACTTGGCGTTGCAAAATTCTCCTCATTTAGCTACCGAATATGCACGCAAAATTCTGCCATGCTTAAATGTTTACTTTTTGTCTATGGGGAATTCTTTCAAAATAAGACTTTATTTGCGGAAAATTTTTGAGCTTAAATTAATTAACTATTTTTTTATAGTGGTATATTGTAAATTGAAAAATTGCTTTTTTGAGTAAAAACTGAGTTGGGGCATGACCGTCTCAATACTCAAGGCCTCCGGACTGATTTCGTGACGTACCAAATGAAGATTAACCCCTTGAAGGGCAAGCAATTGCGTTTGTGTAATGCTTAATTCCCATCGGAAATTTAGAAAAATTTTATTTCAAAATAAGGAAAAGCAGTTTTGCTACTTTTCTCCACAAAAGTCAGAAAACTAAAATTTCCTAAAATTTTTCTGGTGCAAATACTGATTAATCGTAGGTGGATTAAGTATATCCCACCGCCCCTCAAGGGGTTAAGGGGCGACGCTATATACTATATACCACCTACGATTAATCAAGGTTTGCACCAGAAAAAATTTAGGAAATTTTAGTTTTCTGTCTTTAGTGGAGAAAAGTCGTAAAATTGCTTTCCCTTATTTTGAAATAAAAATTTTCTAAATTTCCGGTGGGAATTAAGTATTGCACAAACGCAATTGCTTGCCGTTCAAGGGATTAATCTTCATTTGGTACGTCACGAAATCAGTCCGGAGGCCTTGAGTATTGAGACGGTAATGGTTGGGGACTATTTCGGAAAAAAAAAAAAACACTGATTTTGGAGAAATTCACTTTCGACTATCTGACAATACAGATAAATGCTTATAAATAGACGTTAACCCCCTCGAGTGAAGCCATAGCTGCATGTATAAAAGAGCTTGCGCCATCCGTATTACAGTGATCTTAATGGTAACTAAATTGCTCCCTTTCACAACGCAGCGGGAACCCGTTGAACTAAAACCAGCAGAAGCAGATTTTTTTTTTTCAAGTAAATATAAGATTTGCTATAAATTCATGAACAAAAAAGTCAACTTCTTTTTACAATTCTATTCTTGTTAATTAAACTGAATAAATTAAACTTTATGCATGTTATTTCATGTTAAAAGGGAAAAGTTCCAAGTGTTGTTTTAAACAATTTTGTAAATGTCATCTGCACAAGTTTGTAACAGTACTTTAAAAGAAAAAACAGAGTTTCAATTTCTTAGTTTAAGAAATTCTAGAACAACGATTGAATTCAAAGGCTTTAGAGGCACCAGTGAAAAATGAAATTATTCATTTCGCACTGAAGAATGTAGTCTGTACCCTGTTTATGAAGCCGTGAAATAATTGTTTAATTGTATGCGATTTTTTTAAATTATTTTTTTACAGACCTTAAATTCTGATAAATATGTATTAAAGGATACTTAGTTGTTTAAGCTGTATTAAACCCATGAAAATATAAGTAAAATATTGCTGCATAAATTATTTTCGTAAAGATAATCACCTTTTAAGAGCTATTTAAAACCAAAATTCAGAGTTTATATAATTCCTGGGCAAAATTAGAAAATGATAATTTCGTAATTTTATTTTGAAATATTTTGATATGGTCTACATATTGCGTATTTGTTTAGTTTTACGTTTTACTTAATTCTTTAAACTTATTTTAATTTTTACAGAAAAGCAATTCCTTTTCAGAATCATATCTATCTTGCGTTATATCTTAGTCCACTGATGCTCCATAATTTATTTTTATTTTTTTAATTAAGTAACATTATTTATATTTTCGTTTTTCTCTGCATTTTTTCTAATTCTTATATTAATTATATTTTCAAAATCTTTCTTGATTCTTAGTGTGTACAATGAAAACGCGGGGGGTGGGGGGGGGATAAAAACGCATCTCAATATCTATCATGGTTTTAGAGATAAATTTGGGAAGCGGGTGAATTGTAAAATATAAACACCAGATATGAACAATTTTTTCAATATTTTGCTCCTTAGATACACCCCCCCCCCCCAGTGCAGGGCCAATGAACAGCAATTTTTTCACAAACGTTATAAAATCTCGCATATTAACATTTTAAAAAAAATATTTTTAATCCCACATTTTTATGTATTCGCTTTTTCATTTTCATTCATAAATGCAGATATTCTTATTCAGCAGATCAAACAGCATTTTTCAATTTCCTATTAAGGCATCTGCCTACGTTCGTTTTTTTTTTTAATGCACAATATTAAATAACTACACATATTTTTAGATCATTTGTAATACAGGAAGATGAAAAAGCATACAATTCTAGCAATAATTTCATATATATATATATATATGTATATATATATATATATATATATATATATATATATATATATATATATATATATATATATATTAATTGGGATTTTTTGCCATTTTTTTAAATCAAAATTTATGCTTACGCCAGACAGCTTACACTCAGTTCAACTCAATATATTTCAATTTCCTTTGTAGTGCGAGGTGATCGAAAAGTCACGCAATCCTTGAAAAATATTTTGTTTCCTAAACTACAAACATGATTCAAATTACAAACATAAACTGAATTGAAAGAGTAAGAATACTGAGACACTTAACTGAGGGAAAATTAGCATTGTTACCAAATGTATTGAAAATGTGACCCTCTTTCTCTTAAAAAAGACGAAGATGTTTTTTCAAATTTGAGTCTACACTTCTCAATGTTGAAACACCGATTTTTTGAATTTCATGTTCAATGTTTGTTTTCTGGTAAACGATGGAATGTGGATCCTTCGCAAAAACATGTGCAAACTAACATTTAGTGTTAGGTGAAAACAAACATTGACCATGAGATTAAAATATTCGAGAATTTGAGAAAACGTATGTCTTTGTATCCGAGAAAAAGGGTCACATTTTCAATATCTTCTGCAACAATGTGAATTTTCGCTCAGTTTTGTGTCTCAGTATTGTTACTTTTTCATTTTAGTTTATGTTTGTATTTTGAATCATGTTTGTATTTTAGTAAACAAAATATTTTTCAAGGGTTGCGCGACTTTTCGATCACCCTGTACATCCTACTATGACAATTACTTGTGCACTGAACTAGGATTTTTACAATATCTTCAAAATGAACAGAGAGATTTCACAATATGTAAAAAGAAAGAAAAAAATACGTTGTATTAAAAATTACCATTTTTTTTATATTCAAGTAGTACCTGTAAAATAACTACATTATCACACAGAGCTTAGACCTTAGATTCTAGTAGTTCAGAACAGAGTAAGTCATGTGGAAATAATTATGACATCCCTGGCGACCAGTTTGGTCTCCCTTAAAATTTATGTTTGGCAAAACATGCTAATCATTGTAACATGTTACTTTTTTCATAATTTAACACTAGAACGCCTGAAAATTTTACTCAAGTTTCATAAAAATATTTTACACCAGAATTTTTATATTATTTGACTGATTTATTTAACGCAAATCTGCGTTTTTTAAATTTAACATATTTTGCTAAAAAATTTCTGGTTCCAATTGACATTCAATCATACTGTCGGAGTCGAATCGACTCCTTCCAGCGTTGTAGTGTTAATTCACTTAGACTCCCTTAACCCTCTAGCTGCGCAACCCGAGATTTCCTCCGGCAACGCAAAAGTAGCAAAATTTGCGCAACCCGAGATTTCCTCGGGGATTCATTTTTCCCACTGGCGACAATTTTTTAATTCCACTGGGGCCACTATTTAAATACAAAAAAAAATCCATATAGACTTTAACAACATCTACAAGAGAAATGTAAAATCGGATTTTCGTAAAACCGTTATGCGAGAATATAAAAATAGTCTCCAGTGACAGCCCTGATTTAGCCTGGTTTAAATGTAATGTGCGCAATTTTTGAACTTATTTTAATAAAAAAAATTACCCAGCGAAAGATTTAAATATCTGTTTATATAATACGCTAAGGGGATGGTTCCGACTCTGTCCACTCCGACTCATACTCGAGAAAAACAACTCATCGTGGCCATGATAGGCATAAGTATTCAATAGGCTGTAAGTTTGCCGATTGTTCAACTAATGAAAATATACACATAATCTGCTTTGTATCATAACTATTCTTCTTAATTTTATCTAAAACTTTCAAAAACTATCCAATTATAATGTTTCAAATTATATATTAAAAATAACGGATATTCAGTTATTATAAGCAACGGATAACCAGATGTAAACAAACGACAACTGTTGTCATTTATATCTTCAAATTCTAAATTTAGAAGGAGAAGCAAATGAATGACTCTTACAGAGTTTCATAAAAAAATAAAATAAACGTTAACATCTGTTTCTGCTATTGAAATATTTGTAAAGCCTTTAAATATTTTGAAATGCTCTTTTCACTTTTTCATACCAACTCATGATTTTGTGAAAAATGGAGTTAATTATCCGGAAGTACAAGCTGTATTCGCGACACTAGAGCTCTCGGCCTGAGCTTTACAGAAAATTCCGTCTATTTTTAAACATTGTTTTGGCGCCATCCATCGGCAATCAATATAAATGAAAGATTTTTTGACTGAAATTTAAGTTTCTTAAAAAAAAAAAAAAAAAAAAAAAAATGCAGGACTTAATAATGTAATGCAAGATCAATTTTTAAAAGATTCGTTTATATAATTTTAAAATTTCATTCAATATAAATAAAATGAATATTATTATTATTATTTCTTTGATAGAATTTTAATTTAGTTTTATTAATTTTAAAGAGATTAACATTTATCTTCTTAATTTTTTAACCATTTGGAGAAATGGTTATTGTCCTCGTCAGGGTAGGAAATCAAAAGCATATCTGAAGCCGCATTTTATTCGTTTTCTGATTGGTCTATACAGTAATCTGTATTTCCCTTTACTTTCAACAGAGATGGATACTTCTGTTGCCACTATGACAAAAAAGTAATAAGAACTACAAAAATAATTAATAACTGAGAAGCAAATTGAGATACAGCTTTCAAACAAATTGCATTTAAAAGTACATTTTTTTTCTCTATACGACGGTGTAAAAAGTAATATTGTAGGATGCTTAGAAGTTTAAGAATGAAATTTCATTTAAAACTGGTCTTGGAAATTTGACAATGGAAAAGCCTTTTCCCGAACAGCCAATGAAATGCTTGGATAATACGTAAGTTTCAGGTGGATAATACGTAAGTTTCAGTAAATCTGACGAGTCGCAGGCGATTTTTGTCGCTTGCAATTTTTACGTGTAATAACACTATTAATGTTTAATCCATGGCGTACGTAATGTATGATCAACTCCCTGCGATTTTTTATGTCTTAAATTTTACTCTTTGAGAAAAATCATTTTCCAAATGGTCGTTGTAATTTGTTAAAATGCTTTTTTTTTTTTTTTTTGCATTTAAAATTAATCTCTCCCCCCCCCCCCCCCCAGATGTAGTTGAAATATAAAATCGATGTTATCGTGATTGCATTAGTAAAGCCGAAAATTATTTTTTCACTTATTAAATTACATTTTTGTTCCCACAACAAAGTTATGTTCAAATGTTATGTTAAAAATCGAAATTTTACTTGCATTGGTATAATTAATATATGTAGTACATAACATGGTATTGTATTTTTCCTTACATATTAATTACATTTGATATGAAATATAAATTTTATTTACAATGCAAGCTAATTTCTTAAAAATTGATAAAAATGAATTAAAATTTTACGAAAGAAATAATGATAATTGGTTACTTTTGGCTCTACGTATATCGAATAAAATTTTGCTGTTATATAGCCGAAGCTTTTAAAAATTTATCTTGAATTAAGTCAATGCGTCATGTACATTTGTTATAAAAAACTACAATTTTAACAAAAACTCCTTTGTTTACAAAACGTAAACGTAAACGTCGATAGATGAGTAATCCCACAGGCATCTAATACAATATCTCTATCTCCTTGCCTTGATCCACCGATAATGGAAAGCGATTAATTGAGCCATTAATTATTGGGATTCATTCATTTTTATAAAAATACTTGATTCTAAAATAAAAAAAAAAGCCTTTAACACATTGAATATTTAATTTTAATGTTTTGTGAAATCTTCAGAAATTGCGTTTCATTTTGCGTATCATTAATTGTTGCACTAAATACTGCTGTTTGTTTTGTCCAATTTTTGAACTCTTTCCGAAATTTAATATTGGGTAAAAAAAATATCCTTATCATTTGTACTTGCAGAAATCTTTTGTAATTTTTTAAATGTACTGTTCTAAAATACAAACACTTCAATAATAAAATCTTCATTCTGTTTGTTTTGAAGTCTTATGAAAATGAAACGCAAGTCAACATTTCCTCATTTTTGACGGCGTTATATACTATTAATTAATATGATCCCTTATGCTAATATTAGTATTTGTTGCATTAAAATATCTCAATTTGACGATTTTCTGTAAGAAAGTAACCCCTATTGGTTTACAATGGAAATTTAAGGGAATTTGGCGAAATATTAGATCTATCTTCAAGTTCGCGTCACATTTAACAAAAAATTTTGGTCGCCAAATTTGGCGATATATCACTAAGCTGACGACAAACTTGGCGGCATTTGGCGACAGATCAGGTTCCCTCCTATGGTAACCCCATTATAGGTATGAGATGCATTAACCCCTTAACCTACGATTTACGTCTCAACAGCTTCACGGTTTGGCAAATCCATAGCTACCACTAAAATTTAATAGAGATTTTCGCCTTATTAAATCATGGAATTTCGACGATTAAATTAAACTATATTTACTGTGAAATTTTAATGGTAAGAAGAATTTACATTTGGCTCGATCATCGAAAGCGGGCTAAGCCGTTGCTATCGAAACACTAAAGGCCTGAGGACACCAGCTGTGACGTCACCACTAATCGACCGACTTCTCACTAGTGCTGGGATTCACACCGGAAAATTTTAAATAGCAATTTTCTTTTACTTTATTTGTGGAAGAACTACCATCTGATAAAACAATAATAACTATTTAAACTTACTGGGGAGAATTCGGAATCCCTAAATAAAAATTCAGCCAGATGCAGAATGCCTCAGTATTACCTCATCTGGTGGATTTTTTATTGGGGGATTTCAAATTCTCGCCAGTAAGATTAAATAGTTATCATTGTTTTATCAGATGATAGTTCTTCCACAAATAAAATAAAAGAAAATTGCTATTCAAAATTTTCCGGTGTGAATTCCAACACTAGAGAGAGAAGTCGGTCAATTAGTGATGACGTCACAACTCGTGACCTCAAGCCTTGAGTGTTTCGGTGACAACGGCACAGGGCGTTTTACAAGTTTATGGTGCTATGGATGCTTTTCGACTACAAAATTCACATTTTTTTCTAATCTTCTGAATGTCTGATATTTTATAAATTATCTCTGGAATGCATTACTAAGAATGCAAAAATATATAGAAATTATTTTTCGTCCAACAAATAAAGCACAGTATTTGATTGAATTGTTACCGTGTAATCAACGATACTTACATTATGGGGCGTGGCTTA
The DNA here is from genome assembly GCA_963932465.1 of Maratus speciosus. Lineage (NCBI taxonomy): Eukaryota > Metazoa > Arthropoda > Arachnida > Araneae > Salticidae > Maratus > Maratus speciosus. The sequence continues at coordinate 470,572,412 of OZ010796.1, forward strand.
AGAGCGTACGAGCCCTGGATTTTTTAAACTAATTTGATACTTATTTAAGGAGAAATGGAGGGAATACTTGGCAAGTCAATGTTGTCGATTGATAGCATAGCACCCTGAAATCTCTGAAAAATGTTTAGACAAATTCATCTGTATCAACAATCAGTACAAATGTAATCAAATTAGGCAACTAATTTGGGACAGAGGGAGTATTAGTTATCTTATTAGACATAACAAATATTGTTACATGGTAAGTGTTATATTCCATCGACCAGACATATTTCGGTCGGTGAGTGGAAACCGAGTTCCATGCATCCGATTCTATTATTTATTATTAGGAAATTCTGAATTCGTTATAGCGCATTCGTAATCTTGATTAAATCGTGAAGATGCGAAAGAACATGTTGTCCCTGTAATATAGACGTCGTATAACTAAAGCACTGCTAAAAAGACCGAAAACTTTAAAAAAAAAAAAAATAAAAAAAAATAACCTTTTCAGGGTCAAAGCATTTTCAATTCTAAAGTGTTAAAATAAATGACTGACACCGGAATTTGCCAAACGATCTATCAATATCTCTATCTCCTCTAACAATATCTCTCTCTCCTTGCCTTGATCCACCGATAATGGAAAGCGATTAATTGAGCCATTAATTATTGGGATTCATTCATTTTTATAAAAATACTTGATGATTGATTCTAAAATTTAAAAAAAAGCCTCTAACACATTGAGTATTTAATTTTAATGTTTTGTGAAATCTTCAGAAATTGCGTTTCATTTTGCGTATCATTAATTGTTGCACTAAATACTGCTGTTTGTTTTGTCCAATTTTTGAACTCTTTCCGAAATTTAATATTGGGTAAAATAAAATATCCTTATCATTTGTACTTGCAGAAATCTTTTGTAATTTTTTAAATGTACTGTTTTAAAATACAAACACTTCAATAATAAAATCTTCATTCTGTTTGTTTTGAAGTCTTATGAAAATTAAACGCAAGTCAACATTTCCTCATTTTTGACGGCGTTATATACTATTAATTAATATGATCCCTTATGCTAATATTAGTATTTGTTGCATTAAAATATCTCAATTTGATGATTTTCTGAAAGAAAGTAACCCTTATTGGTTTACAATGGAAATTTAAGGGAATTTGGCGAAATATTAGAGCTATCTTCAAGTTCGCGTCACATTTAACAAAAAATTTTGGTCGCCAAATTTGGCGATATATCACTAAGCTGACGACAAACTTGGCGGCATTTGGCGACAGATCAGGTTCCCTCCTATGGTAACCCCATTATAGGTATGGCGATGCATTAACCCCTTAACCTACGATTTACGTCTCAACAGCTCCACGGTTTGGCAAATCCATAGCTACCACTAAAATTTAATAGAGATGTTCGCCTTATTAAATCATGGAATTTCGACGATTAAATTAAACTATATTTACTGAGAAATTTTAGTGGTAAGAAGAATTTACATTTGGCTCGATCATCGTACGCGGGCTATGCCGTTGCTATCGAAACACTCAAGGCCTGAGGACACCAGCTGTGACGTCAACACTAATCGACCGACTTCTCACTAGTGTTGGGATTCACACCGGAAAATTTTAAATAGCAATTTTCTTTTACTTTATTTGTGGAAGAACTACCATCTGATAGAACAATAATAACTATTTAAACTTACTGGGGAGAATTCGGAATCCCTAAATAAAAATTCAGCCAGATGCAGAATGCCTCAGTATTGCCTCATCTGGTGGATTTTTTATTGGGGGAATTCAAATTATCACCAGTAAGATTAAATAGTTATTATTGTTTTATCAGATGATAGTTCTTCCACAAATAAAATAAAAGAAAATTGCTATTCAAAATTTTCCGGTGTGAATTCCAACACTAGAGAGAGAAGTCGGTCGATTAGTGATGGCGTCACAACTCTTGACCTCAAGCCTTGAGTGTTTCGGTGGCAACGGCACAGGGCGTTTTACAAGTTTATGGTGCTATGGATGCTTTTCGACTATAAAAATTACATTTTTTCTAATCATATGAATGTCTGATATTTTATAAATTATCTCTGGAATGCATTACTAAGAATGCAAAAATATATAGAAATTATTTTTCGTCCAACAAATAAAGCACAGTATTTGATTGAATTCTTACCGTGTAATCAACGATACTTACATTATGGGGCGTGGCTTAAGAGCGTTCGAGCTCCGGATTTTTTAAACTAATTTGATACTTATTTAAGGAGAAATGGAGAGAATACTTGGCAAGTCAATGTTGTTGATTGATAGCATAGCACCCTGAAATCTCTAAAAAATGTTTAAACAAATTCATCTGTATCAACAATCAGTACAAATGTAATCAAATTAGGCAACTAATTTGGGACAGAGGGAGTATTAGTTATCTTATTAGACATAACAAATATTGTTACATGGTAAGTGTTATTTTCCATCGACCAGACATATTTCGGCCGGTGAGTTGGAAACCGAGTTCCATGCAACCTTTTTGATTATTCATTATTAGGAAATTCTGAATTCGTCCTAGCGAATTCGTAAGCTTGAGTAAATCTTTTGTTTGTAGAATACGCACGTTGTTAGTGTTTAATTTTACTAAATGATATTTCTATTAAATATTTCTGACTTGAATTTTTTTAAGGCGATAAACACGTGCTCCGCAATCAGCTCAGAAGATCTAATTTGAAAGACCTAATATAGAGCAGTGCTGAAAAACCTTTCATTAAGTGCGGGAGCACCTCGCATGGTGGACTGTATTGAAAGGGCCCATTAACATGCCTCGAAACATAGACGTATTGCATATTACATCATTATAGCATGGGTCCAGTTGTCAATTTGGCCTATCTTATAAAACTATATGAAAATCACTTGAATACATTAAAAATAAATTAATATTTACTTAAAATTATAAAATACTTTTAAAAAGACAAAGTTTACCTTTAAATATTCATATTCGACATATGTTTCATTGCTCCGACGGCAATATTCTCCATAATAAACATGATAAAAATATTTTCGCATTATTTTATTAAATTATTTTATTATATTAAATTTTATTACATTAAAAATATTTAATTTTGTCGTCGGAGCAATGAAACGTATGTCTAATATGAATAAATAAAGGTGAATTTTTCCATTGTTAAAATACTTCAATCACATTCATACATATATTAAATAAATATTAATATAGTTTGGCCTACTTTTCTATTCAGAAATTGCAATTTCATACCAGAATTTCCGAAAAAAGAATTTTTACTTCAAGTAATCCTAAAATGCATCTCATTCAATAAATTAAGAATTGCTATTCTGAATTTCTGGTGTGAACTCGGGAATTCTGAATGTAAAAAGAGGACATACTGGCAATCCTTTTAGGGAGTCACGCTGTGCCGACGTCTTATAAGAGGCACAGACTACTTACAATTGATCAGTAAGGCTTCCTACAATGCAGAGTTCGGTGTGAATAATAATCATAAATCAGTATCACTTTTGAATGACATTTTCCAGAGAGAGAGACCTATCAAAGTATTTTGTTGTGAAAGAAGCTGACAAATTAACTCTGAATCTTGCAGAACACAAATGAGATAAAATATATAATCATCTTTTAAAATGAATTTCTATTTGAAAAAGCCTTGCAAAAGGAATTATTCGAAAGGGCGCCATGGAGTCGCGTTCGACAGTGCTGAAATAGAGGATTGAAGTGAAACTCCCCCATCGTATGTTATACTTGTAGGGATATTCTAAAAATCTTATTAATTAATCATGGATGCATGTCGGAATGAATGGTTCCTTACTTCTGGGCTGACGTATTTCAACGTGCACAGGGCGTTTTACAAGTTTATGGTGCTATGGATGCTTTTCGACTACAAAAATTACATTTTTTCTAATCTTCTGAATGTCTGACATTTTACAAATTATCTCTGGAATGCATTACTAAGAATGCAAAAATATATAGAAATTATTTTTCGTCCAACAAATAAAGCACAGTATTTGATTGAATTCTTACCGTGTAATCAACGATACTTACAATATGGGGCGTGGCTTAAGAGCGTTCGAGCCCTGGATTTTTTAAACTAATTTGATACTTATTTAAGGAGAAATGGAGGGAATACTTGGCAAGTCAATGTTGTTGATTGATAGCAAAGCACCCTGAAATCTCTGAAAAATGTTTAAACAAATTCATTTGTATCAACAATCAGTACAAATGTAATAAAATTAGACAACTAATTTGGGACAGAGGGAGTATTAGTTATCTTATTAGACATAACAAATGTTGTTACGTGGTAAGTGTTATTTTCCATCGACGAGACATATTTCGGCCGGTGAGTAGGAAACCGAGTTCCATGCATCCGATTTGTTTATTTATTATTAGGAAATTCTGAATTCGTCCTAGCGAATTCGTAAGCTTGAGTAAATCTTTTGTTTGTAGAATACGCACGTTGTTAGTGTTTAATTTTACTAAAAGATATTTCTATTAAATATTTCTGACTTGAATTTTTTTAAAGCGATAAACACGTGCTCCGCAATCAGCTCAGAAAATCTAATTTGAAAGACCTAATATAGAGCTGTGCTGAAAAACCTTTCATTAAGTGCGGGAGCACCTCGCATGGTGGACTGTATTGAAAGGGCCCATTAACATGCCTCGAAACATAGACGTATTGCATATTACATCATTATAGCATGGGTCCAGTTGTCAATTTGGCCTATCTTATAAAACTATATGAAAATCACTTGAATACATTAAAAATAAATTAATATTTACTTAAAATTATAAAATACTTTTAAAAAGACAAAGTTTACCTTTAAATATTCATATTCGACATATGTTTCATTGCTCCGACGGCAATATTCTCCATAATAAACATGATAAAAATATTTTCGCATTATTTTATTAAATTATTTTATTATATTAAATTTTATTACATTAAAAATATTTAATTTTGTCGTCGGAGCAATGAAACGTATGTCTAATATGAATAAATAAAGGTGAATTTTTCCATTGTTAAAATACTTCAATCACATTCATACATATATTAAATAAATATTAATATAGTTTGGCCTACTTTTCTATTCAGAAATTGCAATTTCATACCAGAATTTCCGAAAAAAGAATTTTTACTTCAAGTAATCCTAAAATGCATCTCATTCAATAAATTAAGAATTGCTATTCTGAATTTCTGGTGTGAACTCGGGAATTCTGAATGTAAAAAGAGGACATACTGGCAATCCTTTTAGGGAGTCACGCTGTGCCGACGTCTTATAAGAGGCACAGACTACTTACAATTGATCAGTAAGGCTTCCTACAATGCAGAGTTCGGTGTGAATAATAATCATAAATCAGTATCACTTTTGAATGACATTTTCCAGAGAGAGAGACCTATCAAAGTATTTTGTTGTGAAAGAAGCTGACAAATTAACTCTGAATCTTGCAGAACACAAATGAGATAAAATATATAATCATCTTTTAAAATGAATTTCTATTTGAAAAAGCCTTGCAAAAGGAATTATTCGAAAGGGCGCCATGGAGTCGCGTTCGACAGTGCTGAAATAGAGGATTGAAGTGAAACTCCCCCATCGTATGTTATACTTGTAGGGATATTCTAAAAATCTTATTAATTAATCATGGATGCATGTCGGAATGAATGGTTCCTTACTTCTGGGCTGACGTATTTCAACGTGCACAGGGCGTTTTACAAGTTTATGGTGCTATGGATGCTTTTCGACTACAAAAATTACATTTTTTTCTAATCTTCTGAATGTCTGACATTTTACAAATTATCTCTGGAATGCATTACTAAGAATGCAAAAATATATAGAAATTATTTTTCGTCCAACAAATAAAGCACAGTATTTGATTGAATTCTTACCGTGTAATCAACGATACTTACAATATGGGGCGTGGCTTAAGAGCGTTCGAGCCCTGGATTTTTTAAACTAATTTGATACTTATTTAAGGAGAAATGGAGGGAATACTTGGCAAGTCAATGTTGTTGATTGATAGCAAAGCACCCTGAAATCTCTGAAAAATGTTTAAACAAATTCATTTGTATCAACAATCAGTACAAATGTAATAAAATTAGACAACTAATTTGGGACAGAGGGAGTATTAGTTATCTTATTAGACATAACAAATGTTGTTACGTGGTAAGTGTTATTTTCCATCGACGAGACATATTTCGGCCGGTGAGTTGGAAACCGAGTTCCATGCATCCGATTTGTTTATTTATTATTAGGAAATTCTGAATTCGTCCTAGCGAATTCGTAAGCTTGAGTAAATCTTTTGTTTGTAGAATACGCACGTTGTTAGTGTTTAATTTTACTAAAAGATATTTCTATTAAATATTTCTGACTTGAATTTTTTAAAGCGATAAACACGTGCTCCGCAATCAGCTCAGAAAATCTAATTTGAAAGACCTAATATAGAGCTGTGCTGAAAAACCTTTCATTAAGTGCGGGAGCACCTCGCATGGTGGACTGTATTGAAAGGGACTATTATTATCCTGCCTCGAAACATAGACGTATTGCATATTACATCATTATAGCATGGGTCCAGTTGTCAATTTGGCCTATCTTATAAAAGTATATGAAAATCACTTGAATACGTTAAAACTAAATAAATATTTACTTAAAATGATAAAATACTTTCAAAAAGACAAAATTTACCTTTAATTATTCATATTCGACATATGTTTCATTGCTCCGACGGCAATATTCTCAATAATAAACATGATAAAAATATTTTCGCATTATTTTATTAAATAATTTTATTATATTAAATTTTATTACATTAAAAATATTTAATTTTGCCGTCGGAGCAATGAAATGTATGTCTAATATGAATAAATAAAGGTGATTTTCTTCCATTGTTAAAATACTTTTATCACATTAATACATATATTAAATAAAATTTAATATAGTTTGGCCTACTTTTCTATTCAGAAATTGCAATTTTATACCAGAATTTCCGAAAAAAGAATTTTTACTTCAAGTAATCGTAAAATGCATCTCATTCAATAAATTAAGAATTGCTATTCTGAATTTCTGGTGTGAATTCGGGAATTCTGAATGCAAAAAGAGGTCATACTGACAATCCTTTTAGGGAGTCACGCTATGCCGACGTTTTATAAGAGGCACAGATAACTTACAATTGATTAATAAAGCCTCCTACAATGCAGAGTTCGGTGTAAAAAATAATTGAAAAATAAGCATAAATCAGTATACGTTTAGAATGACATTTTCCAGAGAGTGAGGCCTATCAAAGTATTTTGTTGTGAAAGAAGCTGACAAATTAACTCTAAATCTTGCAGAACACAAATGAGATAAAATATATAATCATCTTTTAAAATGAATTTCTATTTGAAAAAGCCTTGCAAAAGGAATTATTCGAAAGGGCGCCATGGAGTCGCGTTCGACAGTGCTGAAATAGAGGATTGAAGTGAAACTCCCCCATCGTATGTTATACTTGTAGGGATATTCTAAAAATCTTATTAATTAATCATGGATGCATGTCGGAATGAATGGTTCCTTACTTCTGGGCTGACGTATTTCAACGTGCACAGGGCGTTTTACAAGTTTATGGTGCTATGGATGCTTTTCGACTACAAAAATTACATTTTTTCTAATCTTCTGAATGTCTGACATTTTATAAATTATCTCTGGAATGCATTACTAAGAATGCAAACAGATATAGAAATTATTTTTCGTCCAACAAATAAAGCACAGTATTTGATTGAATTCTTACCGTGTAATCAACGATACTTACAATATGGGGCGTGGCTTAAGAGCGTTCGAGCCCTGGATTTTTTAAACTAATTTGATACTTATTTAAGGAGAAATGGAGGGAATACTTGGCAAGTCAATGTTGTTGATTGATAGCATAGCACCCTGAAATCTCTGAAAAATGTTTAAACAAATTCATTTGTATCAACAATCAGTACAAATGTAATAAAATTAGGCAACTAATTTGGGACAGAGGGAGTATTAGTTATCTTATTAGACATAACAAATGTTGTTACGTGGTAAGTGTTATTTTCCATCGACGAGACATATTTCGGCCGGTGAGTTGGAAACCGAGTTCCATGCATCTGATTTGTTTATTTATTATTAGGAAATTCTGAATTCGTCCTAGCGAATTCGTAAGCTTGAGTAAATCTTTTGTTTGTAGAATACGCAAGTTGTTAGTGTTTAATTTTACTAAAAGATATTTCTATTAAATATTTCTGACTTGAATTTTTTTAAAGCGATAAACACGTGCTCCGCAATCAGCTCAGAAGATCTAATTTGAAAGACCTAATACAGAGCTGTGCTGAAAAACCTTTCATTAAGTGCGGGAGCACCTCGCATGGTGGACTGTATTGAAAGGGACTATTATTATCCTGCCTCGAAACATAGACGTATTGCATATTACATCATTATATCATGGGTCCAGTTGTCAATTTGGCCTATCTTATAAAACTATATGAAAATCACTTGAATACGTTAAAACTAAATTAATATTTACTTAAAATGATAAAATACTTTTAAAAAGACAAAATTTACCTTTAATTATTCATATTCGACATATGTTTCATTGCTCCGACGGCAATATTCTCAATAATAAACATGATAAAAAAAATTTCGCATTATTTTATTAAATAATTTTATTATATTAAATTTTATTACATTAAAAATATTTAATTTTGCCGTCGGAGCAATGAAATATATGTCTAATATGAATAAATAAAGGTGATTTTTTTTCCATTGTTAAAATACTTTTATCACATTAATACATATATTAAATAAAAGTTAATATAGTTTGGCCTACTTTTCTATTCAGAAATTGCAATTTTATACCAGAATTTCCAAAAAAAGAATTTTTACTTCAAGTAATCCTAAAATGCATCTCATTCAATAAATTAAGAATTGCTATTCTGATTTTCTGGTGTGAATTCGGGAATTCTGAATGCAAAAAGAGGTCATACTGACAATCCTTTTAGGGAGTCACGCTATGCCGACGTTTTGTAAGAGGCACAGACAACTTACAATTGATTAATAAAGCCTCCTACAATGCAGAGTTCGGTGTAAAAAATAATTGAAAAATAAGCATAAATCAGTATACGTTTAGAATGACATTTTCCAGAGAGAGGGGCCTATGAAAGTATTTTGTTGTGAAAGAAGCTGACAAATTAACGCTAAATCTTGCAGAACAGAAATGAGATAAAAAAATATAATCATCTTTTAAAATGAATTTCTATTTGAAAAAGCCTAGCAAAAGGAATTATTCGAAAGGGCGCCATGGAGTCGCGTTCGACAGTGCTGAAATAGAGGATTGAAGTGAAACTCCCCCATCGTATGTTATACTTGTAGGGATATTCTAAAAATCTTATTAATTAATCATGGATGCATGTCGGAATGAATGGTTCCTTACTGCTGGGCTGACGTATTTCAACGTGCACAGGGCGTTTTACAAGTTTATGGTGCTATGGATGCTTTTCGACTACAAAAATTACATTTTTTTTCTAATCTTCTGAATGTCTGACATTTTATAAATTATCTCTGGAATGCATTACTAAGAATGCAAACAGATATAGAAATTATTTTTCGTCCAACAAATAAAGCACAGCATTTGATTGAATTCTTACCGTGTAATCAACGATACTTACAATATGGGGCGTGGCTTAAGGGCGTTCGAGCACTGGATTTTTTAAACTAATTTGATAATTATTCAAGGAGAGATGGAGGGAATACTTGGCAAGTCAATGTTGTTGATTGATACCATAGCACCCTGAAATCTCTGAAAAATGTTTAAACAAATCCATCTGTATCAACAATCAGTACAAATGTAATCAAATTAGGCAACTAATTTGGGACAGAGGGAGTATTAGTTATCTTATTAGACATAACAAATATTGTTACATGGTAAGTGTTATTTTCCATCGACCAGACATATTTCGGCCGGTGAGTCGGAAACCGAGTTCCATGCATCCGATTCTATTATTTATTATTAGGAAATTCTGAATTCGTTATAGCGCATCCGTAATCTTGATTAAATCGTGAAGATGCGAAAGAACATGTTGTCCCTGTAATATAGACGTCGTATAACTAAAGAACTGCTAACAAGACCGAAAACTAAATTAAAAAAAAAAAAAAAAAAAAAAAAAAAAAAAAAAAAAAAAAAAAAAAAAATTAACCCTTTCAGGGGCAAAGCATTTTCAATTCTAAAGTGTTAAAATAAATGACTGACACCGGAATTTGCCAAACGATTTATTTGTAAGTATGAAAATGCCTATATTTCACGTACTTTTAAATCGAAAATAGTTTCTGGTGCCACACCTTGTGGGTTTTCTGTTACGATATTTTTGTCATAGTGTGCTAACGGTACTTTAACCCCTTAACAGTGTTGTCCTAACTGGATTCGGGAAAGAACACTTTGCTTGCTTCGTTATTAAAAGCATTTTGATACCACTAATTTGTAACTGTAAATTTATCTTTATTGATTGTCAGATATTTTTCGATTAAGTAAGGTAAATATTTTAGTGGTGTCCAGGCCCATTTTTAATTTTTTTGTAAGAAAACAAATGTCATTGTTAAGGGGTTAAAATACCACTTTAATTAATTACCTCTAAATAATTAAATTTCTCACGAAAGAGTATTTTTTATGTTTATCTTTAATTTTCATTGTAGTAACCGAAAAAAAAGTTTCATGAAAAAAATTGCGGTAGATCATAATGCAGTAGATAAAGGGTTAAATCAGGAAAAAAAAATTCCTGCCAAAATGGTGGTAGCGCGGGTGCCACCGGGCCACATGGGGAAGACCCTTTTTTAAGTATATCCTGCTGTTTTGTTTCACATCGAAATCGGACTAGAAAGATATAGATGATTCCAAAAGTATAGGCAGCAATCTCATCTGAACATACTTCAGATGTTTTATTTATTGTAATTTGTGGTCTTTTATTACTGTCTTTCGAAATTTTACTTTTCGCGATCTAAGAGCAGAAAATTTTCAAATTTACAGTTATACTAATGTTTACATGGTTATACGGTTTGTAACCATCGACGCTAATATTTTCCACATTTTTTTAATGCAATGATATTTAAATTATAATAAATATGCATTACTCTTTTAACCCTTTAAGGGACAAACAATTGTGTTTGTGTATTGTTGAATTCACGCCGTAATTTAAAAAAAGAATTACTTCAAAAGAGGAAAAGCAGTTTTTTTACTTTTCTCCACCAACTTTTTAAAAGTAAAATTTAATTAAAAATTTCTGGTGCGAATCTGCATTAAAATTAGTTGGGATATATTATATCCCACAGCCCCTCAAGGGATTAAAGAGCAATTTTACAAAAAGATTCGTTTCTAATTCATAACTAAGTTCTCTCAAAATCTGTTTATGTCCCAGCATACCATAATAATGTATCTTCTTAATCAGCAAGATTGACCGCCGATTTTTTGTAACAAAAAGGCATCAAAGTGATTGAACAATGGAGTTATGAATAAAGAGGAGGAGGCATATAGTGTATTGTCTACCAGTTGCTAATGAAGTAACTGAGGAGGTTGTCACAATATGGCGGTGATTTTTTTTACACCGGATAAAGAGTTTCTGATAACCGCCGAAGCAAACCCTTACGAAAATAGTTCATAGAGATGTATAGAACGCTATAGAATTCTTTACAAGTTCTATAGAATACTGTTTCTATAGAGTTTTGAAGAGTTCTATAGAATACTTTTCTAAAGAAAATATTTCTATAGAATTCGTTAGAATTTTTTTCTATAGAACAGTTTTTCTATACGGCGCTATAAAACTTATAGAAGTTCTATATACTAATCATTCTATAGAATTTTTTTTAAATGTAAAACATATTTTTTTTGGTTCTTTAAAATTTACGTGTACTAATTTATCTATACATACATATTAAATAATAGTAATAAGTATTTTTGAAATACACCAGTTTAATATAATAGTACTGCATAGATTTAATATCATTATGACTTAATTCATAATTCTAATGCATTGTGATTCAATTGTTAATGTAATAATATATCAATCGAACTACACCGATTTAAATTATTTTTAATTAATATATTTTTTTATGATTCATTAATTTTTCGTTTAATTTTATAATCATTCATTAATTTGCTGTTAATTTCATAAAAGCATTCATGTACTTTAATAAACTTTATTCACTAATGGTAATATATCTTAATTTAATAAACTTTATTCACTAATTGTAATTTTTGTTATTTTTTTTTATCTGAAGCATAAAATTATTTAAACAATTACGTTTCAAGTTTAACAAATAATAATTTATTAGACTTTTAATTTTTTTTTTCAAGTATATGTTAAAATTCGAGTTATTTTTATCACCCCGCGTCCGATGCGCCAGATTAATGAATTTTAACAGAAATGAGAAATCTGAAATAAATATCTTAACACGATTTAAGCTGTTAAGATCGCTTGAAACTGTAAATAATATAGCACTACTACCACCAACAAAATAAATAAGTAAATGAATAAATAAATAAATTCTTTATTTTAACGAACTTATTCTTTCTGCTTAATTCTTTTTTTCTAATTTGCAAATGATTTCGGATTTCATAATTTCCGCAGTTGAGAATGAATCATCGTATAAAATATGTGATTTCTATACAATACAATAATTTCTATACAAATTTGATCATTGGGAATGCAAATCACAAAAGAAACAAACTTGAAACAGTGTAATGAGAGCAGGTATATCGTGAGCAGGCGAAGAGTGCACTGAAAGTACTGGTTCACGTCCGATCACAGAAGCCAAGCAGCATCGAGCATGGTTAGTACTTGGGAGGGGGAGCACATGGAAACTGCTGCCAGCGCTGTGTTTTTATAGAATATATTCGAATATTTTTATAGAACATTTTATAGAATATATTCGAATATTTTTATAGAACATTTTATAGAATATATTCGAATATTTTATAGAAAATCTATAGACATTTCTATTGAATATCTACAGATATTTCTATAGCTTTTGGTGAAACTAGCTTATAGAAAAACGGGCCATAATTCTATAAGATTCTATAATACTTTTTCTATAAGTTTTTTATATAGAATTCTATAAGAAATTTTTGTAAAGGAACTTCCACCCGTAAATTTTGAATACAAAATTTTGCCTTATTTTATTGGCTTTTGGTTGAAAAATTTCTCACACAAATGTGGTTAAAATTTCTATTTGCTTTTACTGGTGGCAGCTTGCCTAGGTATTATAATTATTTTCACTGAACTGACAGGAAATTGTCTAGGTTGTCAAGATATAGTGGAAATGCAGGGCCTGACTACCGCCAAAGTAAACTTCTACCAGTAAAAATTAACCATTTGCACTCGAGGGCTCCGCTGCGGAGACATAATGGTTCTTTGCAAAATTTGTTTTCGGTACCAGTAATAAAGGAAAATTAAAATGTACCTTATTTAGTCAGAGCATTTTTGAAATTGTGTACTTGAACGAAACTTCTCTAAAAAAAGTGGTGCCGGTCGAATAAAATTTGTGTAAGAGACGCCCAGCGCAATGGGTTAATATCGGGTTTTGCATAGCTGCCAACCTTCCACTAATCTTCCGTAATGTCTGGATTAATTTAACCCATGTTAACCACATTTCGAACCAGAAAATTTATTTCAAGAATGCTTATTTATTTAATTCCAGGTTTCTACGTGGAACATATTTAATTGCATTTCTTAAAAAAAAATTCTGGTACGAAACTTATTAAACCAGGGTCAAATTAACACAAGTATTACGGAAAATTAGTTTGAGGTTGGCACCTATGAGTTTTTGCCATTATTTATGAGAGAAATTTTGCGTTCAATGTTGCCAGTGGACTACTTTTTTAAAATTCAGATTTCTTGATTGGCACCACGTTTTCGAAATGGTAAAATTCTCCATGTTTTTCGTTTTAAGTAGTATATCATTGAATGAGGCGAATTTTATAATTTCAAAATAGTGCTGCCAGCCAAGAACTCTGAATTAAAAAAAAAAGTAGCCCACTGGCAACACTCTTTACGTTTAAAATTCATTTAAATAAGGAGAAAATTTCTATTCAGATTTACCGTAATTTCCGGCGTATAATCCGTGGATCAAACAATCATTTTTCGACCCAAAAAATGTTTTAAATAAAGTATAACTTTTTAATTCGAGGTAAATATTTGGCTTCAATAACTAAATAAAATTTCTGGGTCCAAACAGAATTGTTAGATCCGCGGATTATACGCCGGAAATTACGGTACCAAGGAATATTGATCTGGTGGTAATCAAACCATGCGTAAGAGGTTACATATGAAGCTTCACTATTTTTAGGATATGCCAGTTCCTCTTTATTAATAGTTCCATGGATCGAACATGAACATCTATCATTTTTTCCGATCATGATATATGTGACTTTTTGCTATATTGTAATATAGAAACAAATTACGTAGACGTCGCTTTAATTTTCTAGATGATATTGATTAGGATATAAAAGGAAATTTTATATCGATTCCATTATATGAATGGCTTGATGCATTTAATCTTTAGAAAATTCAACTATAAAAGTGAATGATGTTCAAAGCAGATACTTGGAATACACCTAAGGTTTGGTAAGTTCAACTTCTATCATTATATCCCGTATTCACCATCTACCTCAACTTCGAACCTTCAGTCAAACGCTCAAACGAAATTCATCATAAATCTGATTGGGCCTGAAAGAAGCAAAGTCCAATCAGGTTAATGATAAATACCATTTGCGCGTTCGATCTAGGTTGAGGTAGATGATGAATACGAACCTTAGACGTATCTCAAAAATTTCAGTTATCATTTTTATGTCGCTCTGTTTTTATGCTGTTTGATGGGGCCCTATTTTTATATAGTGCTCTGTTTTTACCAGCCTGTTATTTTTCATTTATTAAGTAAACTTTCTTGTGAAAACATGATTGCTTAAAACTGTAAGAAAAACTTATGGCACCTGCCCAGTTATTCATACTTTAGTGCAGTTATTGATACATACCTCCGGTACGCGGCGTTTGACTGTGACGACGTGACTTCATTTTCGCTTTTTGCGGATTTTTCTCCCATTGGAGAGACAAAGCTTATTCTTTGGGCACAATTGAATGCAATTAGATATTTTGATACCAATAGTTTCGAATAGGCATTTTCGCTTTAATTATTTGTGACTAACCGGGAAGCGACCGCACAGGAAATAACATACGTTGGGGCGTACGTTTTTTATATTTTTCATCAATATTTCATGAAAGGTTATCTTTGATTTATTGTAGCAAAGAATATATAACAACTTCCTCCCATTAAATAATAGTAAGATAATTATTTAGATGTACCGGTTGCAGAATAAAAACTGTATGGACACTGTGTATGGCAGGGGTGTCCAACTGTGGCCCGCCGGATACCACTAAAATTTTATAGTTATCTTTGCCTTATCTAATCGTCGAATTTCTGCAATTCAACTTGTCGACAAATTCTTTAAAATTTTAGTGGTATCCGGCGGGCCACAGTTTGACACCCCTGGTGTATGGCATAATCTTCATGTGTTCTCCAAGGTTAAAAAAGGTGGAAAATACAATTATAAATAAATGGTGTCAGTCTGCATATGTTCCACGTTATAGATCAGAGCACGAGCGTTCAGTGTTTCTGTTCACATTGTCGCTGACGATGGAAAGTCAGAATAACAAACACCTAAAAAGTGATTAACTCTACAACTCTGCATATAAAGCAGATAGAAGATTCGTTGTTGGTGTATATTATTTAGAATTTTGAAAAGAATCTGTATATTAATATTTCCAATGAACAATTAATTTATTATTATATTTTTATTTATTTTTTAATTGAGATACCATGCTAAAATATTAATATATAATGACTTACTCCTCGATTACATGACAATTTATGCTTATTCTTAGATATGCAGATTTGATCTCTGATTGTGAAGAACTAAATGTATTTGAGTCTGACGACTTCACAGTTTCTGGCATGCAGTAGATAAAACATTAACAAAGGGACGTTCCGAGGTTGGTCAAACAGAATACGGTGAACGTTTGTGTACTGATAGATTATATTTAGTATAGCAAAATATGAAAGTCATAAAGCGCAATACCCAGAGGATCAGTTTCAAAGTTTACATTACAATTTATAATGGGATAAATTTAGGCTTCTGGCAAGCGGCTCAATGGCGTAGCTGGTAGCGTGCAAGGTACGTATCGGAAGATGTTGCCCTTCACTAATAGGGAAAAGACTGATATGCATTTTATCTACTGATCTGCAAATGGAAGTGGCTCAGAGGCTCAATGATTGTACGGAGAGCGATTGACCGACCGTAAAACATTTGAGCGTTTGCACCGAAAGTTATCTGAGACGGGATCTTTTCTCGCTTTTCGGACGTAGGTCGTGCAAAGACGGACAGAACGTCAGTTGTGAAAGAAACCATTTTGGATATGGTGGCTGATGAGCCAAGTATAAGTACACGAACAGTGACTAGGCATTTACATGTATCACACACCACGACATGGCCAGTTCTGAAGGATGAACGTTTGCATCCTTATCATGTTCAACGAGTCCATGAACTGATTCAAAGGGATTATCCTCGTCGTGTGGAATTCCCTTGCTGGTTTCTGCAGCAGGAGGTGGAAAATCCAGATTTTGGGACAACTGTACTTTTGAAAGACCTTGACACGTGACCTTGACACGTGACCTTGACACGTGACGTCAAAGACCTTGACACGTGAAGGTGTATTTAACACCCACAATCAACATGTTTGGGCGGATGTAAATCCACATCCGTCTTATTCACATGCTCATCAGCGACGCTTTTCTATCAATTTTGGGGCAGGAATAATTGGAGACCACCTACTCGGAACTTATCTTCAGTCAGAACACCTAGACAGGAAAAATACCTCACGTTTCGGCAAAAGACGTTGACAGACATGTTGAACGCCGTTCCTCTACACATCTGGAAGGTAATGTGGTTCCAGCAAGATTGAGCACCAGCTCATTATGTACGAAAAGTGCGAAACTATATATATATATATATATATATATATGTGTGTGTGTGTGTGTGTGTGTGCATGTGTCAGTGCATATACATACGTTTGTATACATACAAATGCCGATTATTGCGTTTATGTTGAATTTGTGCTTTCCTTGCAATGATAAACAAGTAATTTCATATAAGTGGTCAGCTTTACACAAATTTCATTTTCTTCCTAGCACACCAATTCTTAATATGGCCCTGTATATACATATATAGGTATTTATATGCAGGGCTCGCAGCGTTCCTAAAATTTTCGGACTTTGCTACCACTAAATTAAAACGATAATCTTAGTTGTATAATCCTATTATGGATGTTAAAGGAATCTACCACGAAGAATTCTTATTTAAAATACTGGTAGCAAAGTGCGAAAATTTTAGGAACGGTGCTATCCCTGTATATGTGTGTGTGTTCGCGCATGTGTGAGTGCATGTAAATACGTTTGTGTATAAACCCCTCATAGCATGCATGGTCACGGTGACGTCGTTGTGACGTCACTGTAAGTCACTGTGGTCACGTCACATCTGTGTCACATCACGAAAAGTGGGGGGACATAATAAATAAAGTGCACGATACAAGCATTAATAAACTAAATTTTTATGCTATATTTTATCAATTTGATATCTAAGACAGTGAAAGTATACTTTTTTTCATGATTTCAATTTTATCTAGCATTGCAATTTAATATAATAATCCTTCACTGATTTTTATTATTATAAAATTGTTTCTCGAAAAATTGTTCGTTCTGGAGCAATTTGGATAACATATTTAGAATTAGGAATATTAAATCTGTACACATTACATATTTAGTTTGCAGGGAGGAAATTTCTTTATTTTTTTTTATTTTTATTTTTATTTTTTTTTTTTTTTTGCATTCCAGCCTGACCAGCGGTATTCGAAACACTTCTGTGGTTTCAAACTAAAAATTTTCTATTACAGTTAAGTCTGCCGTTTTAATGAGCACGTAGAAAGAGTTTTCAGAGTTTAGTCATATATGCATTTTTTGCTTTATAATTTGCATTCAAGTCATATATTTCCTGTTTGTGTTTAACTATTTTAAGTAATTTTTTTTAAAAAATTCCACTTCTTTCAGACTTTTTAAATAAAATTAGCATTTTCCGAAAATAAAAGAAATATACAAAATTTTTGCAAAACCTATAATATAATTAATTATTCGTATTCCAAATTTGTGTTTTAGAAATTCGACTTTAAAAAAAAAGTTATTTTACAAATTGTTTTATTTTACAGAAAATTAATATGAAATGAATGACAGATTGACAAAGATTTTTTTTTTTTTTTTAAATTCTCGACAAGCTTTTCTTATTTATTAAGAAGACATATTGTATTTATTATGTGTGAAACAAACTTAACTTTATTAAAAAGGGGGGAGTGTCATTATTACCATTAAATTTATTTTTACACATTTTAAAAAATTAAACAATGTTTTATCAAATAAACTCTAATTATGAATATTATTATTATTATTATTATTTACAAAAAAGAAACTTTACAACCCATTTTAACTTGAATTGTTTGGAGCTGATAAAAAGAAAATACATAGGAAAATTCTTCAAATAGAACATTTTAATTAAAGACTCTATCATAAAATTATTGCGTATTTAAGTCCCAAATCAGTTGTTTACAAAAACAAATAATCGGTAAAAGCCACCTGCTCAAAATCGTCTGCCATGGCCACAGAAAAATAAATAATAGAAAACGCGGGAAGTCAGTTCACTGTTTTATAGAACATCGCCACGCCTACAACACTTTTTTTAAGATAAGAGAAATGACGTGCGCATTTTAGGATACACGGATAATATTGGAACGCAGATGTAAGTCTTATTTAATTAAAATTTTTTATTCGTGAATTGTATTTTATGAGTTAAATAGTTTTATGTTATATTAGTAAGAGACTGATCTGCAATTGTTTTTAGATGCAATATTTTCTGATTCGACACTGTAAAATATCTTAATCTGCCATCGCTAGGGGAAAAAAAAGCTGACGCAGAGACGGATTCATGCTTACATTTATAGTGGAATGAATGTAAATATTAATTTGTAGTTACTTGAGATTCAAAATGTGTTGTGAGAATGATTTGAATTTTTTTTCGGCTTCTTTCTGTTTTAAGATTACTAACACAGTATTTATCGTCATTGTGATTTTGGAGTTAAATATGATATTCGATTATTATGATATTACGAAACTGTTTCAATTTAGAAATTAACATTATACTGAGAAAATGAGACTTTACATATTATAATAGTGAAACTTTTGAAAGATTTTTTTTTTCATTGCTAATAATATTTTAAATTGGTATTTATAATTTTAAAACTTCATACGAATGTTTTCAGATTTAACATTTGCCAAAATTATAAAATAATAGGAATTCCTTATAAGATATGGAAAGATTTTTGAGAAAGTGTTAAATCTAATAATGCATTTAATTCATCTATTGTAGTTTGTTGTTGTTTAATAGTACAATTATTAATATTAATTATTTAGTGTTTTTCAAATTGGTATGTTTATTTTTTTAAATTGTATGTAAGCCTTTTTTAGGGTTTCGTTCATCTAACGAAACCCTATTCGTCTCGAAACTTTGTCTGTCTGTCCGTCACAGAGCCCGTTTTCAGAAACTATACATGTTGCACACTTGAAATTTTGGGTACTTATAGCTGAATACCTCACATCAAACGACAAATCATAAAATTTGGAAAAGTCTTAAATTTAACCCTTGGGGGTCTCACATGTGTATTTTAAACAATTCCATTTAAGTGAGCCCCTAATTAGGTTGGAGGCATGAAATTCCGCAGACTTATAGATGAATACCTGATACAAGACAAATCATAAAATTTTGAAAAAAGTTTTATATTTAACCCTTTGGTTTCCAACTTGTGTATTTAAAAAAAAAATTTCTAACAGAGCCCCTAATTAAATTAGAGAAATGGAATTTTGCATTATGATTGTTAAACACATGAGCCCACACAACAAATCATAAAACTTTGAAAAAAAATTATATTTAACCCTTTGGACTCCAATTTGTGTATTTTCAGCAATCCTTTATAACAGAATTCTTAATTAAATTGGAGGCATGCAATTTTGTATTCCCATAGCTGAACACCTCAGACCACACGACAAATAGTAAAGTTCGAAATTTTTTTTATATTTAACCCTTTGGACTACAGTTTGTGCATTTTAAGCAATTATTTTTAACAGAGCCCTTAGTTGAATAGGGGACTTGAAATTTTGCCTACTTATAACTGAACACCTCAGATCATACGACAAATAATAAATTTCGAAAAAGTTTTATATTTAACCCTTTGGATTCCAGCTTCTGTGTTTTAATCAATTCTTTTTACCAGAGCCCTTAATTCAATTCGAGACTTGAAATTTTGCATACTTATAGCTGAACACTTCAGATCACACGACAAATAATAACTTTCGAAAAACATTTTATATTTAACCGTTTGGACTCCAACTTGTGTATTTTAAGCAATTCTTTCTAACTGAGCCCATATATAAATTTGAGTTTTGAAATTTTGCATACCTATAGTGGAACACCTGAGATCAGGTCACAAATCATAAAATCTTAAAAAAGTCTTACATTTAACCCTTTGAACTCCCACATATATATTTTAGGCAATTCTTTTTAATGAGCCCCATAATTAAGTTGGAGACATGAAATTTTGCATACTTGAACACCTGAGACCAAGCGACAAATAATAAATTTAGAAAAAGTTTTATATTTAACCCTTTGGACTCCAGCTTGTGTTTTTTAATCAATTATTTCTAACTGATTCCCTAATTAAATTAGAGACATGAAATTTTCCATACTTATAGCTGAACGGATCAGATCATTAGACAAAATATGAAATTTTGAAAAAGTCTTATATTTAACCCTTTAGGCTTCAACTTCTGTATTATAAGCAATTCTTTCTAACTGAGCCCTAATTAAGCTGGAGACGTGAAATTTTGCATACTTATAGCTGAACACTTGTGATCACACGGCAAATGATAAAATTTTCAAAAAGTCTTATATTATTGACTCCTCTGGGCTTTAACTTGTGTTTTATAAGCATTTTTTCTAACTTAGCCGTTAATTAAGCTACAGCGAGGTAAATTGAAGGCTCCGGGAGGGGGGGGGGGTCGTTCAATTTTTTCCCGAACTCTCATGTTATATATCATTTGACTACCCTTTGGTCACTCTTTCATTTTATGCACCATAGTCTTTCATATTTTATTTCCACTTTTTATTGCCATGAGGGCTTTCTTATTTTAAGTTTTTTGGGTCCAATTTCCTTGACTAATATAAGTGCGAATAGGTTGAAAAACGGAGTTTTGTCGGACAGACGTTTGTTTAGAATAGAGTGAACTCGCTAGTTCAGAATTGTGGAGCTAACAGGTTTTGCAAAAGGATAAGGATTTTGAAAGAAATATTAAACGAAACCCTCTGCGCGATCTGTGATCACACTTACCCACTTGTTTCTGTTTGTGATTTTAATCGAACATTTAATTGTAGACATTTAATTTACCAAGTAATGTTAGTAGAATATAGATAAAAAGATATACAGGGTCATGCAAAGAATTGGATGCATTGCCGTCTATAAATTATAATTTCTGGAAATGTGATTTCAGCAGTTTTAAGAGTGTTTTAGTTTGAATTAAATTTTAACTAAATAGTGGCGTGTAATAAAGGTTCTAGGTAAACTACAGGGTTGTACAAAAGTATTCAAGTATGTTTCCATACATTAGTATAAATTGCTAGATGAGAATTTCAACTTGTTATGCGTTTTCTTGCTAAACTAAATTTTCTCATTATATAGTATATATATCAATGTACAGATCAAATACAGGACTGTTCAAAAGAATTGGAAAACATATTTGGCTATTAATGGTAACTGCTGAAATCATTTTTTCAAATGTTTTATGCGTTTTCTAAAATGTTTACTTAGTTATCTTATTTACGTCATTTCCGTAAATTACGATGTCTTGTTAAAACATTCGGGAAGTGTTGGAAAGTGTTTTAAAATCTATACTTAACGCATGGTTTTCCTTACTTATTTTTTCTATTCCCCAGATCAGTTTTTCCTGTAAAACATACCAAATCAATTTAGCTCATATTCACAAAATACAATATACACGGGAATAAAAAATTTTAATAAATATGGCTTATGTCGTTCTATATATAAGAGTTGGATTAATATTCGTTGACTCCATGCTCGTATTTAACAAAGCAATGACAAATCACAGCACATTAAAAAACTTACACATTCTTAATATCAAGCTTGAATTCAAGATCAAGCTTAGAACTTAATAAAAAAAGATGTCAGTTGATAAGCATTGTTTTTTAAGTTGAAAAATTAAAAATATTTTAGAAGAATACGACTCCAAAATAGTGATATTTTGTTAAAAATATAAAATTTTTTTATATTTCAAACAAAACTTTATTTTAAAATTCACCACAGTGTTTGTGACAAGAATCATCACAGTATTAATACTTGAAAATTTTTCCAGAGAGAAACATTCGCCTTGCATGCAATATTTCAAATGAAAATCAAATTTCAAATTAATTGCTTAAAAGGCGCAAAGGCCAACCTAGTGAAAAAGATTCCATGCCGGGACTCGAACCCGCGCCATGAGTATAGCGCACTGACATTCTACCGACTAAACCACATGGAACGATACCCAGCCTGAAAAGTTTCTCCCTATTAAATGTTAGTAAGGCTACAAACGCAGCACAAGATGGAATATTTATCGTGAGTCACCGATATGGGGCAAACACGAAACTTAATTAAATCCAGCATCGATTGAAACTATATTAATACTTGGAAAGTTTTCCGGAGAGAAACATGCGCCTTGCATCCAATATTTCAAATTAAAATTGCCTTTTAAGCAATTAATTTGAAATTTGATTTTCATTCGAAATATTGTATGCAAGGCGAATGTTTCTCTCTGGAAAAAATTCCAAGTATTAATATAGTTTCAATCGATGCTGGATTTAATTAAGTTTCGTGTTCTCCATGTCGGAGGATTCCATCTTGTGCTGCGTTTGTCGCCTTGCCAACATGTAATAGTGAGAAATTTTACAGGCTGGGTGTCGTTCCATGCGGTTTATTCGGTAGAATGTCAGTGCGCTATACTGATAGACTGGGTTCGAGTCCCGGCATTGAATCTTTTTCATTATGTTGCCCTTTGTGCCTTTTAAGCAATTAATTTGAAATTTGAATTTCATTTGAAATCATCACAGTGTTTATGAC
Source organism: Maratus speciosus (assembly GCA_963932465.1). Taxonomy (NCBI): domain Eukaryota; kingdom Metazoa; phylum Arthropoda; class Arachnida; order Araneae; family Salticidae; genus Maratus; species Maratus speciosus. The sequence goes on from OZ010796.1 coordinate 470,595,685, forward strand.
AAGTTCGTCACAAATGACACATATTTCACAAATTGGTCACAATGTGACTTCAAAGCATTGTCGCATTCGTCACAGGATTGTCACAAAATTAATGCCAAAATAGTCACAAATGACACACTTTTCACAAATTTGTCACACCGTGACTTCACAGAGTGGTCACAATGTGACGTCACAAACGACCTCTAAAACGGCAATAACGACTTCACATTCTAGTCACTATGACATCACATCGACGGTCACAAAATCACAGTGTGACTTCACAACGATGTCGCCGTGACGTCACTATGTCTTACGGGAACCAATGCAAGTATACAGAGTTTATGCTGAAACTGCGCTTTCCATGCGGTGAAAAACATAAGTTTATTTATTTAACACGTTGAGTGCGACGTCAGTCACCGGTGACTGACACTTAACATTCCGTTTAGGCCATGCCAGTCATCGATGACGGACACTTACACTGTTAAGAATCTGCAGCATTTGCTGCATAGTCACACCCTCGCTTTTATAGGAAAATGTTATTTGACTATATTATGGACCATTCTCATTGGTCAGAACAGAGACATTCTATAAAAGCGGTGTAGTGACTATGCAGCAAATGCTGCATATTTTTAATAGTGTATATAGATTGTGACATGGGAATCTTACTTCGTGGCTCAAACGGAAAGACAGACAAAATAGACTTGGCATTCAACGTGTTAATACAATTTGAATTTTATGAAAGTCGGCAGTTTTGAGAAGTGTTTTATACAGTTATATTTTTATAATTATCTACTTAAAAATATGAGTTGTATAAGGTGAATTATATATTTTTTATGGTAGTTGAATAGAATTCATAACGTGAAATAAATGTCTTCAAAATCATAAAATTCTTGTTCTTCTAAACTTCTTTTATCTTGCGTTTAACCTTTATCATTGAAGCAAAAAGTTATCCAATGATTTATTTTAAGCTATCAAAAAGTACATTGTATCAAACATATTTTTTACAGTAATGCAAAATTTAACGATTGAAAATTTTATTTAATGAACGACTGACTTCATATTTCTTTTTTTATGCTTTTGTTAAATACAACAAAAGTAAGATATTAATTTTTTTTTCTTTCTTTACTCAATAAAATAAAAATGGTATTTTCATCATAATGCTAAGAGACAAAATTCTTTTTTTATTGTTAGATTATTACGCAGACACTGAAAAAGAGAGAACAAACATTTTGAATTTTTTATAAAGGAATTCTGAAAAAAACTTTTACTTCTGAAATTTTACTCTTTTTAAACCTTAAGTAACATTAACGGCGGATTACAAATTTTTTGTAACTATACTTAAAAACTGACTTTTGTAATATTTTATGTGTGTTTTTCCATTTGTCTTTTTTTGTCTTTTTTTTGTAATGGAGTTTTGTATTTTACAATTTTAATTTAATGTTCATATAGCTAAATATTTTGAAATATAATTTATTTATTTTAATATATTAATGGCTGCCAATGCTTTCAATGTTTGTCTGCTATTCATGTATAGTAATCTTTGTCTTATTTAATGTCGGATTTCAGGCATTAAATAAAGCGAATACTTCTCTTCGGAATAGTATTTAGGTTCTGATTACCAATTCGGCAATCTTCTACCTCATTTTTCTAAACAATTTTTTGCCTTATTTAGTGACAAGACGGAAATCAAACTCTGATAGAAAAACTCAAAAATTAAAATATTTTTAAATTATATACATGTATATAAAAAAAATAAAAGCCCTGGTGATGTGTATTTCTTTCTAAATTTAACAACAATACTTTAAATTTTTATTCCACTAGTATAAAAAAGTTACGCCCGGTTGCTCAATGGTTAGCACATTTGCGAGGTTCAAGACTAGGACAAGGTTCACTGAACCTTTCTAAAATGTGAATTAAGTGAAATTGGGAACTAAATACTGGGGGTGGGGGGGGGTGGGGAGGGATGTTCCTAACAAGATAATTAGTTTACTGCTACGTATGCCATGTATAGCACAGGCCAATGGTCAAGAAGTTGGAGTTAGGCATCGTACGTAATTATATTGAACTCATGGTGTTGGATTGTACTTTCACTGAGTTTTGTTTAGTTTAAGTAACCAGAAATATATTATAACTTTTCAATTCAAGTACCATTTGATACAGCTGTTAGACTTTCTTGAACCGACGTCAAACGACTTTCAGGCGAAAAGGTTTTTCAGTTTCTGATAAGAGTTTTGCTACTCTTTGTCCGCGAGCCACCAAGCTACCATTTTTTTAGTAGAAGAAATTTTGCTTTATTCAATGAACAAATCTCTGTGATAAAATAAGGCGAATATTACCTTTCGGGTTTTGTGGCGGAAAATCTCTTTCTGGCAAACATGTTGAAGAGCTTTACAATAAATAATGATTTTAATAGACATATTTCCGGACAATTCTTTGTATAAAGATTTAGATGAAGAAGTCAAAAAACAATTAGAATCAAAAATTTTATTTAAGTAAATTTAAGTTATTCTTTTTTAATACTTTTTTAACTTAATACATTAAGTAACATTTCTTGTACAAAATATGAATGTTTAATTTGCAGCTTTTATCTCGGAAATTAACATCTTTTAACGCTAGAACGCCCGGAAGGAGTCGATTCGACTCTGACCATATGATTAAATGTCAATTTGAACCAGAAATTCTTTCACAAAATTAGACACATTTAAAAAAAAGCAGATTTACGTCAAATAAATCAGCCAAATAATGTTAAATAAAAATTCTGGTACAAAGTATTTTTATGAAACTTGAGTAAAAGTTCCGGGCGTTCTAGTGTTAAATTACCTGAAGGTTATAAATATACTAATTCTTACTCAAAAGTTTATATGTTATTAACTCTTCAAAGGTGGATACCCACGTAGGATTTCCACGGATCAATGTATTGGAGTAACACTATTTCTCAAAAGTATTTATTTAATGTGAAGAATTCTGAGATTAAATAGGACAAAGATCCCTAATCAGAAATAGCGCTACTAAAATGAAAGAACCGTGGAAATCTGGCCATGTGTATACATTGTTTCCATCATTAGTAGTTTAAAGGCTGAACATTAAGAAAATCATATTAACAGGAATTTTTTTTTAAATTTTGGATGTTCGCAGGGCTGCCTGTTTGGCCTTCAATTGTAATTCGAAAATAGAAATTCAGACCAGAAATTTCAAAAGAAGAACACATTCGAAATAGAATCATTTTTGTAATAGAATCTTGTAATCACTTGTAAAGTGATTACAAGTAAATTTGTAATAACTTTTATTTTATGTGATTGCAAAATATCTCTTATTAAATAGAGCATAAAATTCTATTAATTATTTCTGGTGTGAATACCATATATTTTAATAAAAATTGAGGCCTAACTGGCAACCCTGAATTGTCCGTATATTGTTGAAAACTCAGAATCTTCTTTTTGCTCTAAGTCCGGTATTTTCCAAATGGTTTCTAAAATGTTTATTAATACTAAAAGAACCGGCTGTTTCGTATAACAGATTGTGTGCATAGGTGCAAAGTCTACAAGTAATTGTCACTCCTAATTTCGAAAAAAACATATTTACTTTATTCAATCACAAAAATCTTTGACTGTGTGTGTGATAAAAAAAAAATAAGTTTTGTAATCGAAAACAGTGGTGACAAATACTCGTAAAACTTTAGCAAGCACGAATTATTTAACACGAATCAAATGATTCCGCCTCTGTAGATTTAGGGTCAATAATTGCAAAATGCTATGAGTTTTTGTCCCAAATAATTCCGAACAGTAATCTCCACATTATTTAACCCTAGAACTACCGGAAAATTTACTCAAGTTTTATAAAAACATTCTACACCAGAATTTTTACTTAAAACTATTTAATTTGTTTATTTAACTTATTATTGTCTGATTTATACATTTAGTTTGTTTTGAAGAAATTTTCTGGTTTGAATAGATATTTTGAATATACATGTCGGGTCCATTGGACCCTTCTGGTAGACAGAGGGTTAATCACACAGTTATGCGATTAAATAAGACGAGGTTTATTGTGTGGAAAGAGTGATAATAAAAGTTCGAGGTATTCTATGTTTATTTTATACAACATATATAAATATATATAACATTTCGGAAAATATTTTCACGACACACTGGTCCTAGACACACTAGACACTCTAGAAATAATGGCACTCAAAAGAAAAACAGTGTGACCCCGTATGTAATAACGTTTAATGAAGCAAACGTTCTTTATACTTTTGAAAGAATTTTTTGAAAATCTATCAGTTAAGAATATTCCGACGAGTTGCAAAAATCGAAACAACACTTTTTATATATTTTTTACATTCTATATTTTATTTAAATCTAATCAAATAAACACAGAAATAAGTCAATAAATACCGTATATTTCATAAAAGTAAAATGCATAAACTTTTTTTTTTCGTTTTTATAAAAGTTACTAATATTTTATTATATGTATTTTTTACTTCTTTATTCACTTCTATTCTGATAGCTTAAACACATGAATTTAAAAAATATCATACTAATTATAATAGTGCCTTTGTGCAATATATCTCTAAACAAACCCGAAATTATATTAGGAAAAATGTTCTTTATTTTCTCTCATATATTCATTTTTTTTTTTATCTTTCGTGGAATTAAAACAAGAGATTTATTATTTTATGAGAATGCCCACAGTATTGTAAACCGAAAGAAGAACGAAATATATTTTTTCTGAATTTATGTGAGTATTAATCAACTTTAATTAAATGTTCATATAAACAGAAGGGCGCAATTTTTATATAACTGCTAAATCTATTTTATCCTTTATTAAATATAAAATATAGTAGTATTTCTAATTATTCAGAAGTAAAAAATGTTAAATCTACTTAACGTTTTCAGGGGAAAAGCACTTCTATTTGTAAAATGCTGAAATGATTGACTGACACCAGAATTTTCAATCAAATGTATTTGAAAATAACTAAAAGCATTTATACCCAGATAGCATTTTTAATTTTCAGAAAATTTGCAGCAGTCTTGCTTTGAAAACCTGCAAATTTGCAGTAAGCTCAGCATGACAAGAGTGAAAGTTCATCTGCAGCAAGATAACTCAAACGTCGAAGTCATCACACTTTGAACTTGCAGCTAACTTGTCGTGCAAGTTAAATTCATTCTGTATCAAATTTACTGCAAATTAACAGCTAACAAGTAATAAAAAATACTGCAAAGTATTAACACGTTCACGCCGGCGCGGTGGGTCACACTCGACTGTCTCAGAGTTATTAAGTCTCTCCGGCTTTTTGCACACCACTATTATTTTAGAGAAAATGTTGTTCCTTTAAATCGCCGAATTGCTCTAATTAAATAAAGCAACATTTTCTGTATTAAAATACTGGTATCCAAATGGCCGGAGACTTGCCAGCTCTGGGACAATCGAGTGTGACCCACCTCGCCGGCGTGAACGTGTTTACATTTGTTACACTAAAAGTTTAACCCCTTCGGAGGGGCCCACAGACCTATTGAGGCGATTACATCGTCAGAAGGTGCATGCATCGTTTTCCTCAACATAAACAGGTTAAGGTAATATTTGTGCTTATGAGTACAAGCCCTTTTTTTTTGTATTTGAAAACTATAGCGTTTAGAAAAACCGATGCCAATCGAATAAAATTTCTGCAATTTCTGCGTATGCGGTGATTGTCTATTCTCTCAACAGAGGGATTTTTTGGTTTCATCACTTCCGTGAATTAAAGACAGTCTTGCCATCAGTTGCACAACAATCTACTCATGCGAGTGGGGGATGGTAAACCTTGCGGGAAATTTGCTGCGAATTTCTCAATTCAAATTTGTCACGGCAAGATAATATCAGAAATTAATCAAATTTGCTCCTAATGTTCATGCTAGATGGGTAATAGTATAATTCCCTACATTTTCGCTTTATTTAATATGCCATTAAATCTGACGGATATTACTATTTCTAAATAGTTGTGGCATCCAGGCAATATCAATAGAAAAACTAGTGCAACAGGACATGGAGGTTTAAAGATGCAGTTTATTTTACCTTTATTGGATATATATATGTTATATTTGTTTTTGAGAAAAACAGATATTAAGTTTTCTCTATTAAAATTGCGTGCTTATGACCTTAATTTTTAACAGCACTATACAGAATATACACTTTCCTCTTATTACACAGAGGATACACATATCGTCAGTACCATGTCAAACTATCCAATGTGAAAACAGTGGGTTACTTTTTTAAAAATTCAGATATCTTTATTGGCACAACTTTTTGAAATGGTAAAAGTATCCTTCTTTTCGCCATAATTAACCATTAACGGATGTTACCGGTCTCACAGACAGCTGCTTTTTCTTAAGTTTTTATAGTTTAAATTGTAACTTTCAGTTTAACTACAAACATTATCGAAATTTTGTTCCGTTTGGAATTTTAATACTATCACAATAGACTTTTGAATAGGTGAATTTTAATTGTACATATTTTGCAATTTGAAATATTTCTGTACAAAACGTTTAGTACAAAAGTACCATACTATGAGTTAATCACGGCTTTTATTCATCTTTAGATATAGTCCAGGCAATAGAGACCGTATAGAGGCTCTACCTAGCAAAATTCATGGTAGTTCTGGAGAAAGGCTTACTATATGTTTTTTTGTCGCTGAATTCGAATTTTTAACTTCCCACCAAAATTTCCCCCGGCAACACCCCAAATTTTGGTAAAATGCCCCACAAAATAGGTTTTTATTAAAAAAATCATTGTTTTAGGGGAACAGTATCTAGAAATTCAGAAAGTAGACAAAATTTGCAACAAATTAGATATATGACATTATGACTTAGGATGAAGGGGAAGGGGGGATCTGCCGCGGATCATGTGCAGGGTGCTGAGTGAACTAAGTTGTGGAATTCCACTTAACGACTCACACGTTTTCTTTCGCCCTCCTATCTCCCCTCCGAACTTTCCCTATAAGGTTTACTTTAAGATTTTGGGTCACTGAATCCGAATTTTTAAATTCCCCCCAAATTCCCCCCCCCCGAAATCCCCCCAAATATTTGTTTTTAACTTAAATTTCTTATTGTTTTAGGGAAAAGCATTACGAAATTCAGAAACTAGACAAAATTTGCAACAAATAGGATATATGACATTATGACGTAGGATGAACGGGAGGGGGAGGGCTGCCTCTGAACATGCACTGCGGCGCTACTTGCACTAATTTATGAAGTCCAGGCAATAAGTGATTTTACCTGGAAAAATTAATACTAGTTCTGGATTTCGACTCACTTTATGTTTTTTGGTTCGCTGAATCCGATTTTTTAATTTCCCTACAAAATGTTACCCGGTAACACACCAAAAAATTGATTTTTTGAAAAAATTTGGTTTTTGAGAAAAGCGCGCGGGGAATGTTCCGAGGCAGGCCCCTCTCTCCCCGTTTATCCTACGTCATAATGTCATATATCCTATTTGTTGCAAATTTTGTCTAGTTTCTGAATTTTGTAATGCTTTTCCCCTTAGGCAATAAGAAATTTAAGTTAATAACAACTATTTTGGGGGTTTCGGGGGGTGGATTTTGGGGGTAAGTTAAAAATTCGGATTCAACGACCAAAAAAAATTAAAGTAAACCTTATAAGGAAAGTTCGGAGGGGAGATGGGAGGTCGAATGTAAAAGTGTGAGTGGTTAAGTGGAATTGCGCAACTTAGTTCACGCAGCACCGCGCGCATGTTCCAAGGCATATCCCGAATTCCCCTTCATCCTAAGTCCTAATGTCATATATCTAATTTGTTGAAAATTTTGTCTACTATCTGAATTTCTAGATACTTTCCCCCTAAAACAATAAAAAATTAATTTTTTTAATAAAAACCTTTTTTTTTGGGGGGGGGCATTTTACAAAAATTTGGGTGGGTTGCCGGGGGAAATTTCGGTGGGAAGTTACAAATTCGGATTCAGCGACCCAAAAAACATAAAGTAAGCCGATTTGCAGAAATACCATTAATTTTGCTAGGTAAAATTCCCTATTGACTGCACTAATATAGCGGTCTCACAGACCGCTTCACAGTATTTAAGTAACAATTTCTGTCACATGAGTTAAATGTTAATATGTTATTAAATATAGTTAAATAAGGCGAATTTTTCTATTTCAAAAAAGTGGTGCCAATCAAGGAAGATGAATTTTAAAAAAGTAGCCCACTGTTTTCACATTGGATAGTTTGACATGGTACAGGACAAAATTTCCGCGTTTTTTCACACCAGTATTTTGTTAGAGAAAATTATATTTCATTTAATCGGAACATTTTTGCTATTTAAGAGAACAAGGTTTTCTCTAAGAATATACTGATGTGCAAAAACGCGGAAATCTCATCCTTAATGGTACCGACAACATATCGAACAATTTCTGTTCGTATTTAACCCATTAAAGACTGACGTTGCGTTTTCGAAACATTATATTTGTGATTTTTGCAATTCTTTTGATACCAGTAAAAGAGAAAAGTAAAATTTACCTTATTTAATTAACATATTTCAGTGATTCATAAAGTACAAGTAAGTGCTTAACAAAAAGTGGTGCGAAATGAATAAAATTCCTGTGAAACATGCTGGTCCTTAATGGGTTAAGATGAAGAGTATATAAATTAACATAATAAGTTGACGATTACATAAGTTAATATAATAAGATGAGGATTATGGTAAGACTAGTATACAAATGAAGGAGCATGCGTACCCTGTTAATGACCTCCGAGGTAAAAATGTTGAAACTAAACAAGCACTACCTGTGCATAGCTGCCAAACATTACTCTATTCTTTTCATGCACTGAACATATTTCACGAAGTTAAAAGTCAAATAATCTTGTTAGGGACAAGTATTTATGTTCCAATATTGTTGAAATTTCAACAAAATTTACGAAGAATTTAATTTAAAGTTAAATAAATGTAAGTATTTTTTTACTTTAATTAATAAAACAAAATGTTATTCATAAATTACGGTACAGTTTTTGATTAAATGTAAGTGGTATAAATAATGTACCACCAAAATATTTCAAAGTGTTAAATCTTTTATAAATGAAATGTAGTATGCATTGATGAAGTAAATTGCGATATCTTAAGGTTGATACTGAACGCAAGTTTCTATCGATTTCATAAATTTCGATGGAAGCACGTAGCTGGTAATGTTTATCTTTTAACTTAGTAATAACAAAAAAGCGTCAAAGTTGTCTTCTATAAAATTATATCGTCCAGAAAATATTTTACTAGAAGCTATGCAAATGTGATGGGCATATACGATTGATGGAACTATGAATAAAGAGGAACTGTCATATCCTCAAAATTGTGAAGCTTCAGCTATAGCCGGTTCTGCAGGTTGTGATTACCACAACAGCAAACATCTACTAGAAAATTTAAATAGAAATATCTTTCTTATCATTTCATGCAATATTTCTGTCATAATTAACCCCTTGAGCTCTGGTGGGTGATTTTCAAGCTTCAGCTATATCCGGTTCTACAGGTTCTGATTACCATAACTGCAAACTTCCACCAGAAAATTTAAATAGAAATATCTTTCTTATCACTTCATGCAATATTTCTGTCATAATTAACCACTTGAGCTCTGGTGGGTGATTTTCAAGCTTCAGCTATATCCGGTTCTGCAGGTTCTGATTACCACAACAGCAAACTGCTTCCACTAGAAAATTTAAATAGAAATATCTTTCTTATCACTTCATGCAATATTTCTGTTATAATTAACCATTTGAGCTCTGGTGGGCGATTTTCTTCAAAATTCTAAATGTCACATTGGCACCAGTATTTGGCAGACAAAAAAATCGGTTTATAATAATGGAGTTATGAATAAAAAGGAGGAGACATATAGTGTATTGTCTACCAGTTGCGAGTGAAGTAACTGAGGAGGTTGTCACAATATGGCGGCTGCTTTTTTAAAATCGGTTCTTCAGTTTCTGACTACCGATAGGTCAAGCATCCCACCAGTAAAATTGAATAGAAGATTTCGTCTTAAAGAAGCGTCTTATTCATGGAATTTTTTTTCAAAAATGTCATAAAAATTTCTATTTGTTTTTACCGGTGTCAGTATGCCTTATAAAACTGTCAGTTTGTATCCATGGTTGTCACAATATGGCGGAAACTCAGGGCCTAACTACCACCAAAGAAAGCTCCTATTAGTAAAAATGAAAATTTGTTTCTACCACTATTTATGACTGAGATTTTGTAAAAATAAGGCGTTTAAATAAGTTTAAAATATCTGTATAAACCTACTGGTGGGAGCTTCCACCGTCGATAAACAACCCCTTTGATAGCGGTTACAGTTGAAGCTTCACTATTTTAAGGATATGTCAGTTCCTCTTTATTAATAGTTCCATGTTTATAATATACAGGAAAAAATGCATTAATCTATTTTCAAATAAATTTGTTCAAATATTCTGGTACCATTATGTGATTTGGGGATTAAAATTAAGTGGGAAGAAATCCAACCACCAGAGATCAAAGGGATCAAGAACATCTATTCCTGTTTAATGGTAGAAGTTTGTTCTTGCTGTAGTCAGACATTGCGATTCCGACATATTGTGACAACCTAAACAATCCTCCGTTCAATGCCTGCGAAATAGATTACCGCCAGGAAAACTTATAGCAGTAAATCTGTATAGAAATTTTCATCTTTATTTAAATGCCATATTTATTTAGAATGTCTGTCATAAGTATGGTAAAAATTTATATTCGTTTGTACCTGTTTCAGCATTAATAAGGACCTGATCCAAGGAAGAAAACATCAGTTGCCATCTTCTGATAACCTCACCAGTTACTCCATTTTATCCGATAGATACTACTTTTAATAGAAATATTCGGCGTATTTAAAAATTCTGAAAAATAAGGCGAATTATACTATTTAAAAAAAGTGGTGACAGTGAAATTATCCGAATTAAAAAAGTCTTCAATCTGGCAACACTGCTTTCAAACACTAATTTTATTTTCAATATCCTCTCCAGACTTGAAGGTAAAATAACACTACAAATACACATTAATTCGTTTACACAAACAAAAAGACACCACACATGACAGAAGGAACTCTATTTCTGAAATTATACTTCAGGGGACTGGTAATTTAGGTTCGTATATATGATCTAATCTTAGATTATCAATTTAATTATCAGTAACCTAAAGTCATTCAATAAAAAAAATTAAGGCTTTTAACGAGGTAATGATCTACAAATCGTTATTTGTTTTATTATCATACCTTAAAATTAACTAATTATGAAAATTTCTTACATTCTTGGCCGCAGTTTCTTGAAGGCATTTTACGAACTCGGGTGAAAATAAGCTCAGTGCTACCATTAATTGGTTTGCTTCCAAAGGCAAAAGTAATCAGCTATAAAGAAGTAAAATAAAGATGTAAAAAAATCAAACAGTTTAGTTTTGGTCCACATTTTGGTACGTCAGGTCTTAAGATGTTAATAATAAAAGTGAAAGGAAACTGATTTATAAGAACTCATTTACAGAATATTAGACTATCCTATGTCACCTTATTTCATACTGTAAATTGGATTCAGCTTTAGCGTATAAGAAAGATTTCAAATAATGAAAAAATCTGTTTTTTTGTAACTATTATTTTTATGAAGTACCTTTCCGAATGACGTACGGTCAGTCCGATAGGCAAATTTCTAAAATTATTATTGCATGAGCTATAAAAGTTCTGCCGGAACCGGCGACATCTGCGAAAGGCAAAACTTTAAACTAATCTCAAAAGTTTTGCAACGATAACTTTTGAATAGCGTAACGAATTCACATATTTCTAATTTTTAAACAAGAGAAAGTTAGTTCTCCACAAACTATAATTGAAAAAAAATATTTTTTGAAATTTTAACAAAAAAATATTGTAAACATTTAACTATTTTGTATTTTTATTATATATTTTACCAATGTTTTTAATTTTTTGAAATTTTAGGTATAATCGAGTATGAACGTAATAAGCAATACATAGTTGAGATAACGACTGACAAATATGTTGCCTGGACTTCACAATCATGGCAAAACAAGATTTGCAAGATTAATTTCTGTCGTAATTTAATGAGTGAATGAACCTTTAATTATTGAAACCTTAGTTATTGCTTCTGCAGTTTAAAAAATATTGTTTATTTCTATAACACAAAATAATGCAAAAAAAGTAATAGTCTAAGTTAATTACCGGCATCGTAACTCATGATCAAACTTCAGTGAATTGACCTCATTTCAAACATTTCTCACACACACATTTTGGTCCACATTTGTGTACGTCAGGTCTTTAGATGTTAATAATAAAAGTGAAAGGAAACTGATTTATAAAAACTCATTTACAGAATATTAGACTATCCTATGTCACCTTATTTCATACCATTATTAACATCTTTAATCATTTCAGGGGCGGAAAAATTCTGCTCGGAAAATTATCAAATAATTTAATAATTAATAACCAAAATTTAAAAACCAATTTCTCCGAAAATAATAATCTGTTTTTCTTCACTTTCATTATAAAAGCAAAATTTTATTAAAATATTCTTGGTGCCGTTTCTCAGTTAGGAATTAAAATTAGGTGGTCTCGCCGTGTGATCACAAGCGAGCCCTAGCGACCACAAGCGAGCCAAGCGTGCACCCTTCTCGGGCGCTACTTTATTATACATATTATATTTTATATTCTATTAGCACAACTGTATTTTAATGATAAATTTTGTAGTTCATTTCTCTTGTACATATTGTCAAAGTATAAATAAAAAAGTTTCTTATAAAGAAGTTCTGATGAACGAATAAAATTTGCGTAAGATTTGCTAGTCCCGATGCAGGGTTGCCAGTTTGGCCTCCAAAGGAGGTGGTTTGATAAGGGACACTTTTAGCTCATCAGCCCCTTGATGTGACATACATTTTTTTCATTAGTATACCTCATAAAAAATAAGAAAAAATACTATCTTGAATTAAAGTTCAATAATTAATGGAAAAAATAAAATATCTTAATAAGTACATTAATGAATATAAACATTATTGTCATTAATTTTAATCCACATAATTATTAGCAAATACAACACTAAATTTAAAATTAAGATGAATGGAGCTTATTAACACTATTATTTTAATATATGAAATATCGGAAATAATCACTAACCGAAAATAATCATACACTTTCAGGCACTTATAGCAGTGTGTTTTAGATTACTTTTCCTCTTTGATTTCTCCATCTGAATCACTACTGGACCATCCAGCGGCGGCGTCTAGTAGTATATGAGCATATTCAAGACTTGTTTTTTTAACTTTGGTTTAGTGTTATGGCACCAGTAAGCCAGAAATCATAATATGGAAGCAGCATGCGCACAGTACCGTACGACCTTTGCGCCTACTTTACATTGTCAGTACCATTGTGTAATGTTGTAGTAAAATGATCCCCCCCTACCGCTAAGCGATTGCTAATGACACATTATGTGTCATTGTATCATAAACAGTCTGCGAACAGAGGCAGGTGTATATTTTTTATATTAACTGTACCTTTTATTATAAGATACGATTTTTATAAGAATGAAAGTACGAAAGTTGGATGACAAAATTAAAATATAATTATGTGAAATAAATAAAAAAAATGAAATTAACGTACAAGATATTTCAATATAATCAGTGATTTCAAAAATACATTTTATAATTTGTCAGAGAAAAGTGAATTTAAAATTAAACAAACAAACAAAAAAAAACAGTAATTGTTCCTTATTTAATGAACGATAAAAGCATTCCTCTATATTTCTATATAAATGAACAATTTTTCCCTTAACCACTTCAACATTTGCTCCCATGTAAGTCGGGGATGAAAGCACTGTTTTCTTATATAGGCTGTTGGTGAAGTAGTTAAACAATTTCTTTATTTTATTATTTATGAAAAAATATAACATCAAAACTTAATAGCACACAAAGAAAAAAATTAATTGCTTATGTAAGAAAAAATATTAATCCGTCCATGTCCATATATTATAAAAAACAGAGTTGCCAAGTCTCCGGGTTTTTGGGCACTACTAATATCTTAGAGAAAATCTGGTTCTATTAAATCGCCGAAATGTTCCAATTAAATAAAACAACATTTTCTGTATTAAAAAACCTGTGTGCAAAAAGCCGGAGAATTGGCAGCTCTGAAAAAATAACACATGCCTTTATTAGCAAACGTTTTACGCTAAAATCGCATCAAAGTTGTTATTTGACATATTAAAAAAATCCACCAACTTCCATTTTGAAAAGAGTAACACCCAACTTTTACATATTATTTGAGTTCCTTGGATAAAAAATTCATGTGACAATCAGTGTTACTAGTAGGCAATTTTTTTTTACCGTAATTTCCGGCGTATAATCCGCGGATCAAACAAACATTTTTTGACCCAGAAATTTTTTTGAAATAAAATGTAACTTTTTAGATCGCGGTAAATATTTGGCTTCAATTACTAAATAAAATTTCTCGGTCCAAACAGAATTGTTTGATCCGCGGATTATACGCCGCAAATTACGGTAATTCAGATTTCTTGATTCGCACCACTTTTTTAAACTGTAAAATTTGACTTATCTAATGGCATATTAATTAGGGTTAAAACAAGGGGAATTTCACCGTATTAAAAGATTATGCCAATTAAGAAATCTGAATTTAGAAAAAGCAGCCCACTGGGAACACTGGTGACAATCCTTTAATTAATATGCGCCCTCCCCCCCCCCCCCCCTAGAAATATTATACTGTTTACATTGTGTGTTTCTGTTGTGTGTGCACTAAATGTACAGAAAGATATTCTAGGCATTTTTTCTTTAATTTTTTTTTAAATTGTAAATTGTTTTAATAAATTCATTTAAAAAATGTATATGTTAGGAGCGGATTACCTGCGGCGTGAAGTACATGGCTCAACAACTAAGCTTCTGAGTCTGTTATTGCGGGAACAAGTATGATGTAAATGCTGATGTGATGAAATATTGAAATTTCATATGCCTACAGTAATTAACCCCTTCGACTCGGGCGTTTCGTACTCAAATTTCATTCTGTTGACACCACTTTTTTAAAGAAGTTTCCTTCAAGTAAAAAATTTCAAAAATGCTCTAATTAAATAAGGCAAATTTTATTATTCCTTATCACTGGTGCCGAAAACAAGCTTTGCAAAGAAAGATGATGTCTAGACAGACTAGACATATGAGTGCAAAGGGCTAACCCTTTAGTGCGCAGCTTTGCAAATATGCAAAGAACAGTGTTTTGAATTTAATAGATATTTTTTATTCGTATATACCTAATTCACACCAGAAAATTGAAATAGCATTATTTGCTTTAATTAATAATAGACATTCTGTATTTAAATAAAGCGAAATTAATCATTTAAACTTTCTGGTGCAACGTCAGATTCTCTGGAGTACGTAATTTCTAGAACGTATTCTATCATGGGAATTAAAGGGTTAAAATTTAAGTTTTATAAAATAAATAATTATATAACATAAGGTATTTGGAGACATACTTATTAAATTAAAATATTTTATAATTTGCAATATTTTAGCGTAAAACATCCACACGACAGTAGTTTTTACATATATTGCAGATGTGCAACAGAAGAAAAGATTACGTATTATATGAAAAATGTATCTCTGATTTTTTTTCATTATTTTTCCTGTGTAATAAAGGTTTCAGAGAATCATATATATATTTTTAGAAACAATATAAAAAAATAGCGCATTTAAGGGTTAAAAAGTACTCACCCTTAAAAATCCAGATTCTTCTTCGAGCAGAGAGCTGTTCTACTTTCAGTGTTGCCAGTGCACTATTTTTTTAAATTCAGGTTTCTCAATTGGAACCACTTTTTGAAATGTTGAAATTTGCCTTATTTAATAACATATTAATTAGGCGAAAACAAGGGAGTTCTATCATTTGAAAAAGCCTATCAAGCGATTTAAATTAAAAAAAGTACCCAACTGGCAACAAAGTTTACTTTGGCGGAGGTACACGGCCTCGACATCGCTCTGTATTTTCAAACTAATAGGCACCTATTATATCGTCGGTACCATGTCAAACTATCCAATGTGAAAATTGTGGGCTACTTTTTAAAATTCAGATTTCTTAATTGGCACCACTTTTCTGAAATGGTAAAATTCCCCTTATTTTCGCCTAAATGTATATGTCATTAAATAAGGTTAAATAAGACGAATATTACTATTTCAAAAAAGTGGTGATAATAAAAATATCTGAATTTTCAAAAAGTGGCCCAGTGTTTTCACATTTTATAGTTTGTCATGGTACTGACGATATATCCATGTATCCATTTAGATATGAATATTATTAACTAATTAAAGCCTAGAATATATATTAATCGTAAATTATTTTGAAAACTGACCTAATCATTTATATCAGCTAAATTATATACATATGGCCATAATGACCTACATCATTACTTAAAGTGAATGGATATCGGCCAAAAAAAATTGCGTGGAACTTTACAGTTCATACTGATCATTATTTTGTGAGATATAATTAATTTTTACTTTTCGAAGGTCTAAATGCACTATATTTTGCTACCATTCAATCGCATGTAAATAAATCGAAACCAGAAACATTTTGTGAAAAAAATCTCTTAAAGACATGGATTACGAATATTCATTTTACGCATTTGTATCTCATATATTATACATACAAATTGAAACCGGATGATTTTAGGGGAACGATAGAAATTAAAGCACACGCATTTAACATTAGCGTCCTCCAATTTTGAAAGCTTGTAGTTCTATGAAGATTTAAGAAAATGTCTATAAAATATACATTTTCCCGGGCTGATTTAATTCAAGGAACGCAAGAATTAACAAGACGCCTTATTTAATCGCATATTTTTGATATTAAGTAGGGGGAATTTATCCTTTGGAAAAAGCTGCGTAAATTTACGTCAAGCCCTAATCGTTATCACCATTTCTGACTACCTTTACTTTATTTAATCGGAGGTTTTATGTCATACAATATAGGGATTTATACTATTCAACAATAGTGGTAGCTCTGTAGTACGCGGAGCCAGGAATTGGATAACGTGCTTGCCAATGATTAATTATATACCTTGTAGATTCTTGCATGATGCTGTAATATATTTGTGAAAAAAAGGTCTTATTAATATATTTTTACTAAAAAGAAATATGTTATCTGCAATTTTTAGTAATGCAGGGTTCTTACGCCTCGGTGGATTTGAATACGAGATTTTTTGTAAAGTAATGTTTGCCTTATTAAATAAAGTCTGTGTTTAAATATGAGAACCATTAATTTGTGAGAAATCCCCTGAGGGGTACGATCAATGAAATGTAATAAACAAATAAAAATGACCCAATGAACTGATTAAATGAATATTTCTTTTTGTTTTATACATTTATATAACATTTATTAAAGAAATAATTATTGCAAAAACATGTTTGTTGATAATTTATACGACTCATAAATATTTCTTTTAGACTATCTAAATCATAAAAATTAAAAGACTGACATAATTTACGCAATGTTTTGTAGTCTGCCAAGAATCAGGAAACAGAAACATTGCTTTCGATTTTTTATTTCTCTTTATGTGATTTATGAAACAAAGTTATACTTTGGAGAATTACAGTATATAAATTCAGTTGTTTTTGTTTCCCTGTCACAAATAAATTTCTCCATATGATATAGGTTTGTCTCTTAAATTATCTTTTATTATACTTGTTCATGTGTTTTATTGAAAAGCTGATGGTGATACAACCTTCATAACTTGTGACAGTGCTATATTTTTATTAATTATGATTCCATATAATACAACAGTACATTTTTGCAAAAATGCAAATAAATAAATCTATTTTACCAAAGCTAACACTGATCCGTTTTTCCAATACAAATATTAGTTTAACACTTTCAGGGGTAAGGTACTTCTATTCGTAAAATGCTGACATGAGTGAATGATACCAGAATTCAACTAACAAATTTATTTCAAAATAAGCAAAAGCTTTTGTTCACATACTTAAAAAAATGAAAAATTTTCATTTTAATATTCTGGTGCAAATGTGGCATTTAGGAATTAAACTTAAGTGATCCAAAAATGAACCACCGCCCTTGAAGGTGTTAAAAATTTTTTCGTGCAAGCTTTTCACAGCATTTGCAATGAAAAACTACATTCCGGGTAAGTGTCTGCAAAGATTTTAAGACAAATCTAAAAAGAAAATTTTCTTAGATCAAAGCGGTATTCGAAAAACGGACCGAGTTGAAGGCCTGTTTTAGGAACCTAAGACGTAATAAAAATTCAAGAACATTGAATGTTTATACCGCTAAATTAGGGGTCGTCAACCTTTCTTTAGGGGGTTTTAAACGCTCACCATGAGTAGTTCAAGCTACCACTACAGGGCTGCCACGGGCGACTATTTTTTTATTCTACTCGCACCACTATTATACGAAAATAAATTTTGTAGTACATTTTTATTGCAGATCTTGTCGAAGTGTATGCAAATTTTTTTGTTAAAAAAAAAAATGGTGTGAGATAGGATTAAAATAATAGTCGCATGTGGCAGCCCTGCTATTATTATATAATAGAACAAAAAAATTTGACTTATTTAACGCGTTCACGCCAGCGCCAATATTCATGTTTTTCGCTGTGAGATGGCCCTCGAATTCATGTTTCGTTTCATCTGGCGGCGCGATACTGTCGCTTATTCAGACACTGTATGTAATGACCCTCCCCTCACATACTTATTGAATTGAACTTGAATATAACAAGCAGAGTTAATTGTGAATATCTGAAAATTCATAAGATGTAAGCAAATTACTTAGACACATGATTTTATTGACTACACTTACGACAGCACAACCTCCACGTATTATACACATTTAGACTAACGCATAGCTGCCAACCTTTACGCTTTTTTCATACCATTAAAATTTGATAGAAAATATTATCTCATTCAATCGTAGAAATCTCTTAATTAAACAAGGCGAAAATCTCCTTAAAATTTTAGTGGTAGCCAAAAAGCGTAAAAGTTGGCAGCTATGCACACGTTGATAATGAAAAGAACGATCTACCGCAAGAAAGAGCGCATTTATTAGAAATTAGATTATATTTGCAGGGCTGCTACAGGTGACTATTGTTCTATTCTATTCGCAACACTATTTAAATAACAATTACATTTTGTAGTATATTTCTCTTGCAAATGTTGTCAAACTGTATGTCAAAGATTTTTTCTTTTGAGAAAGTGGCGCGAGGTAGAATTAAAAAATAGTCACCTGTATTGGTCTAAAAGGGACATGTACGCGAACGCGCGCATAAAATATGCAATGTAATCTGATTGTTTTTTATTGGTACTTATTTTTTTTTAGATTTTTCTAAAAATACCACGCCTAGACCTGGATATCGGTTGAACAAGATTCCAAATATTGTCGAAGCAATTGTTGATACTTTTGAAGATCCTGTTAAACATGGCTAAAACATTTTAATCGACGAAAGTATGGTTCCATAGAGAGGTTTTCGCCAATATATTCCAAGAAAGCGGCATAAGTGTGGAAGAATAAAAGACAAAGATGCAAAGAATAATACAAATGTTTATCTAACAGAAAAGGCAGACATTATACCTCGAAAAAAACTTTTAAAATATTATAACCGTTGTAAGGGCCAGCCAGCACTATGTTCAGAATGTTTTTAAAAATTCCTCGAAATAAATAAACAATTGTATTAACACATTGCCGAAGGGCAATTTTTATCAAATCTGAATTTTAATCCCTTAACGGTCGCTTAATATTTGGAAAAACCATCAAAAAATACCTATTTTTTTATTACAGAAATTAAATAATTGTAAGGATTCTATATAAAATATGCAATAATTGTTTTAAGGTGAAAAAAAAGATGTTATAAACAAATTCACATTTGTGGAAAATTCATCTTGCGAGAATTCTGTATTTTAATGTTTATTTTACACCATACAAATTAATGCGAATAAGACCTTTATTTTTCACATCTTAGATCTTTATTTATCATCATCAAACAAATTTTTACAAGTAATATTTGAAATAATATAATATACATTAAATTTTGATTATTAATAATTTTTTTGGGTGTGATGTATTTCGAAACATTCAATACAAAGTCCAACATCACAATCTGCGCCAAAAACCAAGCCCGCGTGCTGATATTCAAAGACATCACACAGAAATTCCAGTTAAATTTTTCTGGTTTCAAAAGTTTTTTCGAGCGATAAATCTCCAGCCTAGAAATATGACGGGCACGAGAAATAACGAAAGACACCTCAGCCGTTGCCACCGAAACACTCAAGGCCTAAAGACACGAGTTGTGACGTCATCACTAATCGACCGACTTCTCACTAGTGTTGGAATTCCCACCGGAAATTTTTGAATAGCAATTTTCTTTTATTTTATTTGTGGAAGAACTATCATCTTATTAAAAAATAATAACTGTTTAAGCTTACTGGTGAGAATTTGGAATCCCCCAATAAAAAATCCACCAGATGTGGCAATACTGAGGCATTCCGCATCTGGCGGAATTTTTATTTAGGGATTCCGAATTCTCACCAGTAAGTTTAAATAGTTATCATTGTTTTATCAGATGATAGATATTCCACAAATAAAATAAAAGAAAATTGCTATTCAAAATTTTCTGGTGTGAATCCCAACGCTAGTGAGAAGTCGGTCGATTTGTGATGACGTCACAACTCGTGTCCTCAGACCTTGAGTGTTTAGGTAGCAACGCCTCAGCCCGTGATATTGACGGGAGCGAGAATTAAAGGGTTAAGAACAGTAGAAGCTCCTCCCTCTTTTGAAAGTCTTTTGTAAACTAGTGTTCTAGATAGGTTTCCGAAGTTTATGCTCCGGTAAATATCTTTCAATGAACAAATTTAATATAAAATGTCTTACAATCTAAAGAAAAACGGATTACATGATATAAATGCATTTTCTGTAAGGTAGAAGCCACGCCCTTAGTCAATGATATTTTTAAAATGAAAACCAGAATTCTCGTTTCCCGTCATGATTGTGTTAAGTTTATAATATTGAATTGTTTTTACTTCTGAATTTTCAAATATTGAAGTGTGATCCACATGTAGTGCCCGCGTTCTATGGAGCAGTCGAGTGTGACCAACCGGTGATGCACGCCAGCATGAACGTGTTAATAGAAGAAAGTTCGCAAACAGAAAAAAAATATTATTTTTCTTCCGAAAATTTAGATGGAAGAAGGAATTTCTTTCCGTTCAAAAATAGCCGTAAGAAAAAAAAGCATAAGAGCTGACAGCTATTTTATCTTTCAGAATTTGCGGAGAAAAAGGTCTTTATAAATGGTGAAAGATCGACACACCAAACAGCCTTATTTTAGGGATTTGTTAACACTTTGATTACGAAAATTATTTTTATTAAAAAACATTTGGCAGAGCTGCCATGTCTCCGGCTTTTTGGATACCCGTATTTTAGTACAGAAAATGTTGCTTTATTTTATTGGAATCATTCTGCGATTTAACCCCTTAATCATCGGGCCCGTGACTGTCACGTGTGGTGTAGGCTTCTTTTATTTTATTCAGATTGTTTTATTCACACCTGTTTTTTTTTTTTTTTTTTAAGAATGCAATGGGCTTTATTATCTCGGCATTTTATCTGCCAATAAATGAAGAGAAAATTTCAACTTGAAGAAAGTGGTGGCAATGAAACAATCTGAATTTTAAAAAGATATTCGGCACTTATCAGGCACGACGATTAAGGGGCTAAAATAATAACATTTTCTCTAAGAAAATAATCGTGTGCAAAAAACCAGAGACTTGCTTAAGTCCGAATTAATGTAACTTGTGGATCCTTGCTATCTTAACCCTTGCAGGGGCAAGGTAGTTCTATTCATAAAATTCTTGAAATGAGTGAATCCCACCAGAATTTACAAAAAAAATGTATTCCAAAATATGCAAAAGCTTTTGTTCACGCATTTTATAAAAGCAAAATTTGCATTCCAATATTGTGGTGGGAATGCAGCATGTAGCAATTAAAATTGCGTAGTCCAAACATGAACAAACGCCCTTGAAGGGGTTAATGGTATTTGACCTTTGAATGTATCCTATAATGTAGATTAACATATTTCAGTTTTTAGTTTTATAATAATTTTCGCTGACAATAAAGTCAGAAGTAAAATAGTCATTTTTAGCTTTTTCAAACTGCTGTGATCATTGTAGGGGAACCCCTGGCACAACGGGGACTGGACGGAAAGGAGTTTGACGTTTTTCGGTTTCAAGGAGGTGCTGCTAACAAGTGGTAATAAGCAGAAGTAAGAAAACCTATTGCTGTTCGACTTCGGCAATCATGTTAGTCTAGTTCTCTTGAGTGTTTGAGCATGAATTTTTCGTTGTATGATTTTTTGCTCTTTTATTGTAATTTCTGATGATTTATAATCAAGGTAAGGCATACATAATTGTTTACATTACAACTGCAGTTAGGGGAGACTAGGGAGGGTTGACACACTTTTTACAAAATGATTTTTTATTTTTTAAATATTGAACTTATAATAAAGTTTTATATCTCATTTTATTCTTTCTTTAATCAGTTATAAAAATAAAATTGCTACATAAGTGTAAGATGTAGGAAATTTGAAAAATGATTTTAATCATGAGAAAATAATGGGTCAAGGCTCCCCAGATATGGGAGGGTTGACCCACTTTGTTTATATTGAAATATTTGTGAAGAGATATAAAATCAGTTTAAAAAAAAGCAAAATAACTTTATGCTACATGCTTTAGTTATTATAAAAATCTATTTTTGAAAATATGATGCTTAAATAAACCTGTTTAGGCGCAATTGCATGTCAAAGGTATAGAAATTGTTTTAAACAGAATTTTGTCTGAGCAGGTATAATTGTACAGCTTCTGCTAGGTGGGAGGGAGGGGGGGGGGCTACCAATTGGCTTAAGCTCAACAAGCCCCACCCAGGTATAATTGTACACCAGGAAAAATGAAATTTGAACATTTATCACAATATTCCGCTAGATACAGGTTCCGTTTTAATAGAACTTCATGCATTATAATCCTCGGGTTTAGTAGCCACAGCCCGGCTTTTTTTTTTGTCTCCTTGTCATCTATGATGTCTGAAATTTCACATTCAGACACTTAAATTTCTAAATTTAAGACGACTCTATTTGTAGCGTGTATTTTGCTTATTTTTTGTTTAATGAATGGTTAGTTATATTCAAATTAGTCTTCTGAAGTTTATATAATTATTTTGGTAATACTTTATTAATTATGTGCAATGTATATTTGTGCCACTAATATAATATATTTTTGAGCACATTTTATTTAAATAAAAAAAAAGAAAGTTTATATTTAAAGAAATATTTTTGTTTACATTCTCTCACATTTGATCTTTTTTTAATGATATACACTATTGTATCAACAGAATGTAGGCTACTGTGTAATAAACTATATGTTCGAGGATTGAATTTTTTTCTCCCTCTATATTGAAGAAGTTATCAACTTTCAAAAAATGTTCATAGAAATAAATGAGCGGATTATTTATATAACTACAGAATCCATTGTTTAGATAATTATATTTGAAAGTAAATTATAACCTGGCGAAATATTGTTTCATTTACAAAAGTACTGAACTACTGAATCATTGTAATCAAATACAAATACTCAAAACAGAATCGAAATTTAACATAAACAATGATAGAAATTTCTATTAGTAATTAATCTGACACCTAGTGTTTTTACCTTGTAGTTCCGTTATTTTAGAAAACTAATTTTACACTACTTTAATCACAAAGAAATGTGGTGGGATAAATAAGAAAATTCGCCTTATTCGTGGCACCACTTTTTTGAAATAGTAAAATTCGCCTTATTTAATGACATAATAATTAAGGCGAAAACCAGGGGAATTTTACCGTTTCATAAAAGGGGTGCCAATCAAGAAATCTGAATTAAAAAAAAGTAGCCCACTGGAAACACTTTTTTCATATTAGATAGTTCGACATGGTACCGACAAATTGTCTGCTTTCTCGCATACAGGATTCCCGCTGATCCGTTTTTTGAAAACATTTATTTTTAAGAAACATATTCCTGGTAGGTTTTCAAAACAGTTGAAAGAAAAACGCCCTTCGAGGTAAGTTTCTACGAAAAATATAAAGAAGAATTTTTTTAACATAAAACTTATAATTTTGTAAACTGTAATTTTGGTTTAAAAAAACGGACCTAGTGTCAGCCTTGAGTATCATAGCCCATTTCCCAAAATGCAACTGCCCTTTTGCCAGCAAAGGATAAACGATTTATTCCAACAACGACCCAAAAATAGTGTCCCTCAAAATTAGAATCTATCCCTACAAAAAATTAACGAAAATAACCCACAAATTTTTCACTGACAGTATCCTAATAATTTTTCTGATACCGTACAATTAGAGAAATGCTGGTAAATGGCTGCTACACCTTTTGAGTTTAAACCTTTAGTGCGCAGCTTTGCAAATAACACTGTTTTGAATTTAATATATTTTTTTTATTCGCATATACCTAATTCACACCACAAAATTAAAATAGCAATATTTGCTTTAATTAAAAAACAGACATTCCGTATATAAATAAAGCGAAATTAACCATTAAAACTATCTGGTGTGAAGTCACATTCTCTGAACTACGTAATTTCTAGAGCTTATACTATTACGGGAATTAAAGGGTAAAAGGTTAAGTTTTATAAAATAAATAATTATATAAAATAAGGTATTTGGAGACATGGTTATTAAAATATTTACTAATTTGCATTATTTTAGCGTAAAACAGCCACACGACCGTAGTTTTTACTTAAATTGCCGATGTGCAACAGAAGAAAAGATTGACGTAATATATGAAAAATGTATCTCTGATTTTTCTCATTATTTTTCCTCTGTAATGAACCTTTCAGATAATCATATATAATTTTTTCGAAACAAAATAAAAAATCGCGCATTTAAGGGTTTAAAGGTGCTTTAACCTAAAAACTGTGGGATAATGTTAAACAGTCTCCCGGGGTAATTCTTCGTAATTAGTCCTTTCTAAGGCAAGTTAATTTTGTTTAAAGAACGTTGAACATGTTTAACCCTCTCCGACGCAGTGTGCCCGAGTCGGGATACCTAATTTTAATTTCAAACTTACAATCGGCACCAAGAATATTTTAATAAGATTTTGCATTATCCAGAATGTATAAAGTAACAAGGTTTTAATTTCTAAAAAAGTCGTATGTAAATTCCGGTGTCAAGTTATGATTTCATCATTTTACAACAAAATTTGTCTGTGCCGGAAAGGGTTAGTGTCACCCGAATTTATTAAGAAATTGCTTTGAAAGTAAATAAATTCGTTTAGGCATGTATTTTAGAAAGGTAAAATTTTATCTAAATTTATTGGTGCGAATTTTGTATATGAGGATTAAAATTAAGTAGGAAGTATAATTCCCGCTGCCTTAAAAAGGACTAAACTAAAAGATAAGATAATTACACCAGATAATATGTACAGAACATTAATGATCTTTTCTATATGCAGAGTTCAGATTATAAAGGTGGTACGTGACAAAAAAAAAAAAAAAAAAAAAAAAAAAGAGTTATAGGATTGAAGATAATCAATGACCCTCAACCATCTGTTAAATTACAACTTAAAAAATCTAATACTCACAGAGATTTTAATTGATAAAGGAGGTTTTCGACAACAAACGCAAATAGATATTTGGAACTTTACAACTAATTTTCTCAAAATGAGGATTGTGTCACTTACCACATTTGTCATCTAAACTCTTCATATATCCTAGGCTGATTTGGAAAAACCGGCTGTTTCCAAAGAGCCGGGCTAATTTGAAAATCATCCACCTTTTACCAATCAGCCTCATATTTTAACAGGGTCGTACAAGTACGAATATTTTATTTATATTTAAAAAAATGATGTATGAAAAGAACTTCCCATAGTCACAGTCACAGATATCCAAATGAGGTCAATTCAAGTCCACAGTTGAGAATGTGTTACGATATTATACTTAACTAGTTAACAGTTTGATGAAGAGACCGTAATTCCGCAGATCAAACAATCATGTTTCGACACAGAAATTTGTAAAAATAAACTATAACTTATTAGATTACGGTAAATATTTGTCTTCAATAGATGAATAAAATTTCTGTGTCCAAGCAGAATTGTTTGATCTGCGGATTATACGCCAGAAATTACGGTAATTTTATATGAAATGGCTTATTATACAATGCTTTTTAGTTACAACTGTAAATTTAAAACAATTTCCACCGTATTTTATCCGAGATTTCTGGGGACTAATGAGGCGAATTTTGTTTTTTAATTTCTTTTGTAACAACAACAGCAACAACAAAAAAACTTAAAAGTTAATAGCTATGAAAGAGTGAGTATATTCGTCACTAGTCAAAAATATGGTAAAATTTTTAAAAGGTGAATAACATTTGCTTTGAAAGCAGATGTATGATTACCAGATTTCTCGATTTTTGAATACCACAAATTTTTGTATAGCAATATAGGTTTTACGAAATCGTTGAAGTCATGTTGTTCTGTAAAGCGAATATTTCTTCTTGGAAATAATGGTATTAAAAAGTACGGAGATACGGCAACAATACTGACGTTTAGAAAGTTTATAATTTTAATCGAAAAAAATTATTAAAACCTCTAAATGTAGAACTTCCTTAAATTTATGGCTATATATCAAGGGGTGTCAATCTGTGGCCCGCCGGATACCACTAAAATTTATAGTCATTATTGTCTTATCTAATCCGCGAATCTCTGCGATTCAACAAGCTGACTATTTATTTAAAATATTAGTAGTACCCGCCGGGTCACAGTTTGACACCCCTGCTATATATGTTTTTATATCAGGGTTCCTACACTTTTAGTGGGAATACCTGCATTTTTATATAGAAAAACTGGACATATATGTTCGCGCAATTTCAAAGGTTAGTTTTACTATAAGAAAATTGTGGAGTTTCACTGAACTCTCTCTCTCCGTCTCTGTATTTATTTAGATCTAATATTATAATATTGCCATCCTCTATATTGTATTAGATTATGTCTCTTAATTATTAATTGTTTAATTTTAAACAAATACCTCTTAATGTAATTTTTATAATAATTTATTCCAGGATCATTAAAATTGCATGTAATAATTTTATTGTATGGACTATATGTTAATCATAATTGTTATATTTTAAGAATGTGAATATTTTCTGTGGCAACCGTGGGGATTCACTTTTGACTGTGCCAGTTATTTGGGCAGTATTTTTTGCTGTGCCAAAATTGGTTAAATGTATGAGTTGTAATATGGCCATGGCGGTTCTCTTGCTGGGTATGTCTTTGATTTAAATTGTTTCATTTTTTAATGTTGTTCATTGTTGTAGATATTGCATTGATTAATAATTTTTTTAATTCAATTTATGTGGTATGGTGGGTTTATATTTTTTGATGTATAATCGATTGGTTACTTAATAGAATTCAATTCTTAGCTTAATGCTGGATTCCATTACAGAAATCGACTATGTTTTTGCCTTATATATGTATTTTATGTACCCTTGAAAAAGTGAAATACTATATAAGCTTCCGGCTTCATCCATCCAATTGATCTATTGATTGTTTACGATACGTCTTTTAATGGTTCAACATCATTTAGCTGGTTATTTGTATCTTTTGTCAAATTTTGGTGGTTTTTCATATGTTTTATATGGATTAATCGTTTGCAATGTGCTAGTGAATTTGTGGTATTGTGCTTGATTCTGTATTAATTAAAGGTTCCATCTTTATTTTGTATAATGTCAGTGTTATGAATTGTAGCTAAATTTATTAATTTAATTTTAGTAATTGGAAATAGGAGATGATCTGTAATTATATAATGGTTACACACACACACACATATATATATATATATATATACATATATTTTATTTCAAAATTAATGAAAAATTACTGCATGAATGGCGCTACAGCAGCACATATCAAATGCAGTAAAACATATTACATCATTTCAAAATGCTAAAACACCATAACTTCAAAAGGAAGGTGTATATCTGCAGAAATTTTTTTAGTATAAAATATTTAAAAAAACAACAAGAAAGACAGGTAAAAAAAGACAGGTAAAAAAATGTTTTTGTTTTTTACCTGTCTTTCTTGTTGTTTTTTCAAAATTTTTTAAGTATTTTATAGTTAAAAAATTTCTGCAGATATACACCTTCCTTTTGAAGTTATGGTGTTTTAGCATTTTGAAATGATGTAATATATATACATATATATATACAGAGAGAGAGAGATTGTCAAACAAATAACACTAAATTTTATATTTGGGTATTTTTAAATGTATTGAAATCTGTTAAAAACAACAATTTCGTAAACATTTTTTAAACACGATAAATTTGCAGGGATTAATTTTAAAAACAAAATCTTCATGGTGTATTTTAAAGAAGAACATAGTAATAAATCACTTGTTATAAATCTGTAAAAGACTGTGATTGTGAAAAACGAGTAATTTTCTCCCACATAACTAAAACACTCTTCCTACTATCGCATAATATGCAATTAAAAACTACTCCTTCCGGAAGATAATCAGTTATCCAAGCGTAAACTGTGGAAGTCATGTTTCACATAATGAGTGAAATTGCTCCGGGCTTTCAGAAACAGATTACGTCATCAAAAGAGTTACATCTTTAAAAAATGAGTAAAAAAACTTGTTTAATCAATACACCCTCTCATATCGGACTCTGTGCTTTGGTAATATTATATTTTTATATTCTGTGGAAGATATTTTATTCTTATATTCTGTGGAAGATATTTTATTCTTATATTCTGTGGAGGACTGCTTAAATGTGTTTTGTGGGTGTGTTTTATACGAAAATACATTAAACTATAGTACACTCTTACACTAATAAATGAAAATATAATTTAATGAAATTAAATATATTGAAATAATGCGAATATTACTACTCGGAAACAGTGCTATTCAAAATTGATAATCATTGCTACTATTGGTAGATGTTTATCAGTGTTTTTCAAGAACTCAACCTCCGACAACAGAGCTATTAAAAATTTTTAATATTAATCTTGACAATATTTAATCGAATAATTTCTGTAATTACATAGTCAAATGTTTTTTTTTTTTTTTTTTCGTAAAAAGTGGTATCTTCGCGGGTCGCGGCTGAGTTGTTGGAAAACCATGATAAAAAATAACGATAGACATGACATACACGTAGCCGCCAACTACTACGATTTTTTGGTCTCAGTAATTTCGAAAATATAAACTTCGTCTTAATTAATTTCAGAAATTTGGTATTATATAAGGTGAAGATTACTTTTAAAAGTTACTGGTGCGAAAAAACTGAAGCATTTGGTATCTATGTATATACTCTGTATGTGAGAATGTTTATCAGCGCAATTTACAAGAGGTTTGCCACAATTCGGGATAAAAAGAAATTATTAAATGCTCATGATTTGGGCACCTGCTCTGCAAGTTGTAGAAAGAGAGAATGCAGTTTTATTGCCACACATTTTAGTGGTTTCTTTTGATCTAAACATGTAATCGCCAGTGAAAGAACTCATTTTAAAACTACGATATTGCCCAAATTAACAAATCGTTTTCCTTAAAGTTTGCTGGATGGAAAAACAATGTTATTCGAAAAGAATCAGATTACTAGTTACTAATTTCTCAAAGAATGCTGCTGCATAGCTTCCAGTCTCTGGATTTTTTAATGCCAGTATTTTTACGCAGAAATACTTGTTTTATAAAATCTCATAATTTCTGCAATTAAATAAAGCGAACATTTTAACAAGAATTTACTGTTATTAAAAAATCAGGATGTTAGTAACCATGCTGTTGGCAATTTTGGGAAGGTACTTTTTTAAATTACCTTGTTATCGTGTTTGAAATAAAATTTGGTTGGTTTGGTATCAAAAGAATATTATTAAGTTTTAGTGCGTGTGCATATGGAATTAATAATATTCGACTAAATAAAACATATTTTAAGAGTGACAAGTTGTCGAGGTTTTAGAGCGCATGAATTGCATTAACCCTTTCAGGGGCAAGACTTTTCTGCTTCGATTATGTTCAAATAATTAATTCACACCGCAATATACGAAAAAATTTATTTGCAAATAATCAAAAGCTTTTTTTCACGCTTATTATGAGATCGAACTTGTACTAACAAATTACTGGTGCCATTTGAAATTTCGGGCATTAAAATTAACCGTTTGCAGACTGCAAACGGCGCCCTTCAAGGGGTTATTGATATTTATCAAATAAAGACATATATAAATTACATAAAAATTTAAATGATGATGATGATAAAGATGTAACATCATTAAAATGTTATCGGTAGTGACCGTTAATGATAAGAAAAAAATTATTTAATTTTTAAAGCACAGAGGTGGTAACCGTATCCGCCTCATTTATTCACAAAATATGCAATATTTTACCTTAGTTAAATAATCGAAACAAAACTATAGAAAAATTGTGATAAAAAGTACGAACCTTGTTTTATGTTGCCGTTAAATCAATCGCACTTAAAATAATTGCAATTAAATTAATTTCGAGTACAGGCGCGCAATTAAATAAACCATGGTTCACTGGCGTAAACAAGGTGTATCCGCAGATACTCTGGATACCACTCATTTCGTAAAGTTTACTTCGCCTTAATCGAAGAACTTCCTGGTATTAAACAAAAGGTCAAGAAAAACTTTACGAAATGAGTGGTATCCAGAGCAAGTAGGCTACGCCAATACTAGAATTGTTGGTGATTTAAACCTTACCCGGACAAAACAATTCTGCTGCTGAAATTTTGAAAAGACTAATTGCCACCAGAATCTGCGAATAAATTGACATGAAAATAAATAAAAGGCTTTCTGTCACGCATTATAAAACAAAACAAAATTTCAAAACTTCTGGTGCTATTTCGTCTATTTTGAATTACAATTAAATGGGAAGTATATTCAACTATCCAAGGGTTAATTGCGCGTTCGTACTCGCACATATATTAACCCTAGAACTACCGGAAATTTTACTCAAGTTTTATAAAAACATTCTACACCAGAATTTTTACTTAAAACTATTTAATTTGTTTATTTAACTTATTATTGTCTGATTTATACATTTAGTTTGTTTTGAAGAAATTTCTGGTTTGAATAAATATTTTGAATGTACAGGTCGGGTCCAATGGACCCGTCTGGTAGACGGAAGGTTAACCCATAAGAGCCAGAATTATTTTTCTATTTAAAATGGAAGTATTTCATTTCGCACAACTTTTTCAAAATGAAATTTTTTCTGTTATTTTATCGAGCCGTTTCTGTCATCAAACAAAACGGTTAAATATCTTTACGATTACTGGTGTGCAATGGCAGGTATCGGCGGTACCACGGTAAACTGTCCAATGTGAAAACAGTGACTACTTTATTTTAACCCTCTGTCTACCAGAAGGGTCCAATGGACCCGACATGTATATTCAAAATATCTATTCAAACCAGAAAATTTCTTCAAAACAAACTAAATGTATAAATCAGACAATAATAAGTTAAATAAACAAATTAAATAGTTTTAAGTAAAAATTCTGGTGTAGAATGTTTTTATAAAACTTGAGTAAAATTTCCGGTAGTTCTAGGGTTAATTCAGATTTCTTGATTGGCCCCATATTTCTTGAAATGGTAAAATTCCCCTTGTTTTCGCATTAATTAATATGTCATAAAATAAGGTTAAATAAGGCGAGTTTTACTATTTCAAAAAATTGGTACCAATCATGAAATCTGAATTTTAAAAAGGTAGCCCACTCTTTTCATATTGGATAGTTTGGCATGGTATCGACGATATGCTGCTGACCTGAGGCAACGCTAGGCTTTAATGCGTTAATTTCATTTATTTTAGCTGCGATTGAGATAATGGTAATATAAAACAGGGTATGCGCAATTTTATCACAACTTTTTAACAGTTTTTTGCCTTATTTAACTGCAGTATAATCTAGCAAATTCTATGAATGAATGAGGCGGGTACGAATTTAGTGTTTTAAAAATTAAATAGAAATTTTCTTAGCATTAAAAATTATGCCAAGCCCCTTGGAAATTCAAAGCAGTGGATGAACCTTGATAAAAGTAAATTATATTACTTGCACTTGCAATTGCTATCAACTGTTATTCAAATAAGTTATTGCTATTTGTTAAAAATCTATTTACTTATATACATATATACAGGGTGTTCCGTTAAAGGGGTCCAATATTAATAGGGGTAATAGAGGAGATCACACGGAGCATAAATCAGTATATAATGCCTGGCCGGATCTCAATAATTTTCAAGTTACAGCAAATAGAATGAAAAATCGGAAATTTGTAAAAAAAAAACCCTCATTGCTAAACTATCGATAATGCTACATAAAAACGAAGCACATATTTAGAAAGAGCAGAAAAAATCCTACGAAATGACATAAGTTGTTTTAGAATATTGAGAATTAATGGCGAGTTACAAGCTCTGAAACAGTGAAAAAATACAAAATCAAATATTTAGCAAAATAGTTAATCGTTAATTCCAAAAATGCAACTCTACCTACATCAAGGAAAATGTTATAAAATTTGGTCCATTCCGAAAGCTTTCGAAGAAGCTGACAATAAACCATATCAGTTTAATTGTATGGGAGAAATCAAGCAGTTCCCTAGTTACAACTCTGTACTGTTGCACGCTCGGAAAGGGCGAAACTCCGCCCATGACGATTGTAAACACCCCGTTTTAATATCTTTCAATTATACATTTCTGATCAACCTCTATCAATACCCTTTCATTATTCAGTTTGGTCAAGTGAATGACATATTGTGCAGCTCTCGCCTTGTCTTAAAGCAAACTCCGTGACTGCTGCGTTTCCTCCATGAACTTTCAGGATGATGAAGAAGAAGTACTTTTTATGCAAATTTTCTATGTGTATAGGAAGAAAAGTGTAATAAAACAGCAGTCATCAGTGGGCGTTATGTTAAAGGGAGGCTGTTGTAAGTGGGATTGTAGTAAGTTGATGTATAATAATTATGCCGGAATACTCTAACGAAGAATATGCGGACATGCATCTGATGTACGGGCAAGCTCATGGAAATGCATGTCTAGCACAGCGCATGTACCGTGAGCAATTTCCAAGGAGACGTTGCCCAAGTTCGAAACTCTTCATAAAAATCGATAGACGATTACGGGAGACTGGATCGTTTAATACAGCAAGCATTGATGCAGGGAAACCTCGACATGTACGAACACCTGCAATGGAAGAAGATGTACTGAATATTTTTAAAGATAACCCCTCCACGAGTACACGAGCTGCTGCGTCTGAAGTCGGTGTTTCTCACCAAAGTGTGTGGTGTGTTCTGCGTGCAGAAAACATGCACCCCTTTCATGTGCAGCGGGTACAACTGTTATCAGTAACAGATTGTGCTCAGCGGACAGAATTCGTACGCTGGTTGCTTAATGTAACAGAAAATAATCCACAATTTCAGGAAAATATTTTATTTACTGATGAAGCAACATTTACGAGAGAGGGCGTGGTAAACACGCACAATATGCACACATGGTCATATACAAATCCGCACACTGTTTTCCCGTCGAACGCACAACAAAATTTCAGTGTGAACATATGGGCAGGTGTCCTCGGCGATTATCTCATAGGACCATATTTACTCCCAGATGTACTCAATGGCAGTACGTACTTGGTTTTCCTACGGGATATCTTACCGCAGTTACTGCAAAATGTGCCAGCAACATTGCGCCACAATATGTGGTTTATGCACGATGGCGCACCGGCACATTTTTTCATAGGTGTTCGCAATCACCTCAATTCAACATATCCTGGGAAATGGATTGGACGCAGTGGACCTGTTGCTTGGCCTGCATGCTCTCCAGACCTCAATCCGTTAGACTTTTTTGTTTGGGGACACCTTAAATCGCTGGTGTATGAAACGCCTGTGGATACACCGGAGGATTTACTAGCGCGAATCTTTGTCGCTGCAGGAGACATTCCCAACTCCGTCGGAGTTTTTCGGCGTGTTCGCCAATCTTTACGACGTCGCTGTCGGCTGTGCGATTCTGTTAATGGGCACAACTTCGAACACCTATTATAATAATGTCCGTTCGTCTGCCTTCCGACATTGAACTGTGCAGCGCAGGCCAGAAGACTATGCTTCACATATGTCATAAAGTACGTGGAATGTAATTCTTTATTTGTCATTTTTCTTTTATTTTCAACACTTTTTGGCACAGTATTTTGTAAGTCACAGACTGTGGTGTACTCAAACTGTAAATTACAAAGTTTGTATGAATTAATTTAAAATTTAGTGTCTTTTTTAAATTTATAATTAATAAAATTATTATGCTATTTGTTATTATTATTTCCTATCATAAATTATGATGCACATATACATACAATAATTGTCCATGTAAAACATGTACTGAAACTTCTTGCATAGTTACAAATCGCAATATTTTTAATTATTTCCGAATTTTCACCACCAGTTTAATTTTAAAGAATTTAACTTAAGCTTTATATCAATAAAAGACCACTTTAACATGTAGACTATTATTGTAAAGTTATTTTGGTTCATTCAACTCTTGAATAATTAAAAATGTTGCATCTCAGAAGAAGCATGATCGAAAATGTATAGTTGAGAGTAATTAAAAAGGCGGTGTTTCCAATCGTGATGGGCGGAGTTTAACCTTTGCTAGTGTCAAAGAAAGCGGAGTTGTAACTAAGAAACTGATTAATTTCTCTCACACAATTAAACCTAGATCTACCGGGAATTTTATTCAAGTTTTAATAAAACGTTCTACACCAGAATTTTTATTTAAAACTATTTAACTTATTTGTTTACCTTATTTTTGTCTGGTTTATATACTTAGTTTATTTTAAAGAAATTTCTGGTTTGAATGAATATTTTGTATGTACCTGTCGGGTCCAATGGACCCGTCTGGTAGACGGAGGGTTAAACCGATATGGTTCATTGTAAGCTTTTTCGAAAGTTTTCGGAATGGACCAAATTTTACTACATTTTCCTTGTTGTAGCTAGAGTTGTCTCTTTGGAATTAACGATTAACTATTTTGATGTATATTGGATTTCGTACTTTTTTCACTGTTTCAGGGCTTGTAACTCGTCAATAAATATTGCTATTTTAATACAATTGATGTCATTTTGTAGGTTTTTTTCTGCTCTTTCTAAATATGTGCTTCGTTTTTATGTAGCATTATTGATAGTTTAGCAATGAGGGTTCTTTTACAATTTTCCGAATTTTCATTCTATTTGCTGTAACTTGAAAACTATTGAGATCCGACCAGGCTTTATATACTGATTTATGCTCCATGTGATCTCCTCTATGACCCCTATTAATATTGGACCCCTTTAACGGAACACCCTGTATATTTGCTAGCAAATATGTATATCGATTAGAGTTGCTGTTAACTCTATTTGCAATTAAATTAAACACAAATAAAATAAATGCTGTTAAATATTTAAATAATTAAATTTCTTATTAAAATATAATTTATTGATGTCCAACAACGCATTCAACTTTTTAGATCAAAAGAGAGTGAAATTATATCATTAATAATAAAAATAAAAATAGTAGTATTCATAACTATTTATGAATAATAATAGAAGTGGTGATTCCCTTTACAAAGCTGTATTTTCTCGCAAATAACATTAATTTATTAACAGAAAAATAATATTCATTATAAGAAAATCTTTAATCTTATATATATATATATGTGTGTGTGTGTGTGTGTTAGATTATTCTAACATTGGAAGGTTTTTCTTGTGAACGGAATAACTGGTTGTTATGTTACCAGTAGTGCAATGTTGAAATTAATAGAATCACAGGTAGAGTTGAATCCTCGTCGACTAATATAACGATATTATGTTATATGGTGATTCGAAAGTGTGGTTAGCTTCGATGTCATAGTAGATGAATAATCAATCTGGAAGCCGTACATTAGATTAAGCTGAAATAGAATGTTTCGTAGTAAATCAACATGGATATTCGAAGGTAGTTGCAGCCATCGAGTGGTAGGCCAGGTAACACATTCATCCAGTGTAGGTTTCTCCGAAATAATTGAGACAATGCGTAATTTAACTATGGGTTTTATTTAAAGAGCTTTCGGTGGTGCAGTTTCCACCAATTCAATTTAAATCAAGCAATCGCTACGTAGTATTTAATAATAGGTTAGCAATTATAGATAATAGAAAATATCAGACGGCGACCAGGGGAACTTATCAAAGTAGAAATACGACAAATTCTGCTGAAACACAGCGAGTATCGACTTTTTGTTCCTCCAATGTAAGGATACAAATATGACGTAGATCGCGCTCTCAACCAATGAATAATTAAGAATGTCACGTCATATAAAGAGTGCGGACAGAGAAAGCGGATGAATTTGAAGGGAAAAAGGATAACCTCAGAAATTCGCTGGAAAGTAAAAATGGAAGCTAAAAGAATATTCTCGAAAGAAAAAAAGCGCGGAAATGGAATATTTAATTTAAGAATACTAAAAGCGTAATACTTAAGCGATTTAGACAAGTGAGACATTAAATTAAAGGGAATTTAACAGAGTTAACGATAGAGATTATTTAAGGATAAGGATTTAGTGAATAAAAAGTAGTAATTTAGAATAAGATAAGGAAATCGCGGAATTAGATCTAATAATGTAACATATATATATATATATATATATATATATATATATATATATATACTGGAAGGCCAGAAGTAAAACACTCCTGCCCTAACCTCCCTGTAAGTCGAACTACTCAGTGTAAAGACTTCAAATTTTGTACAAATGTTATTCAAGATATGGGGAAATCATAGCTGCTAACATTTACGATTGTTTGTACCACAGAAATTTGATAGAAAATAGCGCCTTATTTAATCGCCAGATTACGGATATAAAAAAAGGTAAATTTTACTATTAAATTTCTGTGGTACAACAAAACGTAAGAGTTGGCTGCTATGGAAAATCTAGATTACGCGAAAAAAAGTTAGTTTAACCCTCTGTCTACCAGAAGTGTCCAACGGACCCGGCATGTACATTCAAAATATTTATTCAAACCAGAAATTTCTTCAAAACAAACTAAATGTATAAATCAGACAATAATAAGTTAAATAAACAATTTAAATAGTTTTAAGTAAAAATTCTGGTGTAGAATGTTTTTATAAAACTTGAGTAAAATTTCCGGTAGTTCTAGGGTTAAGAAACAACGATGGCACAAGAGAAAATACAAAAAAAAAATAGTAATAGTAATCATAATAAAAAAAAGCGAAATGAAGGGCTCCCACTTGTGCCTTTTTTTTAACACAAATTATTTTCAAAGATGAATCTTCTTTATAATTTTCGTCGGAACTTACCGCGAAAGACGTTTTTGTTGCTATTGTTGCTAAAACCTACCACATTTTTTTCTCTGAAATAGTGGTCAGTGGGAGCCCTGGAAATGATTTTTTCCCCATTCTAATTTCTATTATCCTTATGGATAAAAAATAAACGAAGCTTAAACTGTCATTGTAAATGCAATTTCGCACTGCAAAAAACCAATACCAAAACAAAATTGCCAAAACCTATACTTTGGAAAATTGCGCTGGGTATGAGAGAATAAAAATTGTGGAATGCCATTCTTATGTGTGATGGCTGTCACGTAGTTTGCTTGCGAAGCATTTTTATAAAACAAAGGAAATGCTACAGTTGCGCTTCCAGAGTTTCGCCGTTTGTGCAAAGGACCATTGATCGCTCGTTTAGGGATAGCTGGACATCTTGGAGTTCATTTGGGTATAGGTGACAAAACGTTTCGTTAACACTTAACCCTTGCCGACGCAGTGTGCCCGGGTCGGGATACATAATTTTAATTCCAAACTTACAAACGGCATCAAGAATATTCTAATAAAATTTTGCATTAACAATGAAAGTATAAAGTAACAAGTTTTTAATTTCTAAAAAAGTTGTATGTAACTTCCGGTGTCAGTCGATGATTTCATAATATTACAACAAGATTTGTCTGTGACGGAAAGCGTTAGCGCCTAGCGATGCATATGTACGATGCATATGTAGCGATGCATATGCCTAGCGATGGACGCCTAGCGATGCATATGTACATCATTTTTTATTTAATTAGCAACCAGTATATTTATATAGAAATCCTGTAAAAATTACAAAAATATGCTACTAGACAAGGTTAAAAATCTACCTTAAAATTTCTGGTGTCTAATCTTTAATATACGAGTAAAAAACCTAATTCTAAAAAATAATTATGCATTGAAAGATTAAGTTTTACAAAATAAAAAAAATATATATAATAAGGTATTTAGATTCATACTTACTAAAATATTTACTAATTTGCAATATTTTAGTTTTTCTTGCATTGCAGATGCGCAGCATAAGAAAAGGATGGCGTATTATACGAAAAATGTATCTCAGATTTTTTTCATTATTTTTCCTGTGTTATAAACCTTTCAGAGAATCATATATAAGTTTTCGAAACAAAATAAAAAATCATGCATTTAAGGATTAAGATGTCTTGAAGATGTTGCCACCACAATTATTGAATCGTCAATGGATAATGTTGTTGGCTGTATCAGTGCAATTTCAGTGCTACGACATTCGGTCGTTTCCTGGAGCATATTGAGATAAATGGTACATCATTTCTTGTACAAAATCATTCATAATCGAAAGCTGTTGGCTATCCACATGGAAATGCAAGTTTTTATAGACATTTATGTTTAGAGTTAAAGTGGATGCATCGTGTCCATGGCAGATTCTATGGAGCGATGAGGCTACACCAGTGGAACACTGAAGCGCATAACTGTCGCTGTTAGTACACGGATAACTCCCTTACTTTCCAAGAGATTTCACTTCTCTCACCGATGGTTACAGTCTAGTGTGTATTCACAGCCATATTTCATTTTCAAGCCTCTTTTTCGAAGAGGATACTCGCAATGGCCCCGTGACATGCACCGTGACGACCAACATGTTCAAAAGGAAGATCGAAACATTTTGTACCCCATTTTCACCAGCAGAAATGCCATGACTATTGAACTTCTAATAAAGAGGACTTATCCTCAAAATTGTGAAGTTTCAACTGTAACCGGTTCTGCAGGTTCTGATTACCACAAAAACAAATTTCCACTGGAAAATTTAAATAGAAATAGCTTTCTTATAACTTCATGCAATATATCTGTCATAATTAAGTCAAGAATATCTATTTCTTTTTGCTGGTGAAACTTTGCTCTTTCAGTAGTCAGACCTTGCGATTCCGCCATATTGTGACAACTTAAATAATCCTCCTCTCAATGCCAGTGAAATAGATTACCGCAAGGCAAGCTGCCACCAGTAAATTTGTATAAAAATTTTCATCCTTATTTACACGCCTTACTCATGTAGAATTTCTGTGATAAGTGTGCTAAGAAATTCTTTCATTTTTACTGGTGGGAACTTCTTCCTTATTTAAATGCCTTATTTATGTATAATTTCTGTCATAAGTATGGTTGGGTTGATTTTTGACGGCCTGTTATCAACACGAGGGATATAGGCCCTGAAGGTGGGGGAGTGCCCTCCGTAGGGGTCTTTCTAAGGGAACCTAACCCGTATTTACGCATGGAAATCCATGGTTCGAAGAAGACCACGAAAACTACGAACATTTATTCCGACGGGCGCGATTGGGATCGAACCCAGCACTTCCCGTCTACCAGCTTCGAGAGAAGAACCTCTCGTCCACTGGTGGGGCGTCATAAGTAGGGTAAAAAGTTCTATTCGCTTTCAATTGTGGGAATTTGTTTCGGCATTTATAAGGTCATTTTCCAAAGAAAAAAGACAACAGTTGACATCTTGTGACAATCTCCTCAGTTACGTCACTTGCATCTGATTGATACTACTATATCTGTCCCCTCCTCTTTATTAATATCTATTGTCTTGACTCAATTACCTTTATGCAAAATGGAGCGCCTTTACACATTGGGCTCTGTGTATATGTAGCAATTTCTTCGGCAACGTTTTACTAATGACAGAGTTACCAATCTTGCGTGTCGCGAAACCTGGCCAACTCGATCTCCGGATATTTTAATCCGTGTGATTTTCGACTCTGTGGACACTTAAGATATCTTGTTTATTGAAGACGTCGGGTAACTTTGGCTGAATTGAAAGGAGTACCACACTGCATATGAGAAGCATCTCAGTAAAAGCGCTCCGTTCCGCAGATGAACAAGCTGTCCACAGACTACAGATTGCAAGAAGGGTACCATACTGAGAAGCATTCCTTGCGTCGAAAAGGTACTTTCATATGAATAGTTGGTACTTTAAAATAAAATGCGATTAAAATGTGTTTTTTCAGCATATACCCAGCGCCATCTATCGTTAATGTCTAAAAATTAAAACACTTTTCACGTAATCCGTTTCTCCATGTCTTGTATAGTCAGTTTTGCCAGTAGGCTACCTTTTTTTATTCAGATTTCTTGATTGGCATCACTTCTTTGAAATGGTAAAATTTACCTTGTTTCCCCCATAATTAATAAGTCATTAAATAGTTCGAATTTCATGATTTCAAAAAAGTGGGGCCAATCAAGAAATTTGTATAAATAAAAAGTAGCCCACTGGCAACACTGTGTATAGTACGTATATAAAATCTGAAATTTATACGCAGAATAGTTCAATATATAGAGAGGTTGGAGAAAGTTTTTTAATTCTGGCCACCCGGTGCATATATATTACATATATCGTCGGTACCATGTCAAACTATCCAATGTGAAAAATGTGGGCTACTTTTTTAAAATTCAGATTTCTTGATTGGCACCACTTTTCTGAAATGATAAAAATCCCCTTGTCTTCGCCTTATTTAATATGTCATTAAATAAGATTAAATAAGCCGAATTTTACAGAACCAAAAATGTGGTGCTAATCAAGAAATCTGAATTTTAAAAAAGTAGCCCTCTATTTTCACATTGGATAGTTTGACATGGTACCGACGATATGTGGAATCATTTCGTATCCGGAGCAAACAAATAACATATAATTAAAAGACATTTGGTGTCTAGGAAATTTAAATAATAGTCCAGTCTGCGTTTTTAATTTAATCCACGTAGAATTTTAATGAAGTCTTGATTAATATAAGAGATGAACTATTTACAATGATATTATATATTTAAGTAAAGTAAATATAAATAGAATCAGATTACTGCCAATTTCTAGCATAGCAATTATAATAATATAAGCACGACCTACCATGGCCGGCGTATATTTTTCAGAAGCATCTCTTTTTGCTATCCGTCCGATCACCTCGAAATCTAAAGGACCTCTGCTCTCGTTCTCACTGTAAAAAGGTACAGCTCATCAATAATTTCAATCTGGGATCTTGGGGTCTCCTTTCGTGAGCTTCAATTAAAAATGTCCATCTCTTACGATCCAGAGTTCAGGTTCTCTCGTCACAACACATGAGTCATTCTCTGAAAAGTGGCAATTTTATGTCCCAGGGGTCTTGAAGACATATTTTTAAAATTACAAAAAGAAAAAGCAATTTAAACTATCAATATTAATCAGTTATACATATAAACTGTAATTATTTGCTTATTGAAATTGAAATATGATAACTTGAATGTATTTTTTAATGCAAATATCATTCTCTCACTATGTCCTCATTTACAAATGTAGGAAAGAAAATACTTTCTCTGCCATTGCAGCACGTATATTTATAATTATTTTTTTCTCAGTTCTTAAACATACTTAAATAAATATTTGGCCACTTAATTATACTTATGTTTTATATAATGAAAGAATTAGGGCACTTTTTATGATGTCCCTAGTATTTGTCATTGTTCCCTCACATAACTACAAATTTTCCCCTATTTACTTAGTAGAAAGCATCACATGCTTTATATATGTCTAGGACATTTTGTACATGAGTAAAGTGAAGCAGCTATCTTGTTGTTTGCTCAAAAACATTCCTGAATAGCTAGCACATCGATTTCAAGTACCAGATCAAAGTAAGTATTTTCATTATCCATCAATCCCTCATCTATTATAAATTTAATAAAAACTAAAGAAATGTCTTTTTTATGTTGTTATATTATTAGAAATGTGTTTCAAAAGATATTTAGTAACTGAAAATATATATCAGACTAATAATTTTTGTATAAAATGGTTTTCAGAAGTATTTCATCATTCCCTCACAATCTTTCCCTCAAAACTTTAATGTATGAGGGAATAATCTAAATCCATTTATATATGTACTAAACAGTAAAATAAGAAAATCTAATGCAATAAAATACTTTTCAGAGAATGACCCACATATTAATGTGTTTCAAATGAGTTATGTAATTTCTTGTAACTTGTGTCTGTGGTTGTGTAAGGCGAGTAGTTTAATTTATATGACAGTGATCCCCAAGAACTGAATTGTTTTACAAAGGTTGTTATAGTAAAGGTTAAATATTAATTGAATCATATATGCAGGGGTCGCAGCATATAGGACAAAGTCTATTGATCGTGCCAGTATCTATGACCAATAATCCTCATGATACCTTCCTATTGCATATCTTATAAAAATGTCTCTTGAAGATCGTTAATGAAAGATACTGGTAAGAACAATAACATTTGTCCTATATGCTGCGACCCCTGTATATGCATCATTGCGCAGTGTATTCTTATGATAAAATATGCAGTTCTTTCGCTTTGTCCGTTTTTTAATACTACGTTTGTAAAAGAAAATTCTTCTTTTTAGATTTTTCTCTCAGTTTTGCGGAACACGTCCCTGAAGTTAACCTTTGTTGCAAATATTGCAAAAACCTAGTACTAAAATATTTTTTCAGAAATAATGGTATTCAAAAAACGAACCCGCTTGAGCACTGAAATTCTACTAAACGGATGAAAATCAAATTTTATCTATGTTTCAACGAATAATATGTCTTTTCAAATTAAAAGCATTTAAATCCCCAAAAGACAACTCTTTTTAACACTAGAACGCCCGGAAATTTTACTCAAGTTTCATAAAAATATTTTACACCAGAATTTTTATTTAAAATTATTTGACTGATTTATTTAACGTAAATCTGCGTTTTTAAATTTTAACTTATTCTGTGAAAGAATTTCTGGTTCCAATTGACATTTAATCATATGGTCGGAGTCGAATCGACTCCTTCCGGGCGTTCTAGTGTTAAACAATGAAGTAAATCGGAACCTCGGTAAAGTAATATTTCCCGGAATTCGGAATTCATATTCTTTGGCTTAGCAAATCTACAGAGCTGCAGCGTCAACGGTGCCCAAAACGTTAGTCTATCATTAAATGCAACCGGGGACTATTTTTTAATGCTAATATTTACCTGATTTAAGCAAGAATTTTGTCATTTAACCCTTTGAGCTCTGGTGGGTAAATTGCTTTAAAATATCCAAGTGTCACATTGACACCAGTATTTTGCAAACAAAAAACTCGGTTCATTATATACACACACAAAAAAAATGCATTAATTTATTTTCAAATAAATTTGGTCAAACATTCCGGTGCCATTGTGACATTTGGGGATTAAAATTATGTATGAAGAAATTCACCCAGCAGAGCTCAAAGGGTTAAATTAGTCAAAGATGATCATCTGCAATGACTGATACTCTAATATAAAAAACAGAATTGTGTCCACGATATTAACCCTTTGCACTGGAGAGGTGACTGTTACTCACCACCAGTATTGCCAGGCGTCACGCGTAAATCAAGACTCCAAATTATCTTGACATCACTTATTTCCTATAGTTTATTTCGCCGTCTTTAATAGCAAATAAATCTGCCATTAGATAAGAATAAGAATTTTTTTAACCCTTAACAGTGTGGCCCGAACTGGATTCGGGCAAGAACACTTTGCTTGCTTCGCTGTTAAAAGTATTTTGATATCACTAATTTGTAACTGTAAATTTATCTCTATCGAGTGTCAGATGTTTTTCGATTAAGTAAGGTAAATATTTTAGTATGGAAAAAGTGGTGTCCAGCCCCATTTTTAATTTTTTTGTAAGAAAACAAATGTCACTGTTAAGGGGTTAAATACTGGTGTCCAGAGTAGGGTTGCAAGTTTTTGACGCATGACGGTATTTACCGGATTTCAGTGTTGCCAAATAGGGGACTTTTTTGTCCCCAGATTGTTGATTGTAACCGCTTTTTTAAAATAGAAATATTCGACCTATTTAAAAAAAAAGATTAAAAATTCTGAAAAAGTAAGCGAATTATACTATTTTAAAAAAGGGGTGACAGTCAAATTATCTAAATTAATAAAGTCCCCAATCTGGCAATACTGCCGGATTTTACCATGGTTTTTACCGTCATGTCAAAAACATGTTTGTCAAAAGTGTCAAAAGCTGCCAAAAATTCAATTTTTAGTAGCACTTTGTTTTTACATTATTATTTTTTTCCCATTCTATCTTTAGTATTAAGTTGTTTTACATGAAATATTCGATATCAATAAGACTCTAAAGTATATTTATCCATCCGAGGAAAAAAAAAGAATTACATTAGAATAATACATATACATCTCTGTTAGCAGATATCTACAATAATCTTAAGCTGTTTGGCATATTTTATAAAAATTAGATTTTTTGAAGAATTCCATTACCCATAAGTATAAGATTGAAAAATGTGTATAATTTCAGCAGAATTTATTACTCTTTAAAAATAATAGCTTTCTCAGAAATTTCCCCAGAAGTAAGTTTTCTTAAAGTGTTAAATCCAAATTTTTCATTGATTATTTTTATTTCTATATAGCAAAACGTGATTTATACATATATATATATATATATATA
Organism: Maratus speciosus; assembly: GCA_963932465.1. Taxonomy (NCBI): domain Eukaryota; kingdom Metazoa; phylum Arthropoda; class Arachnida; order Araneae; family Salticidae; genus Maratus; species Maratus speciosus. Next base: position 470,640,406 of record OZ010796.1, read on the forward strand.
TATATATATATATATATATATATATATATATATATATATATATATATATATATATATATATATATATATATATATATATATATATATATATATAAATGAAATAAAATATATTTTAATAGTTGAGAATTACATACATTATTTGGGAGAAAGGGATTAGACTTGTTCTTCAAAGTTAAATCTTGTAGAGATTAAAATTTGCAAATCAATATTAAACTTTAAACCATGTGAAATCTCAATTTTTTGTTAAGTAATTTACTTTAGTCCTATTATTTCCTTAAAATAAATAAATAAGTAATTAAATATTATTTTAAAGCAGAAATGTATATCCCTAAAGATCCATTAATTAAAAAGGTTAATTGCATTACAAAATAAAACATTTTAGAATATCTCTAAATTTAATAATAATTTTAAAGGTAAAAGATTTTTACTAACACATGTATGTAATAAAAATATGCAATGTGTTATTTCTTTCAATTCACTTTGAATAATCCCTAAATAATTTTAAGTAAAATGTGTAAAAGACATAAATAGTTAATCTTTACTGTAGCTTTAATAAATTTCGATTTAATACCCCTTGCGATGAGCGTCTTTTACAGAATTTTTGACTAGATGAATCGAGAAAATGCCTTGATTAAATAAGACAAAATTTACAATACAAAATAACTGGTAGAAATAATCGTTGCGGAATAATCACGAGCGTATACGTGACGCTCGTCTTCAAGGGTTTAAAAATATTTCACGACTATTCAGGTATAAATTTATATCTAGAAATATAGGTGTTGGAATGGTCTGTCAATAAGGTTCATATATATCACAGTTTAACAAATAAAAATTATAGTGTATGTATACATAAATTATTATTATATTCTGATTTTTCTCAAATATTGTTTTGTTATGTGTTAAATTTTAAGTCTAAGAGCTTTCACCTGAAATCAGGTCCTACAGGTTTGTGAAAAACTTTTATTAATTTAAAATTCTGCTTATTGAAGTGAAAATAAAAATCTCCATAATTGCATTTGTGAAATACATAAGATAGGCATTTTAAAATATTATATCCAAGAATACAGTAGACTCCCTCATATCTCCACAAATTTGGACCAGAAGTTGTGTGGATTTTAGAATTTTGTGAATTTCTGGTCATTGCATTTTTACACTTTTTAAACAGCAATTTGAATGTAATAAGACAATCAAAATTATAAAGAATCCTTGCAATATAGTAAAATATTAAAATAATTAATTAAAGTAATAAACTAAAAGTATAAAAAGTAAGATAATTTAAAAAATGATTAAATTATTATAAGTACAGCTCAAGTAAATCATTAACCCCTTGAGGGGCAAGCAATTACGTTTGTGAAATGCTGAATTCCCACCGGAATCTTTGAAAAATTCTATTTCAAAATAAGTAAAGGCAATTTTACGGCTTTTTTCTACCAAAGTTAGAAAAGTAAAATTTAATAAAATTTTTTTGGTGTAAAACTTCATTAATCGTAGGTGGTATATAATATATACCGGTGTCCCTCAAGGGGTTAATAATGTATAATTAAATCTGCATAATAAAGATAACATACTTTTTCCTTGAATTATTTAATGAATCTTGCCTCATAATAGTATCCTATTAATTCACATCAAAATCATAAAGTATGGAAGTTTTATTTCAGGTTTAGCCAGTCTTAATAACCAAATAATCTCGATTAATATATAAAAAGATTTGGTAAAAAGATTGTGATTACCAAAGATATCAGCAATATTTTTTTTTCAGAAATAAATTGCACTTCCTTCATAAAAAACCATGAGTTCAGTCATATTATAGGAAATTAAATACATATTAAAGTACAAACGCATTTATATAAAACTAAAAAATTCTGCAATTTTGCTACATCTGAACTGAAAGTTTCATTGTTTACATCTGCGATGATGTTCGGATTTCAGGCGTATGTGGATTTTAGGGTTGCGGAATTAAGGGAGTCTACTGTATTCAAATTTATTCAATGACCACTGTCATTGCATGACATCTATTGTCATACCATATAGCAGCATTTTTGCAAATTTTCCTAAAATATATTTCTAAAATAATTTTAATGTATTTTATTAAAAATGTCTATTGAATGTTATTTAATAATTATAATAAGCTTTTATTATCATTTAATATTAATGATCATTGCAGTTAGTAGAATCTATATTAGTGGAGATTATGACAAATATTGTTCTTTCATTTCACTCTTGTAATTTAAAATTTTTCCCATTTAGGAAATGCTCTTATTTTAAATAAATTTAACAAAGTAATTGTGAATAATAATAACAAGAACAACAAGGAAAAATCAATCTACAAATGTATTGTATGCTACACTTACACTATAAATTGAGGAAGAATCGAAAATGATAGGCTTTTGACGGAATAAACCGCTAAAAACACTGTTTTTACCACTGTCATGTGAAAAACCCAACCCTGTGATATATGTGTAATGAAACAATATTAGCTTGATTTTTGACGAGGGTCGAGTATCCCCAACGAAAGGATCAAGTATCCCTTTAGTGGGGAGATACATGAACCTCCTTTTGAAAAATGCAATTTTCTGAAATTAATTTGTTTTTTATACCAAGAAAAAAATTATATTGTATAAGAAATGGACACATGATTATTTTGGTAAAAAAAATCCTTAAAAATGTCAAATGACAACTGAGAAAAAAAAAATAACAGAAAGTGGGGATCAAGTATCCTCAGTCTCCCCTACTGATATATCACTGCACAAATATGATATTATCCAAATTGTTTTGCACATAATAGTATTGCAAAGAGTAATTTTTTAATAGAATCATAATTCAGCATAACATTTTTAATTTAATTCATATGCTGCTAATTATTAGAAAGTACCTCTTAATTTATGCTTGATACAAGGCTTGTGTTTAACCAACGATTGTTTAAATCATCTGTTTTTTTTCTCATCCCCTCCCTTATTTTAGAACAACTTTAATACGGTATTTCTCCCTTTTTTATAATTTAATGTTCCAAATTTTAGGATTTAAATAATTTCTACATTTAATACTGTTTTTCTGCAGTCAACATGATACATAATGAATCCAGGGCTTGAAATTCAATTTTTCATAGGAGGGGAATCTCCCTACCAACATTTATAAATGGAGGGGAGTTGAGCTATTTAGGAGGGAGAAAAAAATATGAAACCCACTGTTATTTTACGTGCTTTTTAAACATTTGCATTAATTATTTTGTCATGTCTGTATTAATACAGGCATGACAAAATACCATTGAAGCAATTTAAATTAGGGATTGACCGAATATCGAATAGTTGATTCGGTATTCGGTGGTTCGGCATGTAAACCGAATATTCGGCTTCGGCCGAATACTTAAAAGTATTCGGCCGAATAATTGCAGATAATTATTTTCTTAGAAGTAGAAGAATTCTCTTTTAGTCAGCAGTAAAATAGGCTAAATATTGAGGTTCAATATTATGTGCATGAGTTCAGAGTTCAGCTACACTACAAAAAACAAGTCAAAGGCCATTTTTAATTAAAAAAAAACCTTTTACTTCCTAAAATAGTCTACATAGGTGTGAAATCAAAACAACTGTCTACAACGGAGAAAAAAAAATAAGGAAGATGTGCATCTTTCCCTTATCATTTAATTTTATTTACTTCTACATTAGTTTTTTTTTTAATTTAAATTTATTTAATGTGTATTTTCTTTAATATACACATCAAATAAGTATATCAGATTTCATATCTGTATATCTAAGGTGTATATTAAAGAAAATACATGCTACACTTGCACTATAAATAGGAGGAAAATCGAAAATGATAGGTTTTTGACGGAATAAACCGCAAAAACATGGTTTTTACCACTGTCATGTCAAAAAGCACATTTTGACGTCAAAACCCCAACCCTGGTCCAGAGCAATTGGAGCTCGACTTTACGCAAGAAACCAGGCAGCACTAGTGGTGAGTGAGAGTCACCTCTCGAGTGCAAAGTGTTAAAAATTCTGTCCGTATTTACACTTTTGATAATTTTAACCAGGGGTGTCATACTGTGGCCCGAAGGATACCATTGAAATGTAAATAAATCACTGACTTATTTGATCATGAAATCTCTACGATTCAAGAAGTTAACTATTTCTTTAAAAAATTATTGGTGTCCAATGGACCACAATTTGACACCCCTGATTTGAACCATTGCATTATTAACCCTCTAATGTTTACGCTAGAATGCGTTCAGATATTGCGTAATTGAGAGAATTGGAATTCATACAAGAAAATCTAAATAGTAAATTTTGGTTTATTTAACTTTCTCACTGCCGCGAACTGATATATCCGTTCACTAAGCTGCAGGTGTCACTGCAATGGAAGCATTATTTAAATGAATATAATTCTACAGATATAATCCAGTTTTAGGAAATTGAGTTATGATTAATAATACTCTTAAGCCTTATATGCCTGTACGTAATACATAAAATTAAATCATGTTGGAAAATACATCTTTCTTTAGCATTTAAAGAAAATTACACAGAAAATAACTTTACAATTTTGCCCTTTTGCTCGGCGGTCAGGGGGTTAGTAACGAAATGTTTGTTACAAGCAAACATTTCTATATTAAATTTCTCGTGTGAATACGGAATATGTGAATAAAAATATACACTGAATCGTGAACACTGATGTTAACATAAATGCTATCATGGGCATTAGAGGGTTAACTGATAACCCTTTAAGACAGGAATATTTTTAGTAGAAATGAAAAATTTGTGGTTTCCCCTAATTAATAGTGTCATAGTTGATTAAAAAAACATATTTAGAAAAATAAGCGATGTCAGATTATGCCAAGGGAGGATCCATTCAATTCTGTAGGTGCAGGCTCGACGTTAAATCGCATAAAAAGAGGAAAACGTTCTTTCTCTTTCTTTAGGATCACCTACTCAAATGTATAGGTCGAAACTTACCGTTGCCATCGGAATACTCAAGGTCTAAGGGCACAAATTGCGACGTCATCACTAATCGACCGACTTCTCACGAGTGCTGAAATTCACACCAGGAAATTTTGAATAGCAATTTCCTTTCATTTTATTTGTGAAACATCTATCATCTTATAAATCTATAGTAACTACTTAAACTTACAGGTGAGAATACGGAAACCCTGAATAAAAATTCAACCACATGCGGAATGCCACAGTGTTGCTGATTTTTTATTAGGGGATTCCAAATTCTCACCAGTAAGTTGAAATAGTTACTATTGTTTTATAAGATGATAGATATTCCACAAATAAAATAAAAGGAAATTGCTATTCAAAATTTCCCGGTGTGAATTCTAACGCTAGTGAGAAATCGGTCGATTAGTGATGACGTCAAAACTTGCGTCCTCAGGCCTTGAATATTTCGATGGCAGCGAACTTACACCTCTCAAGCGCGGTGGTTCAGTTTTGGACCGCTTAATTTTAATTCCCGAATGCCTCCGTTGCACCAGAATTTTGGAATAAAATTTTCCGTTTATCACGTATGTCGAATATAGCTTTTTATTATTTGCAAACGAATTTGTTCCTGAATTCCGGTGTCAGTCATACATTTCAACATTTTAGAAAAGGAAGTGCTTTGCCACTGAAGGGGTTAAGGGGATATATGCGCATATATACTAAGTTTTACGCTATTTTCCTACCACTATTTTTTAACAGAGAAATGGGTCTTATTTAATCATCGAAAACATAGGATTAAGTATGGCAAATTTTTCTGATTGAAAATAGATGCAAGAAAAAAGCTCAAAAATGGGCAGCTATGTATTCGCATAGATGCCAAACTTTACGCTTTTTTACTACCACTAAAATTCAATACAGGTTTTCTTCTTGTTTAATCGTGAGATTCCGAAGATTAAACAAGATAACATTTGAACTATTAATTTAACACAATCAAACTGATTGGGTACCAATAAGGTTATCTGAGCGAAATATGCTGGCTGGTTGTCGGCCCAGTTAGCTTAAACGGAAAAGCATTGGCCTTGTAAGCCAAGGATCTGGGTTCGATTCCCGGCCTGGGCATTTTTTCGCTCAGTTGGAAATAACCAATCAGTTTGATTGTGTTAAATTAATAGTTCATCTACGTATCCATCGTTTATATGGAGTTCCTTTACCTGCGGTTTATTCTGTTGAGCTGTCTACATGACAGACCAGATGTTACTACCAATAAGGTTATCTGAGCGAAATATGCTGGCTGGTTGTCGGCCCAGTTAGCTTAAACGGAAAAGCATTGGCCTTGTAAGCCAAGGATCTGGGTTCGATTCCCGGCCTGGGCATTTTTTCGTTCAGTTGGAAATAATCAATTCGTAAGATAACATTTACTACAAAATTTTAATGGTAAGAAGGAAGTGTAAAAGTTGGCAGCTATGTATGCGTCATTTCAGGAATTTCATTTTTAATTAGAAATTCTAAGCTACAGCGGAAATTTTAAAGAAGAATTTATACTTCCTGTAATCATGAAACCTCTGTCATTAATTAAAGCAAAAATTACTATGCAAAAATTCTGGTATGATATTTAGACTTTATTTATTAAAGAAAAATTCTGAAATTGCACGCTGGTTGATCTAAATGTGTTAAATTAGATTTAAAAAAATAACGATTTTAAGTTTAAGCAGAAAATCTAAAACAACAAATGTAAATAAATCCTTTTATTACAAATATAATCACTCAGATTGTAACTACAGAAATACGTATACCATTGAGGGGTGGTAGGATACATTATATTCCACCTATTTTTAATCCAAATTTGCACCGGAGGCTTTTAAATAAATTTTACTTTTATAACTTTGTAGGAAAAAAGTTGTAAAGTTCCTTTTTGTTATTTTGATAGAATTTTTTTCAAAAATTCTGTTGTGAATTCAAGGTTACAAAAACACAATTTCTTGTCTCTGAAACGGTTAAAATAATTTAATGAAATTTATACAAAATAGTGAAATAATTTAACTTACTTTTTACAATGTGTATTATACGGTTTTTGAAACTTAAATTGACATTTAAATTTTGTATTGTTTCTTTTTAGGTGCGTTCGTATTTATATAAATACGTAGCACCGATAGTCGTCGTTCGGTCCGTCTGTTTGTCCGTCCGTCCGCATATAACAGAGCAAAAACTACCCAACCGAATGGTCTGAAATTTTAAATATATAATTGTTTCAAAATTTTGTCGAGTCATTTAAAATTTTATTAAAATCGCTTGTATAGTTTAATTACTGTTACATTACAGCCAATTAGTGTTGCCAAATAGGCTACTTTTTTTTTTTTTTTTTTTTTTTTTTTTTTTTTTTTTAAATCAGACTCCTGATTGGCAGCACTTTTTTGAAATGGTAAAATGTGCCTTATTTAATGGCATATTAATTGGCAAAAACAAAGTTAATTTTACCGTTTCAAAAAAGTGGTGCCAATCAAGAAATCCGAATTTTAAAAAAGTAGCCCGCTGGCAACACTGCGACCAATAGAAAAAAAAATATTTCAAGTGCATTTTAATGATACAGCCTTTCGAACAGAGCGAAATCGATATGCACTTATGAAGTGTTCTAATATACATTCAGTACAATATGCGGTGCAAAAAAATAGTTATAAAACTAGTTATAGTATGAAAGTACCTCATTTGCCACGTTTGACGTGCAATTTCCAACTTGTAGAATTTACATGCGGGTCAGAAGAAATTTTAATATTTATGAAGCTCGATTAGATATATGTAATGTGAATTATACGCAATGAATCTTCTATTTTCATAATCATTCAGATTTTAACAGAACTAGAGCAATTGTTTTTTTTTAAGTGATTTAATGAAATTTATGTGACATATTGAATTATTTTAATCTACTTTTCATGATATGTATTATATAACTTTTAAAATTCAAATTAACATTTAAATTTCGTAACCCTTCTTTTTAAGTTTATACATGGGTCAGAAGAACTATTAATATTTGGGAAGTTTAATTAGGCATAGCTAACATGAATAACACGCAATGAATAATTTATTTTTAATAAAGGGAAATACTAGGCTGCATAAGAATGAGAGGGGATAACTACTTATTCTTTTTAAAACAATACTATGACAAGAAAAGGAAATGCTAATGATAATAACTTGCTCTTTTTCCGAATTTTTAATGAAAGTGTAAAATTAATTTTAAAAAGCGTCAATGTATAAAAAAATATTAGCACAAGAATAAAATAAATTACGTCTTTTGTTCTATGTAAATGAGACAACTTAATTAAATGTACTTAAACATATCCCACATTGTACGTGCTGTTTTAGTGAATTAAGGAGTTATTGCAAATATAATTAAAATGAATATTTTGAGTTTCATCTTGAATAGGTGAAATTACGCTTAAATGGATTTAATCATCTATACTTTAAAGACAATATACAATGACATCACGTATAAGCAATTATCCGCAATTATTTTTTGTGCTACTTCTGAATTGTAATTTTCGCTTTATTTAAGTGCACAAATTATAAGTCGAAAAATATTTTTCAGAAAAAGTGGTACTAAAAATCAATTAGCATACGTTCTATAAAAGTGAGAGGTCGCTGTAATTTAATTATTTAATCGGAAACTAAACTTCTGCTTTGTTTTTTTTTTCATCTGCGAATATCACAGTCAACATTGTTAAATTATTTTATTAGTCACTTGAAATCATTTATAAATTTTGTGTATTAAATTAGAAACTTTTATAATGTTAATATAATGGCACATTAAAAAAAAGGCATTTAAAAAAAACATTTAGGAATTAGATTTCAGTATTAACCCTAGAACTACCGGAAATTTTACTCAAGTTTTATAAAAACATTCTACACCAGAATTTTTACTTCTTTTTTACAAGGTTTAAAAACTTTAAAGGCTCATTGATATTATACTTTCCACGTATGACAAGGAGAAAGGTATTTTTAGAAAAATTCTGTTTTAAATATTCAGGTTAACTCACCAGCCGTATAGATGATAATAAAACAAACAGAGAGAAGTAATTAACGCGTGAACAGACGGGGCATTTTATTGAAGTCCTATAGCAATGGATTTAACCCATTAACCACCAAAACTATAAAGTACGATTTTTTATTTTTTTTTGGTTTAATGTCGTTCGCCACCACAAATTCATAAAAGTAATTTTCGTTTTATTATAATAGCAAAATTTCTGCCAATAAGTAAGACATTTTTTTTTAATTCTAAAATAGTGGTGGCAGAGAAATTAATTTAAGCATGACCAATTATTTTGACTGTTGCGTCAACGCAACACCAGCGGGTAATAGGTTAAATCCATAGCTGCCAACTTGTACACATTCTGCTTGCCCTAAAAATTTATAGACGATATTGTATAATTAATTGTCGAAGTATCAGTATTAATCAAGGCGGAAATCTCTGTTAAATTTTAGTGGTAGCAAAAAAGCGTAAAAGTTGACAGCTATGGTTAAAACGTAATCTTAAAAAAAATACTATAGCAACTTTTATACTTTTTTCGTACCACTTAAATGTAAGAGTAAAGTTTTGGGTATTTGATCGGCGAATTCGGCGATCCAGTGATTAAAAAATTTCTTTTAAATTTTAATTGTAAGTAAACCATAAAATTTGGAAGCTATGCCGTGCTATTTTGCTTATTTCTGTTTCTTTTTTAATTTATTGTTTTACGAAATTTCTGGTTCTAGTCAATATATATTAATTCGGTCCTGGTATAATTGACCGCTACAGACATTCTAGAGTTAAAAATTTTAGTAAAAAAAAAAAAAAATCCGTATCACAGTCATTTCAGGGGACATCCTACTCATAGCAACATGTAGCTTTAGTATTCTTGTATTGGTTTACATTTGAGTCAATATTAAATATATATTTTATGAAACATACACTTTAAAAATCTTAAGAAATTCCCCAGATATCTCACATGAAATATTGCTGAATGGCGTCCTTCTTCTTTTTATGTTATGTGCTTAGACAGATTTTCTAGGATGGCGCATGAATAAAAATTACACAAGTAGGCGCCCTCTTAACCCTAGATCTACCGGGAATTTTATTCAAGTTTTAATAAAACGTTCTACACCAGAATTTTTATTTAAAACTATTTAACTTATTTATTTACCTTATTTTTGTCTGGTTTATATACTTAGTTTATTTTAAAGAAATTTCTGGTTTGAATGAATATTTTGTATGTACCTGTCGGGTCCAATGGACCCGTCTGGTAGACGGAGGGTTAAAGGGAATGACTTGGGAAATCTCCCAATACATCAAATAAACTTCCACCGGTAATTTTAAAATGTTATTTTCGTCTTAATAAATTACAGTGATTATTTAGGACAAAAAGACTTTTCAAAATAAGTCATTTAAGTACATATGGAATGTAAATTTCTAACTGGGCGAAAAATGTCCGGACCAGGATTCGAACCAGGGATCTCTTGGCTGAAGCTGCCAATGCTCTACCAACTGAGCTATACCGGACGAATCTGGAGGACCTAATTCACCCAGCTATCCTTATTGATCATAGCATCTGTTTTGATATATGAATAAGTTCAACGAAATCCCTCGTTCGAATCCTGGTCCGGACATTTTCCGCCAGTTGGAAATTCATACATTTCATATGATTTATTTACCAATTAGACTAATTGTGAAAAAATAATCTAGTGCATGTACGTATCCAATGTTTACTGGAATTCCATTATTCACGATTTATTGAGTTGAGGTGTGTGGTGACGATCCATCACCAACACACTTGGTCACGCGACAATAAAGTGGTAGTACAAATGATAGAAATATTACCCGATCCGCGTTGCGAAAGATCAAAAGAGGGCAATATTAATTAATAAAATAGGAGGAGAATAAATTTTGAATAAAATTATACCTCAATACTCAGAATCAACTTATTTAACGTTAAAATTTATATTCAGGATTCAGTGGGTTGCATAGATAATTATTCAATTTAATATTTTCTAAAATTAAACTCTTAAAACTCATAAACTTAATAAACCTCTGAAAAGAAAGAATAAGAATAATGCTTGAAAGAAAATATAGGAAATGCACATATAGAATCAAATTTTATTATTTTCAAGCACATAACTTCCATATATCAAACATAATTACTCTTAAATGCATATTAATTTGACAGCATACTCAGTTACATGAGATCTCTTAACAAGATAATTATGAGTCATATCTTTGTGGAATTTTGGATTCAAAACGTTGGTTGAAGTTCTCACAGCACAAATAAATGGGCTTCTTAGCCAAGTTATTGACAATTTTCCAACGCTGATATTTTAATGTTATGATTAGTCCATAATAATGACAAATACTCATAACTGCATTAAAAGTTTGCCTATAAAATATTAGACACAAAAAATCCTACGCACACAACATAAATATATAATAAAATAATGGCCATATATTAAGTAATAACTCACCATATACCTCAGATGAAAGGGGCGAAAGCACTTCCTGTAGAGCACTCATAGTTCTTATCACTAGGTAGATTTGGTCCGCATCTTTCAAATTTGGAAAGTCACTTTTAACCGAACACATTAAAGTTCATAAGGTCTCTTTCGGCTGAACTCCTTATACAATCACTGTGATAACTGGAACTTTTCGGTGTGGCATCCCATCTCATCCGCTAATGGCAATCAGAAAAATGGTGGTGTGGCATCCCATCTCATCCGCTAATGGCAATCAGAAAAATGGTGTCGCACTCCTAGGTCAGAGTTCCGTCCATAATCAATTCAGGATGATGAAAAGTTTTCGCAGAGTTCCATCCATCAATAGCCATTAGAAATGTTGGAGCCCTCCGAGATCAGACTTCTTTCCATATCCGATACAGGGTGATGCAGGATTTCGCAGACTTCAGCTTATCAACCTAGCCCTTTTGGTCGCAAGACTAATCCCAGAGCTTCCTTCAGGAGGTGTGACATAGGTGGAAGACAAAATCCAAGTCTCTCTTTTTTTTTCAAAATCTTCCTCCACAAAAAAATGGGCGTATTTCATTAGTACAATATGATTTTTTTTATTCGTCGATTGGTGCTTCTCTCTCACTGGTGCGCCTGATCTCTTGGCTGTGGTTCGCTTTTGATCCCCTCTTCTGGGCGTCTCCGTATTTTTCCAACGCATAGCTAATTTTTTCTCTTCGTTACCGGGGATCTGACGTCACCTGTGAGATTCGGACCCCCTCTGCCACACACGATGATAACAATAAATAGTAGTCCTGTCAGTGCTAAGTGCATCATAAATAATTGTGACTGGCTTTATTATTAACATGTCTTATATGGCGTCCATGTGCCCTTCCTATAAGTTTTATTGCCCTATTTTCGTCTGAAGTATATGTGAATTTTTATCACACTATTAATTTTCGTATAAAATATTACAAAATTCTTAATTAATTGCCATATTACGAAATACATTCAATATTCACAAACCTTAAATGTTTACAAATGAAATGATACCAAAAACATATATATGCATCCATATACTTATTATAAATTATGATTTTTCTTTATCTAAATACTCTTAAGATTTTTTACAAATTAATTTACTTTATTTATTTTATAAAGAAATATTTCTCAAAATGCCATTTATTATTTTCTCTTGAATAATAATAGGTTGTTCTGTTTTGTATAACTATTTTAATTGTATAACAAGCTGTGTGTATAGATTTCTATAGAAGAATTTTTTATATAATATTAAATATTTTCTAATCAATTACTACAAATATTAAATTTAGATCCTAAATACAAATTTATAACACCTGGTATTAGCACCATTAAATTTTAGTATGTGGTGACGATCCATCACCAACACACTTGGTCACGCGACAATAAAGTGGTAGTACAAATGATAGAAATATTACCCGATCCGCGTTGTGAAAGATCAAAAGAGGGCAATATTAATTAATAAAATAGAAGGAGAATAAATTTTGAATAAAATTATACGTCAATACTCAGAATCGACTTATTTAACGTTAAAATTTATATTCAGGATTCAGTGGGTTGCATAGATAATTATTCAATTTAATATTTTCTAAAATTAAACTCTTAAAACTCATAAACATAATAAACCTCTGAAAAGAAAGAATAAGAATAATGATTCAAAGAAAAGATAGGAAATGCACATATAGAATCAAATTTTATTATTTTCAAGCACATAACTTCCATATGTCAAACATAATTACTCTTAAATGCATATTAATTTGACAGCATACTCAGTTACATGAGATCTCATAACAAGATAATTATGAGTCATATCTTTGTGGAATTTGGGATTCAAAACGTTGGTTGAAGTTCTCACAGCACAAATAAATGGGCTTCTTAGCCAAGTTATTGACAAATTTCCAACGCTGATATTTTAATGTTATGATTAGTCCATAATAATGATAAATATTCATAACTGCTTTAAAATTTTGCCTATAAAATATTAGACACAGAAAATCCTACGCACACAACATAAATATATAATAAAATAATGGCCATATATTAAGTAATAACTCACCATATACCTCAGACGAAAGGGGCGAAAGCACTTCCTGTAGAGCACTCATAGTTCTTATCACTAGGTAGATTTGGTCCGCATCTTTCAAATTTGGAAAGTCACTTTTAACCGAACACATTAAAGTTCATATAGTCTCTTTTGGCTGAACTCCTTATACAATCACTGTGATAACTGGAACTTTTCGGTGTGGCATCCCATCTCATCCGCTAATGGCAATCAGAAAAATGGTGGTGTGGCATCCCATCTCATCCGCTAATGGCAATCAGAAAAATGGTGTCGCACTCCTAGGTCAGAGTTCTGTCCATAATCAATTCAGGATGATGAAAATTTTTCGCAGAGTTCCATCCATCAATAGCCATTAGAAATGTTGGAGCCCTCCGAGATCAGACTTCTTTCCATATCCGATACAGGGTGATGCAGGATTTCGCAGACTTCAGCTTATCAACCTAGAACTTTTTGGTCGCAAGACTAATCCCAGAGCTTTCTTCAGGAGGTGTGACATAGGTGGAAGACAAAATCCAAGTCTCTCTTTTTTTTTTCAAAATCTTCCTCCACAAAAAATGGGCGTATTTCATTAGTACAATATGATTTTTTTATTCGTCGATTGGTGCTTCTCTCTTACTGGTGCGCCTGATCTCTTGGCTGTGGTTCGCTTTTGATCCCCTCTTCTGGGCGTCTCCGTATTTTTCCAACGCATAGCTAATTTTTTCTCTTCGTTACCGGGGATCTGACGTCACCTGTGAGCTTCGGACCCCCTATGCCACACACGATGATACCAATAAATAGTAGTCCTGTCAGTGCTAAGAGCATCATAAATAATTGCGACTGGCTTTATTATTAACATGTCTTATATGGCGTCCATGTGCCCTTCCTATAAGTTTTATTGCCCTATTTTCGTCTGAAGTATATGTGAATTTTTATCACACTATTAATTTTCATATAAAATATTACAAAATTCTTAATTAATTGCCATATTACGAAATACATTCAATATTCACAAACCTTAAATTTTTACAAATGAAATGATACCAAAAACATATATATGCATCCATATACTTATTATAAATTATGATTTTTCTTTATCTAAATATTCTTAAGATTTTTTACAAATTAATTTACTTTATTTATTTTATAAAGAAATATTTGTCAAAATGCCATTTATTATTTTCTCTTGAATAATAATAGGTTGTTCTGTTTTGTATAAATATTTTAATTGTATAACAAGCTGTGTGTATAGATTTCTATACCACAAGGTGATTCAAATATCAGACCAGATTATATGATCACTAAGGTTAGCTGGATATATTAGGTCCTCCAGATTCATCCCGGATAGCTCAGTTCGCAGAGCGTTGGCAGCTTCAGCCAAGAAATCCCTAGTTCGGATCCTGGTCCGGTCATTTTTCTCCCTGTTGGAAATTTAGCTCTTTCGCGCGCGTGAAGTCGGCGCCTATGACCAATATATGGATTAATTATCAAATTCGATATAGTACAAATAAAATATGGTAAAATATTTAACACTAGAACGCCCGGAAGGAGCCAATGCGATTCTGACAATATGATTAAATGTCAACTGGAACCAGAAATTCTTTCACAAAGTAAGTTAAATTTAAACTACGCACATTTACGTTAAATAAATCAGTAAAATAATTTTAAATAAAAATTCTGGTGACAAATATTTTTATGAAACTTGAATAAAATTTCCGGGCGTTCTAGTGTTAATAGCAATAGTAATATATAATTGCATAGCTGCCAACTTGTGCGGATTTTTCTCGGCGCTAAAATTTAATACAAAATTTTATCAAAACAATCGCCGAAATCTGACTTTTTCTAACGATGAAACAATATACAATTTTGTGTTACATTTTAGTGGTAAAAAAAATCCGTACAAGTTGGCAGCTATGTAATTGTTCTACTAAAATCTCACAAACGTTTCTTGGAAGAAACTTTACGTAGGATGAAATATGAAATAAGTCCACGTGTTGGCCTATGGTATTTGCTCATAAAATGGTAAATAATAGGAAAAAGAATTGTTATCATAGAAACTAATACCTGTCTTCGATATCGAAATGTAAACACGTAGTTCAAAATCAGGCGCTAAGAAAAACCCATCATAGTATTTGGTTTCTGAGAATCATAGGAGGCTTTGGTAATGACCTTTTAATCATTGTTGACCGAGTGTAACTCTTAACTAGCATAGGAATAAGAACTTTTTTATTATCTTTGTTTTAAAATGCGCGGAAACATTGCTCTTTCATATATATACATATATAAATGTTACTCAAGAAATTGTTTTTTTTATATGTAAGTGTAGTATGCCAAATAAGACAGAGATGCACAAACTGCTGCACAAACTACAACTTGTTTTTAAAGAATATAATTATTTTTAATGAAGGAAAATATGCTGTTAGATAAGCCAAAGGATACAATTTGTAAAAAGTTGCGACATGCGGACCACAGGCTTTAAGCTGGAACACTCCAGATTTAACACATTTAAAAAAAGCACGAACTGGCAGATCCAGTAGTGCTTTCAATTACAAAATAAAAAAATACTTTCTTTGTAAAAAAGAATACAATATAATTGGATTAATTTAATTCTGTTTTCCTTTCAGAACTGAAATTCCCATGTCTAGTGTTAAACCTATGAGCATGAAATGCATTCATATTTTTCAAATTTCTCTTCTTAAAATTAAAAATTTAACTTCCTTCTTCTGTATACTCTTCTTAAAATATGCCTTTTTCTAGTAACACTCGCGAAAGGCGAAACTGACTAGTTATGAATATGATTTTAACACTTGAAATGAAATGGAGCATATATTTTAAGAACATTCTATCGACTAATAAAGAAGCAGACATTCTTTAAAAAGAGTATACATCAAAAATATGCGGAGAATATTATTTTTATGATTTGAAATTTCAAAATTACGTCTCTATTTTAATCCCATGTGATTTACATTTGATTGATGAATTTGAGATCTTATTGACCTACAGCCTTAATACGAATCGGAGTTGACCACATAATAACATTTAAAAACTTAGAACATTTTATACATTCAAGCAAACATGATGCATTGTTTGACGTTTAAAAAATATGTGTGCATACAACCCATATTAAAATAAAATTATAAAAGCGTCCCGAGAAATGCATCAACTGTAAAAAAGAAGGGGGAAAAAGTAATTATTATGATTATATCAAAATGTTTATTGCAAGGGAAGCTACGGACGACTATTATTTTATTATTTCTTCTATCACTCTTTCCAAACAAAAATTATTACTGTAGATTTATGCTAATATTTTTCGTAGAAAATGCTAGTAGAAGGAATAATAAAATATATTCGTCAGTAGCATTGAATATTAGAACAGTAGCCGAAATCCACGGATTTTTTTTTATTTTTATTATTATTTTTTTTTTACAATTATCTTTTACAGTAATACTCGGCTTAATTAATCGCTGGGAACAAACTCCTATTTCTAACCACTTTTTTATAGAAATTTTTGCCCTATATTAGCGGTTTCAAACGCCACTTGATGTTTCGTAAGGCGATATTTATTAATTTTTAATCGGCAAGTTTCTACAATAATATAAGGTAATTTTTTCTATAATAAAATAGTAGTAACTTCGTAGTCTGCGTGCCACAGCTTGACGATCTCTAACTTAATTCATCGGTTTAGTTGAGGGTAAACATCAGAGTTTGATGGAAATTGTTATATGCGGTCCATCAGTTCCCGACCGCTCTGCTAGACAGCCGCTAACTGCATACTAGGCCTGAGCGCTGACACAAAAATGGTGGCTGTTGAAGGTGGATTTTTTTTCTGTGTGTGTACGGTCCCTTGAATTTTGGTACCAATAATTTTTAAAAGTTTTTTCATCTTTTTTTCTGAGATTAAACAATGTCAAAGAAATCTTTTATAAAATACTGGCGTCTCAATTTAAGGGACCGTACATATTTTTAAAAAATCCGACTTCGGCAGCCGATATTTTTAAGCATATATACGAATCATTAATTTACAATACCACTTTTTCCGAACAACAATCATCACATTTTTTTCGTTTAAATAACATGGAAAATACTATCCGAGAGTAGTGGTGTTCGAATTCATGGAACCGCGCAAAGCATCAAAAATAATTCGTCTACGCCTGCCTCCATTTTTGAGAAAAATATACTTTGGAAAATATCTCTTGGTGAATTAATACCTACGGCAGATGAGATACGTTTATTTAGGAATACAGAATAGCCCAAAAGCATGAAATCATAAAATTTTGCTAAAAAATATAACGAAAAAATTTGATTCAAAATTTGACGTTGGGTGAAACTATGTAATTCTGAATGTCTCATCGTTATCAAAATCGCAATTTTTGAGTGAATTCTTTTCTCTTTTTTTGTTAAAATGTCTATCAATTTTTTTTAATAGTATTATTTTATTCGTTTACTTGCAGATATTCCGTGTCAGTTGAAGCAAAGGGCAATTCGGAAAGTAACCTCCGTTTATGAATTAAAAAAAAAAAAAAACTAATGAAAGGAAACATGTTTTATTACTTACGTATGAAAGACACGTTCTTGAGCTACTTCGCAACATAATTGCCGTATTAATTAAAACAATTATCATAACGGTAAATCAGCTTTGAAATTCCATCGTCACAGACTTCTGCCGCCGGCCTATTCAACTGCGATTATTTTTAAATTAAACTCGCACCACTCTTTCAATCCAAAGAATTTTAACATATTTTTCTGTATAATTTGCTGATAAATGTACTGCCAGAAATGTTTTAAAAAATAGTGGGTCAAGTAAAATATTACGAGAACAATTCGGAAACTAATTTTCGTTTTGTTGTATAAGTGAAAAACACGCCTACTTTCAACAATTTTTTTTTTTTTACATCTCAAAGGTACAGCTGTCTTCTATTTTTCAACATAGTCACCATGTACATTCAAGCACTTGCCATACCGTTTTACCAACTTACCAATCCCTTCAGAATAAAACTCAGCTGTCTGCAAATTCAGCCAACTTGTCACAGCGGTTTGAAGATCCACATCGTCAGCGAAGTGCTGTCCTCCAAGCCACTTCTTCATTTCCTTGAACATATGAAAATCAGAAGGAGCCAAGTCGGGGCTGTAGGGGGATGATTAAAGACGTCCCATTCGAATTGGCGCAAAAGATTTTGTGTTCTCTGAGCGCTGTGAGGGCGAGCGTTATCGTGCAAGAACACAATTCCAGATGTCAGCAGGCCACGACGTTTGTTAAGGATGGCTCTTTTCAGTTTCTTCAAAGTGTTACAGTAAACTTCAGAATTTAGTGTCTTACCACGTTTCATGAATTCGACCAGCAAGATACCATGAGCATCACAAAACACGGTTAACATAATCGTCCTCGATGTCAAAGTTTGACGGGCTTTCCTCATCCGGTTTGGAGAACCGGTATGACACCATGCCATTGACTGTTGCTTTGTTTCAACATTTACATACGCAATCCAAGTCTCGTCGCCAGTCACTATTCTATTCAAAAACTTCTCCCCTTCCGTGTTGTACCGGGAAAGAAAGTCTAAGGCAGCGCCCATTCGAATAATTTTGTGGGTCTCCATGAAAATCTTTGGTACCCATCGAGCACAGAACTTCCGATAGCCTAATTTTTCGGTGACAATTTCGTACAAAACAGTCCCAGAAATGTTCGGAAATTCTTGGGAAAGTTCCGAGATTGTGAATCGACGGATCTGACGAATTTTGTCTTCAATTTGTTCGACGAGATTATCACTCACTACAGACGGCCTCCCACTCCTTGATTCATCATGGATGCTTGTTCTTCCTCCTTTGAAAAACCCGACCCATTGGCGCACTACACCTTCACTCATAATATTTGGGCCATATATGGCACACAGTTCACGATGAATGTCCGCTGCTGACAGTTTTTTCGTCCAAAGAAATCTTATTATTCCTCGTGCCTCGCATTTGGCAGGATTTTCAATAGCAGCGAACATTTTGTGACGTTATAACGAGGAAACGCGCGGTAGTTTGACACTCTCCCTAAGATTGCTGAAATTTTACGGAATTACAGATTGCTTGATTTAGCAATGGTTGCGCTCCGCCCACTACTAATAGTGCCACGCCTCGACGGAAGTTAATTTTCGAAATGTCCTTTTATTACAAATTAAAAAAAAATAGTGGTGTGGATAGAATAGAACGAACAGCCCTGTTGAATAGGCCGGCGGCAGAAGTGAGTGACGATGGAATTTCAAAGCTGATTTACAGCTATGATAATTGTTTTAAATAATACTTCGATTATGCTGAGAAGTAGCTGAAGAATGTGCCTTTCAAACGTGAGTAATAAAAAACGTATTCTTTTATTAGTTTTTTTTTTTTAATTCATAAACGGAGGTTTCTTTCCGAATTGCCCTCGTATTTAAGATATTTTGAATACAAAAATGCGCTAATCCAGAGTATGTCAATTCCCTTAGATATGTAACGAATTAGTGTATGGATTCACAAGAGCCGACTTCATGTACGCGTAGGAAGTAAAAAAAGACACATTTTTAAAAGATTTTTATTTGACTGTGATTAATTTTATTCTAAATATACCTAAGAAACCTAATATTTTAAATTTAGTGCTGGAAGTTTTACTGATTGCTCATGTAGCCCTCTTAAATTCGGCGCCTATGTATGGACCAGGGTTCCATGTTAAGCTGCCCTTTTTATTCCAAAATCCCGAATTCGTGTCGGAAATTATAAAAGAAGAGTAACGAAATGTCTGTCTTTAAATAAAGCAAAAATCACTATTCAGAAACTCTGGTATCAATTAATAATTTCTGAATAAAAAATCACGTAAAACTGTAAAGTGAAGCATGGATAGCAGAGAAAAGTACTTTTGTACCTAAAATATTGAAATGATTGATTGACGCCAGAATTTACGAATAAATATATTTGAATATATGTAAAAGCTTTTCTTCCAGTACATAAAGAAAGAAAAACTTTTTTCTAAACGGCTGGTGACAATGTGGCATTTGCCGATTAATATTAAGTGGGACGGAGCTTAACACACCATGTCGGAAAAGGTTACTTAAAAAAAGTTCTATTTTCGTGTACAACATTTCATGTTAAATCTTTCTGGTACAGATTAATGCTGAATTCCTGAAAATAACATATAGACTAGTTGACACGTCCGGTGTTGCCCGGGAGCGTAAAAAAAAAAAAAAAAAAAACACGAAACGCGAAAACACTGAAAAAATTGCAATAAAGAAATCACGTCACAAAAGACGAATAAACTTTACTGAAAAAAAGAAGAAAGTTTTCTGAATTGGCCTATAATATTGAAACATAATTTATTTTACTAATGCGTTAAAATCGCTACAGATTGAGAAAATAACGCTAATATTTATTTCAAAAATTGCAGAAAACAAAAGTTACTATTTTGGGTAATTAGAATAAAATAGGATATTTATATTACGAATGTGTAACTTTGAATAAAAAAATTGTAAAAATCCAAAAAACCTCAAAGGACTAAATTTACGACGGTGAGCTAAAATACTGGGACCGGAACTTGATAACGAATGTCAAAAAATGTGGACAAGACATGAATAAAATTCTACAAATCACACTGAAAATCGCGGAAGAGAAAATGTATTATATTTACATAGATTCGAACATATCTTGATTGCTCCAAACTCAGTTCCATGCAAACATGTTTAAACTCGGAAAGTCTATATAAATAAATATATCTTCTGTTTATAAAGTACTTGGTAGATTTTATTTAACTTTTTTGATTAACTATAACTTTTGGTTCAAAACATGTTTTTCTTGGAATAAGTCTCCGGAATAATTAAGAGATGTTGGAATCTATGATATCATCGGTACCATGTCAAACTAATCGGTACCATGTGAAAACAGTGGGCTACTTTTTAAAAATTGAGATTTCTTGATCGGCACCACTTTTTTCAAATAATAAAATCTCCCTTATTTTACTTTTTTTAATGGCATGTTAATTAAGGCAAAAAAGGAGACTTAACCATTTCAGAAAAGCGGTGCTAATCAAGAAAAACGATTTTTAAAAAAGTAGTCCACTTTTTTCACATTGGATATTTTGAGATGGTACCGACGATATTAGGCTTAGCATTTTTAAGGGGGGAGGGGGGGGGCAGTGTTGCCAGTGGGCTACTTTTTTTAATTCAGATTTCTTGATTGGCCCCACGTTTTTGAAAAGGTAAAGTTAACTTTGTTTTTGCCTTAATTGATATATCATTAAATAAGGCACATTTTACCAATTCGAAAATGTGGTGCCAATCAAGAATCTGATTTTTTAAAAAGTAGCCCATCTGGCAGCACTGTGAGGGGGGGGGGGGGTACATTCTTGAAATCACTTAATTTTAATTCTCAAATGCCACAATAGCACCAGAATTTTAGTTTAAAAATATCGCTTTATTATGCGAAATATAGCTCTTTCTTGTTTCGAAATAAATATGTTTGCAGATTCCGGTGTCATTCATTCATTTCAACAATTTAGGAATAGAAGTGCCTTGCCCCTGAAAGGGTTAATGTTTGAAATTGAATTCGTTTTATGAATGTCAAAAATCGCCACGAAAGGCAAAAAAGTTAAAAATGACCTTGAAGATCTCATTAAAAATCACTGAAAATTCAAAAATCGCAGAGGAAAAAATTTACTACATTAATTTAAAAGTCTGAAACCGAATTCTTATTACAAATGTGAAAAAAAAAAAAAACACGATAAATCGCATTAAAACTCTCTAAAAATCCAAAAATAGTAGCGGATAATATTTATTACATTAGACTTAAAGTTTAATACTAGAACGCCCGGAAATTTTACTTAAGTTTCATAAAAATATTTGACACCAGAATTTTTATTTAAAATTGTTTGGCTGATTTATTTAACGTAAATCTGCATGGTTTAAATTTAACTTATTTTTTGAAAGAATTTCTGGTTCCAGTTGACATATAATCATATGGTCGGAGTCGAATCGACTCCTTCCGTGCGTTCTAGTGTTAAAATAGAATTAATTTTTGAATGTCAAAAAATCTCTGTGAAACGCGAAAAAACACCTAAAATTCACGTTGAAAATTATATTAAGCATCGCTAAAAGTTCAAAAATCACAGTGGACAAAATTTAATATACTGAGCTGAAATTTTGTAATCGTAATTTTCTTAGAAATGTAAAAAGAAAAGCAGTGGAACGTGAGAAATCTACAAAAATGTGCTAAAAATTCAAAAATAGGACAAAATTTACTTTATTACATGGAAAGATTGATACTGAATTTCTTTTACAAATTTCAAAATATCACAAAAAGACGCAAAAACGCTATAAAAATAACAAAAAATAAAAAATCACTGTGCGAATTTTTAATATAAAGAGGATTAAACGATTTAAAACATTGAAACCAGATTTCTTTTACTAATTCGGAAAATCTTCCGCAAAACTTGATATGTTAATTCTAAATATCACATAAAAAGTTTAATTAAAAAAAAATCCAAAATCATGCTTCGAGATGTATAAAGGTGCCTTCCTGCCAAATTTCGTAGTCCTGCGTCTAGCGATTTCTGCGGAATAGAGCACACATACTTCGTTCCTTATCATTATAGATAGGTTTGAACGTTTTTAGTTGAACAATTGTATGTTTTTAGAAGTCATTTTTTGACACGACTATTTACAAACATTAATTTTGGTAGTAAATTTCTATTACGAATGCAGGGAAATTATTCAAAGAAATTTTTTCTATGAATTTCGGTTTTTTAGAAGTTGAGCATTAAAAGGGGCGAAGTTTCAATATTTTTTATGCGGTATAGCTTTCAACCTCTTGATTACGAGTGGCACACGCGTCTTAGGGACCAGTGCAGCGTTTCCAGTGGGCTACATTTGTTAAATTCAGATTTCTTGGTTGAAACCATTTTTTTTTAATAATAAAATTTGCCATATTTAATGACATATTAATTAAGGCGAATACAAGGGTTATTTTACCATTTCAGAAAAGTGGTGACAATCAAGAAATCTGAATTTAAAAAAGAGTAGCCCACTGGCAACATTGGACCAGTGTTATTTGTTCTCTACTTTTTCAGCTTGTGATTTCTTGGCTGCTGAAACGTATTTGAAATAGTATAATTCACCTTGTTTAATCTTATTAAATAAAGCGAATATTATTCATTCAAAAAAAAGCAATCCCAATAAAAAGAGTAGTAGGCTGCCAACATTTTCAGATAGCAATTCATATATAACCAGTAATTATAAATTTATAAAATAAATCTCAATCCAACTAAAGGAAAGGCTTATTACTTGACAGAACCTTTGTATCTGTAACATGGGCATGGCATAGCTGTCAACTTTTAAGCTTTTTTCCTAACACTAAAATTTAATAGAGATAGCCTTGTTTAATTTTGAGATTTCGACGATTAAATTAGACAATATTTACTATAAATTTTTAGTGGTAAGAAGAAAGCGTAAAAGTTGGCAGCAATACGTGGGACAGTGTTGCAAGGCATTATCAAATTATGCAAATATATTCTCTTTATAGTTTTCGGGTCGGTGCTTACTTTAACATGAAAGAATTAAAACTGATTAAAGATATAGTCGATACCATGTCAAACTATCCAATGTGGAAAAAGTGGGCTCCTTTTTTTTTTAATTCCGATTTTTTGATTGGCACGACTTTTCTGAAATGGTAAAATGCCTCTTGTTTTCGACTTAATTAATATATCATTAAATAAGGTTAAACAAGGCAAAATTTACTATTTAAAGAAAGTGGTGCCGATCAAGAAATCTGAATTTCAAAAAAGTTGACCGCTGTTTTTCATTGGATAGTTTGACATGGTACGGCCGATATATGCAAAGCTGGCAACATATTCACACTTTCCGTAGCACTGTGATATATTGACCGAAGACGAAGAAACTCTTTAACCCGTAACTGGAGACATGGATTTCCTTACGTTGTCAGAGGCATAAAGTCAAACTGACTCCAATGATATTTTTCTTTTTTATCTTTTGTAAACAGCATTGGAATTTATTTTGGAAACGCAATATAGTCTGGAAATCATGTAATTACCAAAATATTAAAAATAATTATATTAAAACTGTTAAATGTTATAATATTAATTGTTGGAAAGATAATATAAGAAAAACCAAAACAACCTTTTAATGAGTACTTACTTCGTTTAGATATCATGGGATGACACTAATGTTAATAACTGTTAGAATTAAACAAACAAAAATGAAGTATACAATATTTTAAAATATGACCTTAAGAATATTTCTTTAATCTTTTTTTCTTTTTACATCATTCAAATGCAGCTGGGTCATACGGCTACGGAACACTGTCCACATACTGGGTGTTTACAAGAATGGCATAGAGTAGATGTTTTCCTTTTCAACTTTTTGGGGCAAATGGTACAGTATTTTCTAGTAGGTAATTTTAAACTGCTATCTGCATCTACTTTTTCCTCTTCTTTACCAAGTATACTCGCCATTGAAAATCTCACTTCCTGTAGAAGACGGGTATTTGTCAACCTCATATCTAACTCTTCTCCGGCAAGCTCCTTTGCGATGCTTTTTTATAAAATCTAGCCTTGACTCCTTTCTATAGTCTCGTTTGGCCTGGTAAATAATAAATGCGTTAACTGCACTTATATACATAAGGCGAAAAAATATAGCTATTAGCCACCTTCTGGTTCTCCGACCAGTACAATATATGACACATTTTTCATCAAAGGCATCAACAACAGATTTGGTATTATTATAAAAAACGATAAGTTCCGGCTTATTGATGTCTGTATCTTGGGATATTGATGAGAGCATAGACGGCACTAGCAATACAGCTTTGCCTTTTTTAGGAAAATATGATACCAAGGTTAAATCCTTCAAAAAGCCATAAATTGAACTCCCGACTATTCTGCTTCTGTTTGGAAGGAATTCTTTGGGAATTTCTGTTTTATTCATTTATTTATTTATTTATTTATTATTATTATTATTTCTTAAAGTTCCAACATAGGTTAAGTTTATTTTTTCCTTCAAAACTTTTACAAGCTCAACTGATGAAAACTAATTGTCTGCTATTATATTCCTGTTTGTACCTGCAATACAAGCAGACAAGCGCACAACTGCCTGCGTTGGTTTTTGCAACATTTTATCTTCTTCTGAAAGTGTCATAAAATAATAAATAATAATATGTCTAATATGAGAGTTATTTTCTGCAACTTCGCAATTCTTCAAACCATTGCATTACAGTTTTTTCAAAATCTGGATCACATGGCCGAATTTTTTTTCCTGGAAGGTCCTGGTTGAGTATTATCCATTTTCTTTTAAACAACAATATATTATTCTAGACAAAGGAAGCGGATTGCAATGCTAAATACATAGAAATTAACTGGTGCGTTATATATTTTTTCAGTCACAGTTTCAGAAACGTGGAGTCAGTCTGACTCCATAAATAGTAACGAAAACTTTGAAAAAGAATAACTCGGATATAGGCGCGTGTTCAAACTTGGACTTCTGCCAACATACTCATAAAAGACCAACTTGAAGGTACTGAGGAGATGATAGCATTCAAGGACAAAAAAACCACGTGATAATTAGAGCCAATGAACAACGCGGAGTCTCCTTGACTCCCGTCTCCTGTTACGGGTTAAGAAGTTTTTTAAAAAATGTGCCTTCTTTCTTCGTGAATTTAATGTACTAACCACTTGAAGGACTATGGTATATAATTATACACCATTTAATCTTGTTTCCAAACTGCCTATTGACATCCAGAATTTCCTAATAAAATTTGATTTTATAATGCAAGTGAAGAAAAGCATTTATTGAGTTTCAAATAAATTTATACGTAAAGTTTGGTGGCAGTTAACCATTTTAATTCTTTAACAACAGAATTATTTTACCCTGAAAGGGTTAACCGCTTGGTTAAGAATTCACATCTATACTTACATGGTCCCATAGCAAGGTTTCCACGAGCAACTAGTTTTATAAGCTATTTGTTTATCATAAAAGTATTTTCTTAATTTGTTTGTAAGTTTTCTTTGATAATTGTTTTAGAAGTGTGTGGCAAGGGTTATTTTATATATTAAAAAATGTTACAAGAAGTAAGAAAATAGTTTCCAGTCGCAGCAATATCAAATAAAAATTAAATACTTATTCAAAAGATTAAGAAAAAGAAACATTGTCGCAGAAATGTGAAGGTGACATTTGGAAAAGATGATCACCTTTGAACACAACCACGGCTTTTCTGAAATCTCTAATGCTGCGGCGCATGATTTGTGACGTAACGATAGCATGCTGCAGCGAAGGGGACAGAGAGCGGCAGACCTAAC
This sequence comes from Maratus speciosus, assembly GCA_963932465.1. Classification (NCBI taxonomy): domain Eukaryota; kingdom Metazoa; phylum Arthropoda; class Arachnida; order Araneae; family Salticidae; genus Maratus; species Maratus speciosus. The sequence goes on from OZ010796.1 coordinate 470,667,164, forward strand.
AACATTATCTATAAAATAATTGTAGTGTATAAAAAGCCGAAGATTTGGCAACTCCGAAAAAGCAACGAACTTCTACTGTGACGTCACTGCCTCCAGTCCGAGGCTAACGAAAAATAAAGGAAACCGCGGTGCTTTACGCGCATCTTTTTTTACAAACCGTTGGAATCACGTGATGCTCGAATGCACCACTGCAGGTGTACGAAAAGAGCATGAATTTTTCCCGGTTTTCGCCGCCGCGGTGAGCGGCCCATCTTCGTACGCAGCCCTTTATTTTTCTACACTAGTCCGACTCTTTTGCGGAAGCAAGATTCATAGATCTCCAGCCACGTCCCGAGTGAAAGACTCTCTAGCGAAAGCAACGTTGAAAAAAATAAATAAAAAATTGAAACCGGACAAATTTGAAAGAGAAATTGCACAAATTAAACACGCCGAAAACCGGGTAAGGGAGGGCTCGGGGCGATGAAGCTACCGAAAGACTCCTCCCGCTTCTAGCCCATTATTACTCTAGTGGTCTGTAAAAAAATGATATGACGAATGCACCGCGGTAACCTGTCTTTTCCATTAGCCTCGCTCCAGTCCCATAGCCTTTCTGTACAGTGTTGTCAGGGGGCTACCTTTTTTAAATTCAGATTTCTTGATTAACATCACCTTTTTGAAATGGTAATATTCTCTTTCTTTTCGCCTTAATTAATATGTTATTAAATAACCCGAATTTTGCCATTTCAAAAAAGAGTTGCCAATCAAGAAATCTGAACTAAAATAAAAGTACCCTTCTGGGAACACTGTTTCTGAAGATAGCCGTGACTTAGCACATAATACAAAAATATTAGTAAACTGCATTTTTAATACTGGAAACTGTTATTAAGGAGAGACCTCTTTGAATATTATATATTCTAATATATCATTTTCTCAAAATTAGAAAAAAAAGATAAGGAATTTATCTTACCTCAGAATGTCGCAGGGTCCGCCCCGATCCTTGGTTGAACTTCTTCATTGAAAACATCTGCATATTTCACAAGAAAAATACCTAAAGTGTTATAAATAGAAAGTTGACTATGTGTTGCTTAATATTTTTCTTTTCGAATCGATACTGTGCACGGTTGAGCCACAAAAGCAGATTTCATTCCTTTAAAATATTTAATAAATTTTCTAGGTTAAATGTAATTAATAACAGAAAATGGAGGGAGAGGAAAAACCCACCTCTTTCCTTCCGAAAGAAACATTATAGAAGAACGCGCGAAAAGCCGATACAGATACATTGGGCAAAATCCACATACATGCCCAATGTAGGAACATCAACCACAGCATTTTGGGTTCGGCACATACATGTACATGAAAGAATCCTGAAAAGAATTAAATTAAAAGATAGTCATTTAAAGTCTGGGGTATTATAAAAGTTTTTGTTTCAAAGATTCTCACATGTAACACCCCTGCTGAATCGCCGGAACAAAAAGAGTTTATAAGTTTAATATAGTTTTTCTGTGAAGCACGAATCGAGGCTTGGGCAGGGGTTTCGTCAGCAGATCAGCAGTCATTGCTGCAGTTTCAAGGTAAGTCATGGTTATTATACCCTTCCTCGACAAGGTTTCTCAACAAATGATAACGAAGAGATATATGCTTGGTTCTTTGGTGATGCTTGTCGCTTTCAGCAAGTTTAATGGAGGACTGGTTGTCCTCAAACAGTTGTATAGATAGTTCTTGCTCGAGGTCCAGTGCCTTCAGGAGTTGTAGAATCCAAATTGTCTCTTGTGTTGCACAAGCGGCAGCCACGTACTCTGACTCAGCTGAAGACATGGCAATGCAAGCCAGCTTTTATTTATGTCCACATAAGTGGGTTATTTCCAATCATAAGTAGGATTCCTGACACTGACTTTCTGTCAGTAGTATCATTTGCCCAGTCTGAATCAGAATATGCCCTCAAGACAGGTTTCTCTAAATTAGAGTATGTTAATTTTAAGTCAATTGTAGTTTTAAGATATCTTATTGTTCGCTTAACAGCTTCCCAATCCTTAGCCCTTGGACGCTCGTTTCTGCGACTTAAAATATTTACGGCGGCACTAATATCTGGCCTAGATACAGTCGCGATGTATAGTAGAGCTCCTACGGCTTGTCTGTTATTCGTATTATTCGGAAGGAGATTTTCATTATCCGCTAATTTAACGTACCCTGGTTCCATTGGTGTATTAGTTGGTTTCGAGATTCTAAGCCGAATTTGATTATCAAATCATTAATTTTATTAATTTGATCAAGCGTCATGGTATTTTTGTCAGGCCGATTTATATTTATCCCTAGATAATATTTTGCCTCACCTAAGTCAGTTACAGGGTATTCTTTGTTTAATTCATTTACAAGTTTATTAATGTTCCCATCTTCCCCGGCTGTGAGGTGATCATCTACATAAACGATTACGTAAGTCGCTGTGTTATTGGTTGTTTGTTTATATAAACATTTATCGATCCTACTTTGGTGAAAACCTAATTTAGATAATGCTCTATGTAATGTCTGTTTCCACGCTCTGGCGGTCTGCTTGAAACCATAAATGGCCTTTTTGAGTCTGCATACCTTATGCTCCTCTCCCGGAACTGCATAGCTTTCAGGCTGATGCATATACACATTTTCTTGCAATTCCCCGTGAAGGAAAGTGGTCTTAATATCTACATGTCTTAAGTTCATATCCTTATACAATGTCATTGCTAAAAACTTCTAATTGTCGTATGAGACGCGACTGGTGCAAAGGTCTCATCATAATCTACCCCATACTTTTGGGGAAACCCCTTTCCGACCAGCCTAGCCTTAAACTTTTCTAGCAAACCCTGGCTATTGTATTTAGATTTGAACGCCCACTTGCAACCGATCACTTTCGTCCCTGGTGGAACTTCGACTAATTTCCATGTATCATTTTCGCGAAGAGAATTCATTTCTTCTAAAGTCGCTTCTATCCACTTTTCCTTTTCAATCGGGTTTTGCATATTTTTTTATATCGTCCCAACATTTCGGATCTTCTACTTTAACGTTATTTGTTAAGAACGCAAACTTATCGGGAGGAACTCCCCTGTTCGGTCTATTCGACCTACCTGGGACGCGGGACGTTCTGCGTTGTATCCGAATTTGCATTTTGATTTTGCGTTGTATCTTCGACGCTGTCAATATTATCCTCGATTAATTGTAATTTCCGAACCGGATTTTCAGAATTCGGTATTTCATTGGTTTTATTTGATATGCTATCCTCAGTTATGTCTTTACTTTTAGTCTCCAGAAATTTTACGGTTCTACTTCTTACGATTTTCTTACCGTCCGTACAAATTCTGTAGCCCTTACTCCTATTGTCGTAACCTACGAATATCCCCTCTATGGCTGTATTATCCAGTTTTCTTCTATGAGTCTTTTACACATAAGCAAAGGCGCGACAACCGAAGGTTTTAATATTTGAAAGATCTGGTTTGCGACCAGTCCATTTTTCGTAGGGAGTGCAGTCGTTGGATGAAGTCGGGAGGCGATTTTGTATGTAAGTTGCGGAGGGACGGCTTCGTCCCAGAATGAGTTGGGTAAACCACTGTCTTTAACCCCTTGAGGGGCAAGCAATTACGTTTGTGAAATGCTGAATTCCCACCGGAATCTTTGAAAAATTCTATTTCAAAATAAGTAATGCAATTTTACGGCTTTTTTCCACCAAAGTTAGAAAAGTAAAATTTAATAAGTTTTTCTGGTGTAAAACTTCATTAATCGTAGGTGGTATATAATATATACCGATGCCCCTCAAGGAGTTAAGTAGGCAGCGAGCCATCTCCATCAAGGTACGGCTCTTACGCTCCGCAACCCCAGTTTGAGACGCGGAATACGGAACAGTAAGTTGATGGTTAATTCCCTCATTTTTTAGATAATTTTCAATTTCCTTCCCTGTGTATTCCTCTCCGTTGTCGGTACGGATAGCACGCACCTTCCTGCCAAATTTATTCGCGGTCATTGCAACATACTCTTTAAATTTAGGGAAAACTTCATCTTTGGTTCTCAGTAAAAACGTTATTCTAAACCGGCTAAAATCATCTACAAAAGTCAAAAAAATAATATTTTCCGCCAACCGTCGCTGTTTGCATAGGCCCACGTAAATCGGAGTGCACTAATTCTGTGGGCTTTGCAGCACGAAATCTAGCGGCTTTGGGGTATGGATCACTAGTGAGTTTATAAATTATGCATGTTTCGCATGTATCACCGTGTTTACATTTGTCAATTTTAATTCCTAACGCCATATCATTATTTACTAATTCCTTAATGTGATTAACGTTTCTGTGGCCTAATCTCCTATGCCACTTGTGTAGACAATTTTTATTTTCGCATTCATTTATAATATTTACATTGTGAGACATATTTTGTTCTATTTTACATTCATATAAATTATTGTTTACATAGCCCTCGAGGTACGTAACACCTTCGTGGGTTATCTTGCAAGATTGTTTTTCAAATATGGCTTTACAATCATTTTCAGTAGCCCTTTTTATAGAAATTAAATTTGTTTCAATTTCGGGTACATACAATGCATTCTTTAGTGTTATCGTTCTGTGTGCAATATCCGACATTAATGTATTTAATTTTATAGTCCCGTAACCCTCAGAGCAAAGCTCTTGACCGTTTGCAATTGTTATGCTAGAAGCACTGTTATGAAAATCATTAAACTTGTTTTTGTTATTACAAATATGAGTTGAAGACCCTGAATCAATCACCCAGAGATCTTTTACGTTATCCCAACAAAAAATGTGAAATTTCTATCATTAGGTGTTTCTTTTTCAAAATTCCTATTTTTATTAGTATTCGCATATGCGCTGCCTTGAGAGCAAATAGCCGATTTTTGTGACTGGTTGGGAAAACGATTAGGGTATTGGTACTGCTTAGGATTATTTTTATTTTTATTTTTCAAGGTCCAACAATCATCAATGTTGTGAGAGTTCTTTTTGCAGTACCGGCAGAATTTATTTTGTTTGTTTTTATGGAATTTCACCACCTTTAATGCGGAGTGACTGTTCTCACTTTCGCGGTTATTTTCAACTCTTTTCGAATGTTCGTCTATTAATTTAGAGCGAATAAAACTAGCACTAAGGTCACGCTCATCCCTCGCCACCAAAGCGGTAATGAGACCGTCATAACTGGAAGGGAGAGAGCAGAGCATTAAAGCAGCAAGGTGTTGATCACTTACATTTTCGCCGATAGCGGCTAGCTTATCGCGCGTTTCATAAATTTTGGTAAGGTGATCAACCATATTACCACATTCGTTTAATTTTATGGAATAAAGTTTTCTTAGAAGAAATAGTTTGCTACTTAGATTAGAACGTTCATGAACTTCCTTTAAAGCAAGCCAACACTCTCGCGCGCTTTCTAAATTCTTCACATTAATAATCTGATCATCATCGATCAACAAATTTATAATGGCACGCGCTTTCCTATTTTTGTTTCTAAAATCATCTGTCATTGGATCGGGCGGATCCTGACTGATAGCTTTAGTGGTCCTCCTTCTGTAAACACATTTCTAATCTGAACTTCCAAACATTATAATTGCTTGCGTTCTTTTTTATTATCACAGTATCCTTTAAGATACTCACTTTTCATATATATACTACGATCTTATATATATAGAAATATTATGTCAATATTCAAATTATATGAATAAAAAGGTTTTAAATAATAATGTTTCCACAGTATCGTTAAGTTGTTTACGCTTTTTTTAGGCATAGCAAAAATACTTATTATAAAACATTTATTTTTCTAAAGCTTCATATGATATCAAATTCTATATTTCAAACATTTTCAGGTACTATTCTTAAAGAATAAAGTAGCATAGCTGCCAACTTTTACGCTTTTTTTTACCACTAAAATTTAAGAGAAATTTTTGACTTATTGTATCGCAGAGTTCGCCGATTTAAAATGGAATATTAAATTTTAGTGGTAAGAAAAAAGCGTAAAAGTTGGCAGCTATGAAGTAGCAATAATTTTCCAATTTTCCTCTGCAGCAATGCGACATATCACGTCACATAAACTGCTATTAAGGAAAGACCTCTTTGAATATTATATATTCAAATATATCATTTTCTCAAAATTAGAAAAAAAAAGAGATAAGGAATTTCTCTTACCTCAGAATGTCGCAGGGTCCGCCCCGATCCTTGGTTGAACTTCTTCATCGAAAACATCTGCATATTTCACAAGAAAAATACCTAAAGTGTTATAAATAGAAAGTTGACTATGTGTTGCTTAATACTTTTCTTTTTGAATCGATACTGTGCACGGTTGAGCCACAAAAGCAGATTTCCTTTCCTTTAAATGATTTAATAAATTTTCTAGGTTAAATGTAATTAATAACAGAAAATGGAGGGAGAGGAAAAAACCCACCTCTTCCCTTCCGAAAGAAACATTATAGAAGAACGCGCGAAAAGCCGATACTGATGCATTGGGCAAAGTCCACATACATGCCCAATGTAGGAACATCAACCGCAGCATTTTGGGTTGGGCACATACATGTACATGAAATAAACTTGAAAGTAACAGAAATCGATTAAAATAAAAGATAGTCATTTAAATATCTGGGATATTATAAAAGTTTTTGTTTCAAAGATTCTCACATGTAACAGAAACGATACTCAAGATTGTGTAAAAGTGTTTCACACAGGAATCTTTATTCAAAACTATTTAACCTTTTTGTTTAACTCATTTCTGTGCGATTTAAATTTTATTTATTTTATAGAGATTTTTTTTTTATTCAAATAGAAATATTCTCATTTTCCACAGGTCAAATAACCGGTTATTGGTACATTTAGCGCTAAGGGTGAAAAATTTGTGTAACTTATGCATAGTTCTAAATTTTAAGTAACAAAATTTCCGAAAATGAGCTATAACTTATTCAATCACAGAATTTCTATTATTAAATATACCAAAAAATAAATTTCACAAATAGCGTTACTGAAAACTTAAGATGTGCGAGCCCTGCTCATATTTTATATCGTATTGAAGATAATATGAATTATCCTCAAATATAAGCTCACTCAATCGAACGTATCTGGCACTTTTTCAATTAAATCAGTTTTGTATTAAGATGATTTAACACTAGAACGGCGGGAAAATCTTACCTACTAAAACGGCGGGAAGGGGTCATTGTGACCCTTCGATGAAAATACTGAAATAACAACGCTAAAACAATTTTAAATGCCATACATTGGCAAAAATATGTAATTTCCGTGTATTTCATAATTTATATTTAATATTACTCGATAATTTATTGAATTTTAGAAGTACTGTATATGTAACGCCTACATGGCGATTAATTGGACCATACTACAACTATTCAAAAAACTCATTAATTTGATATAAAAATCGATTTAAAAATAATGTTTTCACAAATTAAAACTAATGTTAACTAAAATAAAACATAATTTATAAAATAATATACATATATATATTTTTTTTTCATCTAACTTATTCGCCGAATGATTCACTCTCTAAATCCATAAATTAGAAATTTGTTCTGTTGTTTCCGTTATTTCATTATAAGTGTAGCTGAATGGTTAATATGTCAAGCATTCTGTTTCAATTTTATTTAATTCTTATAATACTCCAAATTGTGCACACATATTAGGAATTAATTCAGTTGTAACCAGAAAATAACAATTTTCCTGCACACAACTTTGAAACATGGTGCGCAAAATTCTTGAGATTTGTTTCCGTTAGATGTCTGTACTTGACATTTTTTCTCTTCATATCTATTTTATTTTCGTGTTTTTTTTCCTGAAGACTCAGAAAAGATTTTGGTAGTTTTGAAACCATAAGATCCATTCTGAACACATCCCCTAAATTTAATAGAAAATCTCTTCTACTGATAGGCTTTCCTGTTACACTTTTATAAATTATCCAGGTGTTTAAATCTGCATGATCCAAAATACTGAAAAAGATATGTACATGTACAGGCCATCGTCTAGAAACCGATTTCACAGAGTATTTTCGGCACATCTGATCATGGATATCCACACCATACTTCGTTGCGTTGTAATATTTTATTGAATTGGGCAACTTCTTTAGACCGTCTTCAGTTTTTATAGTAGAATGTAGTGAGCTCAGTAGAAAAACACTTTTTTTTTCTTTTGGCTTGATAGATGGTAAGTGTCATATTATCACATTCCACTATCTTCGATGAATAAAGGGTACTGCGCGTATTCTTCAATGATATAGGAATTTCTCTTCTGTTCTTTTTCATTATGCAACCAAACTTGTATTTTTAGCTTTTAACATTTCTGCTAATTTGATGCTAGTAAAATAGCTATCTGTCGAAATATTCCTCCCTTCGTTTAGATGGGGATCTGTTAATTTCATGACAACATTTTCCGATAAACGTAATTAAGGATTGGCTGTTTCATCTTTTTCTAGATAAATAAATTCATTCAAGTGGTATTTAGTATCAACGTCAACAGATCACCAACATTTTATTCCAAATTTATCCGATTTATTTGGCATATATTGCGTAAATTTATATCTATCTTGAGATAGGAACAATTGTTCATCAACTGTAATATTTTGTCCTGGTCGGTAGCATGTTTTGCAATTTTTAATAAATTTATTCCACATTTCAGATGCAAGAGCAAATTTATCAGTCTGTAGTTTGCTAGATCTCGTTGTCTTTTCATCAAACCTAAAAAATCTTTCTTTCTTTGAATCTATCTCTTGAGATAGTTTCTTTGCAAAATAGCATTCCTCATGCCTTGAACGACAATGAATAAAAATCTAAACCCCTTTTTTATTGCTCCTCGAACACATAGTATAGCAACAAAAGCAGCTTTGAGTACAAAGAGTATTTTAGTAAAAGGGTCAAAATGACCCCCGTCCGCCGTTCTAGGAATAAAAGTCAATATTTCAAAAACTAACAAATCTAGAAATCAGAATTTTATTTCAGAAATATATGTTATCTATTTAGGAAAAGTCAAAAAATTTCAAATGATTTCGCCCAAGCAAACAAAAGTAATCAACGGGAGAAAGTACTCAGGTGTCAAAATGACCCCTCCCGCCGTTCTAGTGTTAAAGAGCAAAATTTAAAATTATTACTATTTGTTTTACAATAAATCAACATTTATCTATCTTAACACATTGCCGACGGGAATTTTTATCAAATCTGAATTTTAAAACGGTAGAAGCTCCTCCCTGTTCTGAAAGTCTTTTGTAAATTGGTGTTCTAGATAGGTTTACCAAGTTTATGTATCGGTAAAAATCTACGAATTTAATATAAAATGTCTTAAAATCTAAAAAAATATGGACAACATTATATAAATGCGTTTTCTGTAAGGTAAAATGCCACGCCCATAGCCAGTGATGTTTTTGAATGAAAACGAGAATTCTCGTTTTCCGTCGTGAATGTGTTAATACAGCAGCATCAATTTTATACTAAAATGGTTATGGGCTTAACTCCTTGAAGGGTGGGGATACCGTCACGACATCACATGATTTTAATCCCTAATTGCCACATTGCCACCGGAATTTTAGAATGAAAATTTCACGTTTGTTAAGTACGCGAAAATATGCGTTTACTTGTTTACAAATAAATTTTCTCTTAAATACTGGCGCCACTAAATTATTTCAACATTTTATCATAGCTGCCAACTTGTACGGATTTTTCTCACCGCTAAAATTTAAAAGAAAGTTTATCAAAAGCAATCGCCGAAATCTGACTTTTTCTAACGATGAAACAATACAAAAATTTCTGTTAAATTTTAGTGGTAACAAAAATCCGTACAAGTTGGCAGCTATGTTTTATGAATACAAATACCTTGCCCCTGAAAGGGCTAATATCCTTTCAGCACAGTTTTTTTAGATGAAAAAGCGTGAGACATGCCTACAACAGTACCATTTCGTTGCCTCAGAGCAACAGTAGGACATCTAGTAATAATCGAAAATGAGATTTCTGACTTACTGCTATGAAAAACTGCGTCTGCATCTAGTGGAACAGTAGGGATTTTTTTATAAAACGCGTCTGGGATATAGTATTAAACATAACTTTGTGTTTCAAAATATGTTCCACTAGATACAAACACAGTTATTCATAGCAGTAAGTCAGGTATCTCACTTTTATTACTTCTAGATGTCTTGCTGTTGCTCTGAGGAGACGATTGTCCTGTTCCACATTAGAACGTATGCTTACAGCATTTGCTCTTGCAGATTCCTATACGGAGGTTTACTTTGAATTAAAATATAATCGAAAGTCTAAGAATAATAATGTATTATTTTCATATATAGTGTTCGTAGTGTCCTTAAATTTAGGTAGTACAATTTCCGAATTGTATATTTTGCGTTAATTAATCACAGAATTTATAACAATTTTCTGTAATTAAAAAAATAAAAAAATTCTATTTAGAAATAATAGTAGTCAAATTAAAGGGCGGTAGAAACACTTTTCTTTTGCTAAAGAATAAAAAAATTAAATTAATGTTTCTCTGAACAGTGTAACTAATCTTTAAACATATTTTACAGATTTCGCAAAAAGTAGTTTTTATTTTCGAAAAATAATATGAAGTTTGCATAAATAATGTTTATTTCCAACCAAGAATTATGATTATTTAAGAAAATGAATATTTTTACCACTTTCAGAAAAGAAGTACTTTTGCTGCAAAAATGTTTAAATAATTGAATGACACCACCCAGGTCGAAATTCATGCTGGTATTTGTTTGCTAGACAAGCATTAAATGCTGTATCCCAGCAATATTAACTAGCACAAACTACCATAACACATTTGCTGGTTAAACCATAATTACCAGCAAGTCATGGTGTGTATTGAAATACTTTACTGCTTGGCCAGCATACATATTCCAGCTTGTGTTGCTTGAATATGTTGCTGGTCTAGCAGCAATCAAGACCACCACTTGCTTGTAATTTCTGCTTTCTAGCGGTAATTCACTAGCAACAGATATATATTTTTTTTGTTGTTGCTAGTCTATCATTACATTTCTACCATCAGTTGCTTTTAATTTTTGCTATGCTGGCATTACATTTCTAGCATCACTTTCTTTTAATTTTTTCTATTCTAGCATTATTTTTCTAACATCACTTGCTTTTATTTTTTGCTATTCTCGCGGTTAGAAAAAAATGACGCTGGTGGCGCTATCTTTGGAGAATTTCTGAAGTACCTACAGCTTTTAGAAGGGGAAACTTAGGTCGGCTTTTCTTTTCCTCTGAGAAGGACAGAACTCTGTATCTTCGGTTTGGAAGCCAGATGCTTTACTTACTTCGCTACTGGGGTCGTGTTTGCAAACGCTTTTAAATGCGGGTAATTTGTGATTCTGCTGTGCGTTGATACTTTTATAAGATACAGCGTTATAGATTATTATAAGATTATTTATAAGACATAGAATTTATCGATACTGTTATCCTCCACGTTTCAAATAATAAGGTTAATTTATAATTAGGATTTTTTCTATGTTTAATGGATAATTAGAATATGGCTTGATTATTATAATTCATTAGTGGAATTTTCTGTGCTTAATGGATGGTTTGAATATGGTCATAATTATTTGCTGCAGAAAAATAAAAGAGTTTGAAGTGTATTTAGGGTAGAATTTATCAATTTAGGATGGGGTTATGATTTTAAAAGTTGGTCCTTATTGGAGGGGGGGGGGGGTCAATTGTACATATTTTCAAATCGATTGTTATAAACTTATTTCTTAAATGAAACAGTGCTCCTTGAATTTTGAAATTTAACTAACTAAATTATTTTTTGAAAAGCACGGATTTTTTTTTCTTGCGTAATTAAAATAATTAAACACTAAGGGAATGAACAGCTAAGAATTTTATGATGGGGGAGTGGGGGGGGGGGGAGGCTCTTTTTCCCAAAAATCCTTCACGGAAATTAATTTTCAGTTTTTTTATATTTATGGGTTAAAATTTTATCTAAATTGGGGGGGGGGGGCGCTTTTTCCCAATAAATCCTTTATAGAAATTAATTTTCAGTTTTTTTAGATTTATGTGTTTATATTTTATCTAAAACGGGCAGACGAAGGCAGTATTGAATTTACGTTGTAGTGGTTCGAAAAAGGAAATCTACCGCCCCTGGATTTTGAAATTTAACAAAATAATATTTTTTTCTCTGATTTTGATAAACATAGCAAATTTAATCTTTTCGAGAAACTTAAAAGAATTAAATACTAAGAGAAAGTGCAGCGAGGAATTTTCTTCCAATTCGGGGGAGGGGGAGTGGGCCTTTTCCCTTTAAGTACACCATGGAAATTATTTGTTATTTTTTAAAAATTTTATGTGTTAAAAAATTATCTCAAAAAACGTGTTCAAGGGGCAGTGTTTAATTCAGGTGTCGGTGACACAGCCCTCCCCCCCCCCCAGCTTTTGAAATTCAATAAACAATTCAATAAATTCAAAATTTTTCTCCCATTTTTAAAGATATAGAAAATTTATATTTTACAGGTAACCTAAAATAATTTAACAGTAAGAGGAAGATCAGTTTAAAATTTTCTGTTGGGGGGGGGGGGGGTTACTCTTCTATATCCGCTTTGGTAATTAATTTTTAGTTCTGTTTCTTTTGATATTTAGATGTTAAAATCTAATCTCAAATGGGTGATTTAAGACAGTATTGAATTCAGGAGAGGGCCAGCTCGGATTTTAGATTTTAATGAACAAAATTTTCTTTTTCTTAGTTTTTTAAAGATATACTGCATCTTTTTCGAGTAAGTTAGAATATTTAAATTCTAAGAAACAGAAGAAAAAATCCTTCATTGGCGGCGGAGGGAGGGGGGGGGGGGGAGGGCTCCCCTAGAAGACACTCATAGAAGTTAAATCCCTCATAGAATTTAACCTACCCCCATAAAAGTTAATTTAAAAAATACATGTTATATTTTACATCTTGCAAAATTGCAATGTACAGTGAAACCTCTATAACGCAAACTCCTGAATATTCCGTTAAGGGAAGAGGGCTTAGGTGATCCATTAAAGCCTCCTTCGATTTTGAAATTTAACTAATTTTTTTCTCCGATTTTTAAAAACAAATTGAAATTTAATCTGTTCTCTTAGCTTAAAATAAAAGAGAAACTAAGAATTTTCTGTTGGCGGCGGGGGGGGGGGGGGATGTGGAAGAGATCTATTGTGTCTCCCCGAATTTGAAAAATTAATTTAATTTATAATTAAAATTTCTTTTCTTCTATTTTCAAAAAACATAGTCAAGTTTATACTTTCGAGTAACTAAAATAACAATAATAATAATAATAATATTAATAATAATAATAATAATACACATTTGATGATGCCAAGCAATAACAAGCACACAATTCTTCATTTAAGTACCTACCTCATCATTACTGGGAAGAGGCTTGTGTAGCAAATTAGCACATCTTACTGGCACATAGTACGCCATGTCGTTTTCTATCAAAGCTGGTTGCATAGCATATTATGCTGGCAAGCATAAAAAAGCATATAATAGCATGTAAAGGTACAGTCGTGGAAAAAAAAAGTAAACACCCCCTACTAACTCCTCAACAAATCATCGTAGAAGAAAGTTACTGGTACCGAACGATTGTAAATAAAGTCTACTTTTAAATGATGTATATAAAATTTTCTTAGGGGTCATCTACATATTAAAACGAATCCAAACTTCATTTTTTTCAATGACAATACCCAATTTTAACGCGATATTTCAAATCTTCGGTTCAAACTATGCCTAGACACCAAATGTCAAGTCATATGAGTGATAAGTTTTTGAATTATAAACATTCAAAATTTAGTGCTTCTAATGTTGAATTACATTTTCATATGTTTATTTATATCTCCCGAAATTATGTTCCTAATGTGCTAAATTTTTTTTGTAGTAATAATACTAATATACCCAAACATAAATAAGCTGAATTTGCAATTTTATAATTTTATGGTATGAATTATGAAATTAATATTCTAAAAAATTATGAATTGCAACCTACAATTTTTTTTGATGGATTTAGATTTATTAAGTCCTGCTTTACGGAAATTAAAAGATTTCACATTTTTCTTCCAAGTAGTTTTCAAATTATGCTTAAAAAACGGCAAAATGATGGTATAAGGGACCGTCTATGATGGAAGTGAGTTGACATTTTGAAATTTATTCTGCTGTACTGTAATCTAACACGCTTCATTGACTCCGTGAGTGGCGCTTAAGGTGCCTTGATCAAGGAAGGGGCTCTCTCGGTTAACAATCCAGCTCGGAACTTCAATTTGGATACAGCCCTTAAAATACGCTCGTTTTAAAATAATTAATTTCTCGGAAACTTATTGTACGAATTGCATAAAAATTCGTTTTTAGGCTAAATGAAGGGTGTAGAGTTCATTTATGCTGTCAGAATTGGGTACTACTATTGAAAAAAATAAAGTTAGGGTTAGTTTTAATATGTAGATGGCCCCTTAAGCAAATTTCATATCCGTCATTTAAAAGTAGAATTTATTTCCAATCGCTCGGTACCAGTAACTTTCTTCTACGATAATTTGTTGAGGAGTTAGTAGGGGGTGTTTACTTTTTTTTCCACGACTGTACCTACCTCTCCATGCTTTTACAGAAGCTTAACCCTTTCAAAGAAAGAATTTTCTGCTCCGATTATGTTCAAATAATTAATTCACACCGCAATATACGAACCAATTTATTTGCAAATAACCAAAAGCTTTTTTTCACACTTATTATGAGATCGAACTTGTACTAACAAATTACTGGTGCCATTTGAAATTTTGTGCATTAAAATTAACCGTTTGCAGACTGCAAAAGGCGCCCTTCAAGGGGTTAAACAGCAAATAAGCACATAAAATGCTTGTACGTAGCTTGTCATGCTATTTCTTCCTGAGCTGGCTGCATAGCATATTATGCGGGCAAGCATAAGAAAAGCATATAATAGCACGTAAAGGTACCTACCTCTCCATGCTTTGAAAGAAGCTTAAACAGCAAATAATCATAACATGCTTGTACATAGCTTGTCATGCTATTTCTTAATAAGCTGACTGCATAGCATCGTTATTTTTGCATTTATATGCCCTAATATTTCTAATAAAATTTAAACACGATATTCGTATTTATACAATCAGCATAGCTGCCAACATCTTACGCTTTTTTGTACCTCAAAAATTCAATAGTACATTTTACCTTTTTCAATCGCCGTAATCTGCCAATTAATTAAGACAAAAACATCTATTAAATTTTTCTGATACAGTAAAGTGTAATTGTTGGAAGCTATGAATCAGAATAAAAACCAGCACGTCCATTAGGAGCAATGTGATATTAAAAACTATTCATTTTGAATATAAACACGAATGTGGAATGTCTTTTTGTTAAATAATGAAACAAGCACGAATAATATAAACTGTCTTTTAGTACTGTTTACAAATCGAAAACCGGCTGCATCTGATGTAATTATAAAAACATTAATTGTGCACATGAATAACTTTTTTTTCTTCTTTAAACGGGTTTTTCTACATCAGTATGTTCCAACTGCAGACCACTATGTACTAGTATTTTCTTACAAAAATTGTCCTAGAATTTTATCGTAGAATATTCGTGATTAACACTAGAAAAACGCGAATTTTTACTCATGTTTTATAAAACTATTTAATACCAGAATTTTTATTTAGAACTGTTTAACTTATTTAATTAACAATTCTTACCCTTGCTTCTTTTAAAATTATTTAATAAAGAAATTTCTGACTCAACCAAAATACATTCATTTGGTACGGGCCGAAATGGCCCCTCACCGTCATTCTAGTGTTAAATAATGTGAAAATTTTTGTGTAGAAAAGCTGAGTGCATTGAAAGCTCTAACACTTCCATACTAACATGGAGAGGGCCCGAGGTTGGTCTCACCGAATGCGATGAACATTTGTATTTCGATGGAGTATAGTTAGTATATAAATATATCAGCGCCATAAAGCGCAACCCCCAGGGGGTCTTGAGAAAACAACTCGCAAAGTTTAAGCTACAGTTCATAATTTGATAAATTTTCTTCGTTGGCAAGCGACTCAGTAGTGCGATCGGTAGAACGCCGGATTTCAGTTTTTTCGGCCCGTGATCAAATCCGGCTCGAACTTGTTTTTCGGAACGAAAATTTTTATCAATCATTTTCGAACTTCAATTGAAAAGATATATGTATAATAATTGAAATTTGCGAAAAATATGAATTAAATATATGTTTTGTAGCACATAAGTTCTTTTTTAACTACTAAATTTTTCATGTTTAAATATATTCTGAAAAGTGAAAAAAAAAAAAAAAAAAAAAAAAAAAAAAAAAGCATATTTATATGACTATAGACCAGAAATTTTTTGTTGTTATTTAAAATTATTTACAGTTATTTCATTGAATATCAACAAATTTTAACGTAGAAATAAATTAAAACACGTGATATAAATGAGTGAATAATTATATTATTTTAATTTTGTTTCTATATGAAAGTATTTCGAATTTTTGATGATTTTTTTAAATACCATTTTTAAAATTTTTAATATGACTTTTTTTATTTCGGATTTTTGGTTTTGTAATTATTACCTACGTAATAACTATTTTCAGCAATTCAATACCTTTTTAGAATTTCTTATTAAGCACAAAGACAGTTATTCTAACTATAATAATAAGAATCCAAGATTTAAAAAAATTCAAAAGTTAAAAAGGTAGTTGGTAAAAAACGAGAAATTTATTTCTCTCTGAAAAATAGTAGCTTATTTATGTAAATAACACTAAATAAATTTTAAAATAAGCTTAATTTCATGGTCTATAAAAGTTCCAATTGACTTTTTTTAGTTTGTTATTATTATTATTATTTTTTTCTTTATTTTTCATTAAATATATAAACATGCAAAGATTCGAACTTAAAATTGTATTTATATAATTAAACTGCATTAACCCTAGATCTACCGGGAATATTATTCAAGTTTTAATAAAACGTTCTACACCAGAATTTTTATTTAAAACTATTTAACTTATTTATTTACCTTATTTTTGTCTGGTTTATATACTTAGTTTATTTTAAAGAAATTTCTGGTTTGAATGAATATTTTGTATGTACCTGTCGGGTCCAATGGACCCGTCTGGTAGACGGAGGGTTAAATATCAAACAAGAAAAAATATTGTTTTCCGAAAGAAATTACTACGTAGACACTTATTCTAATTAAAAATCAAGAATCCCAGGCTTTAAAAATCTTATTAAAAATATAAAAGCATATTTTTAATAAACCATGAAATATTTGAAGTATTTGAATGAGGAAAGAATATGAGAATAATATATTTGTTCACTTATTTTATTTCTCTGTTAAAAATTGTTGATGTTCATTGAAATAACTGTAAATAATTTTAAATAACAACAAAAAATGTCTGATCTATGAGTTTCTTTTCTTTTCTTTTTTCTTTTTTTTCTCTTTTTTACATTTTATTATACATTTAAACATGCAAAATTTCGTAGTTAAAAAAGACCTTATATGCTAGAAAACATACATTTAATTCATATTTTTCGTAAATTTCAATTATTATACATATCTTTTCAATTGTGGTCCGAAAATGATTGATAAAAACTTTTGTTCCGAAAAACAATTCCGAGCCGGATTTGATCCCGGGCCGAAAAAACTGAAATCCAGCGTCTTACCGATCGTGCTACTGAGCCGCTTGCCAAAGGACGAAATTTCTCCGATTATGAACTGTAGCTTAAACTTTGCGAGTTATTTTCTCAAAACTCATTGCGCTTTATGACGCTCATATAATTATATACTAACTATACTTTATCGATACAAAAATGTTCATCTCATTCGGTGAGACCTACCTCGGACCCTCTCCTTGTAAGACCGTTCGCAAGATTTCAGCGCCAAAACTCAATGTTTGGAATGCAAAACTCGCAAAAATTCGAAGTTGGTGTTCACACCCTCAAGATTGTGGCACCAGGTGTATCATATATAGAGAGAATTTCGACAAGATCAACGCTTAACCCTTTCGAGGGCGGTAAAGAAGGACACATAATTTTAATTCTAAAACTGACAAGCGACACCAAGAATATTTAATAAAAATTTTCCTTTTATAATGTACGTGAAAACAAGCAAGTTCATATTTTCTAATAAATTCTTTTATAAATTCTGGTGTCAGTCCATTATTTCATCAGTTTATAAACATAATTACTCCGCGTCTGAAAGAGTTAAGCCGTTTACACCCGAAGCGTGTACTTCAAGAATTTATTTTTATTCAAAAACTCGGAATTCATGATAGAAATTCTCACTTGTAATTCTTGCTTTATCAACTACCTAAAGTAAAAAATTTTCTTGCGAAATTTTCACGATGCATTCAGAATTTCTATAGAAATGGAAATTCCTGGAAGAACGCATGTAGGTGCAAAAGATGTAAAATAGTTATCGCACATTTCCACAAAAAAAAGTCACACGACATGATTTTCGTTTTCTTTTATACGAATTGTATTCTTCATGTATAATCGTAAATATTACATCAAATTATTACTAAAACATACTATTAACAAATACTGGTATGAAAATATTAACAAACATTTCTTTAAGTCAGGGGTGTCAAAACGTAGCCCAGCGGATACCACTAAAATGTTATAGTTATGAGACTATTATTAATTACTACTCTTTTCGTCCGCAGCCCTTTATTCTTCTACTCATTCCGACACTTTTGCGGAATCAAGGTTTGTAGGTCCCGAGTGAAAGACACTCTAGCGGAAGCCAGGTTGAAAAAAAAATTAATTTAAAACCGGACAAATTTAAAAGGGAAATTGCACAAATTAAAGACACCGAAAAGCGTGAAGGAACGCTCGGGGCGATGAAGCTACCGAACGACTCCTGCCACTTCGAGCCTATTATTAGTCTCGGAGGGCGGGTGGGTCAACCGCCGCGGCGAGCGGCCTCTTTTCGTCCGCAGCTCTTTATTCTTCTACTCATTCCGACTCTTTTGCGGAAGCAAGGTTTGTAGGTCCTCACCCACGTCCAGAGTGAAAGACACTCTAGCGGAAGCCAGGTTGAAAAAAAAATTAAATGTAAAACCGGACAAATTTAAAAGGGAAATTACACAAATTAAAGACACTGAAAGGCGGGAAGGAACGCTGGGGGCGATGAAGCTACCGAACGACTCCTGCCACTTCGAGCCTATTATTAGTCTCGGTGGGCGGGTGGGTCAACCGCCGCGGCGAGCGGCCTCTTTTCGTCCGCAGCCCTTTATTCTTCTACTCATTCCGACTCTTTTGTGGAAGCAAGGTTCGTAGGTCTCCAGCCATGTCCCGAGTGAAAGACACTCTAGTGAAAGCAAGGTTAAAAAAAAATAAAAAATTGAAACCGGACAAATTTAAAAGGAAAATTACACAAATTAAAGACACCGAAGGGCGGTCTCGGGGCGATGAAGCTATCGAACGACTCCTGCTGCTTCGAGCCTATTATTAGTCTCACCTAACTATTTCGGTACTATTAAATCGGTGTATTAATACTACAACGAACGTGCAGTCGACTTCCTTGACAATTTAGCATTAAAGTTTCATTAAAAGATATACTAGACTCTCTACGTTTTCTATTTACTTAGCTTTGCTCTAAGAAAATAACGGTACCATGTGAGGCACAATTAGTGTTACCAGGTTTCTCGCCTAAATCGGGGCTCCAAATGCTCTGGACACCAGTATTTTGTTGAAATTTTCCTCACCTTATCTAATAGCAAAATTATCTGCGATTAAAAATGGCGAAATAAACAGTAAGAAATTAATGGTGTCCAGAGCATTTTGAGTCCTGATTAACGCGGGAGACCTGGCAACACTACGCATAATTAAATTAGGTCCCACTGAAAACATGCTCAGCTGTTGGTTTGAGATTTTTTCAAGAGCGAAGCGTTATAGCTGAACAGCTCTTGCTGTGAGGACCAAGAAAATTATCTGCCCCAATTTATTTGTTCTCGAGGTAAGAGACACGTTATGTTATGCAAAAAATAAAAAAAATAATAATAATAATAAACACACAAAGGATAAGATTCTTTTCATACATGGTATCCATAATTAAACGACCCTACTTCAAAGTTGTCTACAGATGAAACTATTGTTCAGAAAGTTGTGAAATTTTGTGAAGGACATAATGAAAGAATGAGAATTTGTTTAAGGGGGAAAATATTCGTTCAAAATTTGCCACCAGATTGCGTTATTAATGAGTTACACATTTAGCATACATTTACTATACTTTACATATGTTATTGCAACAAAACATGTTTCACATGATGGCGATCGTTTTCAGCTACCTCTATCTCTCGGGATTCCACTAACACTCTAAAGCGATAGCTGAGTTCCCGAGGTGGTCATCGCTCATTTTCAGTAACCGTCTGGAACCATTTGACAGTATGTTCCACAGTTAACAACAGTGTGTTCTAGGAATTGCTAAGAACATGTCGTCAAATGCAGTCATTAAGATCAGGTAAAGTTCTTGGATTATCATGACTTACCAAATGTTTTAAATGCTTCCAAACCCAAAAGTCACATGTATTGAGGTCTGGAGTTCTGGGAGGCTATAAATTACGATAGTGCGGGCTAATGATACGTTATTCTGTGAAGTGATTCTTAACCCTAGATCTACCGGGAATTTTATTCAAGTTTTAATAAAACGTTCTACACCAGAATTTTTATTTAAAACTATTTAACTTATTTATTTACCTTATTTTTGTCTGGTTTATATACTTAGTTTATTTTAAAGAAATTTCTGGTTTGAATGAATATTTTGTATGTACCTGTCGGGTCCAATGGACCCGTCTGGTAGACGGAGGGTTAAGGACGTCTTTAACATAGTGGCTAATGTCTGGAGGAGCTCCATCTTACATAAAAATTGTACGTGAAAAGCACTGATGTGCTTGCAGATCTGGAAAACATTTATTTTTTAATAAGGATGCATATCGCTGCCCGGTGATCGAGCATGTTACTGGACATCTAGCACTTAATTCCTTGAAGAAATATGAGCCGAGAATAAACAATGCAGAAAACCCACACCACACTGTCCCTTTATGTGAATCCAAGGTAACCTGCAAATTGAACGCTGATTTCCTGGTTCCCAAATTCGGCCGCTGTGAGTATTCACTGAACCATCCAAATGAAAACGCGCTTTGACTGTCCAGAGAATAATACAAGGCCATTCTGAAACAACCTCAAAGCCAGCAAGAAACTAATGTGAGAACCGGTGTCGAGTCTTGACATCATGTGGAAGCAACTCTCGCACAAGTTGAAGATTGTACCAGAGGACAATCTGCATGATATTTTGGACAGTTGAACGAGGCATATCCAATGCTTATGCAACATGACGGACACTGGTACTACCCTGTACGTATTAAGCTTTATCCTCTTCTACCTGAAGCGCAACCCTCTCTATTGCGTCTAGGAAACAGGTTTTCTCCCTCGTCCAGAAGGAACATTCACGATCCTATTTCTTCAAATTTGGCTACCATTAATCGAAGATTTTTATCAGTCAATGGACCTTTCCGCATCCTCTTCGAAGTTCGAAATTTCCGTAGAGCAAGTAATGCGGAATTACAGTTTTGGTAAAACAATTTTACTAACAAAGTTCGGTGTGGTAAACTTAACGACATTTTAATTACCAATAGTAAGCACATTGAAAACAAAATCTCCGCGAAAGTTTCTAGGTTTTATAACAGCTTCTGTGTGACGCCGACAGTAATTAATTTGCATTTTTATTTAAATTGTAGGATTTCACGCCCTCTTGCGGCGCAAATTTAACAGACGATTCCAGATCACAGTTGTCAGTTTGGCCTTTTTTTAATTCACAAATTTGGAATTCTAACCGGAAATTCTGAAAAGAATATTTTTTGCTTTATACAATCAGTAATAACCAGTTGGACAAAGCAAAAGGAGCTACTAAGATTTCCTATCCCTGTAAATTCGAAATTTCTGACTTAGTAAGAAAAGTTCTGTTGAAAATGTTTTGTTGTAATAAAACTTGTAAACTAATGTAAATGTATGATAAGTCACCGCCCCCTAAATATTTTTCAGGAGGCGGTCTGTATCTTTATCTGAGAAAAATAAAGCGTAAAAACTTTTAAAAATTATTGGTGTTTGAATTGAACGGACCCTACAATCTCTGAAAAAAAATTCCACATTCCATAAATACGTCATTTTTTTTCTCTGAGCTCAGGCCTAGTATTAACCCTCTCGCTGCGTAATTGTTTTATCAAAATAGCTTCAAAAATTGTGTATTTAAGAATTTTTATTCTTCTGTCACCGATTTTTCAAAACAAAAAATTTTGTCTAATTTAATCGTGGAAATGCTTCGATTAAATAAGGCAAAATTTACAATAAAAAATAACTGGTGTGAATAATGAAGGCGGGTTAAGTAGGCGAAAAAATGCATCCCCGATGAAATCTCGTGTTCCGCAGCAAGAGGGTTAAGTGGGCGGTGGCTAAATGTGTAATTCATTAAAAAATGCCCTCTGGTGGCGACATTTTGAACTAATTTCTTTTCGCTCAAATAAATTCCCATCCCTTCATCATGTCCTTCACAAAATTTCACAACCTTTTGCCCAATAGTTTCGTCTGTACACAATTTTAAGGTAGGGTCGTTTAATTATGGACACCCCGTATATGTACAGTCGTGGACAAAAAAAAAAAAAAAAAAAAAAAAAAAAAAAAAAAAAAGGTAAACACACCTACTAACTTTTCAACTAATTATAATAGAAGAAAGTTACTGGTACCAAAAGATGAAATAAAGTCTACTTTTAAATGATGTATATTAGGGGCGCACAACCTGTGGCCCACGGGCCACCAAGTGTACCAGTATTTTCATTCAGAAAAATTTTCCTAATTAATTGATAGAAACTTTGCTATTAAATAATTCAAATGTTACTTTTAAATTTTTTGTGGTGGCAAACAATTTTCTGGCAAAAAGGTTGTGCAGCACTAATGTATATGAAATTTGCTTAGGGGGCCATCTACAATTCAAAACAAGATCAAACTTTGTTTTTTTTCTATGGCAACACCCAATTTTAGAATATATTGTAAATCTTCGGTTCAAACTATGCTTAGAAACGAAAAATCAAGTCATTTAGATGATGAGTTTTTTTATTATAAATTTTCAAAATTTAGAGCTTCTAATGTGAAATTATATTTTCATATTTTTATTAATATTTCCTGAAATTATAATCCTAATGTGATAATTTTGTGTGCGGTTATAATACTAAAAATCCCAAACATAAATTCAGTGAATTTGCAATAAAAAAAAATAATATAAATTATGAATTATGAAATTAATATTCGAAGAAAATATGAATTCCAATCTACAATTTGTTGATAGATTTATATTTATTATGTCCTGCTGTATACGAATTATCCATTTCAAATTTTTCGTTCAAGTAGCTTTCGAATTATCATTAAAAAACGTCAAAATGATGGTTTAAGAGGCCATCTATGATGTGCAGAAAAGCAGAATTTGAAAAAATATATTTTACCCATTTTATTGAAATATTTTGGCTGGCAATAGTCGAAACATATTAAGCGAATGAAATGGTTATATTGGCAAGAAATAATACATTAATAGATGTAACATAGTCAATCTTTAGAATTTCAGCAATCGAGTACCGAACTTCAATTTGGATACATACCCTAAAATATGCTCATTTTAAGATAATTAATATCTCGGGAACTAATCGTACGAATTTCATGGAAATTTTCATTTAGGTTAATTGAAGGGTGTAGAATTTATTTATAGTGTCAAACTTGGGTATTTTATTCTTATAGCTGTGAAAAAAAAAAACTTATGTCACTATTTGATGATGATGATGGATTACTGAAAAAGAAAGAAAAATTAGAGCTTTAGATTTCTTACAACACTTGATTTTTAAAGAAACTCAAAATTTTTCATTAAAATTTTGATTTTAAATGTCTATTTTACATACTGAAGAATATAAAAAAGCTAATATATTTATTCAGGAAAGTGTTATTAAACCCTTAATGGTCGCAATAAATTACGGTTTAAAAATTCAGATTGCTTCTTGTCACCACTTTTTTTTTAAAGAAATCTTCACATTATTTAATGACGAGAAAAATAAATAAAGCCAATTATACTATTTTATAAAACTATTGGGAATCAAAGAATCTAAATAAAAAACACAGCCTTTCAATATCTCGGGAGCGAGAAGGAACCCATTAACGCCGGTTGGTACGAAAATCTGGCAGGTAAGTAATACGAATATTTAAATATTGAAACCAATACTTTAATAAGAAAAATTTTCATATTACTTAATATCAAACTTTGAGAGATCAAATAAGTTAAAATTACAATACGGGAACCCTGGTGTAAACTGGTACCTAGGTATTAAAAATGTGTAAAAGAAACTCGACATTAATGGGTTAAAAGGATAATTTAAATTAAATTTGTGTGACAGGTGCACTTAATATACCTAATATCACGTCAGCTAATGTATTAGTACCACATACAGTGCGTGTAAAAACTTTAAGGACAGCACAAAATTGTAAAAAAATTTGATAAACTGAAAATGCGACAAGTGAAATAGTAATTTAATGTTGATCATAAAGTGAAAATACTAATATAAAAGTCAACAGAAAGTATCTGTGTCCTTTTTATCGCGAAAAAAATCATAATTATGCATAAAAACGCTATTTTCGACTGCGTAAAAACTTTAAGGGCATCAGTATTTTTTTTATGGAAATGTTACATATAATTATTATTAAGGATCGACCGAAACAGGTTTTTAAGGTCGACACCGAAACCGAAACCTAATTTCGGCGATCTTCCTATTTTCGGCCGAAAACTAATACGAATATGTCCAAAAACTTTTTTAAACTAATTAAGTTGTATGTATTAATTACATAAATATATTATTAATTAATTATACGTATTTATTAAATATGCATAATAATTAATTAATTATGCTTATTTATGAAATATACATCATTATTAATTAATTATACGTGCGACCCAAATTATCTCTCTGTGCCTTAGATACAAAACTTTTTTTTTTTCATATAAAATAAAACGTTATTAATTCATCAACGACACAGAAAGATTCTCTAATTATACGAATTTCATTTAATTAAAAATATTTTAGTTTTATGTATACAAACCTCAATTTATCTTTCAGAATGATTTCTGTAAATGATCATCTGTTAAACTAGAACTTTCTCAAAGAGTATTGGAAACATTTCTGCGGTTTCAAACTGAAAATTTTTCTTTTACTTTTATGTCTGCAGCTTTTAATGAGCACATAAAAAAGTTAAGTTATATATACATTGCTTGCTTTATAATTTGCATTCACGTCTTGAGTCAGTCATGACTGATAATTACAAAAAACGAAGTTCGTAGCAATAAGTAGTCTCATTTGAGCCGGCCGATAAAGCTCAAATCGATGAAAAGTGTTGAAAATTTCCTAAGGAAGAAACCAGATTTTTGGAGTACTGATAGTTTCGGTCCAAAATCTGAATTTCGCCGAAAATTTGTTTTCGGTGAAAACTATCAATGTTCCAAAAATCTCATTTCTTCCTTCGGAACTTTTCAACACTTCTCATCAGTTTGAGCTTTATCGGCCGGCTCAAATGAGACTATTTATTGCTAGTAACTTTGTTGATTGTAATTATGAGTCATGACTGACTCAAGACGTGAATGCAGATTATAAAGCAGGCAATGCGTTTACAACTAAACTTTTTCACGTGCTCATTAAAAGCTGCAGACATAAAAGTAATAGAAAATTTTCAGTTTGAAACCGCAGATATGTTTCGAATACTCTTTGAGAATGTTCTAGTACAATAGATGATCATTTACAAAAATCATTACAAAAGATAAATCGAGGTGTGTATGCATAAAACTGAAATATTTTTTAATTAAATGAAATTCGTATAATTAGAAACTCTTTCTGTGTCGTTGATGAATTAATTACGTTTTATTTTATATGAAAAAAAAGATTGGATCTAAGGCACAGAGAGACAATTTGGGACACACGTATAATTATGCGTATAATTATGTATATTTCATAAATACGCATAATTAATTATTTATTATGCATATTTAATAAATGCGTATAATTAACTAATAATATATTTATGTATGTATTAATTACTTTAATACATACAATTTAAGTACTTTAAAAAGTTTTTGAACATTTTCGTTTTCGTTTTCGGCCGAAAATAGGAAGATCGCCAAAAATCAATTTCGGTTTTGGTTTCGGCCTCTAAAACCTGTTTTGGTCGATCCTTAATAATACTTATATAAAACATTTCTATAAAAAAATTCTGGTGTCGTTAAAGTTTTTACACAGTCAAAAATAGTTTTTTTTTTTTTGCATAATTATGATTTTTTCTCAATAAAAAGGACACAGATACATTCTGTTGACTTTTATATTAGTATTTCTACTTTATGATCAACATTATACTACCATCTCACTTGTCGCATTTTCAAGTTAGCAAAATTTTTACAATTTTTTGCTGTCCTTAAAGTTTTTACACGCACTGTAGGTCACTTCAATAAAGGGGACATATTCTCTTGTCCTCCTCACTAAATGTCAAAGCTGGAAAATTTCATTAGTGGCCAGTAGTACAATTTTAGAAGTGGCCGCTTTCATTGAACAAGTGGCCACTTTTTTACTTAGTAGTAAACAGTAAACTTTTCTTTTAATTTCTGTTAGTATTAATCTAAAATTGGAGAGTCCATATAAATATGTTAATATAAACATATTTCAAACAGAAAAAGTGGAATCTTTAATTTGAATGCAAAGAAAATTCTATTCTCTCCTTGTAGAAAAGTGACCATAAGGTGGCCGCTGATAAACAGTTTTTCAATAGCCACTTTTTCTCATTTAGTGGCCTTGTGGCCTGAGGCTAGTGCTAATTTTGCCCTTTACTTTTCACAAGACTTTTCTTTCCCAGATACGCTATCTATGTCTGAGATCACTACTTTGTCTCAAGTTTACTGAGTGTTATCTAATTTCATAAATAAAGGTTAAACTATCTAGTCTAACTGGCAGTTTTAACCTTTTTCCGACGGCATCTCTTACAGAAATGCTATATGTTTGACACCCCTTTATTTAATCAGTTCCGTTTCCTGGTGAAATACCAAAAAATGCTCTAATTAAAAAAGACAAATATTACATTTATTTATTAATGGTGCCAAAAATAAATTCAACATGCGCCTTTTGACGATGCATATATGCATCAACAGTCCCAAAACAGTTAAGGTGCAGTCGGCCAAAAGAAAAAAGATCACCCCATGCCTTTTAATCATCAAATTTTACTAGAAAACAACTAAAATAGCCATTCGACTGGGAATCACGTATTCTTTTATTTACATTTTAAAAAACTTAGCGGTCGTATTTATATTGAAAATTTCAATACAAACATTGAATTTTGACATCATATTTAGCTTTGTCAATAAATTTTATTTTTGGACATCAAAAGGGAAGTTATTCAGTCAAGTATTTTATGAATTATGAAGATTTAATAATTGAAAATCATTTTAAATTGATTGTTAATTGTTCCAAAACAGATTCCAATAGGTCAGGGTAGTTTTTTAATCGTAATACCAGAACTACTTTGTGGAATAAGCTATAATTTCAAATTCGCATATTTTAAGACTTTAAAAAGTCTATTTTTATTAAAAATACTCATAGGTTACAATTTATAATTTGTTCAAAATATATTTTTTTATGTTAACCCTTTGCACTTCGTTGTCAACGCTGCGGCGACATAATCTTTATTTGCAAAATTTGTTTTTTGCACCAGTAATAAAGGAAAATACAATTTCCCTTATTTAATCAGAGCATTTTTGAAATTGTATATGTATACCTGAAGGAAACTTCTTTTAAGAAAGTGGTGCCGACCGAATAAAATTTGTGTAAGAGACGCCGGATTCCAAGGGTTAATTTTACAAAACAAAAATGAAATTCAACTTATCAATTTTTTAACAGAAATCGATTTATAGAATATTCAATTAAAACAATGTAAAATTACAGCTCATTATGTTAACTAGTTATGCTTGAGTTATGCTTAAGAAACTACCTGCATTGCAATCTCTTTTGGAACAATTATAAAGGAATTTAACTTTAGGAGTTCCAAATGTCAAACCTTCATAATTGTTACGCTATTTCACTGAATGATTTCCCATTTTGTTTCTAAGGTAAAGTTTACAAAAAAGCCAAATATTATGTCAAAGTTATTTGCTCATATTGAAAAATTCAAAGTTTGGTACAATTTCAGCATGAAGAAGAACCTTAACTTTATTGTTTTGAAAACATAAATTGAAAACGCCAATTTCCAGTCGAATGGCTACTTCTATTCTTTTCTTTTATAATTTGGGCATTGAGATATTTCTTTGTTTTTTTTGACCAATTGCACCTCCTTTTATGACTAAATTTAAAATATCTGCCAACAAGATACAAAGGACTAATGACAAATGCTTTTTCTTTTCTTTTCTTTTCTTTTCTTTTTTTTTTTTTTTTTTGGTAAATTTGTCCTGAATATTTTTTTTTTTTTTTTTTTGTGATTGAGAGGCAGGAAGTAGTTATTGAAAAATATGCTGGTTGGTGTGAAATTTTTCATATACTAAATGAATCTGATGTTCAGTTTATTGAAAAGATTAATTTAGTTCTAAATGTCTTATTGGTTCTCTTGTGTAGGCTGATGTATCCCAGCATTCTTACACATTTCTCCATATTTTTCGATACTGGCAACTTCTTTTTAATATATATTTAAGAAATGACTTTTTTTTTTTTTGGTATTATGAGACTTTTGTATCTATCATAAATCGCTATTTTTAGGAACAAAATGTACAGAGAAAAAAATTTCGATTAATTTTAAAATAGCTTGATCATTAACCCATTAACCCTCTCGCTGCGTAATTGTTTTATCAAAACCC
The DNA here is from genome assembly GCA_963932465.1 of Maratus speciosus. Lineage (NCBI taxonomy): Eukaryota > Metazoa > Arthropoda > Arachnida > Araneae > Salticidae > Maratus > Maratus speciosus. The sequence continues at coordinate 470,696,011 of OZ010796.1, forward strand.
CTTCGCGACGAGTGTCTCTTAAAAATTATTATTCTTTTGTCACCGGTTTTTCAAAACAAAAATTTTTGTCTAATTTAATCGGGGAAATGCTCCGATTAAATATGGCAAAATTTACAATAAAAAAAATTACAAGTGGGAATAATCAAGGAGGGTTAATTAGACGGAAAAAATGCATACCCGAGAAAATCTCAGGCTGCGCAGAGAGAGGGTTAATTCTCGCTCCCATCATATTCACGGGCTGTGTCTTTTATTCAGATTGTTTGATTCTCACCAGTTTGATAAAATAATATAATTGGCTTTATTTATATTTCTTGTCATTAAATAATGTGAATATTTTTTTTCCAAAAAAGTGGTATCAATAAGCAATTTGAATTTTTAAACCGTAATTTAATGCGACCGTTAAGGGGTTAAAGGTTTAAGAGAATGCAAATAACTCCCCCATTTAATATTTCCTGACAATTTCAAGGAATTTGATTTTCTTTTTTTAACATATTTCATCTATAATTGGGCTAAACATTGCATGGAAATGGTTATTCCGCTTGATGGTCCCCACTATACCAATTACATTTGTTTAAAAAAATGCCTAATTGACTGGTACCTTAAAATATCAGAGATAGTAAATGGAAAAGTTTTGCAAGGCCAATCAATCGGACAACATGCAGGTATTTTTCTTTAACTTCTGAAATATGCTATCACATTGGAAACATTCTAACCTATGATTACAAGAATTTTTAAAAAATTCTGATATTTTAGATTAGAATATGAAAATACCCAATTTTTGGGTATTTACCCTAGGTTTAGGTAAATACCTGGGTATATACCCAAAAAATAAATACACAAATATGTCAAGTCTCCAGCTTTTTCCGCACCATTATTATCTTAGAGAAACTGTTTTTCTTTTAAATCGCCCAAATTTTCTAATTAAATAAAATAACATTTTTTGTATTAAAATACTGGTATCCAAAAAGACCGAGACTTCGCAGCTCTGAACACCCAACCTTCCCATCTGAATGTGCATATAATATCAGTGGTGGAAAATTGGCGCAGAGGTGGAGCATATTGACACCACTAAATTGTTATGGTATTATTCAGTTTAAAAAAAACTCAGAAATTTGATCATTAGACAAGAGGCAAAATACTACTATAATTTAGTGGTGTCAATAGGCTCCACCTCTGCGCCATTTTTCCACCGCTGGCATATATAGCTTTTGTGAGACCATGTGACTACATGTTCAATTGACAGAGCATTGACAGCTTTTGCCAAAGGTTTCTGGTTCAAACTGTGGACTTGACACTTTCTAACTCAGTTCAAACCCCTCATAGGATTTATTTACCATTTAGAATAATTCTCTTAAAATTAATCAAGTTCTTCAAGTTTGCAATAAAAAAATTCCAAAAAATAAAAAATATTTTTCTACAAAATTCGCATTAGACCTGAAAAAAGAGTACCTTGTTAAAAAAAAAATAGTATTTAAATGAACAATTAGTGGTTATAGGTGTACGATTTTTTCCTTTTTTACACCATTTTTAAGAAGCATGTCAGGAAATATTATTTTATTTAATAAAATTATTTTCCGTCTTTTATATTTTAAATTTATTCCACAACTGACAAATTAAACATCATTTAAAAAATTTAAATGGCATTTATTAGATTTATTTATCAACACAACTAACTTATGAAAGCTGGTACACCATAATAAAGATATTTAATAAAATTTCAGAATTTGTTGCGACAGTTGTTTAGGGTAAGAGTGAAATTTAGTTGAATATTACGCTCAAGTTATTTAAGTCATAAAAAGACGGAGTTTCTCTCCGACCGTTAAACTCGAAAATTAAATTATCTAAACCATAAAAGAAGTTGAGATTACGTTCAAAACATGAGTTCTGTTAATGCTATTTACGTAATTTTTTATTTACATATTTAAGATTTAAAAACACATATCAGAGTGAAAAATGTACCTTGTCAAATACACTTCTTTTAAAACGTATATTTATTATCAAGTGGTTAACCATTTAAACAACGAACTATTAATAAAAAGGAAATGACATAACCTTACGCTGCCATCGAAATACTCAAGGCCAGAGGACACGAGTGTAACGTCATCACTAATCGACCGACTTCTAAATAGTGTTTCAATTCACACCGGAAATTTTTGAATAGCAATTTACTTTCATTTTATTTGTGGAATATATATCGTCTTATAAAAGAATAATAACTATTTAAACTTACTGCTGAGAATTCGGAATACCTAAATAAAAATTCAGCCAGATGTGGAATGCTACAGTACTGCCTCATCTGGCTGATTTTTTATTGGGAATTCGAAATTCTCACCAGTAAGCTAAAAAAGTTATTATTGTTTGATACGATGATAGATATTCCACAAATAAAATAAAAGAAAATTGCTATTCAAAATTTTACCGTATCAATTTTAACACTAGTTAGAAGTTGGTCGATTAGTGACGACGTCACACTCGTGACCTCTGGCCTTGAGTATTTCGATGGCAGCGACCCTTAAAATAGTGAAGCTTCAACTGAAACCGCTTTCGCAGGGGTTCAATACCACCGGGAGAAACTTCCAGCAGTAAATTTAAATAGAAATTTTCTCCTTGTTTAATTTAATTTAAACTCCTTATAAATGCAAAATTTCAGTCATAAATAATGGCAGAAACAGATAGTAATTTTTACAAGAGGAAGTATACTTTGCCGGTAGTCAGTCTCTGCGTTTCCGCCATATTGTGACAACCTAGACAACTGCCTGTCAGTATCAGTGAAAAATATTATAATACTCGAGCAAACTCACACCAGTAAAAACAAATACATATTTTTACCATATTTTTAAGAATGTATTTTCATGAATAAGCAGCTTAAATAAGGCGAAATTTTCTATTCAAATTTACTGGTGGGAAGTTTGCCCAGGCGGTAATCAGATACTATTGATCCGATTTTGCCCTTTCAGGGGCGAAGTACTTCTGCTCGTAAAAGGTTGAAATGACTGACTGACACCAGAATTTAGAATTAAATTTATTTTAAAATAAGTAAAAGCTTTTCTTCGTGCACTTAATAAAAGGAAAATTTTAATTCCATAATTCTGGTGTCAATGTGGCATTTAGGAATTAAAATTAAGTTATCCAAAAATTAACTAACGCCCTTCAAGGGGCTAAAAGAAACAGCCGACATCTTGCGAAAACCTCCTTAGTCACTTTACTGGTACAGTGTAACCAGTGGGCTACTTTTTTTAAAATTCACATTTCTTAATTGTCACCGTATTTTTGAAATGGCAAAATACCTTTTGTTTTCTCCTTAACCCCTTAATTCTCGCTGCCGTCAATATCACGGGCAGAGGTGTCGTTTATTATTTCTCGTGCCCGTCATATGTCCGGGCAGGAGATTTATTGCTGGAAAAAACTTCTGAAACCAGAAAAATTTAATTGGCATTTCTGTGTGAAGTCTTTGAATATTAGCGGCTGGGTTTGTTTTTGGTTGCTGATTGTGATGCTGGAATTTGTATTGCATGTTTCGAAATATGACACACTCAAAAAATTACTAATAATCAAAATTTACTGTGTATTATATTATTTCAAATATTATTTGTAAAAACTTGTTTGATGATGATAAATAATGATTTAAGATGTGAAAAATAAAGGTCTTATTCGAATTAATTTTTATGATGCAAAACAAACATTAAAACACAGAATTCTCGCATGATGGCTTTTCCATAAATGTGAGCTTGTTCTATAACATCTTTTTTTTTTTCATCTTAAAAAAAAACTAATTGCATTATTTATATAGGAACCTTATAATTTTTCAATTTCTGTAATAAAAAAATAGGTACATTTTTGATGTTTTTTCCAAATATTAAGCGACCGTTAAAGGGTTAATTACTATGTCATTAAATAAAGTAAATTTTACCATTTTAAAAAAGTGGTATCAGTCAAGGAATCTAAATTTTAAATCTCTCGCTGCGCAACCCGAGAGTTTCTCCGGCAACGTAAAAGTAGCAAAATTTGCGCAACCTGAGATTTCATCGGGGATGCATTTTCTCCGTCTAATTAACCCGCGTTGATCATTCTTTCAGTTACTTTTTATTGTAAATTTTACCTTATCTAATCGGAGCATTTCCCCGATTAGCCCCTTGAGGGGCAGCGGTATATATTATATACCGTAATTTCCGGCGTATAATCTGCGGATCAAACAGTCATTTTTCGACCCAGAAAATTTTTAAAATAAAATGTAACTTCTTAAATCGTGGTAAGCATTTGGCTTCAATAACTAAATAAAATTTCTGGGTCCAAACAGAATTGTTTGAATCCGCGGATTATACGCCGGAAATTACGGTACCACCTACAATTAATGAAGTTTTACACCAGAAAAATTTTATTAAATTTTACTTTTCTAACTTTGGTGGAAAAAAGCTGCAAATTTGCTTTTACTTATTTTGAAATAGAGCTTTTCAAACATTCCGGTATGAGTTCAACATTACGAGAATGCAATCACTCGCAGTCCAAGGGTTTAAATCAGACGAAAGTTTTTGTTTTGAAAAACCGGTGGCAAAATAATAAAAATTCTTAAAAGACGCTCGTCGCGAAGGAATTAAGTACGCAATTTTTGAAGATATTTTGATAAAACAATTACGGAGCGAGAGGGTTAAAAAAGTAGCGCACTGGCAACACTACACTGGTAGACAGCGCAATCTATGTCTTCTACTTTTATTCATAACTCCATTCATTTATGGTGGATGGTTTATTCTTTGTACGACTAAATTTTAATAAGATTTTGCTCTAAAAATGCATCTGAAGAAAGAAACTTATTTATTTTCAATTCATTATAGTTTCAATTAACCTTTTAGAAGCATATTTAAATTCTCCTGAAAGGACTTACGAAAAACTAAGCTAAAATTTTCCATTAATTAATCGTAAACTCTGATAACCTTTTCCGGCACAGAAAAATTCTGTTTGTAAAATGATGACATGATTGTCTGACACCAGAATTTAAAGAGTAACTTCTTAGAAAGTAAAAACTTGTATTTCTAAGCTTTCATTATAAAAGCAACATTTTAATAAAATATTCTAGGTGCAAGTTGTAAATTTGGAATTAAAATTAGGTGGTCCCGCAGTGGGATAATTGTGCCCGAAAAGGATAAGAGGAAATTTTTTACTATTGATTTTTAGTTGTAAGAAAATAGGATTAAAATTAGCTGCTCAAATATTTGATACAATGTTTAAATTTAAATAATAATAAAAATATTAAATGTATATGTAAAAATGTAAATGTAAAAATGTAAATGTAAAAATGTAAATGTAAAAATGTAAATGTAAATGTATATGTAAAAAATATATATGTTTTGTATATGTTTTGTAAAATATTTCTTCGGGATACAAAAAAAAAGGGTATTAAAAGTGTTGTATTTTGACTAATAATATCTTTTTTTAAATGAAATAATTTTTCCTGACGTACTTTTAATATGAATATTAAAAAACAATGACTGATAAGGCGTCCAGTTTTCCCATTCAGTCGGTTTCTTAAATACCACTTTTTCAAATAAGCATCTTATTTTTTGATTTATTTTGCAAATTTTGTAGAAGCCAACAGTGAAAGTTTTATTCCTTATCAACGTTGTAAAAACCTATCACGAACTGTGTTGCAAAATTAGTCTCCTATTTTCATTAAAGAAAACTACTCTCCTACAAGAATTTCTGTCTACCAATTTTATTTTATTTAATCTAAGAATGCTTCTCAATAAATAAAAACAAAAATAGTGTGCCTAAATTCAGGTACGATCAAAGTGTTTTTTCTTTCAAGACAAAATTGGTGATATTGACTTCAAAATTCTTTTTTCGAAATTACCAGTACTCAAAAAATGGATCAGTGGGAGAACTAGAAGTAGTAGTTCGAGTATTTTCAAATATATCCAATCGCAGATTTTTAATAAACGTACATACAGTATTAGGACAGTATTGAATTATGACGTAAAAATGTGATTTTGAAACTGACCAACGGCTGCTTCCAAACGGTACATTCGTTTGAACTCCTCCGATTTAGCGAATATATTTTAGACCCCCTAACATGAGAAAGGTAATGATTCTCTTACACATTAGAAGAGAGTTGGCTATATTGACCACAAAAGCTATTCTTCTAAATTACTGGTATTCCAAAAATGGACCAGTGGTGCCTTCGCCAGAAATTCTAAAAGGTGATATTTTTCTTTATGTTATCTCGAAATGTCTGTCATTAAACATAGCAGAATTCGAATCTCCGATTTTCTGGTATCAGTACACAATTTCTATATAAAAATGAGGTATACATGGTAACACTGATATGGTAAAACTTATCCCCTCGAGAGTCGGTGGGATCTATTATATCGCACCTAATTTTAATCAAGATTTCCACCATTAATATGACAATAGCGGGAATGACCGAGCTAAGCTCGGTCAAAATTGGCCTTGTGTTCAATTCGATATTTTATTCTCACTGTTTCATTCTTGCTGTTTGGATACAATTGGCATGATCCTGAGCAAAGGTGACCAGAAATGATCCACTAACAGAATTTTTTCGAACATGCGACCTAGCCAATGATCTTCTCGAACCTGAAAACGATAGAATACAAAATTTAGACAAAATCGTTAAAGTCGTCTTATAGATAAAATTAGATTGACCCACGGTAACCCAAAAAGGACCCACTAATCTAAATTTATCGAATATGTGACCTATCCCAATAGTCCTCTTGAGCTGGGAAACGGTGTAGGAATTTTTTTTTTATCAAAATCGTTTGAGCATTTTTTAGATATAGTTAGCTTGACCTTAACCCATTGTGACCAAAAATGATCCATTAATCGAATTTTTTTGAGCATGCGACCTTGCCCAGTGGTCTTCTCGAACCCGGAAACGAAAAAAAATAAAAAAAATTAAACAAATTCATTACAGCCGTTTTCTAGATAAAATTGGCTTGACCCACAGTGACCCCAAAATGACCCACGAATCAAATTTTCTCGAGCATGCGACCTAACCCAATGATCTTCTTATGCCCAGAAACAGTATAATACAAAATTTTGTGAAAATCGTTTAATCCTTTATTAAGATAAAATTAGCCTGACACACAGTGACCCCAAAAATGACTCACTAATCGATTTTTCGCGATCATGTGACTTAACCCAATAGTCATCTCATTTCCAAAAAAAGATATATTTCAAAATTTTGCCAAAATCGTTTGAGTTGTTTTTAGTATACAATTAGCTTGACCCACTAATCTATTTCTCTCGAGCATGTGACCTAACCCAATAGTCTCCTTATGCACAGAAACAGTATAATAAAAAAAACTGTCGAAATGGTTTGAGTCGTTTTTTGTATAAAATTTTTTGACCCACAGTGAAGCAAAAATGACCCACTAATCAATTTTTCGCGAACATGTGACTTAACCCAATGGTAGTCTCATGCCCCAAAACGGTATACTACAAAATTTTGTCAAAATCGTTTGAGTCATTTTTTATATAAAATTAGCTTGACCCACAGTGACCCAAAAATGACCCACTAATCGATTTTTTGCCAAGATGTGACTTAGCTCAATAGTCTCCTCATGCTCAGAAACAATATAATACAAAACTTTGTCAAAAGGATTTGAGGCGTTTTTTAGATACAATTAGCGTGACCCAAAGTGACCCCAAAAATGACCCGCTAATCGATTTTCACGAACATGTGACTTAACCCATTCGTATTCCCGTGCCAAAAAACGGTATACTACAAAATTTTTTCAAAATCATTTGAGTCATTTTTTATATAAAATTAGCTTGACGCACAGTGACCCAAAAATGACACACTAATCAATTTTTTGCGATGATGTGACTTAGCCTAATCTTCTCATGCTCAGAAACGATATAATACAAAATTATCTCAAAATGTTTTGAGGCGTTTTTAGATACAATTAGCCTGACCCACAGTGACCCCAAAAATGACCCTTTAATATTTTTTTCGCGAACATGTGACGTAGACTGATAGTCTTCTCTATCCCAAAAACAGAATAATACAAAATTTTGTCGAAATCGTTTGAATCGTTTTTTGTGTACAATTACTTTGACTCACAGTTTCCTAAAAATGACCCACTAATCTACTTTTCGCAAACATGTGACATAACCCAATATTAGTCTCAAGCCCCAAAACGGTATACTGCAAAATTTTGTCAGAATCGTTTGAGTCATTTCATATATAAAATTAGCTTGACCCACAGTGACCCAAAAATGACCATGTGATCGATTTTTGCAAATATGTGACTTAGCCCAATAGTCTTCTTATGCTCAGAAACGATGTAATACAATATTTTGTCGAAATGTTTTGAGGCGTTTTTTAGATACAATTAGCTTGACGAGCTTGACCCACAGTGACCCAAAAAGGACTCAAAAATCAAATTTTCCCGAATAAGTGACTTAGCCCAATGGTCTCCTCATGGCCAGAAACAGCGTAATACAAAATTTTGTCGCAATCGTTTGAGTCGTTTTTAGTATACAATTACTTTGACCCACAGTTACCCCAAAATAACCCACTAATCGATTTTTCTCGAACATGTGACTTAGCCCAATGATCATCTCATGCCCACAAACGGTATATTACAAAATTTTGTAAAAATGTTTTGAGCAGTTTTTTAGATAAAATTAGCTTGCCTCTGAGTGACCCAAAAATGTCTCACTAATCGATTCTCTCGAGCATGTGACTTAGCCCAACAGTCTTCTCATGCTCAGAAACGATATAATACAAAATTTTGTCAACTTTTGAGGCGTTTTTAGATACAATTAGCTTGACCCACAGTGAACGAAAAACGAGACACTAATAGATTTTCTCGAACATGTGACTTAGCCCAATAGTGTCTCCTCATGCCCAAAAACGGTATAATGCAAAATTTTGTCAAAATCGTTTGAGTCCTTTTTTGCATACAATTAGCTTGACCCACAGGAACCCAAAAATGACCAACTACTTGATTTTTCGCGAAAATTTGACTAAGCCTAATGGACATCTCATGTCCCAAAAATGGTATATTACAAAATTTTGCCAAAATCGTTTGAGCCAATTTTTATATACAATTAGATTGACCCACGGTGACCCCAAAATGACCCATTAGTCGATTTTTCGCGAACTTGTGACTTAACCCAATGGTCTCATCATTTCTAAAAACGGTATAATACAAAATTTTTCAAAATCGTTTGAGTCGTTTTTATATACAATTAGCTTGACCCACAGTGACCCGAAACTTAACACTCATCGATTTTTCGTGAACATGTGACTTAACCCAATCGTCATCTAATGCCCAGAAACGGTATAATACAAAAATTTTAAAAAAATGTTTAAGTCTTTTTTATATACAATTACTTTGGCCCACAGTGACCCAAAAATGACCCACTAATCGATTTTTCGCGAACATGTGACTTAACCCAATGGTAGTCTCATGCCCAAAAACGGTATGCTACAAAATATTGTCAGAATCGTTTGAGCCATTTTATATATAAAATTAGCTTGATCCACAGTGACCCAAAAATGACCCAGTGATCGATTTTTTGCGAAGATGTGAGTTAGCCCAATAGACTTCTCATGCTCAGAAACGATATAATACAAAATTTTGTGAAAATGTTTTGAGGCGTTTTTTTAGATACAATTAGCTTGACCAGCTTCACCCCAAAAATGACCAACTAATCGGTTTTTCGCGAGCATGTGACTTAACCCAATAGTCATCTCATTTCCAAAAACGGTAAATTCAAACTTTTTGCCAAAAGTGTTTCAGTTGTTTTTGTATACAATTAGCTTGACCCACAGTGACCCAAAAATGGCACACTGATCTATTTCTCTCGAACATGTGACTTAGCCCAATAGTCTCCTCACGCCCAGAAACAGTATAATAAAAAAATGTCGAAATCGTTTGAGTCGTTTTGTATACAATTATTTTGACCCACAGTGACCCCAAAATGACCCACTAATCGATTTTTCAAGAACACGTGACTTAACCCAATGGTAGTCTCATGCCCAAAAAAGGTATAATACAAAATTTTGTCAAAATCGTTTGAGTCATTTTTTATATAAAATTAGCTTGACCCACAGTGACCCGAAAATGACCCAGTGATCGATTTTTTGCGAAGATTTGACATATCCCAATAGTCTTCTCATGCTCAGAAACGATATAACACAAAATTTTGTCAAAATATTTTGAGGCGTTTATTAGATACAATTAGCTTGACCAGCTTGACCCATAGTGACCCAAAAATGACCAAAAATCAAATTTTCTCGAATATGTGACTGAGCCCAAAGGTCTCCTCAAACCCAGAAACGGTATAATACAAAATTTTGCTAAAATCGTTTGAGTTGTTATTTATATACAATAAGCTTGACCCACAGTGACACAAAAATGACCCAGTGATCGATTTCTCTCGAGCATGTGACGTAGCCCAATAGTCTCCTCATGCCCAGAAACAGTATAATACAAAACTTTTTCGAAATCGTTTGAGTCGTTTTTTGTATACAATTACTTTGACCCACAGTTACCCCAAAATGACCCACTAATCGACTTTTCGCATACACGTGTCTTAACCCAATGGTAGTCTCATGCCCCAAAACTTTATACTACAAAATTTTGTCAAAATCGTTTGCGTCATTTTTTATAAGAAATTAGCTTGACCCACAGTGACCCAAAAATGATACACTAATCGATTTTTTGCGAAGATGTGACTTAGACCAATCTACTCATGCCAAGAAACGATATAATACAAAATTTTGTCAAAATGTTTTGAGGCGTTTTTTAGCTACAGTTAGCCTGACACACAGTGAGCCCAAAAATGACCCTTTAATAAATTTTTCGCGAACATGTGACGTAGATCAATACTCTTCTCTTTCCCAAAAACAGTATAATACAAAATTTTGTCGAAATCGTTTCAGTGGTTTTTTCTGTACAATTAATTTGACCTACAGTTACACAAAAATGATCCACTAATCGACTTTTCACGAACATGTGACTTAACCCAATGGTTGTCTCATGCCCCAAAACGGTATACTACAAAATTTTGTCAGAATCGTTTGAGCCATTTTATATATAAAATTAGCTTGACACACAGTGACCCGAAAATGACCCAGTGATCGACTTTTTGCGAAGATGTGACTTATCCCAATAGTGTCTTCTTATGCTCAGAAGCGATATTACATAAAATTTGGTCAAAATGTTTTGAGGCGTTTTTTATATACAATTAGCTTGACCAGCTTGACCCATAGTTACCCAAAAATGGCCCAAAATTCAAATTTTCTCGAATATGTGACTTAACCCAATGGTCTCCTCATGCCCAGAGACGGTATAATACAAAATTTGGCCAAAATCGTTTGAGTTGTTATTTATATACAATTAGCTTGACCCACAGTGACACACAAATGATCGATTTCTCTCGAACATGTGACTTAGCACAAAAATCTGCTCATGCCCAGAAACAGTATAATACAAAATTTTGTCGAAATTGTTTGAATCGTTTTTTGTATACATTTACTTTGACCCACAGTTACCCAAAAATAACCCACTGATCGATTATTCTCGAACCTGTGACTTAGCCCAATGTTCATTTCATGCCCACAAACGGTATATTACAAAATTTTGTAAAAATGTTTTGAGCTGTTTTTTAGATACAATTAGCTTGCCTCTGAGTGACCCAAAAATGACTCATTAATCGATTTCTCTCGAACATGTGACATAGCCCAACAGACTTCTCATTCTCAGAAACGATAAAATACAAAATTTTGTCAATTTTTGAAGCGTTTTTTAGATACAATTAGCTTGACCACAGTGATCGAAAAATGACACACTAATAGATTTTCTCGAACATGTGAGTTAGCCCAAAGGTATCTCGTCATGCCCAAAAACGGTTTAATGCAAAATTTTTTCGAAATCGTTTCAGTCCTTTTTTGTATACAATTAACTTGATGAACAGTGACCCAAAAATGACCGACTAATTGATTTTTTGCGAACATTTGACTAAGCCAAATGGTCATCTCATGTCCCAAAAATGGTATATTACAAAATTTTGCCAAAATCGTTTGAGTCATTTTTATATACATTTAGCCTGACCCACAGTGACCGATAAATGACCCATTAGTCGATATTTCGCGAACACGTGACTTAGCCCAATGGTCTCCTCATGCCCCAAAACGGTGTAATACAAAATTTTGTCAAAATCGTTTGAGTCGTTTTTTATATACAATTAGCTTGACCCACAGTGACCCGAAAATTACCACTCATCGATTTTTTGCGAACATGTGACTTAACATAATCGTCATGTAATGCCCAGAAACAGTATAATACATTTTTTTTTCAAAATTGTTTAAGTCGTTTTTTATATACAATTACTTTGACCCACAGTGACCCAAAAATGAACCCACTAATCGATTTTTCGCGAACATGTGACTTAGTCCAATGGTCATCTCATGCCCAGAAACGGTATATTACAAAATTTTGTCAAAATGTTTTGAGCCGTTTTTTAGATACAATTAGCTTGACATACAGTGACACAAAAATGATCCACTAATCAATTTTCTCGAACATGCGACATAGCCCAATAGTCTTCTCATGTTCAGAAATGATGTAATACAAAATTTTGTAAAAATGTTTTGAGGCGCTTTTCAGATACAATTAGCTTGACCCACAATGACCCAAAAATGACACAATAATCGAATTTTCTCGAACACGTGACTTAGCCCAATGGTCTCCTCATGCCCAGAAACGGTAAAATACAAAATTTTGTCAAAATCGTTTGTGTTGTTATTATGTACATTTAGCTTAACCCACAGTTACCCAAAATGACCCACAAATGAAGTTTTCTCGAACATGTGACTTAGCCCAGTGGTCAGCTCATGCCCAGAAACGGTATATTACAAAATTTTATTGAAATGTTTTGAGGCTTTTTTTAGATTCAGTTAGCATAACCCTGACCCATTGTGACCCAAAATGGCTCACTAATCGAATTAACTTGAACAAGCAACCTAGTCCAATGGTATTCCCGTACCCTAATACGATAGAATACAAAATTTCGTGCAATCGTTAAAGCCCTTTTCTAGATAATCTTAGTTTGACCAGTGACCCAAAATAACCCACTAATCGGATTTTCTCTAACATGTGACTTAACGCATTCATCTACTCGTAATACAAAACTGTAGAATAGTTAAACTGTTAGTTAAAATCGTTAGAGTCGTTTTTTAGATAAATTTAGCTTGACTCGACGGGACCCAAAAATGACCCACTAATCGAAATTAATCGAACATGTGACCTAGCCCAACAGTTTTATTGTGCTCCAAAACGGTTGGATATAAAATTTAGTCAAAATCGATTGAGCCGTTTTTTAGATTAGCTTGATCCTGACCCATTATAACCAAAAATGACCCTCCAATCGAATTTTCTCGAACACATGACCTAGCCCAATGGTCTTCTCATTACCGAAATTTGTAAAATACAAAATGTTGTCAAAATCGTTAGAGCCTTTTTTTAGATAAAATTTACATACACACACACACATACACACAAAATTTTTGCTCGTATTGTAATATAAGATCTATCATTCATCATGCTTAGTAGTAGGTGTCGATAATATCGTCGGTAAAATGTCAAACTATCCAATATGAAAAGAGTGTTGCCAGTGGGCTACTTTTTTTAAATTAAGATTTCTTGATTGGCACCACTTTTTTGAAATAGTAATATTCGCCTCATTAAATGATATATTAATTAAGACGAAAAACATGGGGAATTTTACCATTTTGAAAAAGTGGTGCCAATCAAGAAATCTGAATTTTAAAAAAGTAGCCCACTAGCAACACTGTATTCATATTGGATAGTCTGACATGGTAACGACGATATACATGCCTCTGGAAGCGTTAACCCATTCAGTGGCAAGTTATTGTGTTTTTAAAATGTTGAAAAGATTTACTACCACAAAAATTGACGAACAAATTAGTTTGGAAAAAAAAAATGTTCACGAACATTGCCAAAACAAAATTCTGTTCAAAAATTCTGGCGGCCATCTGACAGTTTAGAATTAAAATTACGTTTCATCCCTTAAATGAGATAAGCTCCTTACAAGAAAAGTATTCCACAAATATCTGTTCTATTCGTTCTATAGTTTCATTTATCATAAATGAATAAGTAAAAATTTAAGTAAATAGCATTAACAGAGATCATTTTTTGAACGTAATCTTAACTTATTTTAATAGGTTAGATAATATAATATTCAAGCTTAACGATGAGAAAAAACTTCTTTTTGTAGCTGAAATAGGTTAAGCGTAATAGTCAACTCAATTACGCTCTTCACCATAAACGCCCAGACATTCGTAGCAATAAATTCAGAATTTTTATTAAATATTTCTAGTATGGTTCACCAGTTTTCATATGTTTGTAGTGATGTTAAATAAATCAAATAAATGTTATTTAATTTTTTTAAATTATGAAGTTGAATGTATTACTGCCGGACTAAATCTGAATTATAGAAAACAGAAACTGAAAATTGTAAAGTTAGATTTCAGATTAAATAGGCATTAAACTTTCATTAAACTTTCGGTACATTCCTAGTACACAACGCCGACTGTTTGACGGGGTTTTTTTTCAAACAATTGACATTCCTTGATTGACGCCACGTTTTTTGAAAAAGTAATATTAGTCTTATTTCATGACATATTTAAAAGGCTGAATGTCACTTTTTAAAAAAAGTAGTAGCAATATAGCAATGTGAGAAAATCCCAACTGGAAACATGGTTGGTACAGAGATTTTCCTTTTATGAACCAGACATTTTGCTCAATAAGAGAAATCAAATATGTAGCTGCCAGTTTTTACCCTTTTTTACCACAAATATGGTAAATAATATTTGTCTGATTTAAAGATTTCAGAGGAAAAGTGCTTTGGTTGCTAAAATGTTGAAATCAATGAATAAAACCACATTTATGAATAAATTATTTAAACTCTTAGCTCTCACGGGCAGTGAATACTTTTTTAGGGTTTTGTTCATCTCACGAAACCCTATTCGTCGCGCTCCCCTGTCTGTCTGTCTGTCCGTCCGTCTGTCTGTCTGTCACAGAGCCCGTTCTCAGAAACTATACATGTTGGAGACTTGAAATTTTCCATACTTATAGATGAACACCACACATCATACGACAAATCATAAAATTTTGAAAAAGTCGTACATTTAACCCTTTGGGCTCCCACATGTGTATTTTAAACAATTCTTTCTAAGTGAGTCCCTAATTAGGTTGCATGCGAGAAATTTTGCGTACTTATAGATGGACACCTCAGATCAAACGACAAATCAAATTTTTGAAAAAGTCGTACATTTAACCCTTTGGGCTCCCACATGTATATTTTAAACAGTTCTTTCTATGTGAGTCTCTAATTAGGTTGGAGGCGTGAAATTTTCCATACTTATAGCTGAATACCTCACATCAAACGACAAATCATAAAATTGTGAAAAAGTCGTACATTTAACCCTTTGGGCTCCCACATGTGTTTTTTAAACAATTCTTTCTAAGTGAACCCTAATTAGGTTGGAGGCGTAAAATATTGCATACTTATAGCTGAACACCTCACATCAAATGACAAAAAAAAAATTTTGAAAACGTCGTACATTTAACCCTTTGGGCTCCCACATGTATATTTTAAACAATTCTTTCTAAGTGACAGCTTATTTAAGTTGGAGGTATGAAATTTTGCAAACTTATAGCTGAACACCTCAGATCAAACGACAAATCATAAAATTTTGAAAAAGTCGTTCATTTAACCTTTTGAGCTCCCACATGTGTATTTTAAACAATTCTTTCTATGTGATCCTCTAATTAGGTTGGAGGCGTGAAATTTTGCATGCTTATAGCTGAATACCTCACATCAAACGACAAACTATGAAATTTTGAAAAAGTCGTACATTTAACTTTTTGGGTTCCCACATGTGTATTTTAAACAATTCTTTCTAAGTGAGCCCCTAATTAGGTTGGTGGAGTGAAATTTTGCATACTTATTGCCATAGGTATAGTCGAGGGGGGACGCGGGGGGGACGGCGTCCCCTCACTTTTTCATTTTATCTCGAGCGTCCCCTTACTTTATATTCTCAAGGGGGACGCTAGAGACGCGGGAGGACGCAGTCTTTCCAAACTTATTATTAAAAAAAAAAAAAAATTAACACACCAATAAATTAACAATTTTAGAAATCAGGTATTGATTTTTAATACTTTTCAACAAAGCTGAAAAGTGTTTTCTGTGCTGCTTCACCTATTCACATTTTAACTTCAATAAGTTTGCTTGGATTGTGGCAAATTTTTATGTATATTTTTAAGGTTGAATGTAGTATATCACAATTGTAAATGATGTGTATATCACAGTATTTAATTTACGCGAAAACAAAAAAAAAAAAAAAAAAAAAAAGAGTTCTTTCATATTACGCTTTATTGGCAGCAATTGTTTGAAATAGACATTTATGTAGTTATAATATTTCAAATATGACGAAAATGACATTTGAAATTCGTTGCATGTTCCCTATCGGAAATAGCATTTATCGCTCATATCGGACATTAAAAAATATTTCTAAACACCGTGATCCTTTAACGATAATTATTTAAAATGCATGGAAAATTATGGGAAACGATATTATGAAAAATAAAGCGAAACATTTATAGTACTTTTACAAGGCCACGCAAAAGAATCCATCACATTGTCATCTAAGGGTTCAGTTGCTTAAACGTGTTTTCGATTATATTATCAGGGCTGGGTACTAGTTTAATGTAGTAAATTTTGCCCTCTGCGATTTCTGAATTTTTTGTAATGTTTAATGCGATTTGCATTGAGTTTAACGTTTTTCCGCATTCCGTGGCGATTTTATTTTGACAGTCAAAAAAAGATTTCGGTTATAGTGCTTTACCCCACTATAGTAAATTTTGCCCTCAACGATTTTTAAACTTTTAACGATTTTTCGAGTTTTTGGCGTTTTGCGAGTATTTTTCTACATTAATAAATTTTTTGAATTTTTTTTTTCCGTCACCGAAAAAGGACGAAGTGGACCAAAGTGGGTCTTTTTCTAAAAAGAGAACTTTAGGGGCGAAAGGGCACCATTTGGGAGCTCTACATTATGCATTTTATGTATTTTATTATATTATGCTAAACATAGTATGTAAATTATATTTGTATACAGAGTAACACAAAATATTCAAATACACTATCATCTATGGCCAGATATGTTTTGAAATGCGTTTTGCAGCTGGTTTAAGTTTTAGTGTTTTATGTGTTGCGCGTATAATTATTAATTTCTATGCATGACCTCTCAAATTAATTCAAATGAATACATTATCGTTTATAATCAATTATTGCTTGATGTGTGTTTAAACTGAACGAGATTTTATTTTTGATAAAAAATGCTAAACCTGCTTTTCCATCACACATTATTGTTTTAAAATTGATTCTAAAAACATTTGTGAATAATTAATATATTGACCGTTATATAGGGTATATCATAAAGGTTGACTCGCACTGTAATTTTTTATCTTTTGGAGGTAAGTGGGTAATGCAAATTATAAAAGTGCTTAAAATAAGATAAAATAATATTGAAATATTATGACAGTGAAATAATATTCTCGTTAATTTTTAACGAAAAGTATACATTTAAAAAAAAAAAAACTTTTAAACGACTCTTCTATTCAAAATTTGTCAGTTAGAAAAAATTATTTTTGCTGTAACAAAATCATTTTAAAAACTACTAACCTAATCTTTAAAATTAAAAAAGGAAGAAAGAAAGCTGATTTATACAATCTTTTCGAACCATTTAAATATTATTTCACCAGTGAAAATCGGAAGTGGCATAATGGCGATGACATTTTCCGAAAAAAATTAACAAGTATAAAAAGAAAAAAAAATGCATTGCAAGAATATTTAAATAAAAAGCTACACGGGCTGCTATTGTAAAGAGACAATGTAGTTTTAAAACTTAGAAACATAATTTTTAAAAAATAATAATAACTGGCTAAACATTCTCTATCTGTATTCCTTCAGCTCTAGTAACTGGAGCTCTTCTAAAAATGAATTTGTAAATATTTTAGATTTTCTTGTCACTATTATTGTTGAGGGCATCGATTATCTTTTATTTAAGATCAACTGCATATGCTTACTACCTCCGTTACATCTTTCTTGTTATATTGCGTAGCTTTTCGAATTTGTTATTATAGTCATCGTCCCTGCCCTCCCTGCATATTCCGTACCTTATTTTAAGCGTTTTTGCATCTTACATTGCCTACTTATCTTCAACAAGTAAAAAAGTAAATCAAAGTAAAAGTACAATGCCATCAACTCAAATAAATTTATAATTAGAGTATATTTCATTCTTGTTAATAATGTGGTAACATTCATTGCGCCGATTCACACTTTCAAATTTCAATCCTAATTCATTCTTTCAATCAGAATAATTACACTTTAAAAATAACTTCTATGTCATATTTAAAATTTCTAGCCCTGATAGTTTCAGAAGAATAGCAATTTTAGAAGGTTTACAGCTTATTTAATAACTTAAAATTTCTAAATTTTTAAAAACCGTTCTTCGTGAGCATTTACATGTTAATAGTTACCACTATATTTATTTTCAAGTTTCTTGTAAAAAGCAGCTTCAGATAAATCGCGATGAGACGATTTTAGAGGATTTCCCCATCAATTCATTGTATTAAAATTTGAATTAAAAAAAATTTAAGCGATCATGTAAGTCCTGAAAATACACAAGTGCCAAGTTTCTTGAGAAATCGTGATAAAACTAAAATTTTAGTATGTTACTTCCTCATTGCACACCGTTAAAATTCTAATTTTTGAAAAAAAAAAAGTATTGCGTTTACACATTAGAAGTAATCTAGTTACTAATTTAAAGATTCTAGCTGCAGTTTTTTTTACAGAAATCTTGATTTGACAGAAACACAATTTTTGGAAATGTTCTGTAGAAGGATATTTATCTACCACCCCTCTTTAAAATTCATATTAAAAAAAATCGATTTGGGCCAGCATTTGAGTACTAAACGTGTTCTTCGAGCCAATCAAAAATATTATCGATTATCTTCGGCCTTTATCAGATTTTTTGATAATTTGCTCACATAAACAATACTTATTTGTTACTTCTGCTCAAAAAATGGTTTTAAAAATACGTAGATGGGAAAAACGTGTCGAATTTCTCCCAAATTAGAGTTTGAACAGTGGTATATAGTCTGAGAATATTAAATAGTCTATTCATCATGTATAAATTTGAGCCCAGTCGAAATCACCGTTTGAACGCTGTCATGTTAAAAAAAAAAAAAAAAATACTTTGAGAGACTGAAAGGAAATACCAACATACACACATGTATACGCAATTACATAGAGAATTGTTGTAAAAATAGGCAAAATGGATTCAGGGGGCTACAGAAAGTAAAGATATACCAAAATTTCAGTCTTATTTTTCATTGCCATGATTACAATAAATTCACACTACTATATCTGACCATAAAGTATACTTTATGGTGCAACATTTAAAAATGCAACATTTTTAATACTCTGAGTGGAAAACAGTTATTTTATAACTATTTCCGAAATAAATAATGCAAAACCAATTCTAATAAAAATTTCGTTGATTGAATTAGTGTTACTAAATAACGAATTCTATTCCAAAAATTTTTCAGACATGAAATAAGGTTTTAAATAATTTAATACTATTATATGCAAGCTATTTAATGTCCAACAGATCAAGAAACTTTAATTAAATTAATTTAAATTAAATTTACATTTAAAATTTTTAAATTTAAACTTAATTTTTTAATTTCTTTTCTCTGCAACTGAAAAGGAAAAACAAGATTTAAAATAAAGTTTGCTGTAATGGGTGATACAGACCCTAATATGATTTGTTTACCAATTAGAATAATTGTGTTAATATTAATCTAGTGTAATTTCGTATCCAGCTATTTCTGGAGTTCCATTACCTGAGATTTATTCTGTTGAGCTGAACCAAGTTTCAGACCAGATGCTGTAATCATCAAGGTTAGCTGGGTGAAAGAGTTCGACCAGAATCGTCCGGGATAGCTCAGATAACAGAGCACTGGCGGCTTCAGCCAGGAGGTCCCGGGTTCGAATCCTGGTCCGGACATTTTTCGCCCAGTTGGAAATTTACATCTAATATGATTTGTTTACCAATTAGAATAATTGTGTTAATATTAATCTAGTGCAATTTCGTATCCAGCGATTTCTGGAGTTCCATTACCTGTGATTTATTCTGTTGAGCTGAACCAGGTTTCAGACCAGATGCTGTAATCATCAAGGTTAGCTGGGTGAAAGAGTTCGACAAGAATCGTCCGGGATAGCTCAGATGGCAGAGCACTGGCGGCTTCAGCCAGGAGGTCCCGGGTTCGAATCCTGGTCCGGACATTTTTCGCCCAGTTGGAAATTTACATCTAATATGATTTGTTTAACAATTAGAATAATTGTGTTAATATTAATCTAGTGTAATTTCGTATCCAGCGATTTCTGGAGTTCCATTACCTGAGATTTATTCTGTTGAGCTGAACCAAGTTTCAGACCAGATGCTGTAATCATCAAGGTTAGCTGGGTGAAAGAGTTCGAACTGAATCGTCCGGGATAGCTCAGATGGCAGAGCACTGGCGGCTTCAGCCAGGAGGTCTCGGGTTCGAATCCTGGTCCGGACATTTTTCGCCCAGTTTGAAATTTACATCTAATATGATTTGTTTACCAATTAGAATAATTGTGTTAATATTAATCTAGTGTAATTTCGTATCCAGCGATTTCTGGAGTTCCATTACCTGTGATTTATTCTGTTGAGCTGAGCCAGGTTTCAGACCAGATGCTGTAATCATGAAGGTTAGCTGGGTGAAAAAGTTCGACCAGAGTCGTCCGGGATAGCTCAGATGGCAGAGCGCTGGCGGCTTCAGCCAGGAGATCCCGGGTTCGAATCCTGGTCCGTACATTTTTTGCCCAGTTGGAAATTTACATCCAATATGATTTGTTTACCAATTAGAATAATTGTGTTAATATTAATCTAGTGCAATTTCGTATCCAGCGATTTCTGGAGTTCCATTACCTGTGATTTATTCTGTTGAGCCGAACCAGGTTTCAGACCAGATGCTGTAATCATCAAGGTTAGCTGGGTGAAAATGTTCGACCAGAGTCGTCCGGGATAGCTCAGATGGCAGAGCACTGGCGGCTTCAGCCAGGAGGTCCCGGGTTCGAATCCTGGTCCGGACATTTTTCGCCCAGTTGGAAATTTACATCTAATATGATTTGTTTACCAAATAGAATAATTGTGTTAATATTAATATAGTGTAATTTCGTATCCAGCGATTTCTGGAGTTCCATTACCTGTGATTTATTCTGTTGAGCTGAACCAGGTTTCAGACCAGATGCTGTAATCATCAAGGGTAGCTGGGTGAAAATGTTCGACCAGAGTCGTCCGGGATAGCTCAGATGGCAGAGCACTGGCGGCTTCAGCCAGGAGGTCCCGGGTTCGAATCCTGGTCCGGAAAATTTTCGCCCAGTTTGAAATTTACATCTAATATGATTTGTTTACCAATTAGAATAATTGTGTTAATATTAATATAGTGTAATTTCGTATCCAGCGATTTCTGGAGTTCCATTACCTGTGATTTATTCTGTTGAGCTGAACCAGGTTTCAGACCAGATGCTGTAATCATCAAGGTTAGCGGGGTGAAAATGTTCGACCAGAGTCGTCCGGGATAGCTCAGATGGCAGAGCACTGGCGGCTTCAGCCAGGAGGTCCCGGGTTCGAATCCTGGTCCGGACATTTTTCGCCCAGTTGGAAATTTACATCTAATATGATTTGTTTACCAATTAGAATAATTGTGTTAATATTAATATAGTGTAATTTCGTATCCAGCGATTTCTGGAGTTCCATTACCTGTGATTTATTCTGTTGAGCTGAACCAGGTTTCAGACCAGATGCTGTAATCATCAAGGTTAGCGGGGTGAAAATGTTCGACCAGAGTCGTCCGGGATAGCTCAGATGGCAGAGCACTGGCGGCTTCAGCCAGGAGGTCCCGGGTTCGAATCCTGGTCCGGACATTTTTCGCCCAGTTGGAAATTTACATCTAATATGATTTGTTTACCAATTAGAATAATTGTGTTAATATTAATATAGTGTAATTTCGTATCCAGCGATTTCTGGAGTTCCATTACCTGTGATTTATTCTGTTGAGCTGAACCAGGTTTCAGACCAGATGCTGTAATCATCAAGGGTAGCTGGGTGAAAATGTTCGACCAGAGTCGTCCGGGATAGCTCAGATGGCCGAGCACTTGCGGCTTCAGCCAGGAGGTCCCGGGTTCGAATCCTGGTCCGGAAAATTTTCGCCCAGTTTGAAATTTACATCTAATATGATTTGTTTACCAATTTGAATAATTGTGTTAATATTAACCTAGTGTAATTTCGTATCCAGCGATTTCTGGAGTTCCATTACCTGTGATTTATTCTGTTGAGCTGAACCAGGTTTCAGACCAGATGCTGTAATCATCAAGGTTAGCTGGGTGAAAATGTTCGACCAGAGTCGTCCGGGATAGCTCAGATGGCAGAGCACTGGCGGCTTCAGCCAGGAGGTCCCGGGTTCGAATCCTGGTCCGGACATTTTTCGCCCAGTTGGAAATTTACATCTAATATGATTTGTTTACCAATTAGAATAATTGTGTTAATATTAATATAGTGTAATTTCGTATCCAGCGATTTCTGGAGTTCCATTACCTGTGATTTATTCTGTTGAGCTGAACCAGGTTTCAGACCAGATGCTGTAATCATCAAGGTTAGATGGGTGAAAAAGTTCGACCAGAGTCGTCCGAGATAGTGTAAATGGTTTTATTCACGCATCATTTTATCTGCCATTATGTAAGGTGAATATTTCTACTTAAAAAATTCAGTGGTAATCCTATAATCTGATTTTAAAAGTAAAGTAGACTACACTTATTGGGCGCAGCGCTTAATCCTTTTAGGGACGCCGTTTACAGTCTGCAAACGGTTAATTTAAATTCCCAAACTGCTAAATGGCACCAGTAATTTTTAGCGCAATTTCGATCTCGTAATATGCGTCAAGAAAATCTTTTGATTATTTTTAAATAAATTTGTTGGTAAATTGCGGTGTGAATTAGTTTTTTGAACAACTTTGGATCAGAAATACCTTGACGCTGAAAGGGTTAAGTGGTTAAAAATAAGTGCGAAATACTACGGGAATTAAAGAATTAGAAACTTATTTTTTAAAGATAAAATTTGTGAAAAATAGAATTAAAAGTTTTATGTAATAATACGCGATACATTACGATTGAACGCAAATTGAGGCATATATTAGATCAATATGTATGAAGCGTCCCATTATTTGAAAGCGGTATTTTTAGTTTAGAAATTCTGAATTCACACCAGAAAACTTCGAATAGTGTTTTTTTTCTTCATTTGTTTAACATCTACCATGTTATAAAATAAAAAGAACTATTACAACTTTCCGGTAAGAATTTGTAATTTCTAAACAAAAAACTGCTTTCAAAACCGAGGTTTCATAATTAACCATTAACCCCTTAACCTACGATTTACGTCAACAGCTTCACGGTTTGGCAAACCCACAGTTACCACTAAAATTTAATAGAGATTTTCGCCTTGTTTAATCATGGAATTTCGACGATTAAATAAAACAATATTTACTGTGAAATTTTAGTGGTAAGAATAATTTACATTTGGCCCGATCCTCGTACACGGGTCCTGCCCGTAGTTGTAGGTTAAGGGGTTAACCATTAATAATAATTAGCCATTTTTCGAAAATGAGCACAGGGTTGTCCGTTTGGCCTTATTTTGAATTTCTGAATTTCACATTAACACCAGAAATTATTTATAATGCTCTTCCCTTTATTTAATGACAGACATTTAGTAATTAGCTAAAGTAAAAATCCTCCTTCAGAATTTCTTTTATGAATTCGAAATTTTTGAATTAAAAAAAAGACTTGACTTGCATCCCTGAATAAGCACGAAATTTACATTTACAAAAGAACCCTTTGCACTCGAGAGGTGACTCTTGTTCACCATTAGTTTTGCCAGGTGTCCCGCGTAAATCGGGGAATCAAAAGAGATCTGTACACCACTAATTTCTCACAGTTCATTTCGCCATCTTAATTGCAGATAATCCTGCCGTCGTAAGAAGCGAAAAAAATTACCCCAAAACATTGGCGTCCGTACTCAGTACCCCCTATTTGATTCACGCGGGATTCCTCACAACCCCAGCAGTGTTGCCAGTGGGCTACTTTTTTTAAATTCCGATTTCTTGATTGGCACTACTTTTTTGAAACGGTAAAGTTCGCTTTCTTTTTGCCTTTATTAACACGTCATTAAATAAGGCGCATTTTACCATTTCAAAAAAGTGGTGCCAATCTAGAATCTGGATTTAGAAAAAGTAGCCCGTCTGGCAACACTTAACCCCAGGGGTGAGCGAGCATCATGTCTCGAGTACACAGGGTTAGAACCCGCATCGAACCAGCCTGAAGCAAGCATGCTTGCATTAAACCTTCTTTTATCTTAGTTAGAAAAGTTCCGGTCTCAGTAATATTTTGTTTCTCCAATCCACAAAAACGTAAATTTACGTGACCCGTCCGTTAAGTGTTAATTACCTAATATTTTAAAGCATTTCGCACAACATATTTATGATTACTGCACGCTTAGTGTTTACACTTTCAAACAATAAATTCGATGGCGACGCCGCCTAAGAAAATACAATTCATTCGATAGATTTTAAAGCAATAGTGGTAAACCGATTTTCAACTTATATATTCTTCTAGACAATGTAGTTCAGTATTCGAATTTAGCTAATTTCACTATGCCAGAAATTTATTTAAAAAAATCCCTTTTTTTAATTTCCGGATTAATATTCTAGTCTTCGGAAAGTCGAGTAGAGGCACTCCAAATTTTTCTGCTGTGCTTAACTAAAACAGATACCGTAATTTCCGGCGTATAATCTGCGGATCAAACAATCATGCTTCGACCCAGAATTTTTTTTTAACCCTAGATCTACCGGGAATTTTATTCAAGTTTTAATAAAACGTTCTACACCAGAATTTTTATTTAAAACTATTTAACTTATTTATTTACCTTATTTTTGTCTGGTTTATATACTTAGTTTATTTTAAAGAAATTTCTGGTTTGAATGAATATTTTGTATGTACCTGTCGGGTCCAATGGACCTGTCTGGTAGACGGAGGGTTAATAAAATGTAACTTTTCAGATCGCGGTAAATATTTGTATTCAATTACTGAAAAAAAATTTCTGGGTCTAAACGGAATTATTTGATCTGCGGATTATACTACGGAAATTACGGTATTTTCTTCTAAGACCAAGAAAAGACGAGAACTACCCGAATTTCTGGCGTATAATCCGCGGATCAAACAATCATTTTTCCACCCAGAAAAATTTTAAAATAAAATGTAACTTTATAACACGTTCACTCCGGCGCCGATATTCATGTTTTTCGCTGTGAGGCGGCGCTCGAATTCATATTTCACTTCATCTAGTGGCGCGGTACTGCCACTGGTGACGCTTATTCAGACACCGGTCTTCTCATATTTATTGAATTGAACTCGAATATAACAAGCAGGGTTCATTGTGAATGTATGAAAGTTCCTAAGCAGTAAGCAAATTATTTAGAGACATAATTTTATTGACTACATGTGTACAAATTTAATATAAAATGTCTTACAGTCTAAAGAAATATAGACAACATGATATAAATGCATTTCTGTAAGGTAGAAGCCACGCCCTTAGTCAATGATATTTTTTGAATGAAAACGACAGTTCTCGCTTCCCGTCGTGAATGTATTAAGTTTATATCAATGAATTATTTTTATTACTGAATTTTCGAATATTCAAGTGTGACCCACCTGTCGCGCACGCCGTGTATAGCATAGTGTAGCACACGCCTTCTATGGAACAGTCGAGTGTGACCCACCGGTGATGCACGCCGCCTGATGGGACAGTCAAGCGTGACCCACCTTGCACTCTGGCGTGAACATGTTAAATGAAGATAAATATTTGGCTTCAATAATTAAATAAAGTTTCTGTGTCCAAACATAATTGTTTGATCCGCGTATTATACGCGGGAAATTATGGTAATTATTTTTCTTCGGAAGGTTTTCATGTTTGTGTATTATTTATTCATCTATTAAACCGGGGAAAGCGCATTTATTATATTGTCTACCACTATTTGTAAACAAAAATTTTGTTTTTTAAATTTTGCTTTCAAAACAAGTAGAAATCTACCATGAAGATTTTGTTTGAAACAGTGGTCGCCCAAAAACAATTAAATTTAAAAAGTCAAAAAACTCGACTGCGTAAAAAGCGAACTAATTAATTATTTCTCATCAATGTGAAACTATTTTTTTTCGATTCATACTATTAGCTCACACTCTCGCTATATATATCTTGTTCAAATTTTCAGTCGTTAATAAAATACTTATTATTCATCCAATCAAGCTAAAATATATATATTTTTAAACTTGTAGTGGATGACACTTGATGTTAATCCAGTTTTTTTGAAATATTAATTCATTAATTAAGTTAAATTAATTAATTTTCAATAATCGAGAGAGCCCCCTTCTTGACCTTGGTATTTTAAGACCGACACAGCCCTCTTCTTGATCAAGGCATTTTAAGCGCCACTCAAGAGGAAAGAAGAATAGGAGGGAAAAAAATTCTCTTATTGACCTAAGTAGGAATTGACTTAAAATATTTTTTTTATATTACTTGTTTATATTACTTACCTATTTTTTTTATTTACTTGTATTGATGACTTGTAAGTGGTGTATAATTGTTAGTTCCTATCTATAAACACTGTTTTGATGAGGTCTATAGATGTCTATGATGTTTAGAGTTGCAGTAAAGCTAGAGATCCTACCTACACAACTTCAAGGTTGTATAATATTTTAACGAAGCTTTTGATTGTAAAATAGTCAATGAAACATCGTCTTCATTTTGAAAGGCCTATCCAATGATATGCCACTCAATAGAGTGCGTAATTTATTTGTCTCTACAGCCATTTATATTTTACGGCCGCCATTTTGAATTTACAAAAACAAAATTTAGCCTATAACCATCGCGCCCTTAAGACGAATTGATAGAGACCTCATTCATTAAAATCCATCCAGCCGTTGGGATGTTTCGAGGGTATAAAGAAATCCACATACACAGATACGCGTGAAACACATAACCCTTCTTTTCAGTCGGGTAAAAAGTGACTACTCTGACCTCTAATCGATGTTAATGATACCAGTATTCAATTTGAACAATAATTTTCGTAAGAGAAAGTTCAATTGTTAAATGTTGTTTTTGTCGTGGACACTAAATCTGAAAATCAAGACAGTTTTCCACCATTGCACATCACATTATCACGGTACAGTATTTAAAATCTTCTGAAAATGTATAAAATTTGCAAACTGGCTAGGTTTATTGGTTTAACCGTAGATCTACCGGGAATTTTATTCAAGTTTTAATAAAACGTTCTACACCAGAATTTTTATTTAAAACTATTTAACTTATTTATTTACCTTATTTTTGTCTGGTTTATATACTTAGTTTATTTTAAAGAAATTTCTGGTTTGAATGAATATTTTGTATGTACCTGTCGGGTCCAATGGACCCTTCTGGTAGACAGAGGTTAAGAAACTATGGGAGGGTTAAGAAACTATGCAAAATGTTAAATAAAATTGCAATTGTCATAATTTATATAACTTGTTGCATAAAAACATCTCTAAGAATATCTATAAGAAACACAACGCGTAAGACTATAAGAGATGAGATGAGATAAAATGTAGAGTAGTAAAAAAAAAAAAAAAAAAGAGATAGAGAGACAGACAGAAAGAACCCCGAAACATTTTAATAGCCAAATTGTCGTAGAGAAAATACATAATAGCTGTTCGTTTGGAGCTTGTCTTTTATGAATTCACTTTCAAAATATAAGCTTATGAAGCCGTCTCCAGAATAGAATTAGAACATACTTTAAAATTTTCGATATTAAGACCAGAATTTAACATCATGTTTAGATTTCTGATAAATTTTATTCATATTAAACATGAAATCATTTGAAGGAAAGTTCGCGGAAATTCGACAAATTAAATAAAAAATTTTTATTTGTCACCGCACCATTTTTTATTCTCCACATCCCCCATATATTGTATATTAAAACCTCAACAGAAATGAAGTTAATACTTATTTCCAAAGAAATGCTATCTTAAAATCATTTTTGTTG
This sequence comes from Maratus speciosus, assembly GCA_963932465.1. NCBI lineage: Eukaryota > Metazoa > Arthropoda > Arachnida > Araneae > Salticidae > Maratus > Maratus speciosus. Next base: position 470,724,273 of record OZ010796.1, read on the forward strand.
CAGGTGTTAAACAACTACCAGGAAATTAGAAGATTTATAAAAGTTTTTCTAACTATTTTTAAATGTTTTACATAGATTTTAAAATATTTTACATAGATTTTAAAATATTTTACATACATTTAAAACAAATTTCGTATATTTTTTAATATTTTACACATATTTTTGATCTTATACAACAACAACGAATATGAAAATCTGAAATCTGCATTCATTTTTCAATTAGGTCATGAAATTACAGTATATTAATCTGTATTAAAAAAGGTTCTGTATTTTAAAATACACTGAAATATTAGTCAAATTGAAAGTTTTTGAAAAAAATATATATCATTGAGTGGATGAGATAACATTATGCATTTTTTATATATGTTATTACTACCTTTGAAAATGTAAAAATCAAAAAATCCATCAAAAACGTGTTTTAACAATTCTTCGTCTAAAATTAAAACAATTTAAATATTGACAATTTTAAAAAATCAGCATTTTCGGCAACTCTTAATCTCTTAACAGTTTTCCTCCTACACCGTACGTGCAAGAAGCGTTTGGTTGCTTCGTTACTCAAAGATTTTACATACCAGTAATTTTTTAGTATAATCTTCCCTTTTCTTTAATGACAATTTTTTTTATTAAATAAGACGAATATTTTAGTTAGGAAAAATTAATGCTTCATCCATATTTTAAGTTTATTGTGTCTAGAAAAAAGAAACAGTTAAAGGGTTAAATCAAAAAGGAGAAGTGCTATTAATATGAGGGTATTTAGCCAGGAACTATACATTGTCTGTAATCTGTGTTGTTTTACGTTTTTACAAGTGGTCTATGAGATACGGTGTGTTGAATGTGGATAGATTACAGCCAGTCAGAATAGAAAAATATTTAGAAACAAGAAACTTTTTATTACATATATTTTCAGTTATTTGACTTTCTGTATTTCATTGAAATAACATATTATACCTCCATAGCTGCCAACCTTTACGCTTTCTTTCTACCACTAAAATTTTCTTGTAAATATTGCCTTATTTAATGGTCGAAATATGACGATTAAACAAGGCGAAAATCTCTTCTAAATTTTAGTGGTAGCAAAAAAGCGTAAAGGTTGGCAGCTATGTACCTCTTAAACAACAAAACAACCTAATATCGCAACCATAAATGTTTGTTAATCTAATAAATGAACAATAAAACTTACATCCATCGTTAATATTAAAGGTTGTCACCTCCACGGAATTATTCATCACCTCCATGTTTACATAAAAAATAAATTTAATTTTAAATAAAAAAAAAAGATGAACCTTTACCTCGAATCCTGATTTATTTACCTTTAAAACTTTAAGGAAATGTTGGAATCACAACTTAAACACGACAATTTTAACTTTTATTTTTTACAAATTACTAAAGTGAAATTTCCACTTAATTTCAGAACTACTCATATATAAATTTCATTATTTTAATACAATCATACTTATTGGTAAATAAATCATAGAAAATGTAATTTTTCGAACTGAATGAAAAAATTTCCGTTCTTGACCGATTTGAACCCAGAGCCAACGACCCCTGAATAATAGGCCTGAGCGCTGATACAAAAATGGCGGCGGCCGAAGGCGGATTTTTTTTTACGCATGTATCGTAACCTAAATTTTGACCCCAGTGTTTCATAAAAGATTTCTTTGACTTGTTTATTCCCAGAAAAATAAAGCGGAAAAAACTTTTTTAATTTATTGGTACCAAAATTCAGGGGGCGTGCACACGCTTAAAAAAAATCCGCCTTCGGTAACTGCCATTTTTGTGTGAGCCCTCAGGCAAAGTATTCAAGCGGAGGTTTTTCTAACCTCTTAACCCATTGAGGGGAAAGCAATTACGTTTGTGAAATGCTGAATTCCCAGCGGAATCTTTGAAAAATTCTATTTCAAAATAAATAAAGGCAATTTTACGTCTTTTTTCCACCAAAGTTAGAAAAGTAAAATTTAATAGAATTTTTCTGGTGTAAAACTTCATTAATCGTAGGTGGCATATAATATATACCGGTGCCTCTCAAGGGGTTAAACTTCGCGCACGATACGTGTAGGCCTTTTTTTTTAAAATTCAGATTGTTTGTTTACCGCCACTTTTTTGAAGCAGAAATATTCAGGTTATTTAACCCTCCGTCTACCAGACGGGTCCATTGGACCCGACAGGTACATACAAAATATTCATTCAAACCAGAAATTTCTTTAAAATAAACTAAGTATATAAACCAGACAAAAATAAGGTAAATAAATAAGTTAAATAGTTTTAAATAAAAATTCTGGTGTAGAACGTTTCATTAAAACTTGAATAAAATTCCCGGTAGATCTAGGGTTAACGGCAGATAAAATGATGCGAGAATAAAGCCAATTACAGCATTTAAAAAAAAAAAACTGATGGGAATCAAACAATCTGAATAAAATAAAAGTAGGCTACACGGCACGTGAAAGTCACGGGCTGCAGTATTAAGGAGTTAAATTTTAATGCAGATTAAGTTTTAGTAATGTTATAATTTTTTTGTCTAGGGTAGGCAGGCACGACCAATGAACCACAGATCAACAAGATACCAATAATTTAGTAAAGAATAATATGTCTCATTGAAGAAACTTTGCGGTTAAATAAGACACACACTATATTTTGGAAACTGTGGTTACAAAAAACGACTTTTAGGCGTAAAGTTGTTCACACCTAGTTTACATTTTATTTTTATTTTTCTTTTAAATTTATTTATTTTAGATTTAGTAAAGAAACAAAAATTAATGTAAACAGCATTAAAAGATTCGTGTTATCAACGTAACATTAATTAATTTTATCACTTATGTAATGAAATATTAAATCTTAACTATGAGAGATAATATCGTTCTTTTTATAGCTGAAATAACTTAAGTGCAACATTCAAATAGATTAGACACGTCACCACAAATACTTCAAACGGCTGTTGCAATAAATTATTAACTTTTACTAAACATGCCTGTTCTTGTTTATTAGTTTTATTCGTGTTCATATTTTTTTATTTATTTAGTGAAAATAAATGCTATGTAATTTCTTCTGAATGATAAAAATAGTTTCGTTAATTTCCGAGTGAAGTTAATTTATACATTCTGAAAAAGGTATTCCAAAGGAATAAATTTCGGCTCAATTAATTTTATTGTTCAAATACTCATGTATAAGTCGATCAAAATACTCGACAGAAATAAAATGTTGTCCTATTGGAAAAGCAATATTTATGAATATATATTTTTTCTTTATGTATTAATCAGAATTCGTGATAATTTCCTGCGATTAGATGAACCAGAGATTATAGAAAGAAAATACTAGTGCGGAATTGAAATCCCATGTTTTTTCTCTAATTTCGGTATCGAATTATATGCTAATATATATGTTAATTCTATTTTTACGCGAATATATGTTTAATGGATACAGACATCTAATACCAGTATTTTTTTTTATTTCTAATCTTTTCTCTATTTAATCGCAGATTTATGCGATTTCATAGAACAAATATAACTGTTTCAAAATAGTGGTATTAAATCCATAATCTTTAGCCCTGTACTCGTTTAACCCTTTCGGAGATGACCGGAATTTGAAAACAAATTTATTTATAAATGAAAAAATGCTACATTCCATGTACATAATGAACCGACAATTTTTTAAACCAAAATTCTGCTACCACTGTGGCATTTCGGAATTAAAATTAACCCTTTATCTACTGGCAGTACTTATAAATACCACCCAATTTAAACATTCATCCCACAGTGAATATTACTAATACTCTAAAGGTACTTTGCAAAAATTTTCTTTTAACTCCACTTTATACGGATACATGGCAGCAGTAGTTTTAGGTTTCTTATCTTAACGAGGAAAGAGGCTCTCTTTGAAATAGTTGATGTGTTTTGCGCCGAAATTTTCTACATATTGTCACGCTCGTCTTTTTATTGTTGCAAACACAGTAAAGGATATAAGATAACTCTTGGATTTTTTATGTGTTCATTATGATCTTAGAATACAATTTGACTAGCTATATTAGGTGAACGGTGTATGTATTTGATTTAATAGTTGAATTACTCGGTGGTACTTATATGTACCGTCAGTACACTGGGTGATTGGAAAAACTTCTTGTTTACTTTTTGTCTGTGTAGTTATCCATCGATTTCATCGGCTTTAAAATGGAATTACAAAAATGTAGTGTAGTAATAATTTTCCTAGTATTTCTTTTCTGTTTCATTATGATTTTTTATCGGAAATCGAAAAGTTGTGGCACCGGTTCTTTTTTGCTATGCTAGAAATGGCAAATGTAAATTCATACATTGCATATCTAGAGTTGCGAGAGAACATTTTGTCCCTGGAATATAGACATCGCTTAACTAAAGGACTGCTAACAAGATCGAAACCTTAAAAAAAAAAAATAAAAAATAAATTACCCCTTTCAGAGGGCTTGTGTATTAGGGCATAGCTTGTGTAAAGCATTTTCAATGCGAAAGTGTTGAAATAAAGGATTGGCACCGGAATTTGTCAAAAAAAAAATATTTTCAAATAAGAAAAAGGCTATATTTCACATACTTATTGAATCGAAAATATTTTACCGCAATTCTGATGCAACTTGAAATACCTTTTGGGTTTTCTGTTACGATATTTTAGTCATAGTGTACTGACGGTTCTTTAAAGTACCACTTTAATTAATTATCTCTAAGTAATTAAATTTCTCACGGGTGAATATTTTTTTATGTTTATCCTTTAATTTTCATTGTAGTAACTGAAAAATAATACATGAAAAAAAACGCAGTATATCATAATGCAGTAGATAAAGGGTTAAGTGAAGGGGTATGAAAATCTAGGCGCCAGCGGGCAGTCTCTCACCACTAAATTTTTATTAGTTTTCTTCGCTTAATTGTTATTAGAATTCTTACAAAAATTTAGACGAAATATTAGACTAAAAATAATGAATAAAATTTAGTGGTGGGAGACTGCCCGCTGGTGTCTAGAATTTTGCACCCCTGGTTAACCCCTTGAGGGGCAAGCAATTACGTTTGTGAAATACTGAATTTACACCGAATCTTTGAAAAATTCTATTTCAAAATAAGTAAAAGCAATTTTGCGGCTTTATTCCACCAAAGTTAGAAAAGTAAAATTTAATCAAATTTTTCTGGTGTAAAGTTTCATTAATCGTAGGTGGTATACGATATATATCGGTGCCCCTCAAGGGGTTAAGTGGTTTCTTAAACATACCACCGCACCTCAAGGAGTTAAAACAGAATAAAATCTATGCTCCTTTATGAACATTGTAGGTGCATTCCTTAGAATTTCCAAGGGATATGGAACATTTATTTCAAATTAGAAAATTTCTATTTAATATTTATAGTGAGAATTTGTAGGGGAGACCGGGGCACATTCTCCATAGGGGCAAGTTTTCCAACTCGCTTTAGTTTTTAAATGAACCGCTAGGTGACGCTAGCGAGTGAACTGGCTGAAGTGGCAACATCTTACACAACATCTACAAAAGTTATAGCTTAATAGCTGCTGTCACTTCGTCTGGAGAGCTGTTTTTTTCATTTTTTCAACGGTGAGTAAAATTCTAGGTCTTTATTAAAACGTAAAAAAAACGTACTAGCGTTAAACTTACTGTTTTGACATTGCATACACTAAAAAAGTGTTTATTTCTTCAGGTAACTATGCGTTTTTTTGCAAGTAACTTACAGCGGTATTCGTCCAGGTAGTGTAAAAGTTCAAATATGGCGACGAGGCAGGTTTTCCAGCAACATACGGGGCATGTTTTCCAACATGTTTGTCGTTTGAAAACTTCTCCCCCCTCCTAAATCAGCTAGTTGTATTGTATAAAAAAATCGGCCAAATAACCTTATATACTACGAACCCGTATATGATCATTTAGTCATTTAAGTAAAACTTTTAATATAAAAAACAAGGTAAATTCAAAAATATAATAAAATGTCAATTTTTTCTAAAATGGTTTCATTTAATGAATCCATTTTATGTTAATTATGCCTTTATAGTCATAAGCTAGCACATTGATATCGCAGTGAGTATGAACCCCTCAAAAAGCAAATTAACCGTGCTTACACCGCTCCACTGGCGTTAATCCACAGTTAATATTATGGCGGGTTTTAAACGTTAGAGAATTTTCATACTGAATTCTGAAATATTTACAAACTCTGCTTTTACGCCATCCTACTTTTCTGACAGGCCAGCTCCTGCCGCACCAAATCTTAAAAGCACCAACAATCCTGAAAAGATTTGAAACTTTCCTCAATAATCACTCCCCCCCCCCACCCCCGCAGAAATAAAACAACACCGAAAGCATCTAATCATTCTACACCAACGCAGGCTAGCATTTTCAAAGAAGCTATTCCTTAAGTTCTACTCAAAATTTCCCTATTGCTTATGAAAAAAACGTTCCTTCTACATCCAAACAAGCTTTGCCTACACCAGAAGTTGGGACTTTTGCGAAGGCTGCCCTAAGCAGGCAAACACGGCGTGGAAAAAAAATAGGAAGTATTGTACATACTGATTCTCCTGTCAAAAATCAACTGAAAATGGAAAAAAAAGATTCATCTAAAAAAAAAGGAAACTGCAAAAGGAATCAGATAAAAGGGGCGAGAAAAAAAAATCCAATTCCGGCCAGGGAGCTGTTTGGACCTTCGTCTTTAAATGTCAAATGGATTAAAACTGTTTTTTTATGTAACTGTTATGTTACTGAGCATTTAGTTCACAATAAAAAATACTTATTAATTAACAAGCAAGATTTATTATCGATGTTTTACCATTTAAAGTATAGGTGGAAAACTTGCCCCTGGCCATTTTTTTGTAGGCTGGAAAACTTGCCCCGCATACGGGGCACATTTTCCAACGTAACATGATTAGACTTAACTATTTTTTGTGAAAAAGTATATTTAGTTTTTTAAAAAATAATTGTGCCAGTTTGTACAGGAAGGTCTAGGGAATACAATGATATCTTGTATATATCAAAATATATCAAAATAAAAAATACAAAAATAAAAATCTAAAAAGTTGGAAAACTTGCCCCGCTCTCCCCTATAATTTTTCTGAGGTGAAAACTTCTATATAAAAATTGTGATAGAACCGCGCGCACATGGTTTATGAGATAAATTTTGTTACAAAACTATTTTATAACTTGTAGCTGTTAATAAATTTCTCTCTGCTGCCGTTGATTAGAGACTTATGTACACGTGTTATTCCGTCCATAGGTGATCCTTGTGAATTTTATGTGTTACATTACTTCTCAACAAACATATACAATATTTGTATTTTTTATAATTAGAGTACTTTGCAGATAAATACTTCAACTAGAAACAATACCATTATTATATACAAAAATCCCTTAACATTCGTTAGTGTTAGGGTCCGCGAATGTCAAAAACGCTACCGCAAAACTCTAATTTTTATATTCTGTTCGCACCACTATGTTAAGGAAATACATATTGTATCGTACTTTTCTTGCAAATGTTGTCAACGCTTTTGTAAAAGACTTTTCTTTTTAAAAAGTGGTGCGAATGTTGAAATGTTCTACCTTTTTTCATTTCAAAATCCGCGAATGTTAACACTAGAACCGCCGGAAATTTTATTCAAGTGTTATAAAAATATTTTACACCAGAATTGTTTTTTTTTAACTATCTAACTTATTTCTTTAACTTATTTCTCTGTGGTACATATTTAACTTATTTTAGAAAGAAATTTCTGGTTCGAATCTAAGTATTTTTATTTGGCACCGGTCAAAATGACCGCTATAGCGGTTCTGGTGTTAATGGATTACTGTACATTAATTTAAAATATAATCACGAACATAGACAATCTTTGTGTTAAATAATATAACATGTAAGGAAAATTCCCATAGGAGGAATTTCCTGTTTAAAAGACGAAATATAGTCGACACCAATGTGTTGATGAAACTAAAAGTCCAAATTTGTTTCTAAATAAATTTTTGTTAACATATCTTTTAAAATTGCATAAAATCATTTGTCTTATTCAATTGATGACGTCAAAATTTAATAATTCAAAATTTACTATTGAAAATTACTGGAAATTAAAAAGTATAAATGATGGCAGAAATGAAAATAATAACTGTTAAATAAGTACCTTTGATGTTCTGAAATAAATATTTTCTAGGTTAACAAATTGTAATATTTGAAAATAATATTGTATCTTACGCCATTTTAACCACTTTCTTTTATTTGATTTTGAATATATATTTTATAAAATGTTTTATCATTTGAAGTAAAATAAAAGGGAACACGGGATAAAAATGTTTATGTAATATCAAACAAAATGCCTTCTTTGGCCATACACGTATACAAAATAAATATCAATATTAAATTCCCGTCACTGTAACTTGCGAAAATTTTCTTATGTATTCAGATTGATAATATCAATAGCCATGGTGCGTACACGTTTTCAAATTTCTATGGAGTGATGCGCGACTATTTAAAATTAGAAATCTTTATATTTTTATCCCAATATTTTTTATTCAGATGAAAAAATCTTATGCCATAGCTGTCAACATCTTACCCTTTTTTGCACCAGAAAAATATAATAGATTTTTTTACCTTATTTAATCAGCAGATTGCGACGGCTTAGCCCTTTTATGGACAAGTAATTGCGTTTCAGTAATTTTGAATACACACCGTATTATTAGAAAAAAATTGTTTCAAAATAAGGAAAAGCAAGTTTTCAACTTTTTTTTTTCCACCAAAGATATAAAAGTAAAATTTACTTAAAAGGTTCTGGTGCAAATCTTGATTAAAATTAAGTAGGATATAATATATCCCATCCTAAATTTTTGAGAGGCGGCGGGATATAATATATCCCACCTACCCCTCAAAAATTAAGCAGGTAAAATTTAATATCAAAGGGCACAGCCGGATAAGCATCGGAAACATGCCTTTCAATGAAATGGTCTGATTTTTTCCTCTGATGTGGCTACCTATCTGAAAATTTATTTCCCCTATTATCACCTTATAATTATTGATATTTCATGAGATAAAAATGTTTTTTCGATTTTTTTAAAAACCGAATTTTTCAAAAAATACAGCACCGAATTTTATGCTATTGATTGAGGTTATATTGGTACAAAAGATGCATATCTGGGAATTTTTGTCTAATTTGCTGTTTATTAAAACTGTGTGAAATAGAGATAAAAAAATTTCAAAAATAAAAATAATATCTTATGGTTATTCGAAAATTACCATTTTCTTGTAAATAACTCCTTAAATGGGCGCGTATATTATATTCAATTACTGAAAGTGTGCGTTGGGTATAACATATATATATATAAATGTCGTAGGCTAATTGAGAAATCCGGCTCTTTGCAAAGAGCCGGGCTAATTGGAGAATCCATCTCCCTTTTTCCAATTAGCCTGATATTGTTCAGGCTTATTGCGAAGAGCCTAGAAAGCGTTAGGCTAATTGAAAAATGACCACTTATTATCCGATTAGGGTGATATTTTTAGCTCACAGGCTATTAAAGCCTGAGAGCTTATGTTCCCGCTGGTTCTGTATGTACGTGAATACGTACGTACGTACGTACGTATGTACGTAACGCGATAACTCTTGATAGAAATATCCGATTTGCTTCAATTTTTTTTCCTAGGTTCATTCTGATGAGGTGCTTTCCTCATTAGTTTTTGGGGTTCATTGGTTAAGGATAAAGGGGGAAAATGGGAGCTACCCCCCCTTAATTTATATAAATGGGTTTTCATGCAGAAATATTCGATTTCCTACAAATTTCGTATACCGGTTTATTATGTTAAGGAGCTTCCCTGATTAGATTTGGAGGTTCATTAGTTAAGTATAAAGGGAGGAAAGGGGGGCTAGCCCCCTCCCTTAATTTAGATAAATGGGTTTTTCATGCAGAGTTATTCGATCTGCTCCAAATTTCGTATACTCTTTTATTATGTTAAGAAGCTTCCCTGATTAGATTTGGAGGTTCATTAGTTAAGTATAAAGGGAGGAAAGGGGGGATAGACCCCCCCCCCCCTTAATTTAGATAAATGGGTTTTTCATGCAGAGTTATTCGATCTGCTCCAAATTTCGTATACCGGTTTATTATGTTAAGGAGCTTCCCTGATTAGATTTGGAGGTTCATTAGTTAAGTATAAAGGGAGGAAAGGGGGCTAGCTCCCCCCCCCCCCCCTTAATTTAGATAAATGGGTTTTTCATGCAGAGTTATTCGATTTGCTCCAAATTTCGTATACCGGTTTATTATGTTAAGGAGCTTCCCTGATTAGATTTGGAGGTTCATTAGTTAAGTATAAAGGGAGGAAAGGGGGGCTAGCCCACTCCCTTAATTTAGATAAATGGGTTTTTCATGCAGAGTTATTCGGTCTGCTCCAAATTTTGTATACCGGTTTATTATGTTAAGGAGATTCCCTGATTAGATTTGGAGGTTTATTAGTTAAGTATAAAGGGAAGAAAAGGGGGATAGATCCCCCGCCTTAATTTAGATAAATGGGTTTTTCATGCAGAGTTATTCGATCTGCTCCAAATTTCGTATACCGGTTTATTATGTTAAGGAGCTTCCCTGATTAGATTTGGAGGTTCATTAGTTAAGTATAAAGGGAGGAAAGGAGGGCTAGCCCCCCCCCCCTTAATTTAGATAAATGGGTTTTTCATGCAGAGTTATTCGATCTGCTCCAAATTTCGTATACCGGTTTATTATGTTAAGGTGCTTCCCTGATTAGATTTGGAGGTTCATTAGTTAAGTATAAAGGGAGGAAAGGGGGGCTAGCCCCCCCCCCTTAATTTAGATAAATGGGTTTTTCATGCAGATTTATTCGATTTGCTCCAAATTTCGTATACCGGTTTATTATGTTAAGGAGCTGCCTTGATTAGATTTGGAGACTTATTGGTTAAGTATAAAGGCGGGACAGGGGCTAGTGTCCCCTTAATTTAAAGATAAATAGATTTTTCATACAGAATTGTTAGATTTGCTTCCAATTTGATATACCAGTTTATTGCGATATGGCTTCCTTCATTTGATTTGAAGGTTCATTGTTTAAGTATAAAAGGGGGAAAAGGGGGGCAATTGCCCCTTCCCTTAATTTAGATAAATGGGTTTCATGCTGAATTATCTAATTTAGTTTAATTTTTTCTCAACAGGATCCGAACTTGAAGGTTCCATTTGAAGTCAACCCGAAAACCGCTCACAACCAGGTTTTGGATTGAGTTCAATTAGAAGTTTCAGGTTCGGATCGTGTTGCCGGTGGACGGAGATTATTTTGTCTTTCTTGCATCGAGTTATAGTTCTTTGGAATATTTTTGTCTGTTAAGATTTGGTTCGGGACGGGTTTCAGGTTGGCTTCGAATGGAATTTTTAGGTTCTGGTAGCGTTGCGTGTCCACGGAAACTAATTTGTCTTGGTCGGATCCGGTTGTGGATCTTTGGAATATTTTTCTTGGTTATCAGATTTGGTTCGGGATTTCGGGTTTTTTCAAATGGAACTCTCAGGTTCGGGTCGGGTTGCATGTAGACTGAAATTATTTTGTCTTGCTCGGATCGGGGTACGGTCAGTTGTAATTTATTTTTCTGGTTTGGGTAGGGTTATGCGTTAATAAACCTAATAAAAGAAAATTGCCCAGTTAAACTGATGGCATTGACCTCACACGCTTTCACAATAATTGTATGTTACACTCTTATTTCAAAGAATAATGAGTCTCGAAAAATAAATGAAGGGATTAGTCCCCGTTGCCCCCCTTTCTACTTAACCAAAGAACCTCCAATTCTAATCAGGGAAGCTACTTAACATAATAAACTGGTATACCAAATTTGAAGCAAATCAGATAATTCTGCATGAAAAAACCATTTCACTAAATTAAGGGGGAGTATTAGCTCCCCCATTTCTCACTTTATGCTGGTCATTTTTCAATTAGCCTAACGGTTTCTAGGCTCTTTGCAATAATCCTGAAAAATATTAGGCTAATTGGAAAAAGGGAGATGGATTCTCCAATTAGCCAGTCTCTTTGCAAAGAGCCTAGGCTGTTTGCAAAGAGCCGGATTTCTCAATTAGCCTACGACATATGTATATATATATACATATATATATATACACACAAAAATATGTGTAAAAATACATAAAATTCATTTAAAGGCGTTATTTGGGGCGGAGCTACTCAAATTCGACATCCGAAAAATTTTTGGAACAAAGTCAGCGGACAACGTGTCAACTTCTGTATTTTAAATTACAATAAGCATATGTTCCATTTTTTTTAACGCTGTCGATACTATTAGGACATCGAAAATTAACGTTTTGTATCGGAAACAACAGAGAAGAATATTTTTGCTTGGAAAAGAGCAACATTCATAGATATCGAAATGCAACGATAGGCAATATAATGACTTTTATTGAAACATTATTATCACAACTTTTAATGAAAAGTAATAAGCGTAAGTAGTTTCGTCGTTTTAAGGCGCGAACGTCTGCAGTAAAATGAAGATGTTACATAACTATATTTTAAACCAATTATTCTCATTTATTTCAGAAATGTTACCTGGTTTGGATAGTAAGAGACATTTTTATATTAAAAAATATACAAGTCTCAATTTTTGATTTATTTAATGGTAGTTTCCTGTGGCTATTTAATTCGAAAATAAATATTAGGGGAAATTTGTGCATATTTTCAGTAAAAAAAAATCCAAAGCCGACAACACTGGATGGTACTTTGTATTTAAAAATAAATTTCCTAAATTTTGAGTCGTTTACTTTTTGATGAGATAAACATGTTTTTATAAATAGATAAAATTTAGTCTAACATGGAACAAACATCACGAGAGTAAAGCGTACTGTAAAGACATAGCTAATTTTTGCAAATGTATTTATAAATATATATACAAATACATAGTCGGGTTGAGGGATTTAGCTCTCAGTTTCACGAAAAAGTGTTTGTTATGAGAAATTTTTTTCGTATATTTCCCATCTAATAACATGGTGCCAGTCGAGATTGAAAAGAATATGGATTCTTTGTCTATTTTCAATTTTTTACTGTAACCACAAATTTTATTCAAGAAACTTCCACAACAATTACATTTTGGAATATGATTCTCAAATGACAACGAATCAATTTCGTGGAACAGGGGTTAATATTAGTCAGACATAAGCATTAACCATGGTAGAAACCAAAGCAAATTGCTAATTCCAAAAGGTTGAAACTAAATTATAATTACTCTTCTTTAAAACTGGTGAATAAGATTTTCACTTGAATTGATTGTGATCACTGTCGTTACATTTCGATATCGAAGAATGTAGTTTGTTTCCGTGCCAAAAATATTCTTCTCTATTGTTGCCTCCCGCACCAACAACAGTTTTTGATATCGAAGCAGTATCGACAGCGTTAGGAAGGATGCCTGAGTGTATATTTAAATGCTGTGTGTGTTTATTCCAAATATTCTTCGGATATCAAATTTGAGTAGCTCCGCCCCAAATAACACGTTTAAATGGATTTTATTATTTTTTACACATATATTTTAAATATTTATATGTTATACACAACGAACACTTTCGACATTTATCTAAAATAAACGTGCATATACAGCTCATATTCAAAATATTAGAATAATTACTTTTTTTCACAAACTGGAAATATCGTTTGATAATTTAACATCTTTTAATGCAAATATGCAAACCATATTTTTATTAAGAACTTATTGTTGATTAAACTTATTTATTATCTTAAAATTAATATCATTTCTGAAAAGATTAATTGAAAAAAAAGATATTTTGAATAGTCACAATATTAGAATATTTACTCAAAAGGTTCAAAATAATAGAGTATTTCGCATTAATTCTCCTTTAATTATCACCAGTTCATAACTGGTGGCATCATTGATTAAATTCAGACGATTTTATTTAAAATCGGTGTTCTTTTTACAGTTTGTTTGCTTTTTCGTCTTAAAATGGGTCGTGTGGGTGATATTCCTGAATCTATTAAACATCGTATGGTTTATTTGTATTGGCACGGTAAAAATCAATGTTATATAGGGAATTATTTACATTGTTCGCAATCAATTGTTAGTAAAATACTAACACAATATTAAAAAAATGGAAATTTTCAGAATAATCGTCGAAATGGCGGCCGAAAACCAAACGCATCTGCTACAGCTGACAGGAAACTGAAGAGTATAATTAAGAAAAACCGTTTTAAAAGTGTGCAATTCTTGCAAAGAAAATGGAAAGAGAAGGAGTTGAAGTTTCTACATCGAGAACATTAAGACGTCTCCCTAAGTTTAAGTTTGAATCTCTTTTACCGAAAACAAAATCTCTCATGACTGCAAAACAAAAACGTTTAAGATTCAATTGGTGTAAATCAAGACGTTTATGGAGCGAAGAGGATGGGAAGAGTATATTAATCAGTGACGAGAGTATGTTTTATATCTATACACCATAATTTCATCACTAACTAATATGTATTTCCAATCTTCTTCGCTCTGTAAGCGGAAATATTCAAAGACTTCACACCGAAATATCAGTCAAATTTTTCTGGTTTCAGAAGTTTTTCCCAGCAATAAAACTGCAGCCCATAAATATGACGGCAGAGAGAAATAACGAACGACACCTCACCCCGTGATATTGACGGGAGCGAGAATTAAGGGGTTAATGGCAGTTCTACTGTTAAAATTAAGTGGTATAAATAATATACCACCGTCACTTCTAGGCAGTGTTACCCGTTAGATATTTTTTTAAAAATTCAGATGTCTGGATTGGCACCACTTTTATTGGAATGGTAAAATTCCCCTTGATTTCACCTTAATTAATATGTCATTAAATAAACCAAATTTACCATCCATAAAAAGTGGTACCAATCACGAAATCTGAATTAAAAAAAAATAGTCCACAGGCAACACTGCTTCTAGGCGATATAGTGAAATGTTTAACTCTGTATTTCCCCACCGCCCCCTGAATACTAGGTCTGAGCACTGACACAAAAATGGCGGCTGCCGAAGGCGGATTTTTTTCAACCTGTGTACGCAGGGTGGCGAGTTATCAGGGAAAAACACAGTCAAGAAAAGAGATATCTACCTGTATTTTCTTAAAGAAAATAGTTCGAATAATATAAAGTGCTTAAAAAAGGCGAATTTATCTTTAACAAAATACTGGTATATGACACGTTTTTTGGCTGTGTTTTTCCGGGATTACTCGCCCCCCCCCCCTGGCACTGTCCCTTATATTTTTTTTACCAATATATTTAAGTTTTTTCCGCTTTATTTTTCTGATATTAAAAAATGTCAAAGAAATCTTTTCTAAAATACTGGTGTCTAAATTTAGGGACCCGTAAATACGTTTAAAAAGATCCGCCTACGATGACCGCAATTTTTGTGTCAGAGCTCAGGCCTAGTATTTAGAGGGCGGTGATTTCACGTAAAACTACGCATGAATCACAGAAAATCGTATACTGTGTAAATCAGGGGTGGCCAACAGTGGCACGCCTGATACCACTAAAATTTTACAGAAAAATTCGACTTCTTGAATCGCAGAGATTCGATGATTAGATAAGTCAATGATTACTGTAAAATTTTAGAGGTTTGGGGCGCGCCATAGTTGGCCACCCCTAGTGTAAACGGAAACGCCACTTCCACCTCATTTTTTAAATAACAAACCAGCCACGTGAAGCTGGTTTTACTCGACAGATCAAGAAGAAGAAATTTCCAACCAAATCCAAGCTAAGCATTAAATTCATTATTCATGAATCTGCTTTATTTTAATGGTGTGTATGTAAAAAAAAAAAAAAAAAATGAAATACAGGGTTCATCGAGGTCTCTTTTTTTTTTTTTTTTACTATCACTATATCTGCACAATAATCATTGTTTTTCACTTCTCTTGCAAATGTTGTTGAATTATACGTTATGAAACAATTCGCTTCCAAATATTGTAGAAATTTTATACAGCACTATTATTTTTTCCAAAACCATGGTGTCATTGTGGCATTTTGCAAAAAAAAAAAAAAAAATAGTGGGATATATCCAAACTCTATCAAAGGGTTAGATGCAATTTTTGGAGGAACGTGTATATGAAAGAATAACATTTAGTGCGGATTTAAAAACCTACCGCGTAAACAAATTCCTATAATTGCACTAGTTATCTCTAGAAACAGATCAGTTGATTTCTATATAAATCAGAGGTGGCCAACAGTGGCACGCCGGATACCACTAAAATTTTACAGAAAAATTCAACTTCTTGAATCGCAGAGATTCGATGATCAGATAAGGCAATGATTATTGTAAAATTTTAGTGGTGTGGCGCGTGCCGCAATTGGCCACCCCTGATATAAATAATACTTAAAAAATAGTTCAAAATCATTTATTCAAAAAATTGTTAATGTGATTTATTTTTATTCTACCCAGGATTTCTCCCGAATTATTTAATTTTTTTTTTAAACAATCCTCCTGATTTTATCTATTTCTTAAGACTGAACCTAAATATGTGTATATTTTAGCAAAATTTATATATTTAAAATGAAGTTCAGATATCGCGTATTCTTTTCAAGAGGTTATCTATGCATAATATTTTTTGGTAGGTAAACCAGTTAACATATTTCTGTTCAATATTAAGATGTAGATATAATCTTTAACATTCATAAAAATATCAAGTTCTTCCTGAGATATCATGCATGCAATTCTGAAAAAATGCATTTTGATATAGATTATTTAGCCCTTAAATGCGCGATTTTTTATTTTGTTTCGAAAAAATTATATATGATTTTCTGAAAGGTTTATTACACAGGAAAAATAATGAAAAAAAAATATCAGAGATACATTTTTCATATAATACGGCAATCTTTTCTTCTGTTGCGCATTTGCAATGGAAGTAAAAACTATTTTCGTGTGGCTGTTTTACACTAAAATATTGCAAATTAGTAAATATTTTAATAAGTATGTCGCCAAATACCTTATTTTATATAATTATTTCTTTTACAAAACTTAACCTTTAACCCTTTAATTCCCATGATAGAATACGTTCTAGAAATTACGTACTCCAGAGAATCTGACTTTAGACCAGAAAGTTTCAATGGTTAACCCTAGAACTACCGGAAATTTTACTCAAGTTTTATAAAAACATTCTACACCAGAATTTTTACTTAAAACTATTTAATTTGTTTATTTAACTTATTATTGTCTGATTTATACATTTAGTTTGTTTTGAAGAAATTTCTGGTTTGAATAAATATTTTGAATGTACATGTCGGGTCCAATGGACCCGTCTGGTAGACGGAAGGTTAATTTCGCTTTATATAAATACGTAATGTCTGTTATTAATTAAAGCAAATATTGCTATTCTAATTTGCTGGTGTGAATTAGGTATATACGAATAAAAATATCTATTAAATTCAAAAATCTGTTCTTTGCATATATGCAAAGTTCACACTAAAGGGTTAAATGTACATTTTATTTAAACTTGGAAAATTGTTTCATGGTGCGCTTTCACTGAAAGGTTTATAAGTCAATAATAAACATATACTTTATAAAATATATTCTTTATTAAAATATTATTAACATTTTAAATACATATCTTACATTAAATATTAGTGACCTGTTATTTTCTATGAAAACAGTAGTAACGTCGTCCTTTTTTTCAAAAATTATGAGTTAAAATAGGTTTTCTAGGTTCACGCATTAATGTAAATGTTCCAATCATACGTAGTTTCCTAGGTATTGAAAGAACGGGAGAGGAAGCATCAAAAAGGGAAAATGTCCACTACTAATTTTAAAATGATAGATTTTGTCTTAATGAATCATAGTGATTAAATAGGACAAAAACTTTTTTAAATTAGTGGAATAAGTATGCTTGAATGCCTATTTCTCCACCGTGAAGTCAGTGCCTATGTGGAGATTTAATACAAAATTTGCTACAATTTCAATAACATATGGTCAAATATATTATATTAATACATATATTTTCTGTCAAAATCTTACAATAGTTTTATCCCCTTAACCCCTTGAAGGGCGGTGGGATATATTTTATCCCACCTACGATTAATCAAGATTTACACCAGAAAAATTTTAGGGAATTTTAGTTTTCTGACTTTAGTGGAGAAAAGTCGTAAAATTGCTTTTCCTTATTTTGAAATAATTTTTTTCTAAATTTCCGATGGGAATTAAGCATTGCACAAACGCAATTGCTTGCCCTTCAAGGGGTTAATCTTCATTTGGTACGTCACAAAATCAGTATTGAGACGGTAATGGTCCGGGACACAATTTAAAATAATTTTTATTTTATTGAGTTAAAATTTTGAATTTTTTTGTGATTATTAACCATGTTATTTGTAAACAAAATCACATGATAAAACTTCTCATATATTTAACAAAAAATTAATTTAAAATTCTTTAAAAATGTGGGGTAATTTAAATCGTTATAACTCGAAATATTATATGTAGAATTTCCATTTTTTTTTTTTTTTTTTTTTTTTTTTCATTTAACCTTCTCACCGCCTTGAAAAGATATATCCATTCACTAAGCTGTAGGTTTCACTGTTAGAAGCATTTTTTAAATTAATATAATTCTACAAATATAATGCAGTTTGAAAATATTTTGTTATGTATAATACTCTCAAGGCTTATACTCCAATACGTAATTAAATTATTTATGTCAAGTTATAAAAATAATCTTTTTTCAGACTTTTTATAAAATTACAGAGAAAACAACATTACAACTCTGCCCTTTTGCTCGGCGGTCAGGGGGTTAAATAAACAGAAATATATAAGTTTTAATTTAGATTCAGCATTTAAAAAAATATTAATCTTTAAAAAAAAATTAAAAATATTTAAAGTAAAAATTGAAAAAAAAAAATGGCGAAACTTAAAAAAAAAAAAAAAAATCAGATTTTCAAAAGTAAATATTTTTTTCTAATCTACTGAATCAAAATTAAAGTAAAATATTTGAAAAAGACATGTTCCAAGTTTGACCCATTTAACTTTAACGGTTCTTGACTTATAACGATTTAAATATGAGAAATGGTGAAAAAAGCCATCATGAAAAAAAACGCATTTACACAAGAAATCGTTTTCATGACAACCATTGCTTGAAAGCTAGATTTTGAAAACAAACTACAACGAAAAATTTAATATTTTCTGTTCTAATTAAGCTTGAAACATGATTTAAACGTCTTTTTAAGCAGAAAAACACAGAAAAATTTTAGTGCAATGAAATTTTTTTAGAAAATTTCGAGATTTTTATGTCCCGGACCCCCTTAAGTAAACAGAAAAAATATTTACTTGCATTCAAATAAGTGTTTTTTAGACGTTATTTTTGATTTTAAGCATTTATTTGAAAAGTACACAAATAAAAAATTAAAATTTTAATCATTATTGAAAAAATTAAGAGTTTTAGAAAAAGGGTGTCCAAAGGTTTCGCTTGGGAGCGCTCGCATTGCTACTTCCTAATGGACACCTTCCCTTTATTGGTTAGCGGATTCTTGACTTGTGTTGTTGTGTGTTTTGACTTGTGTTTTGACTCCAATTTGTGACCTGACGGCCACAAATTGAAGACCCCTGTCCGAAACAGATTCAAGAAAGCCCGAATTAGAATCAACTGCGTTTTTAAGAAAAATTAATTATTTTCTCTAGTAGTATTGTTTATTTGAAAGGAAATTCGTTCAGAAACCTGACCATAAAAACTGTTAAACCTTTCCACTAGAGAGGTGACTCTTACTCACCTCTAGTTTTGCCAAGTGCGTCGCGTAAATGGGGGCTCCAAATACACTGAACTCGAATATTTTAAAGTAATTTTCTTCGGCTTATCTAATGGCAGAATTATCTGGAATTAAAAATGGCGAAATAAACTGTAATAAATTAGTGGTGTCAGAGCATTTGGAGCCCTGATTTACGCTGGACACTTGGCAACACTAGTAACCTCTCAAATGCAAAGCGTTAAATATTTGCCACAATCCGTGTAGTTTGTTTAAAAAATTAAAAATCTTTTGTTATTGTTAATTCAAACATATTAGTAATAAACAATTAAATTTAAAAAATCAAAATCCCGACTGCGCAAAAAGCGAACTAATTAATTATTTCTCATCAATGTGAAACTATTTTTTTTTTTCAATTCCTACAATTAGTTCACACTCTCGCTATATATATCTTGTTCAAATTTCCAATCGTTAATAAAATACTTATTTTTCATCCAATCAAGCTCAAATAATTTTTTTTTAACTTGTAGTGGATGACACTTGATGTTAATCCAGTTTTTTTCAAATATTAATTAATTAATTAAATTAATTAATTTTCAAAAATCGAGAGAGCTCTCATCTTGATCAAGATATTTTAAGACAGAGAGAGCACTCTTCTTGATCAAGGCATTTTAAGCGCCACTCAAGAGGAAAGAAGAATGGCAGAAAAAAAATTCTCTTATTAACCTAAGTAGGAATCGACTTAAAATATATTTTTTATATTAGGGTCAATCCATTTCAAGTGGTCCAGCACTGGTTGCTCGACCATTTTTTAAAAATCTGAAATTTTTTGTACAACAACCCTAAGGGGCCATCCACAAATGATGTCACGCTTGGAGGGGGGAGGGGGGTTCGTGAAATTGTGACAGTTTGTGACAAGGGGGTGGGAGGGGTTAAGAAGAAGTGTGACATCACGCGTTTTCGATAAAAAACCCACTAAAAATCAGCAGATTAAATTTTGAAGTTATTTTAAAATTAAAGTATTTTGTATTCATAAAGTAAGGATAAGATTTAAAGCCAAGTATATTAAATTCTGTTTCAAATTCCAAAATACTACTGTTTTCAATTGCTCTGTCATATTAATATTTTATTACTATTGTATGTTATGTTTTTTTTGTCGTAAACCTTAATCTTGTTTCATACAAAATAAGCACACAACTCATTTTTATAGTTATGCTCACAAATGTCATTTAAACACATAGTTACAGTTTAAAAATAAAATTTTAAATGTGATCTATAACGCAGTGCTTTGTCTCTGAACTGCAACTATATGTTTATGTAATATAGCGTGACATGTGACAAGAGGGGGGGGGGAGAGGTAAGGTGAAGTGTGACACTTTGTGACACAGGGGGGAAGGGGGTCAAAAATATTGAAAAAAAAGTGTGACATCATTTATGGATCACCCCTAACATGATGGAAGTTCAAAATGACTATTATTTTAATTTTATTAATTTTTATTTGTGCATGGAGGCCATCTTTGTTTCATCGTCTGCAGCAATTTTCTCACAGGAAGGGTTTACGGAATTGTAAATAATTCATCGATTATTTCTCCGATACAAGTGCGGATTAAAGCAATTTGTACAGAATACATTGGGCTAAAAATCTGGTAAGAGAGTAGTTTCCGAAACTAAATGCTTATTGGTGAAATTTAAGCATAAATTTTCAGTTTTTATTCAAAAATTGTCCGTTTACAAGTGAAAATTTTTCTAGCAAGGAAAACTGTCAACATGACATAATTTTCTTTTACAAATAGACTGAAAGTACTTATACTCACACGCGAAGTTCCAGATCTGGGACTTGCTTTCTCTTCGCTAAAAAAATTCCCAAATTTTTCAAAAATGTCAAAAATCACACTTTTGAGGCTTTGATATCTCTGGTGGGGCGCAAGATAAAAATCTGAAGTTCTGGTTTCTGACAGTATTGTATGGTAGTGTTATGCGGAAGAAATTTCAGGATGGAGATTTGACTACAAGCTGAGATATGGCAAGGGCAACATGTCAAAACAATACAGCCAAACTATTGTTTTGTTGCAGTCACAGCTAAGTATTTACCTCAGAGTGTCATTTAGATTTATTTTTTTGATTATCTTTAAATAATAGTAACAGAAAATAAAGCCTTTTTCAAAACTTAGAAATTAATTAAAAAAATAATTATGCCTAAGGTCATACATTTTGTATGGTTTCAGTAATTTTTGTTGTAATTAATTTTAGCAACTAAAAGAAATCTTGACACTTTTACATAAAGAAAAAAAAAATATTCAAGACCTGAGACAAAAACAGAATGGGGAAAGTGAAAAGCTGTTAATTTTGTCATACTTGTTGAGACATGATCAAACGTGTCATAACACATTCTTGCTCGTTGGTTTATAAACAACAATTGTGATCTTTCTAAAAAAAATTTTTGTCGGAACTAAGTCTTGCCATCTCTTGATAACTTGATTGAAGTTCTTGGCCCTGCTGGCTCATAGAAATAAACTTTGAAATCACTATGTGCAAGTCTCACTTCATTAATAATTCCTGGCTTACTTCTTATGCAAAAATGTCATTTTCCTGCAGTATGAATTTTGAAAGGGCTTTGGATATCTTTACTTTCTGAAAATTACTTGAGGCTGATGCATGGTAATATCGTATAATGTTTAATTTACTGGAACATACTTATGGTAGGAACATGTTTCAGGGACGGGCAACCAGCATTAAAATTGTTGTTTTTATACCAACAAGCAGGAATGTGTTGACACGTTTGATCATGTCTTAACAAGTATGCCAACATTAACAGCTTTTCTCTTTCCCTATTCTGTTTTTGTCTCAGGTCTTGTATAAAAATATGTTTTTTTCTTTATGTAAAAGTGGTGAGGTTTCTTTTAGTTGCTAAAATTACTTACACATAGCTGCCAAACTGTACGCTTTTTTCATACCATTAAAATTTTATAAAAAATATTATCTCATTCAATCATCAAAATCTCATGATTAAACAAGGCGAAAATATCCTTAAAATTTTAGTGGTAGCCAAAAAGCGTAAATGTTGGAAGCTATGCTTACAACAAAAATTACTGAAACAATACAAAATATATGGCCTTAGGCATAATTATTTTTTTAATTAATTTCTAAGCTTTGCAAAAGCCTTTTTTCTGTTACTATTATTTAAAGATAATCAAAAAAATAAATTTAAATGACACTCTGAGTAAAGTACTTAGCTGCATAGCTGCCAACTTTTACGCTTTTTTGCTACCACTAAAATTTAATAGAGATTTTTAATTTCTTTAACCGTGAGATTTGGACGATAATATAAGACACTATTTACTCTAAAACTTTAGTGAGAAGAAAAAAGCGTAAAAGTTGGCAGCTACGTAGCTGTGACTACAACAAAACAATAGTTTGGCAAGTCAAATCTCCATCCTGAAATTTCTTGTGCATAACACTACCATACAATACTGTCAGAAACCAGAACTTCAGATTTTTATCTCGTGCCCCAACAGAAATATCAAAGCCTCAAAAGTGCGATTTTTG
This sequence comes from Maratus speciosus, assembly GCA_963932465.1. Lineage (NCBI taxonomy): Eukaryota > Metazoa > Arthropoda > Arachnida > Araneae > Salticidae > Maratus > Maratus speciosus. The sequence continues at coordinate 470,747,456 of OZ010796.1, forward strand.
ACATTTTTGAAAAATTTGGGAATTTTTCAGCGAAGAGAAAGCAAGTCCCAGATCTGGAACTTCGCGTGTGAGTACAAGTAGTTTCAGCCTATTTGTAAAAAAAATTATGTCATGTTGACAGTTTTCCTTGCTAGAAAAATTTCCTCTTGTAAAAGGACAAATTTTGAAAAAAAAAAACTGAAACTTTATGCTTAAATTTCACCAATAAGCATTTATTTTCGGAAACTACTCTATTACCAGATTTTTAGCCAATGTAACCTGTACAAATTTCTGTAATCCGCATTTGAATTGGAGAAATAAACAATGAATTATTTACAAGTCCGCAAACCCTTCATGTGAGAAAATTGCTGCAGACGATGAAACAAAGATGGCAGCCTTGCACAAACAAAAATTAATAAAATTAAAATACTAGTCATTTTGAACTTCCAACATGTTAGGGTTGTTGCACAAAAAATTTCACATTTTTTAAAAATGGTCGAGCAACGAATTAATGATTCTCTGGACCACTTGAAATGGATTGACCCATTACTTCTTTATATTATTTACCTATTTTTTTATTTGCTTGTATTGATGACTTTTAAGTTGTGTTTAATTGTTAGTAACTATCTATAAACATTGTTTTGATGAGGTCTATAGATGTCTATGATGGTTAGAGTTGCAGTAAACCTAGAGATCCACAATACATACACAACTTCCAAGTTGTATAATATTTTAACGGAGCTTCTGACTGTAAAATAGTCAATGAAACATCGTCTTCATTTTGAAAGACCTATCCAGTGATATGCCACTCAGTAGGGTGCGTAATTTTTTTTCGTCTCTACAGCCATATATACTTTACGGCCGCCATTTTGAATTTATAAAAACAAAACCTAGCCTATAACCATCGGACCCTTAAGACGAATTGATAGAGACCTCATTCATTAAAATCCATCCAGCCGTTGGGATGTTTCGAGGGTATAAAGAAATCCAAATACACAGATACGCGTGAAACACATAACCCTTCTTTTCAATCGGGTAAAAACGCAATAAATTTGAGAAAATTATTTATATATATATTTTTTTTATTGTTACAAATGTACAGAGCAGTATAAATTTGAAGCATCATTCTTTCTGAATATTAATTTCAGTTATTTTAAGGGAAAATTTTGCTATTAAATATAGTTAATTTTGCTTTCCAAAATTAGAAGTGCAAAATATTTATATGATTCTGTATCTTATATTAAAATGGTCTCAAATTCGTTAATTACTCTATATATTCTTGCAAAAATCGGCCGTCTTCTCAGTCCAGGATATACGGTCCATTTGTTTCAATACTACTTGTCCCGAATAGTAACATTTGTTTTATTTAATCGCAAACAATTATTACAAATTCTAAGATAAAATAAGGTAAAATTACAATTCTTTAACAGTGGTACTAAAAGGTATGTAACGTGTACAGCCTTTTATTACTCTGTAAGTAGAGCGTTGAGTTATAAGAAAGTTACGTACTGTTTGGACCATATTCCTTCCGTGTGCAAAATTTGAACACTTCAACCAGTAATTTTGAACAACAATGCTTGCCGAATAGTAATTTTTAGGAATTTTTTTCTTCAACAAAAATCATTAAAGCAAAACATACTGTTCTAAATTACTGGAGGCACTATGCGAGTGTTCAAAATAAGGTAATATATACGGTTAATATGGTTTATACTAATGACAAGTGTTAACATATCTATCGAAAATTACTTTCTTAAAACATGCAGTAAGACGTGGTCCCATCTCCCGGACCCAAGCCCTTGCAGGCTCTTTTTCCCCCGTTCTGGTCGACCGGTTGGCCTCCCTTAACAAAGACTCCTCTCTCGGCTGCGCACTGCTCAGCGCACGTCACGCAGCCTAACTCCCAAACAAAAAGAAGACCAGCCGATTGCGACAGTTCTCAACAACTCAGCACGAAAAGAGCCAAGTGGTCCCTTCGTTTGGTGCTCTGCCCGGTTCAGCCCGACGGCCCGCAGGAGTAGAGACCACGAACCGATGCCGAGGATTCTCAAGCAAGCGGAAAGTTTCTCCCTTAGCGCATAGACACGCTCTCGCTAAGGCTGTGGTCTGCGGGGTCGGACGTCTCCGGCCCCAGTCCACTGTAACTTATCTACATATTTATTGCACTACACATAGTATACACTAGTACATAAATGCACTACGACACACTGTTAAAACACTATTCTTAAAAATAAGTAAATTGTACTAATTATTGAGCACTTCCCGATCTTAACCCCTTAACGCTCGAATTAAATTACGGTTGAAAAATTCAAATTGCTTATTGGCACCAATTTTATGAAAAAGAAATATTCACCTTATTTAATGACAGGAAAAACGATACTAAAATATAGCCAATTTCACTATTTTATAAAACTGGTGGGAATCAAACAATTTGAGTAAAAGACACAGCCCGTGAATATGACGGGAGCGAGAATTAAGGGGTTAAAATAGCTCCAAGTGCTTAACTCTTAAATTTGAAAAACGCATGTACTCATTTTTTTTGAGTACATAAAGGGACTCGAAAATAAGTATATATAGAAACACACATACACGATAAGAAAAAAAAAAGCGAAATTACAGAGAACCGACAAATCACCATTTTTAATTACGGTAATTTTGAATTTCGAAGAACTACAATTCTTGTAGTAAAAAACAACAAATTTACTATTTTAATTCTTGAAATTTTGTCCATGAGCCGCTCCGTGATTTGAACCGGAGTTCTCTAGGTGGGAGATCAGTATTGTACTGACTGTGCTATAAGAGCAGTTACCAGCTTTTTCCAAATGACACCTTTTATGAATCAACGAGAGAAGATTGCTAACAGCAGAGATGAATTTTATCTTTCTTAAATATTCTAATTTCTAATAAAACAATTTTTAAACTAAATTTTCATCTTTAACATTTCTAATGAAATTATAAATAAATTTGAAAAGTGTGTATTATAAATTAAAAATTATAAGAAACATAGACATATCTTTAAATAAAAGCTTGGAAATCCCTACTGCCAATTCGGTATAAGAAAAGGGTTTATCAGAAAACTCATATTTTTGAGCACATAGGATTTAAACATGAATATTAAGACTTTAAAATACAAAATATATGTATTCATTTCTGCATACATTTATAAATCAAGTATAAGTATACAAAACTTCAAAATATCATGTACTCGTTTCTGAATTAATTGTACTTAAAAAAATCGAGTACAAAGAAATTTTCATTTTTAAGTAGATTAATGCTCCTGTTTGAAGCAATTGTACTTAAAAATATGAGTACATAGAAATGCTCATTTTTAAGTAGATTATTTTTAACAATGTACTTCTTTTTGAAACAATTGTACTTAAAAAAAAGTACATGGAATTTCTCATTTTTAAGTAAATTATTTTTGAGAGTGCATAAATACACTACAACATACATGCACTACGACATTTTATACACTACGAAATGCAGGTTCACGAGACGAAGTCTCGAACCTAAGAACTTCATGCACCAACACCTCCAGTGCCGCGCGTCCGGCGGACTGGTCGATTTGCGTTCGACTGCAGTATTTGACCCCGAAGAGCTCTGGTACGGCGACCATGCCTTTGGCGACCAAGGTCTCGATCGATTGTCCGTAGGAGGAGATCATTTACAATGGCCTTCACTCCCTTCCGACAGTCTAGACACAGGTAAAGTAATGGTCGTGTCTGGAAGTTCCAAGGGAAAAACTTTTCCCTGATGGACCGACAGGGGGGTCAAGAATAGAGGCAATGTCTCCGAACACTTATCCCTGTCCCACAAAAGCATGTGGGGTCCTTCTGAAAGAAGCGAGCCTGGTAGTCACCAAAGGTGCCGTGTCCCGAAAAGACTTGGTTGAGGTAGAAATCACCGTGCAATCGTCGAAGGCTGACGCGCGGAAAGAGCTCGTACGTCACTTCGCCATTGCCCGTAGTGTCCCATCTCCTTCGACATTTTGATATGGCGCGGCCTAAAAGCTGTTTTTGGGCCTGGCGGTGGGTGGTGTCTACCTCCACGTCAATCGTTAGCCGGCTTTCGCCAACTCATGCGCACGTTCATTGTAGACGTGACCTACATGGGCTTTGATCCAGTGCATGTGAACTTCGATCCCACTGACCTTTACCAAGTCCCTTATTTCTAGAAATCGCTCTATGCCGAGGCACGAGGCCTGAAGCGCCGATCTCCAATCTGAAAAGATATAGAGTTCACTGAGATCCTTAGGTTGAGCGTCCGTTATTGCCTCCTTGATCGCATGGACCTCGGCTGCAAAGACTTCTGCACCATCAGTAAGTCGGAACTGGCCTTCTCCGACGATCTGACCGTCGGCCACAGCGGTGAATGCGCAACCAACAGTGCGGTTCTGCTGCCTGAATCCGTTCGAGTAGTATGGACACGTCGTCCGGGGAATGAGGTCCCTAGTCCGTGGGATTAACCAACAAGCGTAAATTAATGAAAATTCGATATGCAGTTTCATCTAATATTTTCCCAATAGATGAAATTGCATATCGAATTTTCATTAATTTACGCTTGTTGGTTAATAAAATAATTAATTTTGGTTGGATTAAATCTCACATTGGAATCATAGGCAATGAACGTGCTGATATGCTGGCAAAATATGTTATTGAAGAAGACGTTTATGATAAATTTTTGGATGTTCCAATTCCGATGACATATGTAAAATCACATTTTAAAAAAGAAATTATTAGAGAATGGCAAGAGAAATGGCGGATGAGTGATAAAGGCCGAGACACGTATGCAATTATTAAAGATGTGAACACAGATTTTCTGTGTACTACACCAGTTGCTGCTTACTTTTTATCAGGTCATGGTACATTTCCTTCTTTTCTATTTAAAATTAATAAACATGACAATGATAGTTGCCCTCGTGGGGCAGCTGGTGACTGAAAGCATTACTTGTTTGGTCAATGCCGCTTTATGCCAGCCTCATTTAATTTCATTCGATCGAGGACCCTTTCGTGGAATATGAGAAACGTCTTGTGATCAAAATCAAAATCAAATATCGTACAGCTAGCTTCCATTTATAATACACCGAACCAGTCTTTTTCGTTTATTAAATGCCGTTTTTAGTTTTGTACTTTTTAACAATCTTTTTAATATTTATGAATTTCGTGTTTCCAATGTTTACTTTCATCCGTTTCTGCATTGATGTTGTCTTCAGACTACATGTGGTTAAATTAGTGCCAACAAAGTGTTCTTTTTTAGGATTAAACCAGTGATGAACTTTGTTATAATCCAGATGATTTGTGCCCCTGAATATAGTCATATCGTGCTATGAACATCTTTGTGTTAGCTCTTGACCTGAACTTTTATAAGACTCAACATTTTGAATTTAGGGCCATGTTTTTTAAGAAATTTACTTTTTCAGTGGTAGCAGGAACATTGATAAGATACAGAACTTTTTTTCTGTACTTTAGACTCTGATGATGAGCTTTGCGGTAATGGATTTTAATCCTTGGACATTATGGTAAAAAAGTGAACTTTAACAATATAGAGAAATTACCCAGCTAAAAATGAACTGCAGTGAAACTAAAAAAAAAAAAAAATGCAGTTGGAAGACTGCGGTGATTTGGCACAAAACCCTGCACTTTTTTTGAAGTCGACATAACTACAAATTTACTGCAGTAAGTTTGTAGTTTATAAATACATACTCACTGCAGTATATTTGTAGTTATGTCGACTTCAAAAGAACTGCAGGGATTTTTGCCAAATCACCGCAGTCTTCCAACTGCTTTTTTTTTGCAGTTTCACTGTAACCTTTAAAAAATTTATTAAAAAATATGTACGAATATAAAAAATTTATTTTAATTTTTCTGTATGAAAAATCAGTGCAAAAATCTAATTAAATATTTTTTTCATTTCTCAATGTATGTGCATTTTGCACATAAATTTATATCATGCATGCAACGACTAGTAATCATCATAGAAAAATATTTTTTGCTGATGGAAGATTTGTTCCATTATTATGGTTACATTTTGAAAAATGAAAGAATTTAAGAAACTGTACGAACGACTTCGCTCAAAATAATAATATTGATTATTAAATATATATTAATATTAATTAAAATTTAGAAGAGTGCCCTTTTGGGGGGGGGGGAGGTGGAGTATGGGGTGAGGAGAGCCGGATGTGCATAACATGAATAAGTGGCAGGCCTTTACAACAATATATCACATGAGGAGTAACTGCAAAATTTAGAAAAGTGCCCCTTTGGGGGGGAGGGGGGTGCAGGAGAGTTGGATGCGCATAACATGAATAAGAGGTATTAGGCCATTCCAACAATATGTCACATAAGGGGTAACTGCAAAATTCAGAAAAGTTCCCCCTTGGGGGGAAAGTAGAAGGAGGAAACGGGAGGCAAATAACATGAATAATTGGTCACAGGCCTTTCCAGCGATATGTCACACAAGGGGTTTCGGCAAAATTTAGAAAAGTGCCCCTTTGGGGGTTGCAAAGCGGGGGAGGAGAGCCGGATGTGCATAGCATGAATAAGTGGTATTCGGCCTTTCCAACAATATGTCACATGTGGGGTAACTGGAAAATTTAGAAAAGTGCCCCCTTGGAGGGGCAAAGTGGAGTAGGGAAACAGGAGGCACATAACATGAATAATTTGGTCACAGGCCTTTCCAGCGATATGTCACACAAGGAGTGTCGACAAATTTTAAAAAAGTGCCCACCTCGGAGGGGGGTAAGTGGGGGGAAAGACACCGGGTGTGCATAACACGAATAAGTGGTATTAGGCCTTTCCAACAATATGTCACATGAGGGGTAACTGCAAAATTTAGCAAAGTACGTCCTTTCGGGGTGAAGTGGGTGGAGGGACACCGGAGGTCCATGACATGAATAAGTGATCACAGGCCTTTTCAACAATATGTCACACGAGGGGTGTCGGCAAAATTTAGAAAAGTGCCCCCTTGGGGGGGAAGTGGGGGAGGAAAGCCGGATGTGCATAACATGAATAAGTGGTCATAGGCCTTTCCAACAATATGACACATGAGGGGTGACTGCAAAATTTAGAAAAGTGCCCCCTTGGGGGGAGTGGGGTAGATGCCGGAGGCACATAACATGAATAAGCGGTCTTAGGCCTTTCCTTCAATATGTCGCATGACGGATGTCAGCAAAATTTAGAAAAGTGGCGGTAGCACCCGCCCTCCCCCTCTATGAAATTTGTGTAGTATATTATAAATAATATTTATCGGAGGGCCCTGTAAAAAAATACAATCTAAAATGATGAAAACATAACAATTTAACAAAAATTAGAAAAGAAAGCGAAATAATGAAATTCTTCGATCGGCCGCGGTGAAAATCTGCGAAATTCATCCATCGATTGCATGAAAAAAATCCCACGAGTTTTTCAAATCGATTGCAAGGAACCTGCAAATTTCCCCAACCAGTAAAAATAAAATAATGCAAAAGTCGTCAATTGGTAGCGTGAAAAAAATTGCAAAAATCATTATTCACTTATCGAAAAAATTAACGACATTCCCAGTCAATTATTGGAAAAAAAATTGAAGAATTCTTGTGTCGGTTGCTTTAAAATATTGTGAAATTTGTCAACCTGTTGTAGAAATAAATCGTAAAATTCATCAGTCAATCGTGGGACAAAATCACGATTCTTCAGTCAGTGGCAGATAAAAATGCGAAATTTGTTGACCGATTGCGGCTGAAAAATTGCTAAATAAGTCACATTAACTGACAATTGAATAATAGTTTCTGAATATTAATGTTTTAAAAAAAACAATGCATAATAATATTAAATTGGGAAAAATGGCGAAATTCAATCTCTCACAGGAAAACATTTCAAAACTGTACTGATAAAGAAAGAGTTTAAGCATTTTTTTTTTGTCAACAATATACATGGGTGCCTAGGGGTGTAAAAATCTAGACACCAGCAGGCAGTCTCTCACCACTAAATTTTATTCTTTATTTTTCGTTTAAAATTTTGCGTAAAATTTGTGTAAGGATGCTAATAAAATTTAAGTGAAGAAAACTAATAAAATTTAGTGGTGAGAAACTGCCCACTGGCGTCTAGATTTTTATACCTCTGTGAGTGCCTTTTTTCTAGGATCAACGCTATCCTAGTATTGATTTTAGATGAAAAGGGCCTCTGAACGGAAATGTTTAAGAAATTACCATGTGCATTGTTAAAAATATATATATATATATTGAGCTGGCATTTTTAGCCCTTTTCTCAACAGAATTTTGTGATATTTTATTATGACTGATTAAACTTTGGAGATTTTCCTTCCAATCGACTGGCGAATTTCGTGATTTTTTACTCCTGTGATCAAATGAACAATTTTGCTATTTTCTTAAAATGTAAATTTCATAGGTGCCAACCTCAAACTAAACTTCCGTAATACGTGCGTTAATTTGACCCTGGTTTAATACGTTTCGAACCAGAATTTTTTTAAAGAAATGAAATAAAATACATTTCACGTAGAAACCTTGAATTAAATAAATAAAGTTTCATGAAAAAAAAAGTTCTGTTTCGAAAGTTGTTAATCTGTGTCAAATTAATCCAGACATTACGGAAGATTAGTGAAAGGTTGGAAGCTATGAAATTTCATCATTAGGTAGCGAGGGAGCATTGCAATTTTTTCAGTTGGTCGTCTAAGAAAAAATTAGAAATTTACCAGTCGGTTATGGTAAAAAAATCATATAGTACTTCCCGTCACGGAGAAAAAATTGCTTAATTCAACCACTGATCGCATGAAAAGAAAAAAAAAAAAAAACCTCGCAAGTCTTGCGAATAAGTCGTGGTGAAAAATCAGGAAATCCACCAAACGTTCACAGGAGAAAGTAATGAAAATCTTCGATCGGTTGCAGTGAGGAGAATCGTCTTGGTGAAAGTTTCAGTGAAGCTAACTTTTCCCACCCTATCTTTTAACTATGTTTGTTTTTGATAAAACCCATGGGGGATAAGTTATAGGAGGACCCGGGGGCCTGGTCATCCGGTTTTCGTCATTCTTTGCATTAGGTATCCTACTCGCATCTCTCATTTATTTTTATTATCTTTTACACTTTTCTAGCATCCAGTTGGGGTGTGGGCCCTCAAAGAGATAACATTTGCAACCTTTTATGGCTTTATCCCAGTATAGGCAAGTTGCATATCAAACTGTTGGACTTTATGAGCCCAGTTTGTACCCACCTCTCCCTCTACCCCGCACCCCTTCCTCCCAGCCAGTGTTGCCAGATGGGCTACTTTTTTTAAATTCAGATTCTTGATTGGCACCACTTTTTTGAAATGGTAAAATGCGCCTTATTTAATGTCATATTAATTAGAGCGAAAACAAAGGTAATTTTACCGTTTCAAAAAAGTGGTGGCAATCAAGAAATCTTAATTTTAAAAAAGTAGCCCACTGGCAACACTGCTCCCAGCCACTATTTTTTTCACAATCTCTACATTAACTTATAAGTTTTAATCCGGATTCTTATCAAGTGCAGAATGGATCATTCTAATCCTCATAACAACATTGGTGTGCCTTCAAAAAATATTTTTAATTAATTCTTTCTGACTGTCTCCATTCTGTGAAACTGCGAAAGCTGGTCATTAATCTAGACATTATCACAAGCTAACTAACAAATAATATTGATAAGTGTGTTATCATTTTTATCAGTGGCAACCGCATGTAATGTCTCGCAGTGCATGGTTTTGCATGGCGGAGAATAACTGTCTCAAAGTGTACATAATTGTAAATACATAAGTATATCTATCTTAAATAATTTTGTTAACACGTGCGGGACCATGAGTGCATACATGCACCCTCAAAAAGTCCTTCAAATGCTTGAGTTTGATACCAATAAAAAATGTTAAATTGATTTTATTTAATTACGCCATTTTCGTGATTTATAAAGTTAAGTCAAATAATTAACAAAATTGGTCCCAAACGAATAAAATTCGTGTAAAAGATGCCGGTCCTGAACAGGTTAAACTCATATACAAGTATTACATGTCTGTAATTGGCACAGCAAGAGCAATGAGGTATACGAGCATTAAAATTCGAAACTTTTTTTCTTTGATCAAGGTTATACAATATTTTGTTTCCCCTTTTTAGTTTTTTCTTGTGTTTACATTGTTTTCCAAATTATTCTCTCTCTCCCCTTTTTATTCCCTCCTAGTTCAGTAATATTCCCGCTATACAACAACAATAACCGTTTTGTCTAAGTCATTTCCAGTGATTTCGATCACTGATTTTTGCTTTCTACTTTCCTATATTACCTTTAATTCACTTTACGTGGCTGGACTAAGGTTATGCCTGGACATTTATTACATTCATACCTTTTCAATCCAGAAATCTTTATCTTATCTTATAAAGAAAACGATAATGCCGTACGGCGAAACTTGACAATTGGAAATAGTAATCAAAATTTTAAAATCACCAAAAGGACAGTAAGAACATCGTAGCTTCATCCGAATGAACAATAATATCTACCGATATTATAAAAACTTTCACAATAAAGCCAGGTGATCCGCGAGATGAAAAAGAGTTGTAGTCGCACAGGAATGATTCCTCTGTCATAACGGAGTCAGATGGAGACGGGGTGAAGTCCAAAGAAAAAGAAACACAGCTACCACAGCAAACAAACAAAAAACAACACCACTCGGGGGATGAGTTGCTGCCATTTGACGCCGAAAGAGCATCACGAATGACGGTACCGGTTTTAATGTATCAGATGCTGAGACATCTAAGGAAACATGAAAGAGGAAGTAACGAAACCGCAGAAAAATACAGAAAGTCATTGGAGGAGAAAGCGGTGGAATTAGAGAAAGAAAGAGCAAGACCACACGACAAGGCTGAGAAGGAAAACATCAAGAAGGAGACACGTTGTTGAAAATGGCAGACCAGGTACTAGAACTCATATACCAACTACAAACGCATTTAGTGACAAACAAGAAGTAAAGATAAAGAATATCATGGCATCAGTAATTGAAAACTTTAAGCAGCTAAAACAATAGACAGAAGAAAAAGATAACTTAATAACGAAACTCAGAGAAAGAATTAAATTCCAAGAAGAGATAATAAAACAGACAAAACAAGATAAAATCGAAAGAGAAGATCAATTGATCAACGATATGAAGAAAATCATACAACAGAACCATGAACAAGTGGAAAAAAGCCTCGTCGAACATGTTACCACTCTTCAGGTTGAAAATCGAAAGGACTCAATTGACCATAGAGACGGAGAAACAGCAATAGAAAATGGTCGACCAGCATATGCAGAAATGACAAATTTTCCACCGCTCCCACAAGAAAGACCAACACTAATACTAACACCAAAAGACAAGGAAACAAAAATGGCAATATAAAAGAAATTTATGAATTCTACCAATATGTCTGAATTACCACCAGTAGACTGCCAAACAACTAAACAAAATGAAAAAATAATAACATGTAAACAAATATTTGTCCTAGAAATGGGTAAAGACAAAATCCGCACTACAGACGATATGGCGGAAAAAATGGATATTAAAGAAACAAACCCCAAAACAGCCCAAATGATAGACTTTGGAGACCCAGAGGCCCCAGCTGTCACACGGAAAAACGTCGAAGGTGAAGCAAATAGTTCACAGGATAACTTAGAAGAGCAACAAGAATTATATGAAAAACAAGTCTAAATCCGGCTTTGGAAAGGGCTCTGAGGAAGAAGGTGCAATATAAGCTGATAAGAGTATTGAGGGGAAAGGAGGGCAAGGAGACCTCGCACTTGGTATTGCAGCTACTGGTGAGATATGCACTGCAACTAATGGCAGGAAAATTGTGCATAGGATTTAACCGGTGCACGGTTAGACGGTATGTGTTCACTCAAAGGTGTTGTCACTGTCAGCATATAGGGATACGGCAAGAGTATGCCAGAATGCAGAGGCCTGCGCTAAATGTGGCAAAGGTCACAACATCAAGGATTGTGCTTCAAAAAAAGAAGAGTGTATTAAATGCAAAGTAGTGTTCGACTACTCCAAGGGGACCATAGGAAAGCTCGACTGCATGAAGAACATCCATCTTATGATCCATCTTGCAGCGTGTACCTGCGAAAGAAACAAGAAGCGCTAGCGTTATTGTCTTATAGAAGTAAAAATTAAAATTAATTCAACAAAACTTACAAAACAACAAATCACAAACCACTGCTTTTATGAAGTTCCTCTCAGACTCGGACTATTCCCTGGATTGTCTTCAGGATGCATACCTTTATGAAAATAGACCTCTATTACTCCCTCTAACAACACCATGCTACAGTCCAAGCTCTAAAAAATCCCTGCCGGCCTACAGGCGGAGGTAGATCTCGAAGTTAAGTATACTAATTTCACCAACAAAAACTAAGTCATGATTAGATATAAATCCACTTTAACAGTTATATCTGGCCGCTTTTGACGAGTATTTATTTAATTTTTATATAATAGCTGGTTTTGTCAGAATCATGTTAAGGCGGTATTAAAAAAAAATACTTTTCCATGCTCAACAACCCGAAATTTTCTGGCACATTTTCAGATTCATTTTTAATAGAAAAAATACGAAATTTGCTGACGTGATTTTTGAAAAGATTTATAAGCGACATGTGTTTTTATTTTTCTTTCATTAATTAAAACTTGATTAATAAACAATTATTTTCTCAGTAGGGCAATATTTTTCGTTTCTAACAAAATCGCTTCGGAAATTATGTTCAAAATGCCCACTTTGACATCATTTTTTGAAATATATTCTGCCTCTATCAAAAAATCGATCATTATGGTACATTATACAGTTTTTGAATAAGAGAATCTACCAATTGGATGCGTTTGAGAGCAAAAATGAATTTAAAAATGAGTAAGAAAATAAGCAGTTTGGACTTGAATACACCCTTAATAAGATGATTTTTTTCTTCAACCGCTATGTATTTTTAATTTGTTTTTGCTGCAAGAATTGGTCCTATCAAAAACTTGTCTATATAAATGTTGAAGAAAATAATATGAAGATATATGATAAATTCATGGGGATTTTATATCTTGTGAATTGACGGAGTTATGGAAATGTTTCTTCTTCAGCCCCCCCCCCCTTTTTTTTCGTTTTTAATTTTTTTTTTTTTTGCGGTACGAATTGGTCCTATCAAAAACTTGTGAATATAAAAGATGTAGATAATATTAATGAGGTGTATAATAAAATTAATTGGATTTGATATCTTGAGAATTGACGAAGTTAGGAATTTTTTTCTCCCAAAAACCCTATTTTTTTGCACCCCTTGAGCCCATTTTTAATTTTATCAAAAATCTGTGATACATAAATTTTTGGCCCTATTTTTTGAAGTAATAAAAACTTTAAACTGATTTGATATGTACAAAAATTAAGAAGTTATGGGGTTTTTTTGGTTTTCACAAAACCTCTCCCTATTTCCATCCCCTTGGTCCGATTTTGCCCATTAACGAACTTGACCGAGATTTTATGACCCTTGATTTTATGTATAAGTTTGGAAGAGATTTGTGCAGAACTGTGAAAGTTATCGTGTCCAGAAGAAAGTGATATATATATATATAGATAGATAGATAGATAGATAAAGTTTTTTACTGAGGGTGGTTTTGGGTTTTAGGGGTCATGATCGTTGTAAATCTGCAAAAAGTTTCAGAAATTCCAACATAGGAACGATCCCAATAGGTAGTTTTTCATACGAAATCTACCTAAAAAAGCCCATATTTTAATCCTAGACCAAAACGTAAAACATAACCTCTCTTCTTAACACTATAATTCAATTTTTATAAATTTAGACCTTAAACGTTTAACCTTAAGCATTGGCAGCCTGTATAGCCCCCAAGTGCTGACCTTGATGAGGATATTGAGAACTGACTGCGTTCTAAGAATCAGAGCCCATTGCAGCGGGTTCTTGGTGATTTTAACGCTCTCAATCAGGTTTGGGGCTATAGGAGTGAAGACAACAGGGGAAAAGACATTATCAATAGAATCATAGCATATCAACGAGTTAATCTAAATTCTTCATCCAGTCCACCAACGTATGAGCCAGGGAAGAACCTGGGGAGGCCGGAACTGTCCATCTGCACGCAGGCTATGTTTCCATAGATAAAAATCTGGGAAGTAATTCCTTCCCTTTTTGGAGACCACTACCCGATAGAAACAGAGCTAAATTTCACAATACCCAAACTACCAAGAAGAAGAATTAAAACAAAAGGAATCCTTTGGCCAAAATTCTCCGAACAACTACCCCGAAAATGCTCACAGATTAACTTTAAAGACATAGAAACAATAGATCAGCTTAACAAAGAATACGAAATTTTAAACAAGAAATACTATTACAAGCCAATAAACCCTTTAAAAAGAAAGCCCCTTTCAAGAAATTTAACTCAGGAGAATGCGCGCATACCCAGGGTATGAATGGTTTTTACATTGTCACGAATAAAAACAAATAATAATCGTCACCTTATTTAATCGTAGATAATTTTGCCTTAAAAGAGGTTGAAGATTACTTTTAAAAAGATGGTGGTGACAATTATAAAAACCGTACGCATCCGGGTCTATCAGGCCCGGTGCGCGTCTTCCCGGGTTAAAATTTTCTGGTGGCCTCCACAATTGAGGGCTCAAAGAAATAAATTAGCAGCTCTTTTAAAAAGAGTAAAAGATTCAAACTACGAGTTAAATATATATCAGCAATACAAAAGGGAAAGGGCAATTTATCAAAAACAGATTTTGTCAGAGAAGGAAAAAGCTTGGACAAACCGGTGTCGCAGGGAGACAGATCCTTTTGGTTTAATGGAAAAGTTAGCCTTCCAGAAATTCCAGGACTCACATATTAGTTACCAATTTTATTCTTAATCACCCACTTCCATGTCATCAACTCTTTTAAAATTAACGAGGGATATTTTTAACGATGAAACTCCTAAGCAACTACCACAGGGGCGAAACTCGCAGGACCAGGCAAAATTCACAAAAAGAGATATGCGAAATATCATTTCCTCATTCAATATTAACAAGGCGCCAGGACCTGATCAAATTGATCACAGGATGGTCAGGTGCATCTTTTCAAAAATTCCTAATATTCTGTTGGATATGTACAAGAGTCTTTTAGAGTTAAACTATTTTCCTGATGACTGGAAGTTGGGAGAGCTCGTATATTTTAGAAAAAAGGGAAGATCCTTGAATGACAGCTCTTCATATCGTCTCATTACTTTATTACCAATATTCGGAAAATTCTTAGAGAAATTAATTTTAAGACGAATACATCACACATTAGACAAAACGAATTTCTTATCGGGTAAACAACACGGCTACACCCAAAATGAATCAGCGGAAACGACTTTGGAACAACTGATTTCACTAATAGAACATCACAAACAAAATAAACAATGCACATCACTGGTGTCACTGGATTTCAGGGAAGCTTTTGACAACCTCCCCTGGGACCAAGTGATCCTAGCATCGCAAAGACTTGGTATTTCTAAACAGCTCAGTAATCTTGTCGCTTCCTTCCTTTCGGGTAGTGAGCTCAGGTTTATTGGATGACACTATTTTTGTTGCACTTCTTTACTAAGGGTTGCCCGCAGGGCTCGTGTCTGGGTCCTTTTCTTTGGTTGGTTTTGATGGAGACTCTGTTGGGGACCTTTGATGTGCAGGACTGTGAACATGTGGCATACCCGTATGACGTGATCTTTCTGATTTGGGCACAGTTGAGACAGCATCTTGAACAAAAAAGTTAGAAAGCTTTAAAAGTTATTCAAAATTGGGCAAAAACCAACAAAATAGAAATTTCACATGAAAAATCCTCATCATTAACTTTTGGCAACCCAAAACCCTTAAGCGGGCCCCACATTTAAACTTCAAGATAAATCAATAAAATCAGAAACTACACTAAAACACCTGGGATTAATATTAGATAAACAATTATCATTTCTTCCACATTTTGCACAAAAGAGAGTAGAAATCGAAAAAATAACTCAAAATCTCTATAAATTTTCATCAATCTAAGGGAGGCTCCCTAAGGAATATTGGTACTCGGCAATCTTACAAAGGTAACTGGCCTACGCGTGCGCTGTTTTGTTTCCGCGTATGACGCATTATCACGGTGGTCGACATTTTCTCTCGGACAAAGGAAAGCTTTGTTGCTGATAACGAGAGCGTATCGCAATACGTCGACAAATGCCTTGCATGTCATCACAGGTCTCCCTCCACTGGATTTACAGCTGGAGGTGGAGGTGGAGTATACGGGGGCAATTCGTCTCGGCAAGTCAACAGAAAAGACTTTTGTTCCATTATACTATCCAAAATGCTCAAAATACAAAACATCCCGACTAACAAGTGAAATACAAATTTTTGAAATAAACGACTATATAGGCAGAATTACAATATACACGGACGGTTCAAAAATGTCCGAAGGCACAGACTTGGCATTTTGCATGTACGAAAAAAACGAGCAAATCTATACTTGGAGAGCGAGACTGTCACAGGATAACTCCATCTTACAATCAGAACTCTTCGCGATCTCTTCAGCATTAGAGTGGGTAGAGTAGGACAAACATTCTCAATACTTAATCACAACGGATAGCCTATCAAGTTTAAAAGCATTAAACAATTTCGACAATACAAACTATTTAATACTAAAAATTCTTCAACAATTACAAAGAACAGTAAAAGACATCTACTTCAACTGGACAAAAGGACATTCAGGTGTTGAGGGCAATGAGACTGCTGACCAACTGTCAAAATCGGCAGTAACAGATGAAACACTAATACATGCATTTTTACCATATGCAGCTTCTTCTCCGAAATCATAGACAAACCTGAATCTGTCAAGAAATTGGCAAAAACGCTGGAGGGATTCAGACACAGGCCAATATACGAATGAATTCTTGCCATTGGTTGACCACAAATACTTCGTAAACAATAGATATTTATACATATTTTTAACAAGTCAAGGATCCTTTGAAGAACACTTATACAAAATTAACAAAAGAGACTCCCCACTGTGCATTTGTGGCTCTCCATCAACATCGTTACACTATGTATTATACTGTACATTAACATCACATTATCATCTCAAAAAACACACACGTATGTATTTAGCAAGTTGGTGGCGGAATGTAAAAGACAAACCGCAACTACTGACTAAGATCATGCAATGCATGAGGTTTATAGAAACAAACGAGCACATCTTTTCAAATCCAGAGCCATTCTAATCCGACTCCATCACTTGGGTGTAACATGGAGGGAGACACGGGTTATTAGCTGGTGCCTGAAACTTCTTTCACTTTTGAACTTTTATCTTGTGCATCTCTCCAAATTGTAGTACGTGTACATTGTAAATAGTAGGTGTTTGATATTCTGTTGTAATGTGTTTCTAATTGTGATGTTCAATATTGTGTGTTTAATGAACTGTGACGTATATAAATCCAAGAAAAATATAAATAATTATACAGTCACATTAAAATAGTCCTCATATAAACACCACATCATAGCTGCCAAC
Source organism: Maratus speciosus (assembly GCA_963932465.1). NCBI lineage: Eukaryota > Metazoa > Arthropoda > Arachnida > Araneae > Salticidae > Maratus > Maratus speciosus. Next base: position 470,764,920 of record OZ010796.1, read on the forward strand.
TTTTACGCTTTTTTGCTACCACTAAAATTTAGTAGAGATTTTCGCCTTGTTTAACGGTGAGATTTCGACGATTAAGGCAATATTTCCTATAAAATTTTAGTGGTAGGAAGAAAGCGTAAAAGTCGGCAGCTATGCTATATACAGTCATATAAATAGTAGGTTTTTGATATTGTGTTGTAATGTGTTTGATATTGTGTTGTAATGTGATTCTTATTGTGATGTTAAATATTGTATGTTTAATGTACTCTAACGTATATAAATCCAAGAAAATTGTAAAGAATTATGCAATCACATTAGGTAAAATGATCCTCATGTAATCACTACATACAGTCATGCATTGTTGAAAGAGCAATATAATTAATATCTCGATGTAAATCCTTTGGTTCGCCCCCAAAAAATGGATAAACAAGTGTGATTACAAATGTAAATCTCACAGTATACGAAATAAATCTCAGCAGCTTGATCGGGGACCCGACGCATGCCTCTCGGACACTCTTTGAGAGCCAGGAGGAAAGTTTATGTGGTCTACCCCTCGGGACTGCACTAACACTCTAAAGCGAAAGCTGAGTCAGGGTGGCGAGTGGTCAGGGAAAAACACAGTCAAAAATGGTGTTCAATACCAGTATTTTGTTAAAGATAAATTTGGTTTCTTTAATGCCTTTATATTATTGGAAGTATTTTCTATAAGAAAATATTGGTAGTTTCCTCTTTTTTTTTTTACTGTGTTTTTCCCTGACCTCTCGCCACCCTGTGAGTTACCGTTTCGGTCATCGCTTTCATCGCTGTCCTTTGATATACTCTAGGATTTCGTCAAAGTCTCAATCTCTCGAAAAATAACTTTCTAGAACTCCCCGGGACCGCACGTTTGCTCTAAGCTGGGTGCGGTCCCTAAATCATGCAGTAAAGATAATCTTTCGGTAAAAAGATGCTGTTACGCAGGAGTGACTGTGATCTTAAGTTTAGATACCAAATTTTTCGAATAGTAATTTACAATTTATTAAATCGCTTATTAAGTAAGGTGATTATTATTCAGTTATTATTCATATTATTCAGTAATAATATAGGACAACATTTATTCATCTTACCAGTATCATTTATCAATAATTTTTCAGAGACATTTTTATAAAATATGCAATAGGAATATATCATGATGATTATTCATAAAAATTACCGGTAAGAATAATAAAATCTGTCCTATATGCTCCGACACCTGCCTAAAGGACTTTGTGCCATAAAACCACCATCAACACACCAATTAACCCACCACGATATCTTTTTCGAAAATACAGCCAGAATATTGAGCAAAGGAGCCGGTTATCTACAAACGGCCGCCTAGACGGCTGAAGTCTAGCTTGTATTACATAACCATCTTTTATTCTTGAATTTAATGATTTGAATATTTATTAATTTTGAGTCATTAATCCACGGTTGATTAACCAGTGGCCCACAGGCTACTACTAATTTCGATCACTATAATGTGCCTATATGACAGAAACTGTGCAAATAAAAAAGGCGAAGGTTGTTATTCGGAAATAGAGGTGACAAAGAGAAAAGTGGTAAATAGAAGGGTAGGGGAGGTAGGGGAGGTTTGATACATAGGGAGGGTTGATAAATTGAAAATTTTCCTCAACAAATGGCATTAAAAGCCATTGTAACAGAAGTAAAGTCTTCTTTTAGAGGTCATCATTAGCTGGACTTAGTAGTGAAGAACTGACAACGTTTTTTTAATTTTAATTTTGAAGATTTTTGGAATGTCAATGTAAATTTTTTTATGTACAGATTTTGTTTCATAACTCTTATTATTGTGAAGATAATATCTTGTAATTATTTTTTATTTGTAAAGCACGTTGTTAGGGTGAGTTTTATTAGAAAGCAGATTGGCATTTTGCAACTGCATTTATCCAAAGTGATTTAAAATCCCATAAGGCATGATAGGGAGAAATGACACATTAGTGCTGGGGAGAAATTGTACACTAGAGTATTCGAAATTTAATAGTTTTAAAGTTTTAAACTAATATTGGACTGTAATATTCACTCTTGTTTTACAGCAATAGCTACTGAAATTGGTAAGGAAGGTCAAATGGACCATTCATAGACATTATGTAGGTTACATAGAAAAACAATGCTATGGTAAATGATTAGCTCGCTTTGCTCGTCATGTAGAATTAAAAATGTTTAAATGGCCTGAAAGGGAAGATGTTTCTATAATTGACTAATATCAAATATTCAAAAAACATTAAATCCACCCGATTTTACTTATCAAAATGATAGAGTTATTAGTTTTTATTTTAACAAGTTCATGGGTGGTGGTATGTTTATGAAACCACTTAATTTTAATTACCAAACGCTACATTGGCACCAGCATTTTGGTAAAATATTTTCCATTTAATGAAATTTCCATTTAATGAATTCCATTTTTGAAAGTGAAATAAAACCCTTTTCTTATTTCCAATAAAATGTGTTTGTAAATTCCGTTGCCATTCATTTATTCAAGACTTTAGATTTGAAAATGCTTTGCCCTGAAAAGTGTAAAGAAATCTTAAATGTGCTGAATTTATTTTAAATTGTTTGCAAATCAGCAATGTTCACTTCATTTTTCTTTGCAGCAAGATCTCTAGGGGTTTTTTTTCACTATTTATTTTATAAAAAAATGTGTTAATAGGATTGTTTAAATAATAGCAATTGTTTAAATATTTTTATAAAAAAACATTTCTGAATCAAAAATATGTCAGTGTCATTTATTTTTAAATTTTACTTAAATATTTAAAGATTTATCATAAAAATTGTATGACACATAAATTGAATTGTCTGCATTTTTTTTTCCTTTTTCATAACAATGTATCAAATCTCCCTTGCTAGTGTATCAATCCTCCCCAGTAATGGAGAGATTGGATACAGTAGTAATCATTCAAAATATTTGGGATATATTTTTTGAATGATTATTTTTTAAATTCACAATATTTTTAATAAATGAATAAAAGGTTACTTTCTAAGAAAACACGAAAAATTTGTTTTAAAATAGCTTTCTAAGGGTTATAAAAAATTAGTAAAAAAAAATGTATCGTACCACCCCTAGCTCTCCTATCCAGTTATTTCCTTACAGAAAGAAGATAAAATATTTAGCTTTTTAGCACAAATTCTTAGAATGAAAACACAAAAAGTACCTTCTTTCTTCTATTATAGCTTCTTTATTCCATTATTAGTATTTCTACTGTTATATCTGGAATATCCTTATAATTATTTCCTTACTTAAAGCTGCAATACAAATATGTGCAGACATTTAAAAGAAAAAGAACTCACTTCATTTTGCAGACATACCTAACTTCCTAAAATAATCTTTTTTGAAATTCTATTACTTAATTAGTTCTGAACTGCTTTCGACGGAGATAAAGTTTGGGAAACATTCTTTGGATGCCCAATGAAAAAAAAATGAAAGAAAATAAGTTTAGCTTTCATTCCGAAACTGGAGAACAAAATTAATGAAAGCAAAACATACAGATATTTATTGCAGAATTATCATGGGAATACATCGCTGTTAACGTCTTCGCTTTTTTTATAATACTTTTTACTTCGTTCTATGTCAAAAATTTACTATTCAATAATATATACTTTTTTGTACAAAAATAGTTTTAGCCAGGGTTTAGAGCATATAGGACAAATTTTACTATTCCTACCAATATTTTATCAATAATCTTCATGATATATTCCTATTGCTTATATTATAAAAATGTCTCGTGAAGATTATTGATAAAATATAGTGGTAAGAGCAATGAAATTTGTCTTATATTCTCGACCCCTGTTGTAGTAAAAAAAAATGTAAAACTAACCAGCTATGTGTATAACAGAGGTGGCCAACAGTGGCACGCCTGACACCACTAAAATTTTACAGAAAAATTCGACTTTTTGAATCGCAGAGATTCGATGATTAGATAAGGCAATTACTGTAAAATTTTAGTGGTGTGGCGCGTGCCACAGTTGGCCACCCCTGGTGTATAATATAGGAATTCCCAAACTTTTTGCATCAAATTTGCTTACTATCACAATTTGCGAAAGGCAATGTTCTCGCAATTGATCGCAGAGTTTCTGTCACTAAATATGTCAAGTTATTCTTTTCTGAAACGGGGATAGCATAATAGTCCTTGGGATACATGTTGTGCGCCTCTACTATAATGTATACAGAATACTCTTTTTCAGAAGAAATTTTTAATTTGTGTTATATGCATCAAGTACTGTTGTTTTGTATCATCGCGTTGCATATCTGCAACGTACCCAAAGGTCAATTTTATTTATAGAGTTGGCTTTAAAATACGATTTAATTTATTGTTGCTATCTTACAACATAGCAGTTAATATAAATATTTCATAGAATTCTTATTAAATGGTGTTAATGAATTAATTTTTCATACCAAAATTTTTTTTATAAATTGAGGGGTTTCACAGTGTTATTGCTAATGATCTTCGTAAATTTTGTTAAAATTACAAAGACTGGAGAAATGTCCAAAAATAGATTTATTACAAATGAAGGGTTCCCAGTCGGTCCATTTTGTGAACACCATTTTTATTTAAAGAAAAATCGTTTTTATAAATTTCCTAGAAACATGCCAAGATGCGCGATTTTTTTAAAATTGTTGCAGAAACATACCACGAATTTATTTCTAAAAAATTTCTGATTTTCAAGAACGGACCAGTGGGAGCAATGCAAAGGTAAGGTTGTATACCTTAAAAATTTGTATCAAAAACTGAAACTATTTGAGAGAATTGTGTAATTTTCTGTATACTGCGATATCAAAAAAGTACCTTTTAGTCAATATTTGTTGTATGTAATAATTCTTTAAATAATTTTTTATACGCCTAAAATGATGTATTTTAACATATGAGTAAATATTATTCATAATCGGAGTTGTTGAATCACAAATGATTAATACTATCCATAGAATATCAACCATACTGACCTGCTTGTTTGCCAGCCGCTTCGTACCACTTTTTCTTTATAGTAAACCTCTTATTCAATTACAGAACATTCTGTGATTAAACAAGTAAAACATTTTTATTCCAAAAAGTGGTAACTAGCGGACCGCAGGCCAGCATGTGCCACCCCTGACTTAGCAGTATCGTCAATGATTTTGTGGAAAAGAAGCTTAATGATTTAAGTGCTAGAACGACAGTAATAGTAAGTTTGATCCAGGATAAATAAAACTAATACAAGTATTTTGTACCAGACATTTTACCGAATAAAATATCACATATATACATCACAGGAATAAGTTAGATGTTATTAACACATTGTATGCGAGGAACGTAAAGATACGTTTTATAGACTGGTGGTAGAAATAATTTCTAACACCTGAAATTTCGTAATGATTTAAACCTAAGTCCTAATCATGTTTAATATAGCGAAACAGCATCGAAAACTGGCGATATGTAACAATTAAAATAATAAATCTTTGTAAAAAATCACCATAAAATAAAAACAATACATAGGACGCGTTTCGAGCTAAAAATATTAACAGCTCGTCATCAGCTAAAGTAAATGCGTGTCCGTAAGGGGACAAGGTCAAAAATGAACTGAAAGGTCGAGAGTAGAGCTTGCAAAGAATGCGACAGGTGGCGCTAGCTGAATGGAGAACATGCAGAAGACAAAAGTATTGCCAAAATGTTAGAAGAGACATTGATAGGGAAACAATGGAAACAAAAGAAATAAACAAAATTAAAGTAAAATAAAAGAAGTAAATTAATATATATATTTTTCAAAATTAATGAAAAATTACTGCATGAATGGCGCTACAGCAGCACATATCAAATGCAATAAAACATATTACATCATTTCAAAATGCCAAAACACCATAACTCCAAAAGGAAGGTGTATATCTGCAGAAAATTTTTAACGATAAAATATTTAAAAGAACAAGAAAGACAGGTAAAAAACAAAAACAGTCTGTTCTTCATCAGTGGGAGGACAGACAGAAAACTAACTCCACCCCCACTTTTAAAATTTGCAGGTTTCTGAACACATGCTCACCCTGCATTCAATACTGAAAAACTATTGTCATTTTAGAACATTTATTGTCATTGAAGAACAGACTGTTTTTGTTTTTTACCTGTCATTCTTGTTCTTTTAAATATTTTATAGTTAAAAAAATTCTGCAGATAAACACCTTCCTTTTGGAGTTATGGTGTTTTGGCATTTTGAAATGATGTAATATATATATATATATATATATATATATATATATATATATATAAGAAAGAAAGAAATATAAAAGAATAAAAACAAGAATACCCAAAAGAACATTTTTTATACAAAATAAAAAGAAAAGAAACAAGAGATGAGGGAAAAGGATTACAAAAGTAATTTCCACGCTGGAGAGAGGAAAGTAGATAATGAGAGATCTTTGACAAGATTATCAGAATACTTAGAAATAAAATATGCTTCATGAAAATCTAAGTGAGAGGGAGAGGCAGAGGAAGAAATAATTTTGTTCATGGAAAAATTGAAACAATGACTGGAAGACCAACAGTGAGAAGCAATTGAAGATTTAGAGATTTCTTGATGTGCAATATACCTGTGATGCTCGTCTAATCTGAATTTTAAAGCTCTCTTTGTTTGACCAATATAGCCGAAATTGCAAGAGCAAGGAATAAAACAAACATCCCACCGGTTCTCAGTACGAATAGGATCTTTTAGAGAAGTGAATTCAATTTTATTCCAAGGTTTGAAGATAACTTTAAAATAAAAACGAGAAAAGATTTTTACAATTTTAAAACCGAGAAAAGAAGAAAAGGGCAGGACTATAGAGTTAAAATTAGGTGGATTATTTGAATCAGAAAAAGGATGTTTAGGCTTATTAACACAAAGCTTTATAGATACAGGGCTTTATCAATCAATGTGGAATTATAACCACTAACAAGGAAAAGATATTTGAGATAATTAATTTCATTATTTAGAACAGAAGAGACAGAACAAATGCTTAAAGCCCTAAAAACAAAAGTTTAAAAGAACGCCACTTTTTGTTGAGGAGGATGATTTGAAAGAGCATGAGGAGGAAGAGATACAGCGAAGGGTTTTCTATAAACGGAGGTAGAGAACCGATCTGGGTGTTTCGAAACTAAGACGTCAAGGAAAGGAAGAGAATTGTTCTCCTAGACTTTGAGAGTAAATTGAATACCAGGATCGACAGAATTAACAAGAGAAAAGAGATTTATATAAACTGAAGAGTTTTACTCCCACAAAATGCATATAAATATCACATAAAAGAGGAGACAGTGGATTATCCATGGCCAAACCTGCAGTTTTAGAATGGGAAGAATTATTAAACTGGAAGGCGGTTTGCCTGACACAAATACTGACTAAATGCAGGATTCCATCAATCTCAATGGAACAGTAATGAAATTCGCGCAGCCTTCTTTCCAAACAATCAATTGCCCCTTGAACCGGCACGTTAGTAAAAAGGAATTTAACATCTAAGGAAACCATTATATAATTGCAAGGAGAAAGGCGTTAAATTTTATCAACAATGTCAAAAGAGTTTTTCATGGTGTGACAGTTAGTGGAAGATAAATGAGCGAGTAACTTAGAAAGGATCTTGGCAAGTTTACAAGAAGTAGTACCAATATTGGAAACGATAGGGCGAAAGGAAAGAGTAGGTTTATGGACCTTAGGAAGAGCATAGAAACGAGTACAATTAGCGATAGAGGGATGACCAAACGTATGGTGTTATCATTAATAAAGACAGAATTTTTAATGAAATGCTTGATATCAGATGTATGCTTAGTTGAAGGATCCTTCTTCAATTTGGAATATGCACCAGAGTTTAACATAGATTCAACGTGGGAAATGTAATCAGATTTATTGTGAAGAACTGTTTGACCGCCTTTATCAGCCTTAAACATAAGAAGATTAAGAACGGACTTAAGTTCACTGAGAGCAGATTTCTGAGAAGAAGAAAGATTAGACTTTTTAAAAGATTTATTGGGAGAAATGACATTAGTCAAATGCAGCGAAGGGAATCAAGTTGACCACAAGAAATTTTACTGTTTTTGAAAGAATATTCAATGGGAGCAATTAAGTTCGAGATAGAAGTTTTGAAATACACGAAAAATTCAAGCCAAGACAGAGAACATCACGCTGAGAATCAGTAAGAGAATGAGAAGATAAATTGACAATATAATTTTGCTCAAGAGTAGAGGTATCAGGAGCAGAAGAATTAGAAGTCAGAAGAGATGAAAAGTTTTTTTTTTCCAAAATAGCATTGTGACATCGAGATTTGAAATCGACGTAAGCAAAAATCCGTTTCTGAAGGATAGGGAAACAAATTGCAGTTTTAACTAACTGTAAATGCAAAGAATATAATTCATATTCAATGCAAGAAAGAGAGTGGCGAACATTTTGAATTAAGGCTCTAAGTATAGAAAACGTATCCCTAGTTAAGGCATTTTGAACACGAATGGAAGAAGGAAGCTTGAAAATGATATTAATGAACTAAGGAATAACCCTTGAACGTTTACACCTTAAAAGAAAATTAAGCCTATTCAAAAACCTAGAGCGCTTCAAACGTAGGTGCTCGAAACGATTAATAAGTGAAGAACCCATAACAAGAAAGAAGGAAAACAGGGTCAGAAAATAAATAAATAGATAATAAATAAATAAATAAATAAGTATATAAATAGAACAAAATTAAAATAATAAAACTATAATGCAATAAAAATCAAAATAAACTAAAATATAGAAAGAAAGAAAAGCAAGTACCTTGAACACGTGGAAAGCAGAATAACACGATGCAGCACCCAAATGGTTAAATGCAGCAAAACAGCGCCGAGAACTGGCGGTATGTAACAATTAAAATTATAAATCTTTGTAAAAATTCACTATAAAATAAAAACAATACATAGGACGCGTTTCAGGCTAAAAATATTAACAGCTCGTCATCAGCTAAAGTAAACACGTGTCCGTAAGGGGACAAGGTCAAAAATGAACTGAAAGGTAACGAGTAGAGCTTGCAAAGAATGCCACAGGTGGCGGTAGCTGAAAGGAGCCCATACAGAAGACGAAAGTATTGCCAAAATGATAAAAGAGAAATTGATAGGGGAAAATGGAAATAATAGAAATAAACAAAATTAAAATAAAATGAAAGAAGTAAATTCAAATATAGACATAAATATAAATAATAATAAGAAATAAAAAAAATATAAAAGAATAAAAACAAGAAAAAACCAAAAGAACCTTTTTTTAATACAAAATAAAAAGATAAGAAGCAAGAGAAGAGGGAAAAGAATTAAAAAATTAATTACTACGCTGGAGAGAGGAAAGTAGATGATGAGAGACCATTGAGAAGGTTATCAGAATTTTTAGAAATAAAATATGCTTCATGAAAATCCTAGTGAGAGGGATAGGGAGGGGAAGAAATAATTTTGGCCATGCAGAAAATGAAGCAATGTCTGGAAGGCCATCAGTGAGAAGCAATCGAAGATTTAGAGATTTCTTGATTCGCAATATACCTCTGATGCTCGCTTAATCTGAATTTTAAAGCTTAGTACAGTGAGCTTTAAAGTGACAATGATCTCTGGCAGTATTGCCGGATGGGCTACTTTTTTAAAAATCAGACTCTTGATTGGCACCACTTTTTTGAAATGATAAAATGTGCCTTTTTTAATGACATATTAATTAAGGCAAAAACAAAGTGAATTTTACCGTTTCAAAAAAGTGGTACAAATCAAGAAATCCGAATTAAAAAATAGTAGTCCACTGGCAACACTTATCTCTGGTGGTGTGGTTTAAAGTGCCAAAGGTGTAATAAGAACTTTATCTTTTTCTTCTATAGCTGTATCTACAATATTCTGATAATTATTTACTTTCTTTAATCTGTATTGAAAACTTATACAGACCTTTAAAAAGAAAAGAATTCGTATCATTTTTTAGAACTTCTTAAAATTCCTTAACGAAACCCTTTTAAAATTCTATGGCTTAAATAGTTCTGAATAACATTTAACGAAGATAAAGTTTCGAAAACATTTCTCAGAGGTCCAATGAAAAGAAAAAAAGTCAGAAAAGTATTTTAGATTCTTGTGTCAAATTTTTCTGAAATCAAAGCATACTGAATATTATCGAATTATTATGAGTGATATGCATAATGATATGCATATGAAATGATATGCATAAATGAAATGATATGCATAAAAAATATTTTTGTCTAGAGATAATAATATGCATTACATGCATAAAATATGGGTTAACCATCTCGCTGCGTAATTTTTTTTAAAAATAGCTTCAAAATAATTACAATAGCTTCTTTGCCATCGGTTTTTCAAAACAAAAATTTTTGCCTGATTTTATCGGGAAAATGCTCCGATTAAACAAGGCAAAATTTACAAAAAAAAAATAAATGGTGGGAATAATCAAGGAGGATTAATTAGACGGAAAAATGCATGACGAAGAAAATCTCGGGTTGCACAGTGAGAGGGTTAATACTAATCTTAACAGATTTAATCAGGGATTTCTGTTTTATTCTAGCTTGCGAATAATCTGTTCATCTAATTAAAAGTAATAATTTACACATTTGGGTATTAGTCATTTTCTATGTTTTGTAGAAATATGAGCTAACATGAAGAATTTCAAGACTAGAACGGCTGTAAAAGTCAATGTGATCCAGATCAAATAATCGTATCCAAAATATTTAGACTCAGAAATTTGAACACAGACAAATTAACTCATGTTGCCTATGTAGCGATAATAGATGTAAAAAATTATGATAGATGGATTTGATAGATATAAAAAATAGTTTTCCCCATCTATTTAACGTTAACATCCTGGAATTTTTAACCTTTCTAACTTTATGAAAATTAAAAAATAATTTATAAACTATACAAGGTGTTTCAGCACAATGCTTACAAACTTTCAGGAGAGATAGAGTATACCTAGTAGATAAGAAATCACATAGTCATGCATGGTCGGACACGCTTTCCTTTTGTGGTATCGACGACTAGATTTGCCAGGTGTCCCACGAAAATCAAAGCTCTAAATGCTATGGAAACAACTAATTTCTTACAGTATATTTCGCCATCTTTAATCGCCGATAATTCTGAAATTAGATACGACGAAGAAAATTTATTTAAAATACTGGTGTGCAAAGCATTTGGAGCCCCGATTTACACGGGACACCTATAAACACTAGTGACGACACAAAACACAAGAAAGGAAGGACACGAACAGGGTGAGGAAGCATGTTTATTATTCTTAGCATAGCGGAAACTAAGAAATAAGTACAAAAAGACAGACAACGATCGTCATAAAAGAATTTATTGAAAATTACGACCCAGAGCCGTGATATAGGCCTCATTTCTCTGTCGCATGGAAGTTCTAAAGTTCTCGAAAATACCGGACGTGTCCCGGATTTCCTCAGCAACTCTGCCACAATATGTGCAACAAGTTCCTCAAGCACTGTTCAGCATTGTCCCAGCATTTTCGCGGTACTAAGAGAAATAAACATGTTTTTTCACGTTGTTAATGTTCTTCTTTTCTTTTGTTTTGTGTCTAAGGGTCGCATTCTATAGGCGAAATTTTGTTGTTAATACCACTATTTTGAAAATAATATATTCATCGACCTTTTCTATAGCATATTTTAAATAAAATGATCATGAAGATTACAGATTAAGGATTCTGGCAGGACAATAAAATTTTCCCTAAACAATGCGAACCCCGTGTGTCGTTACTAACGCGCCAGGAAAGCGTTTCCGTCCATGCATTGCTATGTGATTTTCCATCGTCTAGCTATACTGTATCTCTCCTGAAAGTTTGTAACCGCTGCGCTTAAACACCCTGTATACTTCAACAGTTTCATTTGATCAAATTACTCCCAGTTGATTGATATTTCTATGTTTTGGATACTGTTAAATTTCCTGTATTAAAAGGGGATGACTGATTTGTTTTCTAGCACACATAAATACAGCAAATATGTCCATATCATATTAGAAAATTCTTCTAATCTAATACTTTTTTAAAATTACATTTCAAGTAACAGAATAAAATCTATATTCGAGGGAATAAATCCCTTCCAAATAAGTAGTAAAAAAATTCTGTATTCTAAGAAGCAATACAGTTTTATTTATATAAAAAAACATTTGCAGGATACTTTCGCCCGCATAGTTACGTTATATATATATATATATATATATTAAAAAACGTATGATCAATTTTGAAAAAATGACTTTTCGTCAACTAGATTCGGTAAATAATTTATTGTGTGCTGAGAATAAAATATGATCCAGGTTAAAAAGAAAAAAACATATTTTGAACGGAAAGATTTATATAATAAATGAAATTAAACGCATGCCAGTCATACGTAAGCTGTACCAGAGCTCCACTGGTCCGTTTTTTGAAAACCAGTAATTTTTAAGAAAGAAATTCGTGGGAGCTTTTTTTTTTGCAAAAATCCCATGCAAACCGTTCTTGGAGGTAAATTTCTATGAAATTCACAAAGAAGATTTTTCGTTGAAAAGAAGCGGTGTTCAAAAAACGGGCCCCCTGGTATCCCTGCTATGTTTATAAATAAAATTCTTCATTGCAAATATGTTTATGAGCATTGTAAGCACAACAGGGCTCCCACTGGTCCGTTTTTTGAAAACCAATATTATTTAACAGAAAAAAATTTTGCTAAGCTTCTGCTACAATCGCAAGAAAAATTCCGTTCTGTGTAAGTTTCTACGAAATTTATAAAGCAGAATTTTCTTAGAAGAAAAGAGGTTTTCAAAAAGCGGAACGAGTGGGAGCCCTGAAGCACAAGAACACGTGTAATCCATTCGATATGCGTTAAAAGCATTTTACATCAATGTTCTCTTAAATATCTTTCAATAATGACTTGCGCTTCTAATTTTTAGAGACATAATTCATAGCTGCTAATATTTACTCGTTTAAATTACACTAATAGATTTTTGCCTTATTTCATCGCAATTTGGGGATATTAAATAAGAGAAAATACAATATTAAATGTTAGTTGTAAGAAAAATGTGCAAATGATGGCAAATATAGATAATTTTGTTCACCGCCCCCTGAATACTTGACCTGACACCCTGAATCAAAAATGGAAGCTTTTGTACGGGCATTTTATTCAGTTTTTGCACGGTCCCTTTAATTTGAATAGCAATAATTTATTTTAGTTTCTTCCGTATTATATTTATGAAATTAAATAAGTCAAAGAAAACTTTTGGAAAATACTGGTGTCTAAATTTAGGGGATTGTACAAACGCTTAAACAATCCGTCTAAGGTAGCCCCCATTTTTCTGTCAGCGCTCAGGCTTAGTATTCAGAAGTGGTGTTTTGTCAAACATTCTCGAAATAAGATTCATTGTAAAGCATCTTTCTTCAAAATGCAAATTTAGTTTTACAAAAATCCTGGGTCTTCCTGGTTGACTCCATGCTGCAAGTCTGGTTGATTCCGAGCTGCGAGACTGGTTGACTGTGACATCTGTAGTGGCTGGACTCGAATTAACAGATATGCTAACCAAAGAGGCTGCTTAAAAAGAAGATTTTTTATAATACTGCATTCTTTTCCCATTACCCTATTTAATACGTTCAGGGGCAAGGCATTTCTGCTCCAAAATTGTTCAAATAATAAATTCATACCGCAATTTACGAACAAATTTATTTGAGAATAATCCAAAGCTTTTTTTCACGCATATTAGGAGACCGAAATTGTACTAAAAAATTACTGATGCCACTTGGCCGTTTGGACATTACAATTAAGCGTTTGCAGACTGCAAATAGAGCCCCTGTAAAGGTTAACACCTTGAGGTGCGGTGGGATAAAATATATCCCACCTAATTTAAACAAGATTCTTACTAGAAAATTTTTAATAAATTTTGTATTTTTAATTTTGGAGCAATATCGTTGAAAAATTGCTTTTCATAATTTATAAGTAAATTTTTTCGATTATTCCGGTGAGAATTTAATATTTAGAGTCACTTTTGCTTGCCCCTCAAGGGGTTAAAAGCACAGCCGAACTGTAATTCATAGTGCTGGGCAGATCTGAGCTCATTAAAACAAACCACCTGGCTAACATCAATGCAACCCAGACATATAGAGAGGGACCCGGGGGAAAAGGTGCCTGAAAATAAAACCAATTAAAAGGGGGATAAAAAGAACGGAAGGGAAGGGGAGACTCAACAATCAATTACCCAGAGTGATTAGGCTAGCAAGTTCTAATCACTCTTTTACCGGACATTCATAGTGTTAATAAAAACTAATATAATTAAGTACATAATAACATTATGATCGTTAAAGATCCTGGCTAAACTTCTGAGATAATTAAATATCTCAATTATCCTAATTAAGCCAGGAGGCAACTGCATTAAACCTACACCAAAGCGTTGTGTAATTGTTTGAAGATGAAGTTAGCTTAGGGCCATGCACCCCCATGTGCATTCGAGGTGCGGTCGAGAAACGACCGTCCAAATAATTTGAGAATATAAACTTTATCATTAACAATCCTTCCTAATTAACCAAACATTAACTTAAATTTAACTAATAGCATTAATAAAATGAATACGACTCACGGTTGCAAAGTAAATAGCAAAATTAACAAACTAACATATTTATTAACAGTACTATTTACATTTTAAGAAGATGTGTCCTAAGACACGCTCGCACCAAAGCGAGAGGAAAACACTTTACTTTACTTATAAAAAAACATTTAGATTTACTAATTGAAATACAGCATGTGACACTTGTATGCCATTGAGCATAAACTACCCTATTTACACCAATATTATACATACTAAAATTACACTTGGAACAAAATATAGAACACAGGAAATACCTTCAGTCATCACTTTGGTAGAAGAAGAAACAATCCGTAGGTGTACAGAAAAGGGCACTTAACAAAAAGTCCGTATATTGTCAAATCACTCCGCGCACATATTAATATACATGTACTTGCTACTAATTCGCGACACAGCTTCACAATTGCCCTAGCTCTTTATTGTTGAACTACTAGATAACGTGGTCATGTCTATAAAACTAGCGGACCCGGTTGAAGAACCTCGGACATAAACATCTGTCCAGGCTGGCAGAAGAGCTATATTGTGGAAGGCTAAAAGGCTTGACCATCTCAGAAACGCTTAAGAGCGGAGGCCATACTACTGCTCCGAACATTTACGATCGAATACATCCTCTCTACTTATAATACTTCATAATACTGCTAATACTGATTCTTTTCTTAACACTAGAACCGCCATAGCGGTCATTTTGACCGGTACCAAATTAAAATATTTCGATTCGAACTCATTCGGTTAGGATGCTTACTACATTTTTTAAAACTCTTCAGGTTAATTAAGGGGGGGGGCGACGCCCGTAGACCCTATATCCTATCAGAATGACTTCTCCTGGGGCTCACCACCCGCCCCCCTCAGCTTATTCGCCGAGGCTCTCTGAGAGAGCTGAACGTTATCTCTCTAGAACCACTTCTTACATCAGGGGAGACCTAGGAGTTGTACTCACGTGACCGTGATATGTGACCCATTTTATTATGTACAATAAATTCACTAATAAATTGAAGCTTGACATAAACTGTCAAGTTATTGTTCCCTGCTTGCTATTCTGGCGACAACCGTAATGCCCTAAAGATGGCTGTTCCTGATATCTGAACCACCTGGCTGTCTTGATTTTCTAATCAAGATTGTACTTGAACTATGTTATTTAAATATATTTAAATACATACACATACTTAAAATATAATAACAATAATAATAATACATTAATCCCACAATTTTAGAAAACATAGAATAACAATAATAATAATTACAGTTTTTTAGCCTGGAAAATCGAGAGTAAATCCTGTGTGACACAACTTGTATCTGCGAGACACGTTTCGAGTCCAGCACATAGTGGCAAAAGTAATTTCATAATAGCAACTGCAATGGAATGTAGAATATGTGGTTTGCTACACAGATAATTTTCTTCCAATAGTTCCAACTAATTTTAAGATCAACAATGGATTTCTAATTTTATTCCTGAAAAATCATGTGATACTTCAACAAAACTGGAAAAAGAAATTCACCATTCTGTGGTGTGCAATCGACCGACTTCTCATTAGTGTTGGGATTCACACCGGAAAATTTTGAATAGCAATTTTCTTTTATTTTATTTGCTTAATATATATCACTTATAAAACAAAAATAACTATTTAAAATTACTGGTGAGAAGTCGGAATCACTAAATAAAAATTCAGCCAGATGCGGAATACCACAATGTTGCCGCATCTGGCAGATTTTTTATTGGGGGATTCCAAATTCTCACCAGTAAGTTTAAATAGTTATTATTGTTTTATCAGACGATAAATATTTCACAAATAAAATAAAAGAAAATTGCTACTCAAATTTTTCCAGTGTGATTTCCAACGATTGTGAGAAGTCGGTCGATTAGTAATGACGTCACACTTGTGTCCTCTGGTCTTGAATATTTCGATGACAGAGCCTACACTCCATCTCACTACATTATGTGATACAATACAAATTGACACCTGGCCGCCATGTTAATAGCATGAACGAATGCTTCTCCACGAATGGTTGGATCTAAATATCAAATCGTCTTGTCTTAGTGAACCGCGTAATCAAATGATTACATCTAATGGAAAACAATGAATTTCTTTTCCAAAACCGTAATTCCTATTTCGATGATCTAGTGCAGACTTTTTCTCTGTTGAAGAATATATATGCTGTTGTCAACTCTTCATTTTGGCTTTATTATTTTTCTTTTTTCTCTCTTTCTTTTTCTTTTTATTTATTTATTTTATTTATTTTGACTTTTTTATTATGTCACAATCATTATGTTGCCATCATTGTTCATTATATTATCGTCATTTTAATTGTTAAAAATGTGATGTTCGTCCCAGTAAATGTTCTTTTGGTCTTGCCTGATTTCTGCATCGTAATTTTGGCCTTAATTAATCAAAGTAATCTGCGATTAAATTACAAAAAAAAATATTATCTGGAAATAGCGGTATTAAAAATACTTGATACATTTCCTCTATGATACAGTATTCGAAAAAATGAAGCACTCACCACGGAAAAAAATTCACATATTTAAATAATCATATAGAATCATGTATGCCATTAAATAAACAATGCAGCATAGCAAGGTGCATACACACCTTAAAATTTCCAAGATGATTGGCACCACTATTTCAGAATATAAATCCTCATTTTAATTATGTGCAGAATTTGCTATTTTTTCTACCATTTAAGGAAATTCTTTCCCAGCACTGTGGTAGGTACGCTCTCTCAGGAATATCGCTTGTTTATGCACATCAAATTGGATTTAATTTTTTTTAATAAAAAGCTTAATCTGTGAATTATCTTCTACATTTCTTTAATTTAAGACAAATATAAACTGATTTAACACGAGTTTTTACCCTTTGACCCGCGCACGACCAATCTACTACTATTTTAGAATAGAAAAAAATTCTTATTTAATAACAGAAACATTGCTCTTACGTTATTCGAACTTTGCTTTTAGAATTTGTGGGGGCTAACGACTTTTCAGAGAAAAGGATTGACGACTCATGCGATATAAATTTGAAAAATGTTTTAGGACTCTAAATATATTTTATCCAATGCAGACAACACTGCTTCACACAGACGAATATTGACGGCTTTTGTGTTCATAGATCTCAGTAACAATAGAGGCAATTTATTGTGATGAGAATGCTTTAGAAATACCATATTTGGGAGGGAAAAAAATAATCACTTTCTAAAATTGAATAGCTGCTAGCGACAAACAAATCATTACAATACATATCTGTGGAATGTAAAATTTATTCAATTCAGACCTGCTGACAAAAAAAGCTGAAGATTTATGTTTCACTGAGTCTCTGAAAATAAATGTTTTTATTTTGAGGTCATTGATTTCTTTTTATATTTTGGCGAAGTGACAACATACGTAGATTTTATTTTATTTTATTTATTTGGGTGCGATTATTTTCGCAAAATGTAGATTTATATTACCGCCACAAACCGGAATAAGTTTCACAAGTACAGAAAAGTTTTTCGCTGTCAGATTATTATTATATATATATTTTTAATTTAGAAGTTTGTATCCCAATGACATTTCATCCTAAGACTTTATTCATTTATTTTTTCGTATTTCAGAGCTGCGAAACCTTTCGAGTCTTACCCCTTTAACCCGGGAGAACTCGCTGCATGAGATTTTCTCTCACAGTCGTACTTTTTTAAGACTCTTATTTAAACCATTTTTCACTTTAATTAAAATTTCAAAATGTTTTACAATTATTTTACCTATTTTGTGAATAAAAGTACTAATCCAACCAAAAAAAGTTGATATTATATGAATGTAAAGTAAAAGAAAAGCAATTAGGCATTCTCACTAGCGATTTCTCCCGGGGCAAGAGGCATAAAAATTTGATTCGTAAAATGATGGAATAATCAGTGATGGAACAGTGGCGCAGTAATTGAGCGATTGTCACCACTAAATTTTTATAAAATTCTTCGCTTTAAAAAAAAATCTCAGAAATTCTGTTCTGAAGTTTGAGGAAGAATACTAATAAAATTTTGTAGTGTCAATTGATTTTCTGGTGCTACACTGTTCCATCACTGAATATTTGACGGACACTAGAATTTATAAAAGAATATTTCAGAAAATAAGAACCTGCTATACTACATTTTCATTACAAAAGCGAAATTTTATTAAAATATTCTTGGTGCCGTTTGTCAGTTTTGGAATTAAAATGAGGTGGCCACACTTGTGACCACCTTCCTTGAAAGGGTTAAGTATCAATATATCCAAAAAGTAGTAGACCGGGTGACAGCGACACGAATGACTACGTCATCGAGTTACGGGATGAAATCATGCTGCAGGACAGGACTTTTAGGAGTAGATTAAGGAATGTCTGGTCTGCCTCGACATTTCTTGGTACGATAGGCAAAGCAGCGGGTGCCAACTCGTCATTTTGGCGTCACTATAACGTCATGGAATTATGGGATGAAACCGGTGCCAAATTAAGGGTAAAAAAAAACTTTTAAGTATATTTTGGTATGCCTGCGCATATCCTGGTAGAAACCCCCGGCAGACTAAAATCTATAACAAAAAATACGTCATAATGTACAGTTGAAACCCTATAAACATAGTATTTTACATTACATTGCCATATATATTACTTCGAATCGACTTTCAAGGTGAATTAACGGTTTAGGAAAAGCTTATTATTAGTACGTGAGAAAATGACGACGTGGTGCCCGCTGCTGCAATCTTAACAAGAAATGTCGAGGCAGACCAGTCATTCCTTAATCTACTCCTAACAGTCTTGTCCTACATGAAGATTTCATGTCGTAACTCGATGACGTGTTAATGCAGCCAAAATTAAGAATTGGCGCCCCGCTCTGCTCGTCTCGTACCAAGATATAACGACACAGACTGAAATGCTCGTATTGTACTAATTAGTATGTTTAATGTGCCAAAATTTCAAGCCGTAACTCGATGACGTTATAGCACTGTCAAAATAGGGAATTGGCTCCCCGTTCTTCTCGGTTTGCACCAAGTTATGCCGAATCAGTCATTTTCTAGCGTACTGTTAATAAACTTTTCCTAAAGCCTTAATTCATCTTTAAAGTCGATTCGAAGTAACATATATGGCAATGTAATGTAAAATATTATGTTTATAGGGTTTTAATTGTACATTACGCCGTATTTTTTTGTTATAGATTTTAGTCTGTTGGAGGTTTTCGACAAGGATATGCACAGGCAGACCAAAATATTCTAAAAAGATTTTTTTACCTTTAATTTAGCACCGGTTTCATCCCGTAACTCGATGACGTGATAGCGGCATCAAAATGACGAGTTGGCGCCCGCTGCTGCGCCTATCGTACCAAGAAATGTCGATGCAGACCAGTCATTCCTTAAACATCCTCTTAAAAATCTTGTCCTGCATCATGATTTCACCCCGTAACTCGATGACGTAGTCATTTGTGTCACCGCCGCCCACTCTATAGTATTTGGCTTATTTAATTGAATAATGTCGCTTTCTATAAACAGTATTATTTTATGCTGATTTTTACGAATCTTATTTAATTTTTAAGAGTTTTGGAATGAATTTGACAGAGTTCCCTTAACCCTTTGACGGGCGGTGGGATATATTTTATCCCACCTACGATTAATCAGGATTTGCACCAGAAAAATTTTAGGGGATTTTAGTTTTCTGACTTTAGTGGAGAAAAGTCGTAAAATTGCTTTTCCTTATTTTGAAATAGTTTTTTTCTAAATTTCCGGTGGGAATTAAGCATTACACAAACGCAATTGCTTGCCCTTCAAGGAGTTAATCTTCATTTGGTACGTCACGGAATCAGTCCGGAGGCCTTGAGTATTGAGACGGGCATGAGAGTATTGAGTATTGAGTAATGCCAGAGGTGTCTGGTATTATTCAGGATAAGAGAAACATTGGATACATTGATTTTTCCTTGACAGTAATGATGAATTTGATGGTCATTTGTCATATAAGATTTTTTTTTCAAAAGAATGAGAGACGAGTTTCAGGTTTAGCGCTTCCAATAATAACTTACTTTGTTCTTAAAATGTAATAAAAAACAAAAAAAGTAAGGAACAACAAAAAAAAATAACAATAACTTGTACCAGCAAATTATACATATCAATTTAAAACTGTTTAAAAGTAAAATGCAAAACTAAGAGAAATAATTTCTGAAGTGTATAATTTACTCAGTGGCGATAAAAAAAAAAATCAAATTTTCAAATTTTTTTCGAAAAAATTTCAAAATTTTTCCTTTTTTTTTTTACCTATAAACTCAAATATATAAAATTCGATGCTCTATTTTATTTATATATATAAACCAAACTTTTATAAGAAATATGGGTTTTTTTATTGATATGGAACGCGCAAGGGGCATTTCGAAGATTTCTAAGACGACGCGTAAAATTTCATTTTTTTCTCAAAAAAAATTTTTTTTTGTGATAAATGTATGCCATAATGCATATAATGTACCCTTGAATAATATTTAAGGTGAAATTTACAAAAAAAAAAAAAATATATATATATATTTTTAAGGATTTTAAACTCCCTTGTCCCCTTAAGCAATGCTTTTTACTTTAATTTAACGTGCCATTAAAAAAAATAATAAGTTACTCTTAAATATTGTTTTAATCTAAGAAAATAATCCCCTCTGTCAATATTTGTATAAACAGAACACCTCTGGGAATCATTTTAATTAAATTCTTTCAAAAAAATTAACAGTAATAAATAACGCGATGCCTTTAAGCCTGTTAGAATATATTTAGCCCCTCGGGATAAAATGTGAGTTTTCAATTTAGATCCTTGTATTCAATTCATTAAAATTATTGCCTTTATTTGTATAAATTCCTTTTTTAATAAAATATCGATTTAAATTCTAAACAATTAACAGATTTTATTGATACAAAACAGATATTTAAATTTATATTTGTTATTTAAAAATTAAATTTAAAATATAGTTTGCAATTTTCACATTCGTATAAGGAATAAATATATTTAATTCTATTAAATATTGAATCAGTGTTGCCAGATTGGGGACATTTTCGTCCCTTAGATTGTTGATTGTCACATCTTTTTTGAAATATTCGGCCTATTTAAAAATAGATTAAAAATTTTGTGAAATAAGGTGAATTATACTATTTTGAAAAAGTGGTGACAGTCAAATAATCTGAATTAAAGAAGTACCCAATCTGGCAACACTGTATTGAATATGACTTTTTTTTCAGGAGTTACATAATTAGTACAATTTGCATTTCATAGGAAGGGTTTGATGTAGTTTAAAACTACGTACATTTTTTAACACTAAATCTTAATGGCAAATTTTGTCTTGTATAACCTACTTGCATCATTAACCTTTGGATGCATGCATTTCAGTAACTACTTTTTTTATAGAGAAATTTTTAATTCATACCAGATATTCTCAATAGTAATCTGTGCATTGTTAACCACTTAACTGCCCCATTTTTTGACACCATAAACTAAAAACAGGAAACCAACACCACTTTTTAAGTACAAAAATATTCGCCTTAAATAATCGAGGAAAGTTTGCCATTTCAAGAACCGAAGATTTCAGGTAAAAATTAGAGGTGTGGAATACCTTTTAGTAATGAAGCAAGCTAATTTTTCTTTAAAATCCTTTTTTGAAATTTCCGGTATGGAGTTGGAATTTCTGAATAAAAAAGAAATTCCTGAAATGTACGCATCAAAGACTTTATTGAATGGATGAAATTTAGCGAGTTTAAAACAGTGCCCTCTTACGACTGGTTTGCTTTTGGTGTGCTGAAACGAAAACCAGAAACCAGAAAACTCACAAAGAGGATTTTAAAAATATTAATCGACAGAAAGATTTGTAATTAAGGCAAATAATCTGCTGAATAGAAAACCAATGTTTCAGTAAAATAAGGGAGTTGGCACCTGTGATTTATTAGTAGCTGTTTTTTTTTAGAACAACATCTGTTTGACACAGTGTTGCCCCAATTTGGCCTCCATTATTCTTTAGAAATTGAGAGTTTCTACCAGAAATAAAGAATAATATGTTATGCCTTATTTAATGAGAGACATTTAGCGATTACCGAAAGCAAAAATTCTTTTTCAAAATTTCCGGTTTCAATTTCAAATTTCGGATTAAAACTGGAGGCCAAACTAGCAACCCTGGCACACCATATGTAAATTTTTTCGCATACATGAGCGCCAATTTCTTTGCCTGAGGTGTGTGGTCAAACCAGGGATACCAGTTTGAGCGGACACCAGTTTTAATCCGAGAATTCAAATTGAAAACTGGCAGCCCTGGTTTGACCACACACCTCAGGCAAAAAAAGTGGCGCTCATGTATGCGATCAAAATTTACATATGGTGTGCCAGGGTTGCGAGTTTGGCCTCGATTTTTATTTCGAAATTTCAAATTCATACCGGAAATTTTGAAAGAAGAATCTTTAATTTATGTAATCATACAAATTCTGTCTTTAAATAAACCAAAAATACTATTCTTAAGTTCTGGAATGAATTTGGACTCTCTGAATAAAAATGGAGTCCAAACTGACAACTCCGTGGTGTGCACGCTTTATGATAGATGTCAACATCTCTTAATTATACCGGAGTCTGATCCAATATTAACATGTTTTCAACCGCAAATTTTATTTAATGAAAAATTTCAAAATGAAATCTAAAATGTACCTTATAGAAAGCAGACACATTTCCTTAAATACAGGGTGTGTTCACAAAGATTCAAGACTGGCATGAGAATACAAAATTTACTAAACATTTTTGTACAGCAAACTAAAATTCTTCGAACTATGATCCTTGGGCATCAACACTCCGTTTCCAGCGTTTTTTCCATTATTCATAGGCTACCTGGAAGTCTTCGCGCACAAACCTGTGGAGGGACCTCATCGAAGCTGCTTGGATCGCTGGAAACGTATCGAGTTGTTTCCCTTTCAGGTCTTTCTTGATCCAGGGAACGAAAAAACTCGCTGGCAGCAAGGTCTGGGCTGTAGGGGGCTTGCGGCACTATTGCCACGTTAAACTTAGTTAAAACTTCCGCGGCGGCAAGCGGCGTTTGAAAGGGCGCATTATCGTGGTGAACAATCCAATCATTTCTGATATCTGGGCGGACGCCCTGGACTCGATCTTTCAAATCGTGGAATCAAAGATCTTCTGTTGCTAAAATTTTAAAATAGTTGAATGACACCGGTATTTATGAACAAATTTATATGAAAGTAAGTAAAAGCTTTTCTTCGCGTACATTATACAAAGTAAAAATTAATTCCTGAATTCTGATGCCAGGGCGGCATTTGGGAAATAAAATCAAGTGGTATATATTATATACCGGTGCCCTTCAAGGGGTTAACAATCGTGTATTACCAGTAACTTTCTTCTACGATAATTTTGTGCAGAGTTAGTAAGGGGTGTTTACTTTTTTCCATGATTGTATATTGAAAGAAAATTTTTGCAATTAAATAAAGCAAAAATTTCCATCAAAATTAGAGGTATTGAAAAGTGCAAAAGTTTGTAGCCATATATAGATATTCCATACCTAGTTCTGCACGTATAAAAAAGTTTGTATGTGCAGTCGTGGGAAAAAAGTAAACACCCGCTACTAACTCTGCAACAATTTATTGTAGAAGAAAGTTACTTGTAACAAACGATTGAAAATAATGTCTACTTTTAAATTATGCGTATAAAATTTGCTTGGGGGTAATCTACATATCAAAACGAACCCAAACTTCATTTTTCTCAATAGCAACATCCAAGTTTGACAACATAAATGAATTCTACTCCCTTCAATAAGACTAAATACAAATTTTCGTAAAATTCGATTAGTTTCAGAGAAATTAATTATTTTAAAATGAGCATATTTTAGGTGCTGTAACCAAATTGAAGCCGGTACTCGATTGTTGAAATGATAAAAACGAACATATCCCTTCGATTAACGCAATATTTCTTGCTAATATAACCATTTCACTCACTTAATATGTTTCGACTATTGCCAGGACAAATGTTTCAATAAATTGAGTAAAATATATACTTTTCAAATTATGCTTTTCTGGACATCTTAGACCGCCATTTTGAAGTTTTTTAATCATAATTTGAAAATTACTCGGAAGAAAAATTTGAAATTCAGAATTCGCATAGAGCTGGACGTAACACATATAAATCTATCAAAAGAATTGTAGGTTGCATTTCATATTTTTTTCGAATATTAATTTCATAATTCATATTATATATTTTTTAAATTACAAATTCAATGTATTTATGTTTGTGGATTTTTAGAATTATAAACACCCAAAAATTATCACATTAGAATTATAATTTCAGGTGATATTAATAAAAATACTAAAATATAATTTAACATTAGAAGCTCCAAATTTTGAATATTTATAATTCAAAACTTATCATCCAAATAACTTGAAATTTTGATTTTGGGTATAGTTTGAACCGAAGATTTAAAATATATTGTCAAAATTCGGTGTTTCAGTTGAAAAAAAAAAACAAAGTTTGGTGTGGTTTTAACTTGTAGCAAATTTGTAGCACCCCCTAAGCAAATTTGTATACCTAAACTAAAATTAGACTTTCTTTCCAATCATTTGGTTCCAGTAAATTTCTTCTATTATAATTAATTGCAGAGTTAGTGATGGGTGTTCACTCATTTTTTTTTCACGACTGTACATTTGTGCATGCTAGCCAATATTCAAATATTCTTCCTTAAATTGTGATTTAATTTGGTAACCAGGTTACGCTTGTTTCGAAAAAAAAATTATTTGAAGTATCTATGTTTAATTAATTTTCTGTTATTAGGTACATATGTTTTCGTTCAGGCACATTTTGTACAAATAATAGTGAATCTTCAAATTTACTAACACGTCGTGACAATGTTGCCAGTGGGCTACTTTTTTAAAATTTAGATTTCTTGATTGGCACCACTTTTTTGAAACGGTAAAAATCAATTGTTTTTGCCTTAATTAATATGTCATTAAATAAGGCATATTATACCATTTCAAAAAAGTGGTGCCAATCAAGAATTTGATTTTAAAAAAAGTAGCGCATCTGGCAACACTGCTTTGTGACTGTATACTGTATAATATCCTCTTTTTATCAGTAAACCGCTGCTATGGTCATTATTTTTACTTTATTGCATTAACAGAACTAGTTTCTGTATTCGTATTTATCATAGAAATGAATACGTTTGACAACGACAACGTTTTTAGTCCATCCATAAATACTAATATATATATTCGCTTATGAGAAATAATATAACATAGGCATAGGTGCCAACCTCAAACTAATCTGCCGTAATACTTGCGTTATCTTTACCCTGGATTAATACGTTTCGAACCAGAAATTTGTTCAAGAAATGAAATTAAATATATTCTACATAGAAACCTGGAATTAAATAAATAAGCATTCATGAAATAAATTTTCTGGTTCGAAATGTGGTTAACCAGGGTAAAATTAATCCAGACATTACGGAAGTTTAGTGGAAGGTTGGTAGCTATGCATAGGGATTTTCAATATTTTTTCCCAAAAAATGTTTGCCACCGGAAATTCTATTGTGTAATTTTCCCCTTTTTAAAAATTATCTTAAGATCTGCGGCATCGCCAGTGTGGAGAGGGGGGGGGGGGGAGGGAAGCCCTGGTACCAAAGCGATATAAGTAAGCGTAAAAATTTAATACTGGAATCGGGCGTAATGTAACACAGTCGTGCCATCTTGTGGACGGGGTGATAATCCACGGACACGGGCCTTTAGTGTGACGTTATATGTGACAGGATATCTACCATCTGCGCATATTTTCTAAACCTTTAGTCACTCATGGAACAGAATTCAGTTTACCACATTTATTGTAAAATAATGGCGTAGCGAGAGGGTCGTCCAGATGCACTTGACACCACAAAGTTTTCTTCGCTTTGTCAGAAACATTTCAGTTATTAATCAAGGTGAAAAAAAACTTTGCAATTTTAGTGGTGTGAAGTAAGAAAACAGTTAGGCATCTTCTTGTAGTTTAACCCCGTCCGCTACGTGTCGTGCGACCTTGACTGATGCGACCTCGCCTTTAATCTTGCCGTTACATCTCCCATTTAACATAGGACGCTTACTTATATCACTTTGCCTTGTACCACTAATTTTGTAACGTTCTGTTCGCCTTATGTAAGCGGAGAATTTTCTGCTATTAATCAAGGCGATAAAAACTTTACCATATTACTGGTATCGAGAGCATTTGGACACCCTCCCTGGTTACGCCACTGGCAGAGATCCTATCAATCAAAAAGGTCAGTTTTTCTTTTCTTAAATAATGGTACCTTGGTAGCAGTGTCGCCAGGTTACCGAATAAATCGGGTCGTAAAATGCTCCGGACGCCAGGATTTTAAAGTAACTTTCTTCGTCTTAGCTAAAGGCAGAATTATCTGCGATTAAAGAAGACGAAATAAACTGCAAGTGACTGGTTGTGTCCAGAGCATTTGGAGCCATGATTTACGAGGGACATCTGGACAATGGAGTTACGAATAAAGAGGAGAAGACATATAGTGTATTGTCTATCACTTTCGAGTGAAGTAACTGAGGAGGTTCTCAAAGATGGCGCCTGTTTTCCTTAAAAAAATCGGATCGACAGTTTCTGATTACTGCCAAGCAATCTGCCACCTCCAAACTTGAAAAGAAAATTTCATTGTATACAATCGCCTTATTCACAGAAAAATTCTCTCACAAGTATGGCGAACATTTCTATTTGTTTTTACTGATGTCAGTTTGTCCTGGTAATAAAATCTTTTTTACTCACGTTGACAGGAGGTTATCTAGGTTGTCTCAATACGGCGGACACGTAGGTTTTGACTCCCACCGAAGTAAACTTCCACCAGTTAAAATGAATATCTGTTTTTGCCAATAATTATGAATGAAAATTTTCATTAACCCCTTAATTCTCGCTCCCGCCATATTCTCGGGCTGTGTCTTTTACTCAAATTGTTTGATTCCCACCAGTATTATAAAATAGTGAAATTGGCTATATTTTAGTATCGTTTTTACTGTCATTAAATAAGGTGAATATTTCTTTTTCATAAAAGTGGTGCCAATAAGCAATTTGAATTATTCAACCGTAATTTAATTCGAGCGTTAAGGGGTTAATAAGACGTTTCAATAAGGAGAAAATTTCTATTTAAGTTTACTGGTGGTTTCCCTGGCGTTTTTTACCCCTGCAAAAGCGGTTACAGTTGAAGATTCACTATTTTAACTTAACCCCTTAACTGTCGCACTAAATTACGGTTTAAACATACAAATTGCTTATTGGCACCACTTTTTTGAAAAAGAAATATTTACATTATTTAATGATAGGTAAATGATACCAAAATAAAGCCAATTACACTATTTTTTTAAACTGGTGGGAATCAAACAAAAAAGTATAAAATGAATAAAAGGTAGAGCCCGTGAATATCACGGGAGAGAGAATTAAGGGGTTAAGGACATGTCAGTTCCATGGAACTATTAATAAAGAGGAACTGACATTTCCTTAAAATAGTGAAGCTTCAACTGTAAGCGCCTTCGTAGGGATTGATTAACCGCTGGGGGAATCTTCCACCAGTAAATTTAAATAGAAATTGTCTCCTTTTTCTAAATGCCTTATTAATGCGTCATTTCAATGATATAAATGACAGAAAGAGATTTTCATTTTTACTGTTGGAAGTTTACATTTGCGGTAGTCAAACTCTGCCTTTCCACCATATTGTGACAACCTAGATAACATCCTGTCTGTGTCAGTGAAAAATATTATAATACATCTGCAAACTTACACCAGTAAAAACAAATACAAATTTTTACCCTATTGGTTGAAAAATATTTCTATAAATAATGCGCTTAAGTAAGACTAAGTTTTCTATCCAAATTTACTTGTGGGAAGTTTGCCACGGTGGCAATCAGAAACTTTTGGTCCGATTAAAAAAAAAGTACACCCGCCATCTTCTGACAACCTCCCCAGTTACTTCAATTGCAACTGGTAGACAGTACACTATATGTCTCCTCCTCTTTATTTGTAACTCCATTGTTAGTTCCTTTTTTATTATTAGTTCCATTATCTGCACACACTACTTGGTAATGAGATTCTGATTACTAACATGGCAAACTTCCACCAGTAAATTTAATAGAAATTTTCGCCTTATTAAGCTCCAAGAAGAATTTCCGTGATGTATAAGGCTAAATTCTGTATTTCATTTTACTGTTGGAAGTATCACTCTTGTCAATTAGGCCCTGTTGGTAGCCCGCGAGCCACGGATTGTAGACTCTTAACCCTCAAATGCGCGATTTATTATTTTGTTTTGAAAAAATTATATATGATCCTCTGAAATGTTTATTACACAGGAAATATAATGAAAAAAAAAAACCAGTGATATATTTTTCATATAATACGTCAATCTTTTCTACTGTTGCACGTCTGCAATACAAGTAAAAACTAATGCCGTGTGGCAGTTTTACGCTAAAATAATACAAATTAGTAAATACTTTAATAAGTATGCCTCCAAATTCCTTATTTTATATAATTATTTATTTTATAAAACTTAACCTTTAACCCTTTAATTCCCATAATAGAATACGTTCAAGAAATTACGTAGTTCAGAAAATCTGACTGCACGCTAGAAACTTTCAATTGTTAATTTCGCTTCATTTAAATACGGGATGTCTGTTTTATAATTAAAGCAAATATTGCTATTTTAATTTTCTGGTGTGAATTAGGTATATACGAAAAAACAAATTCAAAACAGTGTTGTTTGCATATATGAAAAGCCGCACTCTAAAGGGTTAATGTGATATATTAAAAGAACTAAGAATCATGCATCAGAGATAGGTTATGAAAAACTTTCCAACACAAACAGAATACCATTAAGAAATTTAATTTTCTAATACAATGAAATGAGATATCTAATTGCGCATATAAAAATACCCATAACTCAGTAAAAACCCAATTTTAGCAGTTGCTGACCATATATGGAAACCTGTTCTAATTCTTTAGTGCAACCGTGTATATTATCTACATAATTTATATAGTACATCCTGTTATATATAAAAAAACAGATAAGTTTAAATGCATACCACTGCAGAAAACGAACTTATAGCAATTTTTTTTATCATACTCAGTAGTGTAAATAAGTTATTTTGTGTGTTTCTGTAAATGAACAACAAATGCACTTCATAATCTATAAAAAATATGTTACAGTGCACTTTAGTGATCCAATTTTCTTTTAAATGCCGACATTTGCCCATATATCATAATGGAATGGAATTCTTTTAATCTTCCCTGTAAATGAGCTACAAGTGCTAATTATTCTCAGTCATACATATCAATCTCATTAGGTTTCAAGTAAAGCAGTATCAATTACATGGCACAAACGATTTGTTGCATAAACTATAATGTAACGGGAATTTTTTTTGTGTAACTCTGTAAACGAACTATAAATGTTACGTACTTCATTTTCAACAATCAGCTTTATATTATAAGCTTAAATAATGTATAACGATAACATGTCAATTCCATAGCAACACACAGGAGCGAAATAGGTAACCAGACATACTACTATACCACTAATTTTAATTTTTTTATCCTACTTACCACTGTATTTAATTAAGAAGAAAACAATATTTTAAAATTAGTGATGAGAATTTTCCTTTTATGACCCCCCCCCCCCCCTCAACCCAATAAAGTCAGCGCTTATGGTCAATTCGAGAATGTACGTGAGAATTAGAGTTCAAACTGACGACAAAAAATATTCTTATCTATTGTAGTATACGACACCAACGCCAAGTTTCGATTACAAAGCAGTATCGACAGCGTTGAGAATGATGTCCTGTATATTTATTTAAATCTAAATACAGCAGTTAACAAATTTTCGGCTGACTTTATTCACAAAATTCTCCGAATGTCGAGTTTCAGTAGCTCCGCAACAAATGCTACCTTCTGTAATTGTTATGCATTTTTGTATGTATATTTGTAAATATTTATATGCTATACCAGGGGTGGCCAACTGTGGCACGCGCCACACCACTAAAATTTTACAGTAATCATTGCCTTATCTAATCATCGAATCTCTGCGATTCAAGAAGTCGAATTTTTCTGTAAAATTTTAGTGGTGTCAGGCGTGCCACTGTTGGCCACCCCTGTGCTATACCATAGTTGCCAACTTTTACGCTTTTTTCTTACCATTATTTCTGAACAGATGAATTTGCCTAGTTTTAATCCTCAGTTTTCGACGGTTAAATAAGGCAAAATTTTCTGTACAAATATCATGGTAGCAGAAAAGCGTAAAATTTGTCAGCTATGGCTATCCCCATTACACAATTACGGAACTTATGTATATTTTACGGGCAAAAGTGAGGCATTTTTCAAAAAGAAAATGGCGACTTTCATATAACTATAAAATATGACTTATTTTTTTTTTATTTTTCTACTGTTATGCTGTACAGTTTTTATAAAAAAAAAAGTTTCTACGAAAATTCTCAGTTATGCGTCTTTAACACATCTATATTCTAAGTTAATGGTATAAAATTCAGTGCAGTAAGTTTTGAAAAAGTTGGTTTTTATTAAAATAGAAAATCTATTTTTATCGAATTTAATATCAATATCGATGCGGTGTTAACCCCTTTGAAGGGAGGTGATTCATTTTTGAACCACTTAATTTTAAAATCTAAATGCCACGTCCGTACCAGAAGTTTGGAATGCAAATTTTCTTTATATTAAATACATGAACAAAAATTTTTACCATTTATACTCGCGTGTAAGTCGACCCCTAAATTCATGAAAAAAAATATGTTTCACACCAGTATTTTCGTGCAGCTATATTCGCCTTATTTAATATCATCAAATTCTGCTTTTAGATAAGACGAAGATAACTTTTTTTAATATACGGGTTTTCAGTCTATTATACCTCCCGAATTTGGGGCCGACTTGTACGTGAGTATATACGGTACTCATTTTCAAATAAATTTATTTGTAAATTCTGGTGCCATTGAATCATTTCGATATTTTATGAATAACACTGCTTTCCCCCTGAAAGGATTAATAGGGGAAACTAATTGTCAAATATATAGACACATCATGGAAAAAGATCAGGCTAATTGATTGAAAGGCCTGTTGTCCGTGCTTACCCGGCTATGCCCTTCAAAAGCAACCTACTGCTCAGCCAATGTATAAATAGGGTTCGTACGCATCAACATAATCACGTGACTTTAGGTGTGTTGGTACGAGAAATTTTTGGAAGTACTGGTTGCTATATCTACAGATAGAAAATTTTTTCCATTAAATAAGGCAAATATTACTTTACAAATATTTTGGTAGAAGGTGCTTGATAGTCCTTGAAGCGTGCGAACACTGTATAAAGGCTGGTCACGTAAGTAACAAATTTGGGTGAGACAAGTCTATTCTCGAGAATAGGAAAATAGGCAGTAAAAGGGCAGAATTTCCTAGTTTTTGCTTTGTGTTGGATGAATAGAAGTCTCACAGTTTCGTATGTACAGTCGTGGAAAAAAAATATAAACACCCCCTAGTAATTTCTCAATAAATTATCGTAGACGAAAGTTACTGATACCAAATGATTGGAAATAAAGTCTACTTTTAAATGATATATATATAATTTGCTTAGGGGGCCATCTACATATTAAAACGAATCCAGACTTCATTTTTTCAATGGCAATACCAAATTTTAACCAGATATTTCAAATCTTCGGTTCAAACTATGCCTAGACTTCAAATTTCAAGTCATTTGAATAATAAGTTTTTGAATTATAAACATTCAAAATTTAGTGCTTGTAATGTTAAATTACATTTTCATATTTTTATTTATATCTCCTGAAATTATACTCCTAATGTGCCAATTTTTTGTGTAGCAATAATACTAATATACCCAAACATAAATACGCAGAATTTGCAATTTTTATAATTTTATGATATGAATTATGAATTTTGAAATTAATATTTGAAAAAATTATGAATTGCAACCTACAGTTTTTTTGTGGATTTAGTTTTATTAAGTCCTGCTTTATGGAAATCCAAAATTTCACAATTTTCTTCAAATTTTCAAATCAAATCAAATTCAAATTTTCTAGTTTTCAAATTATGCTTAACCCCTTGAGGGTCAAGCAAAAATATCTCTAAATATTGAGTTCTCACCGGAATAATCAAAAATTTTTATTTTTGAATAAGGAAAGGCAATTATACAACGATTTTCCTCCAAAGTAAAAAATATAAAATTTAGTTAAATTTTTCTGGTGAGAATCTTGTTTAAATTAGGTGGGATATATTTTATCCCACCGCCCCTCAAGGGGTTAAAAACGGCAAAATTATGTTTTAAGGGGCCGTCTGTGATAGAAGTGATTAGATATTTTGAAATTTCTTCTGCTGTCGTGTAAAGTAGCAGGCTTCATTGACTGCTTGGGTGGTGCCTAAGGTACCTTGATCAAGAAGGGGGCTCTCTCGTTTAACAATCGAGTACGGAACTTCAATTTGGATACAGCCCTTAAAATACGCTCGTTTTTAAATAATTAATTTCTCGAAAACTTATGGTACGAATTGCATAAAAATTTGTTCTTAGGCTAATTGAAGGGTGTTGAGTTCATTTATGTTGTCAGAGTTGTGTACTGCTATTGAAAAAAACAAAATTATGGTTCGTTTTAATAAGTACATGGCCCCCTAAGCAAATTTTGTAAACATCATTTAAAAGTAGACTTCATTTCCAATCGTTCGATACCAGTAACTTTCTTCTACGATAATTTATTGAGGAGCTAGTAGGGGATGTTTACTTTTTTTTCCACGACTGTACATGTCTCCGAGGTTATAGGCAAGTGAGTATATGTGATCGCAAAACGCACGGAGAGATTCGTTTAATATTTCTTTCAAAACGCTTAGTCTTTTAATCAAATCCTTTAATCCACAGCACATATCCTTCAATTAATAAATCCAAATCACTAATTTATAACTATTAAATCCTTACATAGATGGTAGCACAAATACATTTCATTTTAAAATGGTTATAAAAGGAAGTTTTTAAAAATAAAATTAAACATATTCAAGTCAAATTATTCAAACAAAATTTGTTAGTTTGAAATTTCACAGCCAGGGGTGCATTCTATTTTAAACAAATCACCGTCCGCACGAATCCAACGAAAACGAAATTGAAAAAGCCAAATCCCGTTATGATCAGGCACACGGAACGCGAGATGTGAAACCGCACCCTAGTGGTAAAAAGTAGAACTAAAATATGCAAGACTATCGATATCAAGTCGAATTACCCAAACCTCTTCGTAATCGGACCCATAGAACACGAGATAGGAAAGCGACCACTTGTGGTAAAATGTGAAACCAAACTGTGCAAAGCTATCGGTATTAACCCTCCGTCTACCAGACGGGTCCATTGGACCCGACAGGTACATACAAAATATTCATTCAAACCAGAAATTTCTTTAAAATAAACTAAGTATATAAACCAGACAAAAATAAGGTAAATAAATAAGTTAAATAGTTTTAAATAAAAATTCTGGTGTAGAACGTTTTATTAAAACTTGAATAAAATTCCCGGTAGATCTAGGGTTAAGTTGAATGAGTGAAACCCTGTCGTAAGTGAGCCCATAGAATCCGAAGTAGGATTAGAGCCCGATGTAGGCCCATAGAATCCGAAGTGCCCCTGGCGGTAAAATGTGCAACTGAAATATGTAAGACTATTGATATCAAGTCGAATGAGTCAAACCCCGTTGTCATCGGTCCTATAGAACGCGCGATACTTTGTAATTAAATAAAAAAAATATCTGAAATTATTATTCGAAAATAGTAGTATGTGCCACTCGTAACTTTAATGTTATAGTGTCATTATTAAGTTAATTATTATGTTTATGTTTTATGTTTTATAATTATTATGGAATCACTTGCACTGGAATCCGACAGAGAGTTGCCGAGCTATGGAAATGGGGCAAAGTTAGACAGAAAACCTTATCAATGCTCCCTTGGTGTTTAAAAGTAGAACTAAAGTATGTTAGACTATCGTTATCAAGTTGAATGAACAAAATCCCATCGTCGTTGCGCCCACAGAACCCGATACAGTGTAGAGCGGGGCTAGTTGGCGATAGGGATATGTTGGTCCAGTCGCGATATTTTTTAAACTTTCCGTTATATGGACATTGACAGCCTAGCCAAGTATGCGCAGCTTCGCTTTCCTTCTCCAACATCAGCGCCATTGAAGTCAGAGCGTCGATTAAAGAACAAGCGAGAATTTTCAAAACTTTGCTAAGGTGAGTAAATTTCCTCTCTTATAAATAATCATATTTTATTTGTTTTTAGATTACACTTTAGATTTTGATATATAGTATTCAGAAAAAACAATTGTTCGTAGTTATTGTAGAGCATGTTTGTTTATTGAAATGCTTTCAGAATAATTCCTTACAGTCACGAAAAATGAAAATGGCGATATGGAGTTATTTGGCACATTTTGCACGGGGCAGGTTGGCCCGGCGGGCGAACATGCCCGTAGGAATTTGGCGCTGGGGGATTGGAATTTTCATAGTTTTAATGAACTATTTTAATAAATATTTATTAATATTTTAATTAATTTATTATTAATGAATAGTAAGGAATTATTTTATTAATTGAATTCCTGGTTATTCCAGTCAATCTTTATAAAAAACGAAGTTATAATGTTGTTTACCTCCTTCCCACATTAATTCATCTGCTCTGTTGTACAAAAACATTTATAACTTTCATAATTACAGAAAAATCTGTGTTGGCTTGGCCAACAGGCACAGGTAGATTTTAAGTATTAATATCACCAACAATTTAACGGATTAAGGGAAATATGATTTTTTTTCTTATACACCTCCCCCCTCCAACTTCTTTTTTGTTTTTAATTTGTTTTTTCTGTAATAGTTGGTTCTATCACAAATTTGTCAATATAAAAATTGTAGATAATATTGAGAAGATGTATAATAAATTTAATCGAATCCAATGGATCTTGTGAACTGACGAAGTTATGAATTTTTTCCTTCTTGTACCCACCTTTTCTTTTTCTTTTTTTTTTTTTTTTTTTTTTTTTTTTTTTTTTTTTTACTGTAAGTGTTGTTTTTTTCGAAAGCTTGCCAATACAAAAGTTGTAGATAATATTAAGAGGATTTATAATAAATTTAATTGAATTTGATGTCTTGTGAATTAACGAAGTAATGAATTTTATTCTTCTTCAACCCTTCTTCTCTTTTTTTTTTTTGGTTATTATTATTATTATTATTTCTTTGCTGTGAAAGTTGCTCATATCAAAAACTCGTCAATACAAATGTTGTACATAAAGTGTGAGGAAAGCCAAACGACAACATAGAAGCAAAAAATATGTAGTGAGCAATGATGACGAGGAATAAGACAATTTATTTCTGTGCTGTCTTGAACCATTTGAAAGCAGTAAACCAGAAGAACAATTGGGTTCAATGTACCACGTGCAAACGCTGGGCACATGAATAATGTACTACCGGAGAAACTATATTTTATGTTTGTTTTCATTGTAATGATGAAAACTATATAGAGTTAAGCAATTAATTCTATTTATATCTATATATTGATTTTTTTAAAACTGTAGTCCTTTTCTTTTCTCGAATTAATAATTTTACATTTTTATGATTTTATGGCTTTGTTAACCCTTTCAGGGGAAAAGTACTTATGTTTTTAAAATGTTAAAATGATTGAATGGCACCGGAATATAAGCACAGATTTATATGAAAGTAACTGAAAGCTATTCTTCACGTACATGATAAAAAGCAATTTTTTTTTCTTCTGAAAACTGGTGCCAATGTGGCATTTGGGAATTAAACGTAAGTGGTATATATAATATACCGGTGCCCTTCAAGGGGTTAAGGAACGTTGTATGGTAGATTTAATTTTAAAGGTTACATTGCTTTTTCGTTCGCACAAAATAAAAATTAGGATTTGGTAAAATTTTGAACATTTCTTAAACTTCTACACTATCAGAACATTAAATGCGACATGGGCTAACTTAATCCGCAATCGGTGTAGGTTGGGCCAAGCGACTTGGTGTCAGTTTGAGTTTCTAAATTAATACTCCTTGTTAATATTTTCAAGTTTTATTATTGTGACTTTTATGCAGTTTATCGTCATGGTGTTGGTACGTTAACTTTATTCAGTCTTTTAATTCTTCTTCCTTGGCTAGAGTTTGTAATGTTGATTCTACATAAATTTGTTGATCCTTTAGTTGAGTATTCAGTTCTCTTATTCGTTCTGTTTTAATTTCTAACTGTTTCTTGAGAATGGTTATGTCTTCTTTTATAAGTTGTGAAGGTGGTTTTCCTGTTTCTGGGTCTTTATCTTGAGGGCGGTGTTTAAAACCCTTGAAGGGCGGTGATTCTGTAACGCACCACATAAGTTTAATCCCAGATTGCCACATTGGCACCGGGATTTTATGATGAAAATGTCACCTTTATTAATTACGCGAAAATTTACTTTTACTTGTTTACAAATAAAATCTCTTTTTAATACTGGTGTCAATAAATTATTTGAACATTTTACGAATGCAAGTACCTTGCCCCTGAAAGGGTTAAGGAGCTGAAGATTTTTGTTGATTCTCTCTTCCCTGGTAATCGATGAATGAAGCTCGTTTTTCTTTAATTGATTTATTTCTTCTTCTTTTTTCTTTTAAGATTGTTTGCAGCTCTACTTCTTTTTCTTTTATTATTTCTTGCAATTCTTCTTATTTTTCTTTTATTATTTCTTGCAATTCTACTTCTTTGTTTTTTGCAATTTGAATACTTTTGATTGTCTAGTGCTACTTTTATTTCGATCAATTTCTTTTCTAACAGCAAATTTTCATCCATTAAGTCCTGAATTATTTTTTGAACTTTGTCTTGCTTAAATGTTGATTGAAGTTCTGCTTTTACTGTTAAATCCTGAAATATTCTCACGATGTCTTCATAATATTTTTCTGTTTCGACATTATAAGCTTTTTCTCGCTTTTTGAGGTGTCTCTTCATCTGGTCCATTTTGTCTACTCAAAATTGACAACCATTCATTAAAAAGTGAGCCAAATTTAGAATACTTAGGTATCGTCCTGGATAGTACGTTGTCGTTTCTCCACCATTTACGAAAGAAAAGACAGGAAATTACACAACTTTCGCAAGACCTATTGAAGTTTGTCTCCGCTTACGGAGGGGTAAACAAAATAATTCTGAAGATTTGGTACAATAGTATCTTCGAGAAGAAAATTACGTACGCTGCAGCAACGTGGTTTCAATGGATAAGCAAAGTCCATGGACTTCGTCTGATTTCATCAATACAATACCAAAGCCTGTTATTAGTTTCACGTGCCTACAGAAAAACTTCAGCGGATGCCTTTTGTATTTTAACAGGTATTCCGCCCCTGGCTCTGCAACTTCAATATATAGAAACCACAAGAAGAGTTTTACGCCTTGGAATCCCGACAGGATATCAAGAACCAATTACTTACCAGCCAAAAATGAAGTCAGATTAAGTTGAACCATTTAAAGAATATTTCTTTCAAATAGATACAGAAAATACTTCTCATGTAGAAATAAACATTTATACGGATGGTTACAAAATGGAAGATGAAACGGCATATGCCTTCTGTGTGTATCAGAGAGGAAAGTTAATCTACGAGGATCAAACTAAGTTAAATAAAGAAAATACTGTTTTTCAGGCAGAACTCCTGGCCATAGAAGAGGCTCTGCTGTGGATTAGGATGCCCTCATACAGAAGTATTAATACACTCGGGCAGTGTCTCAAGTCTCTTAGCAATAGAAGACGTTTTTCCAAAAATCTCATCGCAATACAAATTATCAAACTACTTCAAGAAACAAGAAAAAAGATCTTCTTTAACCCTCCGTCTACCAGACGGGTCCAATTCGCCCGATGGGTACATTCGAAATATTTATTCTAACCAGAAATTTCTTTAAAATAAACTAAATATCTAAACCAGACAATAATGAGTTACGTAAATAAGTTCAATAGTTTTAAATAAGAATTCTGATGTGTAATATTTTTATAAAACTTGAGTAAAATTTTCGGTAGTTCTAGGGTTAAATGGGTCCGTGGACATGTGGGTAATGTGGGGAATGAGCATGCAGATTCTTTGGCAAAAGAAGCAACCAAAGCCACATCACATGCCAAATTTAAATTCTTTCCCAACCCTTCTTCTTACTTGAAGAAGCATCTAAAATCATCTCTTCACGAGCAATGGCAGATTCGCTGGGATTATGGTACCACAAGACGGTACACACAAGCTTTAGCCCCAAAAGTCTCGGAAAAGAAAATCCTGCTGCGTAGAAATCTTTTTCTTTTTGCCACTAACCACGGCCCATTTTCATTATATCTTTATAAATTTGATAGGGTTCCTTCTCCATTATGTGTATGTGGTCAGCGAGCAACATCATTGCATCATATCTTTAACTGTACCTTTACATCATATTACAATACAAGAAAATCTCCAAAAATTTCTTTGTCACAGTGGTTCTCTGTGGTTTTGTCGAATCTATCATTTTGTCAAAAGATAGTTGAATGTATGAAAGTTTTAGAGAACAACCATCATTTGTTTCAAAATGTTTTGCCATTTATAGATGATGAGGAGAACGTATCATAACAAATAGTAAGATACCGTCAATTCAAAATA
Organism: Maratus speciosus; assembly: GCA_963932465.1. Taxonomy (NCBI): domain Eukaryota; kingdom Metazoa; phylum Arthropoda; class Arachnida; order Araneae; family Salticidae; genus Maratus; species Maratus speciosus. The sequence continues at coordinate 470,804,078 of OZ010796.1, forward strand.
AACTCTTAGCCACAAAGAACACGATTGTACTATAAATGAACTGTTGCATGAACAATAGACTTTTGTATATAATTATATAATATTCATCATAATTATTCACTATTTTACCTATTTTATATATTATACATTATTTTTTTAACACTAGAACGGCGGCGAGGGGTCATTTTGACCCTTGCCGAATGAATACATTTCGATTCGAACCAGAATTTTTTATAATATAAGATTAATATAATCTGCACAAAAAATAACTTAAATAAAGAAGTTAAATAGCTCTAAATAAAAATTCTGATGTGAAATATTTTTATAAAACTTGAGCAAAATTTCCCGCCGTTCTAGTGTTAAATTGTGAATCTCTTTCTAATTTAGTATACAGATAATTAGCTTTTATTGTATTTTTGCAGAACGCCCAGCTTTGCAGCGTAATTGAGCTTTTGCCGCTCCAACAAGTTAAAAAATTCTATTATCTATTATTTCATGATTTTATTAATTACAAATATCTAAATTTCTCTCGTAAACGCCCAGAAAAAATTGGGCTTTCCATCGCGTATATATTGTATTTATATTATATTCAATCTTTATCTTCTCAATTGGCTTTCCAGTAGATCCCTCCGGGCCTTTTTTTTGTGTGTGTGTGTGGTGGTGACGGCGGTAGTAGATGAAAACTGCTGGGTGGGGCTTGTGAGTGCTTACGCCATTTCGTAAACCTCCCCACCTAGCTGACCCTTTGTGACTTCATCCTGAAAATACACCGATAGAGGAAAAATAAAAAGAAATTTAAAATGTTGAAATGTATTTTTTTTTTTAATTTATTAGAAGAAAAAGCGGGCCAACTTGCTCTGGTCTACCCTACTTTGAAATGAAATAAAAAATTGTTGTAGTGGAATGTGTTACTCATAACTTTATTTTAATGTTATACATCGTCAATATTAAGTTAAATATAATGTTTGAAATTAGACTCTATCAAAATATCCGTTATGTGGACTAATTACCATATTTAACCAAAAGTAGCTCATCCCCCTTCCACATCCCCGCAAATATAACAAATACATCCCATTAGTCTCTATCATAATTATATCTGTCATGTGCCTATAATAAAAAAATCGGACTTAAAATTATTATTAGTGGAGAAATGCTAAGATTTATCACTGAACTACCGGAAATTTGAGTAAAGTTTTATAAAAATATTTCACACCACAATTTTGATTTAAAACATTTTAACTTTATTATTTCACGGTTTTTCGTCTTTGTATCCTTTAAAATTTATTTCATAATCAAATTTCTGGTTTGAACCGAAACATATTTATATGATAGCCCTCAAAATGACGGCTCACGGTAGTTCTAGTGTTAAGGGGACCGGGAAAGCCCTATCCCCGCCAGTGTTGCCATTGGGATACTTTATTTAAATTCATATTTCTTAAATGCCACCACTTTTTTGAAACGGTAAAATTACCTTTGTTTTCGTTTTAATTAATGTGTCATTAAATAAGGTGCATTTTACCATTTCAAAAAAGTGGTGCCAATCAAGAATCTGAATTTACAAAAAGTAGCCCATCTGGCAACACTCATCCCCGCCATGTTAAATTAATCAACTTTATGTACCTTTTCCTCAGAAATGGTGAAAGACAGAGGTCTAGATTTTTTAGAGTAGTTAGAATAACATGCTTTGTGTATTGTAACACATAATTTTCTTTCTAAGTGAAACTGAAAATCAATTATTAATTATTTATTGAAAGTCATTTTTAAATTAGCATTTTTGGTAAGATTTCACTGCCTAAAATAAATAATTCTCAACAAATCGTTAAATCCCAGTGTTATAGTATACAATATAACATAACATAAGTATAAAAAAAAAACTGAGTTCATAATTTTAACAGATATTGAGAAAAAAGAACACAAACATTAAAAATCCAAGTTTGAGAAAAAGTCAATTAAAGATTTAAAAGACCATTAAGCTGTGAATTACTTTTAGAAAATATGAATAATTCCAACATTTCTTTTATATATATATATATATACATGTGTGACACATCGTTGGAAAGATAAATGTTTAAACTATTTAACCCTTTCAGGGGCAAGGCATTTCTGCTCAAAAAATTTTCAAATAATTAATTCACACCGCAATTAACAAACAAATTTATTTGAAAATAATCAAAAGCCTTTTTTCACGTTTATTATGAGGTCGAAATTGTACTCAAAAATTACTGGGGCCATTTGAATATTTAGGCATTAAAATTAACCGTTTGCAGACTGCAAACGGCGCCCCTCAAGGGGTTAATGATATAAAAAAGTAAAAATCGATTTTTTTCCAAGATTTCGCTTACCTGCTACCCTTAAATAATGTACCGTAGGAAAGGTTTCTTTAAAAAATCGATTTTTTAGATAAAATAAAAAGTTCGTCCATTTTTAAGAAAATTTCATATTTGGATTCAGAGTGAAAAAATACGCATAGATGCATTAATTTCAAATCTATAAATGCAATATACGTAAAAATTTCATATACAACGAAACAATACGAAAATCATCTCTTTTTTTGCCACTGGCAGCCTCTTTCACCCTTTCCGCTGATAGGAAATTGAAAAAAAATTTTTCATTAAAAAAATCGATTTTTTTATAATTAATGTTATATAAATAACCGATTTTAACACTAGAACGGCCATTAGGAGTCATTTTGACCCCTGTCAAATTGATAATATTCGATTCGAACAAGAAATTTCTTCATAAGATATATTAAATCTAAACAGCAAAAAAATAGGCTAATTAAATATGCTAAATAGTTTTAAATAAAAATTCTGGTATAAAACACTTTTTATAAAACTTGAGTAAAATAGCCGGCTGTTATAATGTTAAAGAAAATTACATAATATGAATCAGGGTTAAAAAAAATAAAATACGTGTAGATGCATACATTTCAAATCTATAAATGCAATATATTTAAAAATTTTATAAGCCGCGAAAGAACCCACTCACTATGACTGGCGATAACTGCCTGTCAGCAAAAGATTTCTCAAACACCTTTGGTCGTCTCGTTGTCTTTGAAAAGAGATTAAATTAAATTTTTAAAGTTGATTTTAATGGATATTTCGACTTCTAGCTGGAATATTTAACCCTTTGCACTCCGGCGTCTATTACGCAAATTTTAGTCGGTCGGCATCACTTTTTAAAAAGAAGTTGACTTCAAGTACACAATTTCAAAAATGCACTGATTAAATAAGGGACATTTTATTTTCCTTTATTACTGGTGCCAAAAACAAGGTTTGCAAAGAAAGAAGATGTCGCCGCAGCGGCGACAACGGAGGGCAAAGCAAAGCGATATAAGTAAGCGTCCTATCTTAAATGGGAGAGATAACCGCAAGATTAAAGGCGAGATCACGTCAATCAAGGTCGCACGCCACGTAGCGGACGGGGTAAAACTACAGGAAGATGCCTAACTGTTCTCTTACTTCACATCTATAAAATTGTAAAGTTTTCTTCACCTTGATTAATAGCTGAAATGTCTCTGACAAGGCGAAGAAAACTTCGTGATCTCAAGTTCATCTGGACGCACCTCTCGCTACGCCATTATTTTAAGATGTGGTGAACAAAATTCAGTTTCTTGAGTGACTAAAGATTTAGAGAATATTCGCAGATGGTAGATATCCTGTCTTATATGACATCCTCGTATGTGGATTACACCCCGTCCACAAGATGGCGCACTGTGTTAATTTACGACCGATTCCAGTATTAAGTTTGTACGCGTACTTATATCGCTTTGGTGCAAAGTGTTAAAACATTTTTAGAAATTCCGAAAGAGAATTTTTTTCGTCCGGGTTCAGTTTTTAGATTGGAATAGTTCGTGAGATGCGGGTGTCTTTGAAAACCTCCTATAATTTAACACTGTTGGAGCCGGGGGAATTGTGGCAAACTCTCCCCCTCTTTAGGAGTTTCTGAAAGAACGTCTTTGCGTTCTGGGTAAAATCAACGCTTTAGTTGAATTATGATTATTTTCCATTCTTTTAATTTGTGATTTTAATTAATAATGTGCGTTAATTAAGACTTTTCAAAAAAATTTTATGATATGTCCTGTGATCGGAGGTATTCAGCTATAAGCATGCAAAATTTTAAATCTCTGACTTATACAGTTTCTAAAAACAAGCTGTATGGCGGTCAGATGGACAGACTGAAAGGCAGACAGAGGATGAGACAAATAGGGTTTCGTCAGATGCAGTGTTGCCAGTGGGCTACTTTTTTAAAATTCAGATTCCTTGATTGCCCCCCCTTTTTTGAAACGGTAAAATTACCTTTGTTTTCGCCTTCATTAATATGACATTAAATGAGGCGCATTTTACCATTTCAAAAAAGCGGTCCCGATCAAGAATCTGAATTTAAAAAAGTAGCCCATCTGGCAACACTGGTCAGATGAACGAGCTAAAGCGAACGCTAAAAGGATTTTGCAGTAGGAGAGACCGGGGCTAGTTGGCCACAAGGGAGTAGGTGCAGTCCTCATAAATCGCCTGTTTGTGGATAGATTGCACAACCAGTCACAGAGTACTTTTCTTCTCGCTTTTGACAATCATCATTGTAGTTCTGCAGCTTTACCTACGTGCAGTGGACATTTATTATGATTTTTCTGTTTTTTGCACTCATAAGTAATATTTGTTGCTTTATCTTTTTTTCTAATTTCTAATACCTATCTTAATAATTGCTATTTAACTTGTGCAGTTTTTCTTAGTGTATGATTAACTGTACCTACCCCATATGTGATTTACGTGGATTATTTATGCTTAGATGGTTAGGTATCCCTTTTGAAACGAAATTTATTATGGGGCTAGTAGGCGCATTGAACACGGTGCAAGTTGGCTCGATGTCTGTTGTGTGCTGGTTGCTTGAAAACCAGCAAACACCGAAAAAAGTGGTTGCAATGCAAGATTTTGTGCACACGAGGCTTGCCCAAACGGAGACAATCGATTTTTTATTTGTGACAACTGTAACTCTGATGATGATATCGAGTAGGATAGAAGTTATTCAATGTTAATGTTTTATTCATTATTTTTATGTCTGTGTAATTTAGAATTTACATTGTACGGGGATAACGCCTATGTTTAAGCTTACCGGTAATAATGAAATTGGTTTATCTTAAATGCGTGTCTTATTTGAGCTTCATTTAAATGTTTATAAATAGTGTGCCAACTTACCCCATAGTTATAAGTAACTTGCCCTGTGAAGGGGTAGGTTGGCACACAATTTTCCTTTTACTTTAGGCTTCCGCTAAACATAAACTACAAAACTACGAACTCAAAACTCCGGGTATTTATAGCCCAATGCCTGTTCTTTAAAAGTACACTTAAAGTTTCATTATAAACTTAAACAAAAAATTAATAAAAATCAATAACTAAAAACTGCTCCTACTAGCCCCGGTCTCCCCTAATTGTCAGTTATGGAGACTCTGGCGTGTTTTTTATTTAGCAATTCTGAATTCATACCGGAAATTTTTTAGCTATCATCTTATAAAGCAAAAACAACAAGTAAATGTTTCGGGCGAGAATTCGGAATTTCTAAATACAAAATCAACCAGATGTGGCAGCAGGGTCCAAATCACCCCAAATCAGCCATTCCAAAACACTCAGGTAGATGCGTTCGACATTTTTAATTTTCCTAATCATTTAAAACGTTCGTGGCCATGGGGGCATATAGGCATCCTCAAAAGTTGCTTAAAACGCATAAGTTTGATACCAGTAAAAAAGAAAAGTAAAATTGATTTTATTTAATTACGACATTTTTGCGATTTACAAAGTTAATTCAAATAATTAACAAATTGTGGTGACAAACGAATAAAATTCGTATAAAAGATGCCGGTCCTGAACGGGTTAACCCTTTATCTACTGACGGTACTTATAAGTACCACTCACTTTCAACTTTTATACCATAGTGAATATTACTAATATTATAATAGTACTTTGCAAAAATCGCTCTTTTAACTCCACTTTATCCGAATAGATGGCAGCGGTAGTTCTAGATTTGTTATTTTAGAGAAATGAGGCTATCTTTCAAGCAGTCGATGTGTTTTGTGCCGACTTTTTGTACAGATTGCCACGCTCGTATTTTCATTGCTGCAAACACAGTAAAGGATATAAGATAAGTGTTGGATTTTTTTTATGTGTTCATTATGGTCTTAGAATACAATTTGACTAGATATTTTAGTTGAACGGTGTATGTATATGATTTAACAGTTGAATTACTCGGTGATACTTATAAATACCGTCAGTACAATGGGTGCTGAAGAAAAACTTCTTGTTTACTTTTCGACTGTGTAGTTAGCCATCGTTTTCACCGGATTTCCAATGCAATTATTAAAATGTAGTGCAGTATTGATTTCCCTGGTATTTCTTTTCTGTTTCATTGCTATTTTTTATTGGAAATCGAAAAAGTTGTGGCACCGGCTGGTTTTTGCTATGCTAGAAATAGCAAATGTAAATTCATATATTGCACATGTGGAGATGCGATAGAGCATGTTGTCCCTGGAATATTGACGTCACAAAACTAAAGGACTGCTAACAAGATCGAAACCTAAAAAAAATTAGGTTTTTTTTAAAACCCTTTCAGGAGCAAAGCATTTTCAATTCTAAAGGGTTGAAATAAATGATTGGCACCGGAATTTGCCAAACGATTTATTTATGAATAAGAAAACGCCTATATTTCATATACTTATTAAATCGAAAATATTTTCTGGTGACAGTTCAAATAACTTGTGGGTTTTTATTACTATAGTTTAGTCATAGTGTACTGACGGTACTTTAAAGTACCACTTTAGTTAATTACCTCTAAATAATTAAATTTCTCACGGGTGAGTATTTTTTTTTATGTTTAACCTTTAATTTTCATTGTAGTAACTGAAAAAAAATATTACATGAAAAAAATTGCAGTAGATAATAATGCCGTAGATAAAGGGTTAAACAAGTTTTCTTCATAGTTTTCTGATTTTAGAAACACGATTAAATTTTTTTTTATCGTATACTTTTTGGGGGGCGACCATTTTTAACGAGCTACACAATCATTTTTGCATGGAAAACACGTTTTACGGAAAATGATGTAACTGCTTTATTTTTCTACCTATCAAGATGAATCAAATACCCAAATGTTCAAAATAAAATTGTCGACATTTTATGTAATAATAAAATTTTCATTTCACTTAAGGATGTAGGTCAAAAACATGTTAAACCCCTTGAAGGGCGGTGATGTCTTCACGGCATCAGATAATTTTAATACCAAATTGCCCCATTGGCACCGGAATTTTATGATGAAAATGTCATCTTTATTAAGTACGCGAACATTTACTTATACTTGTTTACAAATAAAATCTCTTGTTAATACTGGTGTCAATAAATTATTTGAACATTTTACGAATACAAGTACCTTGTCCCTGAAAGGGTTAAAATCTGAAGAAATTAAATGTCAAACACTACATTTCGTGAGCATTATTTTTTATGAAGGAGATCAGACTTACCTTAAATATTTTTTTCTGACACAGATCTCTTACAGGACTACTTCTTTTTACAAAGTTACTGCAGTTGTTTACAAAGACGCTAATTAATATATCAAAATGGACTGAATAAAAAATTCTGAAAATTTAAGATAATAAATATCTTTGTAATGTAAAATTAAATTGCAAATTTTATGATTGAGACTTCACTGGTTTATGAATTCACTTCTAATTATTAATAATGGGCTCGAAGTGGCTAGGAGTCGTCCGGTAGCTTCATCGCTCCGAGCCCAACCCTTCCCCCATTTCGGTGTCTTTAATTTGTGTAATTTCCCTTTTAAATTTGTCCGGTTTCAATTTCTGATTTTTTTTTTCCAACTTCGCTTTCGCTAGAGAGTCTTTCACTCGGGACGTGGCTGGTGACCTACGTATATTGCTTCCGCAAAAGAGTCGGACTAGAGTAGTAGAATAAGGAGCTGCGGACGAAGATGGGCCGCTTTTCGCGGCGGTCGACCCACCGCCCGCCGACCGAGACTAATAATGGGCTCGAGGTAGCTAGGAGTCGTCCAGTAGATTCATTGCTCCCAGACCAGCCCTTCCCCCATTTCGGTGTCTTTAATTTGTGTAATTTCCCTTCTAAATTTGTCCGGTTTCAATTTCTGATTTTTTTTTCCAACGTTGCTTTCGCTAGAGAGTCTTTCACTCGGGACGTTGGAGTTCACTAAACTCCGTCCATTTTCCTTTTTCTTTTTTTCCAGATATATAGCATTACAGATACTTTCTGCTTAGGTACGTTCAAAACGATGACAAAGAAAAATTTTACGGATTATTGCTTAATAAATATAAAATTAAGGAATGTTTAAATATTCTAAAAATCATACGGAACATTCTAAATATAAAAACATTATGATCCATTGGTAAAATAAATAAATTTTGGGAGCGAATGGGTAATTCGTCAAATAAGCTCTCAATACTATTTGACACACAATTAATTTAATTTTACACTAAATATTCAACAGAACGTTAAAAGAAGAACAAGAAAAAGAATACTTATAGAAAAAATATGAATTTCGCTGATTCAAATAAAAGGTTTATTTCCAAAAATCAAAAGGGCAAAATACTTGACAAGGGGTAAGGCGAAGGGTGGGGCGTAAGCAAACGAGATATTTTATAAATCTTCATTAGCCATCTGGTGTTTTCGCTTGAGTGAAGTAGCTTCTTTTCGAGTACTTAGGCTAATTTCAAAAATATATGTCAGAATAAAACTGTGTCAGGTGCTCCTCAGCTGTGCACAATAAAATCAAAAGCAAGACACTTTCAAGAATGTTTTTAAAAGGTTCCCTTCTCCTTACATTAACACCTCCCAGCATCATATTTCCCTCATTTTAACACTTTGGTGCGCAGCTTTGCATATATGCAAACAAAACTGTTTTGAATTTAATAGATTTTTTTTATTCGCATATACCTAACTCACACCAGAAAATTAAAACAGCAATATTTGCTTTAATTAAAAGACAGACATTACGTATTTAAATAAAGCGAAATTAACCATTGAAACTTTCTGGTGTCAAGTCAGATTCTCTGAACTACGCAATTTCTAGAACGTATTCTATTATGGGAATAAAAGGGTTAGTTTTATAAAATAAATAATAATATAAAATAAGGTATTTGGAGACATACTTATTAAAGTATATTTACTAATTTGCATTATTTTAGCGTAAAACAGCCACACGACAATAGTTATTGCAGATGTGCAACAGAAGAAAAGATTGACGTATTATATGAAAAATATGCCTCGGATTTTTCTTTTATAATTTTTCCTGTGTTATAAACCTTTCAGAGTATCATATATAATTTTTTCGAAAAAAAAAATAAAAAATCGCGCATTTAAAGGTTAATTTTTGAAAATACACTTTTCGTTCGTATTAATAAAATTCACATTTTATTTAAGTCTTTTTTTTTTACATTCTGTTGAAAATTTAATGCAAAACAAATAATTTAATTGTATATAAAATTGTATTGAGAGTTTGTTTTAAAATTTATCTTCCCTCCTGTATATTATTATTATCACTTAAGTTTAAGTGACAATCAGCCCGATGCTCTCAAATTGAACAACAATTTCTCTGTCTCTGCTATTCCTTCTTTACCTAATCTAATTGCTCCTATTGAAAGGGCCTTTAAGCATAGCGCTCAATCTTCTTCTCAAAAAGAGTCCATCAGCATCTCATTGCCAATACTGTTGATTTCAATTCTAATGTTTAAAAGCCCAATCTTAAAAATCCACATAAAGAATGTCTGAAAAATTTGCGTTCTGATTCAAACTTAATCATTACTAAGGCTGACAAAGGTGGTCAGATTGTTCTTCTCGACAAATCTTCGTATTTGGAAAAATCCCATAAATTAATTAAAGATGGTCCTTATGTGGACATCCGCAAAGACACTTCCACTAGTGAAATTAACTCCATTAAGTCTGCCATCAAGTCTTCTTCCATTATTCCTGCTAACTTTAAGAAGTCTCTTATTCCATCTATTGCGCATTGTGCCAGGTTTTATGCTTTACCTAAGGTCCATAAACCTGACATTCCTTTTAGACCTATTGTCTCTAGTATCGGTACAGCTTCTTATAAGCTTGCCAAATATTTAGTTTCTGTTTTTTCCCCACTTTTGAGCAGTAACTGTTTCACTGTTAAGAATTCTTTTGATTTTGTTAAACAACTTCATAATTTTAAGCCGCAGGGTCACATGGTGGTTTCTTTTGATGTTAAATCATTATTTACAAACGTTCCGGTTGAGGGGGCTTTAGATTGCCTCAAGAAGAGGCTTTTAGAATTCCATTTCTCTTATTTTGAAATCGAGGAACTTATCCTTCTCACTCGCGCTTGCTTGTCGCAAAATACTTTTGTTTTCAATGGTAATTTCTTCCGCATGATTGATGGTTTGGCTATGGGTAATCCTCTTAGTCCAATTTTATGCGATATTTATATGCACTATTTTGAGGTCAAACTTTTTGAAATTTTAAAATTTCCGTTCTATGTTCGTTATGTTGATGATGTTTATGTCCTGGTTGAAATAAATTCGTATATTAATCATATTCTCTCTATTATGAATTCCATTGATCCCTGCATTCAATTTACCTGTGAAATTGAGACCAATAACTGTCTTTCTTTCCTCGATGTCCTTGTTATTCGTTGTGAAAATGGCTTTCAGACTACCGTCTTTCGTAAACCTTTTGCTGTCAGTCTCCCACCTCACAGGCATTCTTCTCATCCCCCTAACCAGAAATCCGCTGCTTTCAATACTTTTGTTTTTCGGTCTACCAATATTTGTTCCACTCCACAGTTACTTAGTGCTGAGCTTAATTACCTCAAAGCTATTGCTGTTGATCGTGGTTATTCCGCTAATATTATTGATTCTATTTATAAGAAATTGACGAAACCCGTCCATTCTGAAAAGCATTCTAATTCCAACTCTAATACTTCAGTTGTGTTACCATTTTTTCCTAAAATCAGTCAGCAAGTTGCTAAAATCTTAATAAGGTTTGATTTTAATGTTATTTTTTCTCCTGTTAATAAAATCGCTCTTTCAAATCTCAAACACGCCGTTGATCGCCTAGATAACTGGGGTATTTACCAAATCTCTTGCCAGTGTGGCCTTTCTTATATTGGCCAGACTAAAAGTGCTCTTAGATTTCGTTTAAAAGAGCATGAAGGTTATGTTAAGAATCAGGAGCTCAAACGTTCTTCTATTGCTCAACATTCTTGGTCTTCTCAACATAGGTTCGATTTTTCCTCAGCCACCATTATCCAAAAATGTTCTTCTAACCTTGATATTGATTTTTGGGAAGCTTTCCACATCATTAAAAATTCACACTTTTTAGTCAATGACTTATCTAGTACTCCAGATTTTCCAAGTATTTGGAAAGCATTAATTTAATTTCCTCTTTTTTGGTTTCTTTTTCTCTCCTTCTCCGGTAGATGTCGCTACTTGTCCACCCAGTCGTTTCCACTGCTTCTCTCTCATTGGTTGTTTCTGGCGCTTTCGCTACCCGCATAGGGTATATAAGGCAGCGCGTCTCTGTCTATCATTTTGCTCAGCCTTGCTTTTTCTAGCACGCTGTTCTTTTTTCCCTATCTTGCACTGAAGAAGAATCTCGCTGTAGATTCGAAACAGCTGTTTGCTGCTTTTCAAGCATTATTTGTGCATTTTAAACGTTGGTTTACTGCTTTTTAATTACAGAGATGTTTATTATCCTAGATTTTCAGAATTTTATATTCAGACCCTTTTGAGATATTAATTAGCGAAAATTGCCAAAATCAGACTTAACGCAGTTTTTGATGAACTCTGCAGAAAAAAGAAAAAGGTTTTCAGGATTTAACTCTGTAAAAAGTTCTATGAGATCTGTGTAAGAAAAAAATATTTAAGGTGAGTCTGATCTCCTTCATAAAAAATAATGTAAGCTAAATGTGGTGTTTGACTTTTTATTTCTCCGGTATTTAAGTATGTTTTTAGCCTAAATCCATAAGTCAAATAAAAAATTTATAATTACGTAAAATATAGACAATTGTATGCTGAATATTTGGGTTGAATAATCTTGATAGCTAGAAAAATAAAGCAGTTACATCATTTTCCGTAAGACACGTTTTCCACCCAAATATGGCTGTGTAGCTCGTTAAAAATGGCCACCCTAAAAAAGTATACTATAAAAAAAGAATTTAATCATGTTTTTAAACTCAGAAAACTATGAAGAAAAGTTGTTTAAAAGATTAGAAAAATTAAAAATGTCGAGCGCAACCACCTGTGTGATTTGGAATGGATTGACGCAATACTGGTTACATAAAAATTCTAGATTAAGATCCTCTTCAACTGCTTCAAGGGCGGTGGTTCATCTTTGGACCACTTAATTTTAATTCCTAAATTTCATTTTGATACCAGAATACTGGAATGAAAATTTTCCTTTTATTAAGTAAGTAAACAAAAGCTCTTGATTATTTTGAAATAAACTTGTTTTTAAATTCTGGTGTCATTCACTCATTTTAGCTTTTTACGAATATAAGTACCTTGTACCTGAAAGGGTTAATGAAGAGGATACTTTTAAGCTAAAGAAAGACGTTATGATTATTTATATGTTTAAATATGTCTTGCCTTTATTTATAAATTACATTATCAAACAATATCAAATGGTATGAAATAATTACGCAAATGGAAGAAATGATTTCATTCTGGATTCAACAGAAACTTTTATAGAAGGGTACCATATTGTTTGAAGATACTGCATTCTGGTAATTAAAAATATGTGAACAGCCATTTTACTCCATCCATTTCCTTTTTAATACTTAGAGTTGCGAGTTTTAAATTCATTTTTCTTCGTTTGTGTTTTTTATCTCCTCCTAATGCCGAATGCTTCGCTTTCTCCGAAATGGGCTTTTTTTTGGCTACATGTTAAAGTTCGTCTTTGAAGACTGGTCAAGCGATATGTATATTGTAAATATGTCATTGTATATTATTATTTTAACCCTTAAATACCTGATTTTTCAAAAATCATTGTAATAATGTTTTCCGGCTTTCATTTATTAAATAAATCATGGGAAAAATACTTAAAAAAATCATACTTTGTTTTAAGTATGGTTTTCGGCTAAAAAGCAGTTTGTTACTAATCGGCAATATTGGTCTTTAGTTGAAAAAATAATTTTCCTTGATAAAATTCTATAATATTAAACCAGGGGTGGCCAACAGTGGCACGCCTGATACCACTAACATTTTACAGAAAAATTCGACTTGTTGAATCACAGAGATTCGATGATTAGATAAGGCAATGATTGCTGTAAAATTTTAGTGGTGTGGCGCGTGCCACAGTTGCCCCCCCCCCCCCCCCATATTAAACACATAAGTATTTTAGGAACTATAATAAGAAATAAATTTTACTTGCTCACTGCAGAACAAAATAGGGTATTTTGCAAGCTTCCAAACAAAACAAAAGAGACAAGTAGCAACAATTGAAAAAATAAATATATCTTTATTCTTAAACAGCACAAGTGTTGCCATCTACATGTTGAAAATCGATTTAATAATATTTTCGGAATATATTTTATTGGCAACATTAGGTATTATAGCTTCAATATTATTCTAATAGTATTTTAGAGCCTAAATTGGGTATGTTGCCGAAAAGCAACACCCGACATTTAAGGGTTAAAAGAACAGATGGACTACAACAGAAAAGTAGTAAAAGAAGAAGTAATTGTACAATTTGCAGTGATGAGATTTCCGACTTTTGCATACCCGTATAATCTTTGAGAAAATGTTGTTCTCTTAAATCGCAAAAACATTTGATTACATAAAGTATCATTTTCTCTAAGATTATACTGGTATGCAAAAAGTTGGAAATCTCATGCCTGAATTTGTTATTTGGTAGGCCTTAAAATTTTTATTTTTTAATTCTTCAAAAATTTGCAAACTATGATATAATGCCTTTCAACAACAATCACCGATGCAATTAAAAAATGCTTAAAGAGGTGAATTTAACACAAAACCTAGTTCAAATGGGTCATTTGTCTCGTGTATTAGATTGTCAATATTCTACGATTGTTTAACATTACTATTTTAGATTAGTTTTATTTCGTTTTTTTAATCAAAGATATAATTACAGGTTAAAGCAATTGACTACAGCAAATAATAATTTTCGAAATAACTGCTGAGCAAAACTCGTAGAAGTTTTGAGCTATGCAACCAATTTACTGCAAGGGACACCCAATAGTTTTAGCTTTTATGACAAAGAGAATACACTTCTTGATATTTCCAACGGGAATGACATCACTATTTCAGATTAAAAATTTTCTGTTAAATATTTAAACCACAGAATTTGTAATCACCTTAGACAATCGTATAATTTTTCATCGATTAAATAAAATTACAAATTCTATTAAAAATTGTGATAGAGGTGTACGTACTATGTAATAATATTTCTTTAAATATTATTAAAATATGTTGCAATTAGGGTTCCATATTTACGTAGAAATATAACCAGTATTATGTTCAGAAATATTTTCTTTAATAACAAAATTTCTGGAATTTAATAAAACGAAAATTACTTTTTATTATAGTGGGAATATTACTGCATATTTTATGGGCCCCTAAGATAATTAATTTTGAACATAAATTTCAAAATGTTGACGCATTAAAGTAATTTAAGCTCTGAATTTACAGCATTATGCAATAATATATAAATAAGGTTAAATCTTCTAACAAAAAATAATTTCCCCAAAAGAGTAGGAAGTCCTTTCTTTCTACGCTTAATGACCAAATATTTAATCAAGACGATAAGAAAACGCTTTTTCTTCGATCAAAGTATCATTTTTCTAAATTATTTTATAATTAATGAAGCGGTAATTGAATATAAAATATACCATGATTACATTGTTCAGAAAAGGGTATTTCACGTTTAATGTAAGTTATATTTATTTAAAGGATAAAAAAATGTTGTTTGGATAAAATTTAAAAACATAATGCTGAACTATCATTTTGAAGGTTGTATTGCTTTATTTATGGAAAAAAGATCATCACTTACTGAAATTTTTGACAAATAAAAATAACGTTTTCGTTAATTATTTATTATAATATATATGTACAGCATGCTTTGTACTTTTAGTTATATTTATTACTGAAACATGAAAAAAAAAATGTTTTCACTTGATTCTGTGTTCGGATCAAGGAAAACATGTCTATGATTATTAAAAATATGAAACAAGCTGCATTAAGCATTCTCTTTTCCTTAATAAAATTTTTCTCAACGGATATTTAGTAAATTACGAATATTTTGATTTGTGTTAAAAAAGGTTTTAAAGATTTTAATAAATTTGTTCATATAAGTAAAGATAATTATGGAGTTATTTGTTAGGCAAATAATAATCTTATAATGTATTACAAATACATATTATGTTGTACAGTTCAGGATTAAATACATCTAATAACTAGGAGTTTTATATTTATCTGTTTGTAAGTTGAGTTATTATCTGTTTCGGAAAGCAGATTTCAATTTATTAATTTAATCTTCGCTCAGATGAACGTTCTTTTTTTATTATTTTATTTAAAGAAAAAATAGATTATAATGTCTTTCTATATCTTCAGAGTTTATTATTGTATTATTAAATAACATATCTATTCAAACAATTACTAGATCACATAATTTTCCAGAATTTCATTTTTTGCGTATTTTATCACATAATGTAGTAATTAAAAAAATTATTAATCCAGTAATAATATAATCCAGGGGTGGCCAACTGTGGCACGCCGGATACCACTAAAATGTTACAGAAATGTTGGCTGCTTGAATAGCAGAGATTCGATGATCAGATAAGAAAATGATTACTATAAAAGTTTAGTGGTGTCGAGAGTGCCACAGTTGGCCACCACTGGTATAATCCAAAGAGTCTAATCCTTTACCAAACTGTTTTTACAATCTTCAATTGTTGCTAATCAATAAAAGTCTATTTGTGACACTTCTTCTTTACTTTCTTCTTCTTCATTAGTTTTCAGAGCTATTTCTTTATCCTATTTTTTTTTCTGAATTTTTTTAAACCTTTAGAAGTTCAGTGGTATATTATTTATCCCCAAAGCGATATAACTAAGCGTCCTGTCTTAAATGGGAGAGGTAACCACAAGATTAAAGGCGAGGTCACATCAATCAAGGTCGCACGCCACGTAGCGGACGGGGTTAAAATACAGGAAGATGCCTAACTGTTTTCTTACGACGCACCACTAAAATTGTAAGTTTTTTTCACCTTGATTAACCCCTTAACGGTCGCATTAAATTACGGTTTAAAAATTCAAATTGCTTATCGGCACCTCTTTTTTGAAAAAGAAATATTCACCTTATCAGGGGCGCAAGCAAAGCCATAAAATAATAAGCCTGATCAGATGGATGGAAGAATTTTCGCAAGTTGACAATAGCGCCCTCTGGTGTCTGGTGTACTTTTTGCATATTGTAAAATGAAAAATTGACACCAGAAAAATTAAAAAGTGAAATTTTGAAAGAATAAACCAAAACGACCTGCCAACTAGCGGATCAAGCGTAATATCGTCGACGGAAGTTAATGCGATGCTGCGGCCGTTGAGTTGACTATGTAATCAAAAGCAGTTTTTTTTGTAGATAATGTGTGGTAGGAGAGGAGAGTGGAACTCATGTATAGGAACAAAATTTGCATAATGTGCGTTTGCAGGTCATTTCTGTTTTATACACCAGCCGCAAGGTGGCGCTAACAAATTTAACACGTACTGAACACGCTCAAAGTTTAATCGCTCTGGGTGCAAGCGCTGCACAGCAAATGGCTGATTTTCACCACTAAATTTTAGTAATATTCTTCGCCTTATTAAATCTCAGCAATGTGTGATAATAAATAACATGTGAAATAGTATAAAAATTTAATGGTAGCAATCAGCCGTTTGTTGCGCAGCGTTTGCACCCCTGCGTTATTTGATAACTGGTACAATGATATTATAATAAAGCCAATTACACTCTTTTATAAAACTGGTGGGAATCAAAAAATCTGAATGAAAGATACAGCCCCTCAATATCACTGGAGCGAGAATTAAGGGGTTAATAGCTGAAATGTCTCTGACAAGGCAGGAAAACTTCGTGGTGTCAAGTGCATTGGGACGCCCCTCTCGCTACGCTATTATTTTGCAATAAATGTGGTAAACAAAATTCAGTTCCATGAGTGACTAAAGATTTAGAAAATATGGGCAGATTTTAGATATCCTGTCACCGCCCTCTGAATACTATGCCTGGGCGGTGACACAAAAATGGCGGCTGCCGAAGGCGAATTTTTTTCAGCGTATGTACGGTCCCTGAAATATTCGTACCAATAACTTTTTTAAGTTTTTTCCGCTTTATTTTACTGAGATTAAACAAGTCAGATAAATATTTTATAAAATACTGGTGTCTACATTTAAGGGACCGTACCAACGTTAAAAAAAAAAATCCGCCATCGGCAGCCACCATTATTGTGTCAGCGCTCAGGCCTAGTATTCTGGGTGTGGTGATCCTGTCATAATTGACGTCACACTAAAAGCCCGCGCATGTGGATTATCACCCCGTCCACAAGATTACGCCCGATTCCAGTATTAAGTTTGTACGCTTACTTATATCGCTTTGATTTATCCCACTTATTGTAATTTCAATCCCCAAATGCCACACTGGCACTAGAATTTTAGAATAAAACTTTGCCTTTATACTGTACAGGAAGAAATTTTAATTATTTCCGAATAAATTTTTTCATAATACCAGGTGGGATTCAATCATTTCAACATTTTAGCAAAAGAAGTAATTTAAGAAACTTATACGACTTAAATTTTGATGTAATTGACTGACATCAGAATTTTCACCCAAATTTATTTGATATTAATTAAAAGCTTTCTTCGTGTACTTAATAAAAGGAAAATTTTGATTTCATAATTCTGGTGTCAATATGGCATTTAGGGATTAAAATTAAGTTATCCAAAAATGAACAACTGTCTTTCAAGGTGTTAAGTTACCTCTTTTCTTTCATACCTCTGCTTTTGCATATATTTCATTTACTTTTTCTACATTATCGAACAGTTTTGTCGGCCTGGATAGTTTTTCAAATCTATTTCATATTTAAACAATTATAAGGAACAGAAGGTTCTCTGCATAAATCTTTCACATCTTCAAGGGGTTTAGGTCTCCAGTATTCTCTAAGAGGAAATGAAATATTTTTAACAGCATCTACAATTTCTCTAATGCATAGTTGCCAACTTGCACGGATTTTTGCTACCACTAAAATTTAATAGAAATTTCCACCTTTTTTGTCCCCTTGAAGGAAGATGATGCCGTCACGGCATCACATAATTTTAATCCCAAATTGCCACATTGGAACCGGAATTTTATGATGAAAATGTCATCTGTATTAAATACGGGAAAATTTACTCTTATTTGTTTACAAGTAAAAACTTTTGTTAATACTGTTGTCATTAAATTATTCGAACATTCCATGAATGCAAGTACCTTGCCACTGAAAGGGTTAATAATCAGGAGTGACTAAGATTTGGCGAGTGAATAAGGCAAAATTTACTATTAAATTTTAGTGGTAAGTAAAAACAGTACAAGTTGGCAGGTATGCTAATGCATGCGTGTCAAACTGTGGCCCGCCGCATACCACTACAATTTTATATTTATCATTGCCTTATCTAATCCTAAAATCTCTGCGATTTAAAATGTCGACTATTTCTATAGAAAACTTAGTGGTAAGAAACTTTAAGAAATATACCATATGTTCCAAATTATATAAAATGATGATATTATTGTAAAATGTAAGAAAGTAAGTAAGAAAAAATTATTGGAATTGTATTGTACATAAAACAAAGTATAAAAATAACAATATACATAAAATGAAGTATTAGTTCAGCAGATTTAAGTGAATTTATCATTGTTATAATGATCTATAACATTTGTATAAACATATAGTTGATTTGTATTATTGTGTAAAAGAAAAGAGTAGAAAGTATAGAGGATTTGTATATTAGATGTAGAAATAAAAATATATCTAGTATTGATTTAACACAGTCTTGTTATTCAGTTCCTATAATTATTGCACAAATTGTAATTAATATATATTTTTTAACCTACAACCTTGAGAAATTCAGAAGGTAGTAAGAGGAATGAATGTAAATCTTATATGATAGATCTAAACAGTTTCCTTATATTAGATTTAGTAAACCCGAAAATGAGCTGTAGGAAAAAAAAAGAACCGTATATAAATAGACGGTGGACGAGTATATACTAAAGAGATTAGTTGTTTATAGAAAATTATAATTATTATCATAGAATTGAGATTTTTGTAATAGCAAGTAAATTTATTTTGAATGTATCTGACTT
Source organism: Maratus speciosus (assembly GCA_963932465.1). Classification (NCBI taxonomy): domain Eukaryota; kingdom Metazoa; phylum Arthropoda; class Arachnida; order Araneae; family Salticidae; genus Maratus; species Maratus speciosus. The sequence goes on from OZ010796.1 coordinate 470,823,421, forward strand.
ATTAGCATTTGTCTTTTTATCTCTTATGCATTGACGTAATCCGATGGAATTATCGAGGTCATTGCTAAAGCATTAAATATGTTATTAGAGCGTAAAGAGGAGTGTAAACAAGCATATAAATTTTATAAACATTTACGTAATATGCTAAAATATAGTACAATATCAGAATAAGAATTAAAGTTTAGAAAACAAGATTTTAGAAATAATTTAGTGTATTTTCCTGATTACAAAATATGCAAAAAAAAGCGCAATTAAATAGATATAAATACTCAGCTCAATAATTCTAACCAAAATGAATGTTATTTAACACAACAGTAAAATTCTAAAACATCCATATCTAAGAAATGTAATTTTGATGGATGATATTTAAAGTGTAAACAAGATGGATAAGGTGTATTCCACTCACATTATATTAAAATATTACCTCATTTATTTAAATTAATAACCGCACTATACATAAAGTATTGCACATGGTTTATTAATTGTGTAGTTAATACCTTTTGAAATGCATTTACCACGTCATAATTTTGCAGGCCTTGGTACTCGATTATTATGGCGGTAAAACCAGATTAACTCCTGTATTATCGTATAAATATTCATTAAAACTATTAATAGAACTGATGAAACTGCCTACGGACAGGATGTTAGTAAGATAAAAGTAAAGAGGAGAAAACTAGGAATAAAGTACTTTATAAAAATATGATTGATGAATTTAATGCTATTAAAAATCTTACGATTTAAGAAATATTAGAAGAAATTTAAAAAAAAGAACAATACCAAGACTAACCAAATGTTTGCTACGGGAGTAAATCAAATCCATGACTTAACCCCTTAATTCTCGCTCCGGTGATAGTCAGGAATTGCGTGTTTAACCCTAGAACTACCGGGAATTTTACTCAAGTTTTATAAAAACATTCTACACCAGAATTTTTACTTAAAACTATTTAATTTGTTTATTTAACTTATTATTGTCTGATTTATACATTTAGTTTGTTTTGAAGAAATTTCTGGTTTGAATAAATATTTTGAATGTACATGTCGGGTCCAATGGACCCGTCTGGTAGACGGAAGGTTAATTCAGATTGTTTGATTCCCACTAGTTTTATAAAATAGTGTAATTGGCTTTATTCTGGTATCATTTTACCTGTCATTAAATAAGGTGAATATTTCATTTTCAAAAAGTGTTGGCAATAAGCAATCTGAATTTTTAAACTGTAATTTAATGCGATCGTTAAGGGGTTAAAGTGTAAACAACATACTGAAACTGAAAATTTATCTGAAGCTGTATCTAAAAATAAAAGACCTATGATAGCAGGTATTTGTGTTGATTGTGGTTCTAAAAAGAGTGCTTTATTTATTTTTAATATTTCACATTTTTCTTTTGACAAGAATCTATTTTTAAAGGAAATACAAATTTCAAATTAATTGTTTAAAAGGCGCAAAAGCCCACCTATTGAAAAAGATTCCACGCTGGGACCCGAACCCGGGCCATCAGTATAGCGCACTGACGTTCTACCGAGTAAACCACATGGAACGATACCCATCCTGGAACTTATCACTATTACAGGTTGGCAAGGCTACAAACGCAGCACAGGATGGAATAATTTCCGTGAGCCACCGACATGGGGTAAACACAGACTCCTAATTAAATCCAGCATCGATTGAATCCATATTAATATTTGGATATTTTTCCAGAGAGAAACTTTCGCCTTGCATACAATATTTCAAATGAAAATCAAATTTCAAATTAATTGCTTAACCCCTTGAAGGGCACCGATATATTATATATACCACTTAATTTTAATTCCAAAATGCCACATTGGCACCAGCATTTTAAAAGTAAATTCCGATTTATACTATATACTCGAAGAAGAGCGTTTAGTTACTTATATATAAATTTTCATGTAAATCCTGGTGTCAGTCAATCATTTTACCATTTTAACAAACGAAGTACTATGCCCCTCAAGGGGTTAAAAGGCGCAAAGGCCAACCTAGTAAAAAGGATTCCATCCCGGCATGGAATCTTCTTTAAAAAGTAATAAGAATTAATAAGTATGCTCCAAATACCTTATTTTATATAATTATTTATTTTCTAAAACTTAATCTTTAACCCTTTAATTCCCATGATAAAATACGTTCTGGATATTACGTAGTTCAGAGAATCTGACTTTACTCCAGAAAGGGCGGTGATGCCGTCATGGCATCACATAATTTTAATCCCAAATTGCCACATTGACACCGGAATTTTATGATGAAAATGTCAACTTTATTAAGTACGCGAAAATTTATTTTACTTATTTACAAATAAAATCTCTTGTTAATGCTGGTGTCAATAAATTATTTGAACATTTTACGAATACAATTACCTTGCCCCTGAAAGGTTTAATTGGTAACAGCAAGCCAAGCGACACTCGGGTTTAGGCCTCAAAGTGTTAAGAAATTCTAAATCCTTCCCAGAGAGCTTGAATATTTATTTATCCTCCTCAGACCCGATGTATCCTATAGGATACACATCTTTACAATTTTTTTTCACGTATATAAATAATGTTTAAAAAAAAAGAAAATTGGTGTGTATGGAGCCTTACAGATAGCAGGACTAAATAAAAAAGCAATTTCTTTCTTATAGTGTTTTTTTAGCGAGATACGTGTTATATCAAAATGGCTTGCAGCAAAAATGCACGAAATTTACAAAAACGAAAATGTAAGCAGCTTTTCAGTACGTTAAAATACCATTTGTAGAGTCCATTAGAAATAAAAAATTATTAAATGTATAATTATTTCACGTTTTGCATTGTTTTTTCAATGCAATGCAAAATAAAGTAAAATAAAAAATCCTAACAAACTGTCAAAAAATGCACTTATTGGGTCCCCATGTATCATCGAATTTTATGTATAAAAAATACATTTTAATTTTTTTCGCTTTTGAATCTTTCTAAGTTATCAGTTTGTTAACATAAATTCATAACTGAAGTTTAAAAAAATATAATAAAAACCCTGGGGTCTGAAGAGGTTAAGATTGTTATAATGATAGATATTTCGTTTATAAAATAAAGTAAAATTAGTATTAAAAATTGTCCAGTGGTAACTTGAAATGTCTGAATAAAAAATCGCCAGATTTGGCAACACTGTTTGCGGCTTGCATACTGTTAAAACTAGTTAATTAATTTGAACTTTATTATTATCAAATTGGTTTGGTTAAAACTAAAGAATTCAATCTATTCTTTGTAAAAGAACAAGAAACTTACTAGTGTAAATTGCTCTTTCTTTTCTTATTTACATAGTACATGAATATTCTAATGTTACGTTCTTATCAGCCATTAACACTTGAACGCCCAACAGGTTCGACACCGACTAAATGCTTAAAAATCGATTCGAACCATAAGTTTCTTTACCCTTTTATGGCACAAACAAATTCTATTCGTGAACTGATGAAATGATTGACTGACACCGGAATTTACAAACATCTTTTTTAGAAACAAAAACATATTACTTAAAACTTTCATTGCAAAAGTAAAATTTTATTAAAATATTCTTGGTGCATTTCGTAAGATTGGAATTAAAATTATGTGATCCCGACATGGGACCGCTGTGCCGGAATGGTTTAAAAAACAAGTTAAATATAAACAAAAGACAACTAATATAAATAAATAAATTAAATACATTTAAATAAAAACTAGAGTGTAAAATTTTTTTATCAGGGTTGAGTAAAATTTCCCGATGTTCTAGTGTTAACCAACAAGGATAGATTTTGTTTTCTGAAAAGTGTTCACAACTTTGTTTCCTCTTAAACAGCCGAAAGGCAAAAATTGATTTCCTAAATGCTTTCACGGTGGATTGATTAGCTGCGCTTAAAACATGCTTTGAAGTTTATATCAACATTCAGTTTGTTTGAAGTTTTCAAACACACAACTTTCTATTTCAGCTGACTAGGCATCGTGATTAGTTTTAAGGAAATACCTTTTTCCTGAAATTGATCAAAATATACATTTCCGGAAAACTTTAATACCGTTTAAACGCTAAAACTGCTGAAGAATTACACATACATTTTTTCCTTTACTTATAGGTAAAAAAAAATAGTTTTATTTAAATTGCTATATAGTAAAAATGATTTTTGAATTAAATATTATTTTTAATCTGTATAAACTTGTAAAAATATTGAGCTAAAAATTTAAATAACATGTTATGTCAAAAATTCAAAATATTTCCTGATTTATTTGTTTAAGTTATTCTTTGAAAATAGCTTGCTTTTCGTAAGTATGTTTCATTTTTACAAAACTATCGACCACATCCCACCAAAACATTATAAACTACAATTTTGTGGAAAATGAGATTTTTATGCAAATGGTGTTATTGTAAATGACACCCAATGCAAATTTTAACTCTTTGAACTCGAGACAGTCTCACTCACCACCAGTGATGCCAAGTCTTCCTAGTAAATCGGCGCTCCAAACCCAAATGCTGTGGTTTCCGGTATTTTATAGCAATTTTCTTTGCCTCATCTAATGGCATAATTATCTGCGATTAAATATGGCGAAATAAACAGTAAGAAATTAGTGGTGTCCAGAGCATTTGAAGACCTGATTTAAGCGGGACACTTGGCAACAATAGTGGTGAATGAGAGTCACCTCTCAATTGCAAAGGCTTAAATTATTGGGTCTATCGGAAAGTCCTGTCGTGTTTGGATAAACAATTCGTACCGGAAAATTCTATCATTAAATTAATAGACATTGAATCCGATATCTAATGTCTAATAATTACCGGTCAGAATTTTCCAGTGCGAATTGATTTTCCCAACACAACACGACTTTCCGATCGACCCAATATTTATTTTATGTTACTAACAGTGGCGCAGCGTTAGGAGGCGATGGATCTAACTATATTACCGGCATTATTGTATACTAAATTTAGAGTTATTTAATGTTTGAACTATAGATGATTAAATAAGGCAAAATTTGTTATATAATAATAGTAGTGGAAAAGTGATCCATTGTCCCCTAATGCTACGCCACTAGTGATGGGTTGAAGCAGTAAAGGAGTAACCAGAGTTACCCATTCCACGAGTTCTTACGAACAGACAAAAGTACCTGTGCCACTGAATGAGGTTATGTGTGGCGATGAATAGAAAACACATTTTGTAATTGTAATAATCCCCTTATTAACCCCTTAATTCTCGCTCTCTTGATATTGACGAGCTGTGTCCGTGTATTTTAGAAAGGAGGGAAAACCCTTGAATGAGAGCTCTTCATATCGCCCCATCACTCTATTACCAATATTCGGAAAAATCTTAGAGAAATTAATTCTAAGACGAATACATCACGCATTAGACAAAACGAATTTCCTACCGGGTAAGCAACACGGCTACACGCAAAATAAATCTACGGAAACGGCTTTGGAGCAAGTGATTTCATTAGTAGAACAACACAAACAAAATAAACAATACACATCACTGGTGTCACTGGATTTCAGAGGAGCATTTGACAACCTCCCTTGGGACCAGGTGATCCTAGCATTGCAAAGACTAGGTATTTCTAAACAACTCATTAATCTTGTCATTTCCTTCCTTTCGGGTAGGCGAGCTCAGGTGGACGGGATGGCACCATTTTTGTTGTACTTCTTTAGTAAGGGTTGCCCGCAGGGATCGTGTCTGGGTCCTTTTCTTTGGTTGGTTCTGTTGGAGACTCTGTTGGGGACCTTTGATGTACAGGACTGTGAACTTGTGGCATACGCGGATGACGTGATATTACTGATCTGGGCACAGTCGAGACAGCAACTTGAACAAAAAGGTCAGAAAGCTTTAAAATTTATTCAGAATTGGGCAGAAACCAACAAAATAGAAATTTCACATGAAAAATCCTCATCATTAACTTTTTGCAAACCCAAACACCTTAAGCGGGGCCCCTCATTTAAACTTCAAGGTAAATCAATAAAATCAGAAACAACACTAAAATACCTGGGGGTAATATTAGATAAACAATTATCATTTCTCCCACATGTGGCACAAAAGAGAGTAGAAATCGGAAAAATACCTCAAAATCTTTATAAATTTTCATCAATCTCAGGTCGACTCCCTCCGGAATTTTTTAAGATTTGGTACTCGGCGATCTTACAAAGGAAACTGGCCTACGCGTGTGATGTTTGGTTTCCGCGTATGGCGCAATATCACGGTCGTCGACATTTGCTCTCGGCACAAAGGAAAGCTTTGTTGCTGATAACGAGAGCATATCGCAATACGTCAACAAACGCCCTGCAGGTCCTCACAGGTCTCCCCCCACTGGATTTGCAGTTGGAGGCGGAGGCGGAGTATTCGGGGACGATTCGTCTCGGCAAGTCAACAGAAAAGGCTTTTGCTCCACTATACTATCCAAAATGCTCAAAATACAAAACATCACCACTAACAAGTGAAATACAAATTTGTGAAATAAACGACTATGTAGGCAAAATTACAATACACACGGACGGTTCCAAAATGTCCGAAGGCACAGCCTCGGCATTTTGTGTGTACGAAAAAAACGAGCAAATCTATACTTGGAGAGCGAAACTGTCCCAGGATAACTCCGTCTTCCAGTCAGAACTCTTCGCGATCTCTTCAGCATTAGAGTGGATAGAGTCGGACAAACATTCTCAATACTTAATCATAACGGATAGCCTATCAAGTTTAAAAGCATTAAACAATTTTGACAATACAAACTATTTAAAACTAAAAATTCTTCAACAAATACAAACAACAGTAAAAGACATATACTTCAATTGGACAAAAGGACATTCAGGTGTTGAGGGCAATGAGGCAGCTGACCAACTGGCAAAATCGGCAGTAACGGATGAAACACTAATACATACATTTTTACCATATCCAGCTTCTTCACTAAAATCACAGACAAAGCAGAATCTGTTAAAAAATTGGCAAAAACGCTGGACGGATTCAGACACAGGCCGATATACGAAGGAATTCTTGCCATTGGTTGATCACAAGTATTTCGTAAACAACAGATACTTACGCATATTTTTAACAAATCACGGCCCCTTTCAGGAACACTTATACAAAATTAACAAAAGAGACTCCCCACTATGCATTTGTGGCTTGCCGTCAACATCGTTACACTATGTATTATACTGTACATTAACATCGCTTTATCACAGGGTTGGCCAACAGTGGCACGCCTGATACCACTAAACTTTTACAGAAAAATTCGACTTCTTGAATCGCAGAGATTCGATGATTAGATAAGGCAATGATTACTGTAAAATTTTAGTGGTGTGGCGCGTGCCACTGTTGGCCACCCCTGCTTTATCATCTCAAAAAACATACACGTATGAATTTAGCAAGTTGGTGACGGGATGTAAAAGAGAAACCACAACTACTCAACAAGATCATACAATGCATGAGGTATATAGAAACAAACGAGTACATCTTTTCAAATCCAGAGTCATTCTAGTCCGACTCCATCACTAGGGTGTAGCATGGAGGGAGAAACGGGTTATTAGCGGGTGCCAGAAACTTCTATCACTTTTGAATTTTTATCTTGTGCATCTCTCCAAACTCTTGTATGCGCAAATTGTAAATAGTAGGTGTGTTGTAATGTGTTTCTAATTGTGATGTTCAATATTGTGTGTTTAATGTACTGTGAAATCCCTGTAAATCCATGAAAAATGTAAATAATTATGCAATCACATTCAAATGATCCACATGTAATCACTGCACACAGTCATGTAAATAGTAGGCGTTTGATATTGTGTTGTAATGTGTTTCTAATTGTCATGTTAAATGTTGTGTGTTAAATGTACTGTGACGTATATATATCCAAGAAAATTGTAAACAATTATGCAATCACATTAGGTGAAATGATCCTCATGTAATCACTACATACAGTCATATATTTCGATGTGAAATCTTCGGTTCGCCCAGAAAAATTGGGTAACTAATTGTGATTGTAATTGTAAATCTCATAGTAACCGAAATAAATCTCAGCAGCTTGATCAGGGACCCGACGCTCCCTCTCAGACTCCGGTTGAGAGTCGGGAGGAGTGGATGTGGTCTACCCCTCGGGATTGCACTAACACTCTAAAGCGAAAGCTGAGTTCCCGAGGTGGTCATCGCTGTCATCGCTGTAACATGGAACTATTAATAAAAAGGAACTGACATATTCTTAAAATAATTAAGTTTCAACTGTAACCGTTTTCGCAAGGGCTGATTACCTCCGGTGACAGCTTCCACCAGTAAATTGATATAGAAATTTTCTCCATATTTAAAGGCCTTATTAATTGAAAATTTCAGTCATAAGTAATGACAGAAACATATTTTCAATTTTACTGGTGTAAGTATACTTTTGCGGTAGTCAGACCCTTAGTTTCCGGCATATTGTGACAACCGGTGAAACACACTTACTGTTACTAGTCTAACTGACACCAGTAAAAACAAACAGAAGTTTTTAGGATATTCATGAGAAAATATTTCCATGAATAAGACGCTTAAATAAGGCAAAATTTTCTATTCAATTTTACTGGTGGGAGGTTTACCCCGGCAGTACTCAGAAACTGTAGACTGGATTTAGAAAAAGCAGCCGCCATCTTGTGACAAATCCCTCAGTTACTTCACTCGCAACTAGCAGACAGTATACTATATGTCTCCATCTCTTTATTCATAACTTCATTGTCTTTTATTCAGATTGTTTGCTTTCCACCAGTTTTATAAAATAGAGTAATTGGCTTTATTATGGTATCATTTTACCTGTCATTAAAAAAGATGAACATTTCTTTGATCAAAAAAGTGGTGCCAATAAGCAACTGGAATTTTTAAACCGTAATTCAATGCGACCGTTAAGGGGTACTTGCATTCGTAAAAAAATGTTGAAATAATTTAATGACACCAGTATTTACAAGAGAATCTATAGGTAAACAAGTAAAAGTGTATTTTCATGTACTTAATAAAGGTGAAATTTTCATTATAAAATTCCGGTGCCAATGTGGCATTTTGGGATTAAAATTATGTGATGCCATAACGGCATCACCGCCTCTCAAGGGATCAAGAAATTTGGTTTGATACTACCCAATCTGCTTTTTCAAAATTTTATTACGTAATTTTAATAAGGTATTCTATAATTTTCTTTATTGTGAGTAAGAAACAATGTTGAAATTTATTTCCCGCAGTAAGAGAAACTAAAAAAATATATTTATAACTATTGGGGTAACTGGATCCAGCATGGCCCATTTACCCCGGATGCATGTCCCAGTTACCCCATTCTTGAAAAATTTATGGGGTAACTGGGACACCGGGCTTACATTTGAAACATGAAGTAAATATGTATAGATACCTAATAATATTAATATAGTTATATGCCTAATCTTAAAAAAAAAGATTGTTTAATAAAAGTTCTTACAGTATTTTAATAAAAAGCCGAGGAAGTTCAACCATATTGACGTTGTTTTTAGAAAAAGAAACATAATTTTTTGACAACCTATCAGAGCAAAGTGAGAGTTATGTTTGAGTTGACATACGTTGTTTTAGGAAGTAGATATTAAGGTGCATTGTTCACAAAAGCTAAAACTTAAAAAACATCAACAGTTTTTTTATAAAATAGCCCACGGCCCATTTACCTCATGGGTCCAGTTACCCCAACTAACCTTATATGGTTTCGTAGGCTATGTGACTTATAGAACAGTTCCTAAGCAGTTGACAAATCTTTCACAATTTTCACCTATGTCATGGACATTCGGCGTTTCGGCGCTCTGTGCGACAAGGCTCATGCATCATTGTTTTGTTACTTTGCGCAGCATTTGAAAACTTGCATATTATTGCGATATCGTGATCGCATACTATCTTTAATAATTTATTTCTCATACAATACATGCCTTAAAGGTTGGCCGGATAACCAAAACGCCAGATAGGGCGTCGTTCTATTAATATTCACTTTCATCTTTTACATCATGAAACACACACTTTTTATGCTAAATTCATCTTATATATACATCATTATCCCTCAGTAGAGGTCTGTAATTTATAAATGTTTGGCATGCATTGTACTGTACTTTTTTTAAAATTTACTACCAAAAAAGGATATTAATAAAAATATTGTGCACATTTTAAGATATCTTTTATAATGTCAAACTTAATTCCAGGTAACATTAAATCGTGTACTGTAGATAGTATAAACACACTGAACGTGGGAGACGTAAAAATAAGTTTTTGTGGATTGAGGGGAAGAAATTATTATTGGTACAGAAAATTTCGTAAGCAAGAAAATGCACGTATGCAGGGTTGAGCAGGTTTTGATTTATAGTGACATTTGTAAACGTAAATTTCGTGCTCATATTCGAAAAATGGATCGCATTCAATGTGTTGATGCAGTACATTATTATTATTGTTAATAGCTTTTGTTAACGACTTGAGAAGACACTGGCGTTAATTTTTCTTTTTCATTTTAAGGATGCTCTGGTTCAGGGTTGCCAGTTAGGCTCCAGTTATATTCGGAATTTTCGAGTTCATATCAGAAATTAAGAATAGTATTTTGTGTTTTGTTTAATGAGAGACATTTGGTCATTACCTAAACAGAAATATCTTCTTTCAAAATTTCCAGTGAGAATTTGAAATTTCGGAATAAATATGGAGGCCAAACTGTCAACCCTGCTCTGGTTCATCAGCCAAAAAACAGCCGTCGCATTGGATTGCAAGAATGAAATTTTGATGTTTTCATCTGTATTTTATCAATGTAAAGATGCGAATCTGCGCTGTCACAATTAGCAGAATTTTTCTCGGAAAAATTTTGTCTTTTAAATGTTTTTCACTAATCCGTACAAATTCATTTTAGAGGCATGTCTACATGATTTAGGAATTAAATCATGATTTCTATTCTGCGTTTAAAACAGGAGTAGTGATTCATGTTCTTTCAGTTTTTTAAAGCTTTACGTTTCTTTGATTTTGCTGTTAAAGTCCACCTAAGTGTATGCTTGTCAGTTGCATTACTGCAAACAAAGATTCTGGCTCTTTTCTTTTTTTTTTTTTTGCATCCCGGTGCAGAGGCTTCGATTTTGATGCAATCGCTTTTGTAGGTAGCATCGTATAATTTGATCTGGGCCCATCGCTGTTGAACAACTGCATCTCTAGAAAATCCTCCCGTTTAAAAAAAAACTTAAAAAAATAGTCATTGAACAAAAGAATAGCTTCATTGTCAGCAGATGAAGCCTACCTGCCAGAAGCTTCTCTTGTCTGATTTTCAAGGCGCTAGAGTGTTTTTTACATCACTTCATTTTAATCAAGATTTGAACATGAATTTATTAACAGATATTTATTTCTCTGGTCAAAATAAAGCTGTATAATTGCGGTTTCATACTTTCCAATAGAAATTTTCGAAAATTTATATGTAATATCAGCATTACATTAATGTTGGACCTAAAAGAGTTAAGGAGCTGTTTTCACAGCATTCAACATTTGCTCACAAATTTTAAATCAATAGGAATGTTCTATAGAAATGTAGCGTCAACATTTAAATATTTTAACACATCAAACACGAGCCATTTTTCAAAAATAAGCGCGAAATATTATGTTAACAACTTCCACTATAAATCAAAACCTGCTCACAACCAATCAGAAGCAAGCAAAGTCATTAAATAATAAACCTGATCAAATAAACGGAAGAAATTTCGCAAGTTGACAATAGCGCCCTCTAACATCATTTCATTTTAATCAAGATTTGAACGGAAATTTATTAACAGAGTTTTATTTCTCTGGTAAAAAGAAAGCTGTATAATTGCGTTTTCATACTTTCCAATAGAAATTTTCGAAAATGTATATGTAATATCAGCATTACATTAACGTTGGCCCTAAAAGAGTTAAGAAGATGTTTTCACAACATTCAACATTTGCTCACAAATTTTAAATCAATAGGAATGTTCTATAGAAATGTAGTGTCAGCATTTGAATACTTTTAACACATTAAACGCGAGCCATTTTTCAAAAATAAGCGTGAAATATTATGTTAACAACTTTCACTATAAATCCAAACCTGCTCATAACCAATCAGAAGCAAGCAAAGTCATTAAAAAATAAACCTGATCAGATAAATGGAAGAAATATCGCAAGTTGACAATCGAGCCCTCTAACATCTGGTGTTCTTTTTGCATACTGTTAAATAAAAAGTTGACAGAGTTAAAAATTAAGAAGAGAATTTAGGAAAATTTAATCCAAAATTAACCGGGAAGCAAGTGGATCAAGCGTGGAACAAGTGTTGCCAGATGGGCTACTTTTTTAAAATTCAGATTCTTGATTGCATAGCTGCCAACTTTTACGCTTTATTCTTACCACTTAAAATTTATAGAAAATATTGTTTTTTTTAATCGTTGAAATCTGAGGATTAAGCAAAACGAAAATCTTTGTTAAATTTTAATGGTAGCAAAAAAGCGTAAAAGTTGGCAGCTATGCGATTGGCATCATTTTTTTTTTTTTTTTTTGAAATAGCAATATGCGCCTTATTTAATGACACATTAATTAAGGCAAAAACAACCGTAATTTTACCGTTTCAAAAAAAGTGGTGGCAATCATGAAATATGAATTTAAAAAAAGTAGCCCACTGGCAACAGTGCGTAGAACCTTGATCAGAAACGCACGCGGGTCCGTTTGATTGATTAAGTGAGTTAAGAGAAAATTTGAAAGCGATATATGTAAGCGTACAAATTTAATACTGGAATCGGGAGTAAATTGACTCGGTTGCGCCATCTTGCGGACGGGGTGATAATCCACATACGCGGGCTTTTAGTGTGACGTCATATATGACAGGATATCTACCATCTGCGTATATTTTCTAAATCTTTAGTCACTTATGTAACTGAATCTAGTTTACCACACTTATTGCAAAATAATGATGTAGCGAGAGAGGAGTCTAGATGCCCTTGACACAACGAAGTTTTCTTTGCCTTATAACAGACCTTTCAGCTATTAATCAAGGTGAAAAAAACTTTGCAATTTTAGTGGCGTGAAGTAAGAAAACAGTTAGACATCTTCCTGCAAACCCCGTCCGCTACGTGGCGTGCGACCTTGATTGAGATGACACCGCCTTTAATCTTGCGGTTACCTATACCATTTAAAACAGGACGCATGGTTATATTACTTTGGAAAATTGTAGCTGTTCTGGTTTCCAAACGCGACTTTATAGTTGTTAACTGTAAGAGAGGAAGTGAGGTCATTTATCCGAGCAAAAGTTACATAATTTTCGTTTGCAGGCCAATTCGATTTCTCACACCGGCCACAAGCTATCAAGTTTAACACGTACCGAACACGCTCAAGGAATAATCGTTCTGGAAGGAAGCACGCTTGGATTACTCCTTCCCTTTTCTTCCATACAAAATTTCTGGTAACGGAAATAATTTCTTCTTCCAAACCACAAAATCGTATTTTTACGTTCCCCGCGTTCAATGTGTTAAATGATTTTTTTGCTTGGTACATCTGAGTTCAAACGGTTTTATTGTAGTTCACAAAAATAATACCAAAAGTAGAGGTAATACACACACAAACTTTCCTTTTCTTCCTAATAGTCCAAGAGCCGACAGCACAAAAACCTATGTTATAAAGCACAAGAAAAAAGCCCTTTATTTTATGGTAGAATAGAAGTAGGGGCATTTAATGATCCATGTCTGCCGGAAGTGATGTGGTGCGCAAGCCAAAAATTAATACCATCAGTGATTAACTCATAAGTTTATCATTGTGTTTGGCGTACAACTATCCTCCATGTTTTCATACCTTTGTTTGTCGGTCAAGCACAATGATAAACTTACGAGTCAAAAAAAGGTGGTATTAACTTTTGGCTTATGCACCACTTTACTTCCGGCAGACATGGATCAGTAGATTCCCCTACTTCTATTCTTCCATAATATAAAGGTTTTTTTCCTTGTGCCTGATAACATAAGTTTTTTTGCTGTCGGCTCTTGGACTATAAGTCAAATTAACACATTTTGAAAAAACATTTACTTATTAATGAAATCAAATACCTAATACAGAGAAACAAGGCACATCTTATAAAAAAAATTTTCTGATGCGAAACATGTATTTTTGACTTGAAAGATTCAGAACGATGGCAGCTATGGAACGGCTATTATGAACCTTTTAACCAGGGTTGCCTCTTGGGCCTGATTGTTTATTCAGAAATTTTGGTTTCATATCGGAATCTCCGAAGAATGTTTGCTTTAACCCTTTCAGGGCAAAAACATTCTGTTCGTAAAATGATGACGTAATTGACTGACACCACAATTCTCAAACGGATTTTTTTTAAAGAAAAACCTGCTTTTCTACTGTTTCAATATAAAAAGAATAATTTTGTTAAACTATTCTTGGTGCCGTTTGTCAGTTTTGAAATTAAAATTAGGTGGTCACGTCTTACGACCATGGAACTATTAATATAAAGGAACTGACATATCCTTAAAATAGTGAAGCTTCAACTGTAACCGCTATCGCACGAGTTGTTTACCGCCGGTAGAATCTTCCACCAATAGATTGATATAAATATTTTCAACTTATTTAAACGCCTTGTTATTACAAAATTTCAGTCATAAATAATGGTAGAAAGAGGTTTTCATTTTTACTGGTAGGAGTTTACTTTGGCGGTAGTTAGGTCCTGCGTTTCCGCCATATTGTGACAACCAGGGAAACAAACTGACAGTTTTACAAGACATAATGACACCAGTAAAAACAAATAGAAATTTTTACGATATTTTTTGACAAAATTTTTCAAGAATAAGACGCTTAATTAAAACGGAATTTTCTATTCAATTTTACTGGTGGGATGTCTGCCTTGGCGGTAATCAGAAACTGAAGATCCGATTTAAAAAAAGAAGCCGCCATCTTGTGACAACCTCCTCAGTTACTTCACTCACAACTGGTAGACAGTACACTATATGTCTCCTCCTCTTTATTCATAACTCCATTCTTACGACCACCACCCTTGACAGCATTAAGTCATCGCAAAATGGCTGTTATTAAATAAAGCATATAGTAAAATTTAATAATAAAAATTTCTGGTATATATTTGGAATTTCTGAATAAAAGAAAAGGCCAAACTCTCAACAATACTGAGGCATACGCTTTAAAATTCGAAAGATAGCTCGCTAACTGATAATGCATATGGAGTCACTGGCTAAATATCAATGCACTTTCAACCCTGCCCTATATGCAGGGGTCGGAGCATATTGGACAAATTTTATTGTTCTTACCAGTTTCTTTTATCAATAATTTTCATGATATATTACTATTGCATATCTTTCAAAAATGTCTCTTGGAGATTATTGATAAAAGATACAGGTAAGAACAATAAAATTTGTTCTATATGCTCTGACCCCTGCTACATGTCGTGAAACTTCAGAGATACTACAATTTTCTGTAAAAGATTTACTTAAAACATCTGTTAACAGTTTTCATGGGAAATAAGTGTTCGTTATGGAAACAGACATACTTATTACGTTGACAACTTTCTGACATTCTCTGAATCACCTGCATATTTTTTTAACCGATAAATTTGTTTATTAACCCTTTCAAGGGCAAGGTACTTTTATTCATAAAATGTTGAAATAATTGGTTGACACGAGTTTTTAAAAGAAAATTTATTTGTAAACAGGAAGCAAGGTAAAACTATATTTTTGCGTACTTAATAAAAGTGAAATTTCATTAAAAAATTCGGGTGCCAAAGTGGCAATTTGGGATTAAAGTTATGTGATGCCGTGGCGGCATCAACGCCCTTCAAAGGGTTTAACCCTCTCGCTGCGTAATTGTTTTATCAAAATAGCTTCGAGACGAGCGTCTTTTAAGAATTTATATTTTTGGCACCGGTTTATCAAAACAAAAAATTTTATATAATTTAAATGGGAAAATGCTCCGATTAAATAAGGCAAAATTTACAATAAAAAATAACTGGTGAGAATAATCAAGGTTTAATTCGACGAAGAAATGCATCGCCGAGAAAATATCGGGTTACCCAGCGAGAGGGTTAAAATGCGTCTGGCTTCTCTGTGGTAATTATTGGATTTTATTAAATAAGATTTAGGGTTAAAACTAGATTAATTTATTTGCAAAAAGCGAAATGATGACAGTTATATGCCCTGTATTGATATTAAATAAGAATATTCCAAATCTGATTTTCAATAGGAAAATATTGCATCTTGACATCCATTTTGGCTATTCACAGATTTCACCATCTGTTCAGTTACACCCTGTATATTACAGGAAAGTTTACAATTGTAAAATACGAAAAAATGGCTACTTTTATTTAATGTAACAACTAAAATATTTTATCATCAATATGTCCTCTCCGTTTATTTAATTTCAATGTTAAAACGTTGCATTAATGAATTACATTATCTACCTACATCAGAATTACAACGGAATTAAGTTGTGTTCTATGTAAATAAACCTTCCTAACAAGTACTTAATTAATGAAGAAAACACTTATCGCATAACAGCATATTGAGCGACATTTAAAGTACTCAAGTTAAGCAGTTAACACAAACGCCTCTTACAAGTAATAGTATGTTTATTTCGGAATTTAGATAAAACTTTTAAAGACTTAAATGTGATTTAATTAACTGAGTATATCGAAAGCAATCGTTTCACAGTAAGATAAAATATTTAGAAGAAAACGACAACGACTATTTCTCAATTTATATTAAAAAACATAAAAATCTTGCGCCAAAGTAAAAAAAATCCGTTTTATATGTGTTATATATATACAGGGTGTCCGAAAAGTTTGGTAACGGTCGAATAACTCAAGAAATACATATCAAATTGAAAAACGAAAAATTAAGTGCTAAATATTTAAAAAAAGATACTCACAAGGAGAGGGTCCGAGGTTGGTCTCACGGAATCCAGCGACCCTTTGTACATTGATAGAGTATAATCAATACATAAACATATCAACAGGATAAAGTGCAATATTCAGGGGGGGCCGTAAAAAACGAGCCCCAAAGTTGACCCATTATTGACTCTTTAGTATATAATCGGATAAATTACTCTCAATTGCGAGAGCCTTGATAGTTCAGTTGGCAGCGCGCCAGTCTTTTAATTTTCTCTGTCTGTGTATCTCTGCGGGTTCGAAGCTCCAGCGAGCCTTCCCCCCCCCCCCCCCAGACAAAATAATGATTAGTTATTTTCGAACCTCTATTAAAAAATATTTATCTAATTATTTAAATACACTGCTCAAAACAATTAAAGGATATTTGAAGTTTTATATAAAATAAAGATATAAACGAAATTTTTTTTTGCCGAAAATAGAAGAAGAGAATCACAAATGCAAATTTTTCTGGTGTTCAAACTGTGGAGTATGCAAATTTTGAGTTCGACGTCAAAAACGTCGCTTCAGCGGCAGCGAATGAAATTTGACTTTCAACTGGATAAAAGAGAATGAAGACAAGGATGATCGGCATTCAGTGATTGCTTTGTTTCGATGAGTACGATGTCTCAGCGAAGTCATTTGACAGATTCAGAAGCTTTGAGAATTGTTGGTAAGTTAGAAGGGGGCCAAACTCAAGCCGAAGTAGCGCAAGCCATTGGAGTGTCACAAAGTGTCATTTCCAGGATATGGAACCGTTTTTTGGAGAGTGGATGTGCAGGCCGAAGACCAAGGCAAGGTCGTAGACGGGCAACAACGCCCAATGAAGATCGGTATTTAGCGTTAACAGCTCGGAGACACCGAACCATGAACGCTACTCTTCTCCAACAACACCTTCGCTCGGCTACAGGCACCACGATTTCAACTCAGACTGTCCGAAACCGGCTCCATGCTGTAGGTCTGCATGCTCGCCGACCGATGGTATGTGTTAGATTAACATCAAGGCATCGTCGCGACCGCAGGGAGTGGGCAAACGAGCATGTCAACTGAAGGAGAAATGAATGGAGCAATATTCTGTTTTGCAACAACTTTTGCAACAGCGTGCACAAATAATAAAAGAAGTGTTTTTACAGGAACAAGGCGTTTTAAGAAGTTCGTTTGGAAAACACACTTCATTGACATTCATAAATATGGTTCTTTTCTGTGAAAGTTTCGACGCATGCCAGGCGTATTTTATCATGTTACAAAATATAGGTGAAGAGAGTTGATGGTGCACAATTGAATGTATTTTTATACAATCCTCGCGAGAATTAATTTCTCTTTTCTGTTCAATTAAACAATTACAATTTTGTAACCGCTTAACACTAGAACGGCGGCGAGGGGTCATTTTGATCCTTTCTGAATGAATACATGTTGATTCCAACCAGAAATTTCTTTGTAATATAAGATTAATATACGCTGCACAAAAATAAATAAAACAAATAAGTTAAATAGTTTTTAATAAAAATTCTGATGTGAAATATTTTTTTAAAACTTGAGTAAAAATTCCCGCCGTTCTAGTGTTAATCATATTTTTCACCTGCCTGTAAAAATAAACGTCGCATGGTTGAACCAAAGCTGTGCATTTTGGAGGAATGACTTTAATTGTACAAGTAGTTTGTTTATCTTTATCCTGGAAGGTTTCGTCATATATTTCTGGTCGTGTTTGTCCTGCCCAGGAGTCGATAATCAACAAAAAATTTTCTTGCCCAACGTAATTTTTTAAACAATATTTAAGAAATTCACTGTATAAATGTGAGGTAAGTTTACCAGATTTCGATGACAGGGCAAATGCATTCGTATATTTCTTTGCATACTGATTTATCAGTATTTGTATCTTAGGACCAAATGTACCTGTTACTTCTTGTAAACACAAAAAGACACGAGGCAGCACTTTTCCTGACAAAGTTATGCCATACTGTGCCGTATATGAATGAGAAAGTTTATTCATATCTTGTTTTTTAACAAATACACTTTTAATTCCTTTTTTGGCGAGAGTTCTATTGTATGCTGATTGGTACTGGCACCCTGAAATTAAAACTAATTTATTTTACAAAATATTATTATATATTTTTCATTTTTTCTTTTTGAACACACAAAAAGTACGTGGATATATTATTAATAAAATAATATACATACCTGCCTGGTCAATATTAATAACATAATTTTCGTCGAAATTGGGGATTAAGCGTAATGTCTGGACACAAAAATTTTCCGCAGATGCTAGCGTTTCTTCAATTGACACTACCTCTTTCTGTGACACAAATTTTGTGATTTTTCGCTGCCGTATTCCATGTCTTCTTTTAAATTTTTTCACCCATGAGTCAGAAGCTTTAAATTCGAAATCTGCATATTGCCTTGCAGCAGCCAAAGCCCATTCTTGCAAATTTTTTGTTGTTACTTGTTCATAGTTCTGTCGAGCTTCCACAAAACGGTCATATGTCCAAGAATCAATGACAGAAAATTTATCATATTTGTTGCCACCATTTTTAACATCTTCTTCCCATTGCAATAAATGATGTTTTCTTTTTAAGAGACTACAACCTCTTTTTTGCAATGATTGCAGACTCCAAGTAGGATGTTCTTTAGCCATATTGACTGCTTTTATTTTATAATCCAAAGGAATGAAAGCTGCATCTTTGCTTTTTTTAGGGGGTGGTTCATATTCATTTGTTGACTGATCTTCTTCCACCTCCTCAAAATTTACTTCTTCACATATTTCATTCATATGGATGAGCTCATCTTCAACTATAACTTTTCTATCACAAAGTAGTTCTAGAGTATTGTGAAAAAGTTCATTCCCGATAAGCTTGGCTTCATAAGAAATAGTGTCTGAAGACTCCGATGTAATTAAATTATTTTCAGAGAGTAACTTTTCGTAATACACGACTGCATCTTTTAATCTCAATTTGGATGATTCGCTATGAATTGAGTCTTCTGAAATTCGCTCTTCAATATTTGTAAATTTAGAAGCTTCTTCACTAGACATTTTTTACAAAATAACTTTTTTCATTTTAATTATGACACTATAATAAAGAACAACGTCTAATAACCGCAAAACTTTAAAAGCAATATGCCGTTCTCATTCGCTCTGCAGCAGATGGCTGCTGAAACTTCAATATAAGAAGAGTAAACATTCAAAACCCACCCTGTTTATTTTCTATAGTGCACTTGTTTTGCTTAAAAACCACCTGCAAATCTACGTAATAAAATGTCTCTGAAAAGATTCTTAACCGAAAACAGTTGTTCTAATTCCAAACATGAGATCCCATGATAAAAAAATAATTATGTTTTAAAAATTAAAAAAAAGAAAAAAAATGAAAAATTATAACCTTTAAATTAACAAGATAAAAATAAAATAGCATATTTTATGTAGCGTGTTTTAATTTATTTCGCTGAGAACAACAGGGATTTATTCATAGAAAAGTTTATAAATAAGTGTGAATGAAATTAAAATTTTGTCGACTGAATAATTCAATTTTTTTTTACTTTACCCCCCCATTAGATCCATAAAACTGAAGTCTCTCTGTAAATAAATAAGCATATATGTGTGTGCGCGTGCGTGCAGAAGCATGTTTTTATAAATATTTGTCTTACATTTAAATAATTAGATATATATATTTTTAATTGTGGTTCGAAAATAACTGATCATTATTTTGCCTTGAAAAAAAAAAAGTTCTCCGTCGGAGTTTCGAACCCGCAGAGATACACAGACAGAGAAAATTAAAAGACTGGCGCGCTGCCAACTGTACTATCGAGGCTCTCGCAATTGAGTGTAATTTATCTGATTATATACTTAAGAGTCAATAATGGGTCAACTTTGGGGCTCGTTTTTTACGGCCCCCCTGAATATTGCACTTTATCCTGTTGATATGTTTATGTATTGACTATACTCTATCAATGTACAAAGGGTCGCTGGATTCCGTGAGACCAACCTCGGACCCTCTCCTTGTCAGTGATACCAAATTTGATACCCGCAACCGAACTCGGAGGGTCAGCGGGGGTCCAAATTTGAAATCTTGAATACTCCAATTTGAAAACTCCCATTTTTTATTGCAGATTCGGATTCTACGGACAAAAATACGTAAATTTTGTAATTAACATTTTTTTTCGATCCTTGTTGATCACGGTGTAATCGATCAAATAAGACGCATACATACTTTGTTTTTTCAACCAGGTTTTGAGATCTCGAAATCTGATTGGCCAGAAGTTTTGACGTCGAAGTTGTGACGTCTCGAAACCATCAGGGGAGATTTTTTGGATTGCGCTTTATATGCTTTTCCCATAAAAAGTAATAGAAATATATTAAAGTAGTTTTCTAATTGCATTTTTTTAATCCAGTCGGTCATTTCTAAATAATAACCTGTGTATTTTTATCTTTTAACGAGTAAATATGCAACTCCCCTCCCGAACAGATAAATCAGGGGTGGCCAACCTTTTTGTCTAAAATTCACTTGACACTGTTTCCTAAGAATTGTAATTTTGTCCATTTTAAGTTGCAGACCTTCTGTCATTAAACAATGCATTTTTTTCTGTACATAAATACTGGTATATCTGTGGCACGCGTGCCGCAGGTTGGCCATCCCTGAGTTAAATGATAAATTTCATTATTTGGGGGTGGGGTATGTTGATATCCTGGGATTCGATGGCTTCTGCTGTTAACCCGGGAGTAGTCGCATGGGGTGGGACACACCCCGGGTGCGTAGGGTTTTTACAACTGTCACCACTACTTTTCAAAAAGTATTTTTCAACTTAATTTATTTCAGAATGTATAGACTTTGTAAGGTTAAGATTACTATTTGTATTTAATGGTGACAAAGTAAGAACCATTCACACTCTGTTTATACGCGACTTCCCCAGGGTTAAAAAAATAAATCATTCAATTCACAGACGGATGGGGGTGTATGGTTTATTTTAAATTATTGCTATAGAATTACATATAGAACGAAAATAAAAGCATATAAAATCTTTTTTGTGCTGTTTGAAAAAAGGATGGAGAAGTAGCGTAAATTTCAGGTGGGGGTGAGATAAGAAAATTTCTTATGATTCATTAGTTACTGCAACTACAATATATCACGTCGGGCAGAAAAATTTTCAATAATTCTTATAAAAGTAATCATTTATTGCAATTTAAAATATTTTTTTAATTTAACATTTTTTTTCATAATTTTAAAATTAATAATTTTAAACAATTGAAAATTTTTTATCTTTTAAACTTTTTTATTTAAAAAATAATTAAACTCTTTAATCTCTCTTGATTATTTCCTGGAAAAGACGACGTTTTAATTTTCATAGGGGAAGGATGATGTAGAAAATTGTAAAATTATTTATTTATTATTACAATAAAATATCAAATGTGACAAAATACAGGGTGTCCGAAAAGTCTGGAAACGGTTGAATATCTCAAGAAATTCATATAAGATTGAAGAAGTAAAAAATACGTGCTAAATATTTTAAAAAAAGCTATTACGTGATATTAAATTTGATACCCCAACACAACCACCTGGGAATCAGACGCTTTCCAAATTAAAATCTTAAAAGATAATTCCCATTTTTTATGTCAGATTCAGATTCTACGGGAAAAAATGCGAAACTTTTGTTTTTAACATTTTTTACGAATCTGTGTAGTTGACGGTGTAATCCAGAAACATGTGTCAGACACATATTTTGTTCTCCCAACCATGTTTTGCAATCACGAAATGTGATGAGCAAAAGCGTTCGTCGCGCCTTACACTCACACTGCAATAAAAAGTGGTCGCCTTAGCTGGAATTGTGTTTGTCGAAAACTATCAATGGCGGTTGTTTCGATGACAAAAGTGCTTTATATGCTTTTGCCATGAACATTAATCGAAATATATTAAATTAGATTTGTATTTGTGTTTTTATTTTAACCGTTCAATCAATTCTTATTAATTAACCTGCGTTTTTTTTTTTATATTTTAATGTGTAAACATGTCCCTCCTCTTCCGAACAGGATAAAAGGTAATATTCGTTATTTGGCAGAGTTAGGCGTAGATATTCTGCATTTCGATGGCATCTGCTGTTTTTTTTATACCCTAAATCGTGCTGAGGATGTGAGTGTATGGGATTTTTTTTTACTATTACTATAGAGTAACATATATGACAAAATAAAAAAAAAGTACATATAACTTTTTTGTTTGCGGGCGGAGCAAAGAATAGGGAAGTAGTATAAATTTCAGGTGGGGGTGAGATTGGAAATTTAGATCATTGATTAGTTACTGCAACCAGAAAATAACAAGTCGGGCAAAAAAATTCAATAATTGTAATAAATGTAATAATTTTATGTAAATTAATATATTTTTTCAATTTAACATTTTTTTTCATAATTTTAAACAATAGAAAAATTTTGATATTTAGACTTTTTAATTAAAAAAATAATTTAACTTTTTAACTCCGTCGGGATTTGTGATGCATATATGCACGGGCAAAAGGTGCATGTTGAATTTGTATTGGACACCATTAATAAATGAATAATAATATTTCACTTTTTTAATTAAAAGATTTTTTGGCATCTCAGAAGTAAAGGGGACAGTTTCACCCTTTATCTACTGACGATACTTATAAGTACCACTCACTTTAAGCTTTCATCCCATGGTGAATATTAATAACATTCTAATGGTACTCTGCAAAAACACGCTTTTAACTCCACTTTATCCGGATACATGGCAGCATTAGTTCTAGGTTTGTTATTTTAGCGAAAAAGGAGGCTAACTTTGAAACGGTCGATGTATTTTTAACGGACATTTTAAACAGATTGCCGTGCTCGTTTTTTTATTGCTGCAAACACAGTAAAGGATATAAGATGAGTGTTGGATTTTTCTTATGAGTTCTTTATGATCTTTGAATGCAATTTGACTAGCTATTTTAGGTGAATGGTGTATGTATTTGATTTAACAGTTGAATTTCTCACTGGTACTTATAAGTACCGTCAGTAGACTGGGTGTTGGAGAAAAATTTTTGTTTACTTTTCGTCTCTGTAGCTATCCATCGTTTTCGTCTGTTTTAAAATGTAATTACTAAAATGAAGTGTAGTAATATTTTTCCTAGTACTTCTTTTCTGTTTCATTATTATTTTTTTTTATAGGTAATCGAAAATGTTGTGTCACGGGCTCTTTTTTGCTATTCTATAAATGTCATATGTAAATTCATATATTGCATATGTGGAGATGCGCGAGAACATGTCCCTGGAATACAGATGTCGCATAACTAAAGGACTGCTAACAAGATCGAAACAAAAAAAAAGGTTTTTTTTAACACTTTCAGAGGCCAGGCATTTTCAATGCCAAAGTGTTGAAATAAATGGCACCGGAATTTGCTAAAAAATTCATTTTTAAATTAAAAAAGAAAAACGCCATATTTCACATACTTATTAAATCGAAAATATTTTACCAGAACTCTGGTACCATTTGAAATATCTTGTGGGTTTTCTGTTGCGATAATATTTTAGTCATAGTGTACTGGCGGTACTTTAACACTAGAACGCCCGGAAGGAGTCGATTCGACTCCGACCACATGATTAAATATCCATTGGAGCCAGAATTTTTTCCATAAAATAAGTTTAATTTAAGCGACGCAGAATTACGTTAAATAAATCAGTTAAATAATTTTAAATAAAAATTCTGTGGTGAAATATTTTTATGAAACTTGAGCAAAATTTCCGGGCGTTCTAGTGTTAAAGTACCAGTTTAATTACTTACGTCTAAGGAAACAAATTTCTCACGGATAAGTATTTTTTTAATGTTTATCCCTTAATTTTCATTATAGTAACTGAAAAAAAAATTACAAGAGAAAAATTGCAGTAGATCATAATGAAGTAGATAAAGGGTTATAAAACACAGTGTATGCCAAATAAAATTTGTGTACGCGATACGGGTTCGAAAGGGTTAAGGTGTAATGATTATTTGTTGAGGTATACGACGTTTTAATTTTCATAACAGAAGGATAATGTAGAAAATTGTTTATTTATTTATTTATTATTACAATAAAATAACAAATGTGACAAAAAAATACAAATGAAAACTTAATTGGCAGAATAAATTAAAAACAAAGCAGATTATCTCTTATATTTTGTTTAAGCCCGAGAAGGGGCATTTATTAACCCCTTAACCTACAAAGACGGGCATAGCCCGCGTACCATGATCGAGCCAAATGTAAATTCTTCTTACCGCTAAAATTTCACAGTAAATATAGTTTAATTTAATCGTCGAAATTCCATGATTAAACAAGGCGAAAATCTCTATTAAATTTTAGTGATAGCTATGGATTTGCCAAACCGTGGAGCTGTTAAAAGTAAATCGTAGGTTAAGGGGTTAATTAGTTCTGTGTTCAGTGTTAAATTTTTGCAACAAATAAGTTAAACCAATTAAAAAAGTTTAAAAAAAAGTCAATCATTTATGATATATTATACACATTAAAAACTTAGGTTCCGTTAAAAATAAATCTAAATAAATGTTAGTCTTTTTTTAATTTTTAAGTTGCAAATATTTGTATTGCAGATTTTGTATTATGCTTATGATGAGTGTGTACAAAATGATACGGCACATGTAAAATACAAAAAGCATTTTTAGAAGTCTAAGATTTATTTCGATTTAATTTGAAGGGAATCTAAGTTTTTAGGGTATTTAAAATATCATATTGATTGATTTTTTTTTTTTTTTTTTTTTTTTTTTTTTTTTTTTTTTTTATGTTCATATGGTTCAACCCTTACAGGGAGCAGAGTAATTCTGTTTATAAACTGATGACATGATAGACTGACATAGGAATTTATCAATGAGTTTTTTTACAAAATATAAACTTGCTGATTTTCAAGTACGTTATAAATGGAAAAATTTAATTAAATATTCTGGTTACCAGTAAAATAAAAATTATGTGTCCTTTTTTAAGGACACTGCCCTCAAACGGATTAACTTATTTGTTACAAAAATTTAACATTAAACGCAGAACTAACTGAATGAAATCTATGAATAAATGTCCTTCTCGGGTTTAAAAAATGTGGGAAATAAACTGATTTGTTTTTAATTTGTTCTGCAAATAAAGTTTTTGTTTATATATTTTTTCACATTTGTTATATTATTGTAATAACTAATAAATAATTATACAATTTTCTACATTATCCATCCCCTATGAAAATTAAAAAGTCTTCTCCCCAGGAAATAAACAACACAGTTTAAATTGTTAAATTATAATTAAAATTTAAAAGTTTAAAAGATCAAAAAATTTCAATTGTTTAAAATTAATAAATTTAAAATTATGAAATAATTGTTAAAATGGAAAAATATATTAATTTACAAAAAATTATTACATTTATTTTATTATTAAATAAGAAATTAAATTATTAATATAATTATTATTAAATAAGAATTAAAATTATTACATTTATTTACATTCGAATGTTTTCTGCTCTACTTGC
Source organism: Maratus speciosus (assembly GCA_963932465.1). Classification (NCBI taxonomy): domain Eukaryota; kingdom Metazoa; phylum Arthropoda; class Arachnida; order Araneae; family Salticidae; genus Maratus; species Maratus speciosus. Next base: position 470,849,689 of record OZ010796.1, read on the forward strand.
TCAGTAGATGCAGTAACTAATCAATCATCAGAATCTATAATCCCAAACCCCCCACCTGAAATTTACGCTATTTCCCATCCTTTGCTCAGCAAGCACAAAAAGATTTTATTTTATTTATTTTTTTTTTTGTTCTATATGTTATTCTAGAGTAATAATAATAATAAAAAAACTCATACACTCATTTCCGGCCCCGAACTAAGTGAATTATTTAACAGCAGAAGACATCGAGACGCAGAATATCAACATACCACGCACCCAAATAATGAAGACTACTATTTTTCTGTTCGGGAGGGGAGGTGCATATTTACTCATTAAAATATCAAAATACGCAGTTTTGTTATTTAAAAATGATCGACTGGATAAAAAGAAATGCAAATAGAAAACTACTTTAATATATTTCTATTAATTTTTATGGAAAAAACATATAAAGCGCCACCAAAACAATCTCCACTGGTGGTTTTCGAGAAAAACTATTTCTGAAAAAGACGGAAACTTTGACGTCAAAAGTTCTGGCCAATCGGATTTCGAGATGTCAAAACCTGGTTTAGGAAATGCAAAATATGTATGCTTCTTATTTGCTCGATTACACCGTGATAAACTAGGATCCGAAAAAAATGTTAATTACAAATGTTACGTATTTTTGTCCGTAGAATCTGAATCTGTAATAAAAAATGGGTGTTATCACTCAAGATTTCAAAGTTGGTCCCCCTCTGACCCCAGAGATGGGGGTTCGGTTGCGAGTGTCAAATTTGGTATCACTGAGTATCATTTTAAATATATTTAACACGTATTTTTTGTTTTTCAGTCTGATATGTATTTCTGGAGTTATTCGACCGTTTCCAAACTTTTCGGAACCCTGTATATAATGTAGTTTCTTACATTTTCATTTCATTTATTTACTTTTTTTTGTGAAAATTCATTTTGCACCTGTTCTTAAAGAAATTATAATTAAGAAGGAAATCAATGTTTTGCATATTTGAATATATCATTAAAATATCTACAAACAGATTTAATTGAAATACCTTTAATAGATGCAATATCGGGGTCTTTAAACTTTTTGATAAATGTTTGCCACAAGAAATTCCGAAAGGATATTAAATGGCAGAGTATCACGAATTCAATTAAGCTCGAAATTTAAAAACCGTCCTGTGTATACTAGGCCTACTCGCTGACATAAATATTGCGGGTGCAGTAGGGGGATTTTTTCAGCGTTTGTATGGTCCCTTGTGTTTTAGTATCAATAAATTAAAAAAGTTTTCCTTGCCTTTTTTAAAAAAAATAGCTAATTTATAGAAATATTTAAGAAATATTTAATAGATATATTTAAAAAAATACCAGTGTCCAAATGTCAAGGACCATACAAACGCTGAAAAAAATCCGCCCACGACAGCCGCCATTTTTTTGTCATCCCATAGGCCTTGTATTCAGAGACGGCGGTCTAATTTAAAAGGTTGCTTCACATAGGTGTTCCGATTGCTTTTTTGATTTAATTATGTTAGTTTGACCGCTAGCAGAATTACAGGGCTTACACTGGCGACTTCCACTGAGAAGATGAATGGAAGAAATTTCTTCAGTGGAATATAGCATCCTCTGATGACTGGTTTTCTGTTTGTATGCTGGAAAAGCAAGAGGTTAGACCTGAAAATCACAAAGTGAAATTTAAATATTCCTTATTTTAAAAAAGCCAACTTACATCATTCAAACACACGAAGCTCAATTTAGTGGAAACCGAATATAGGAGATTCAATACTAATGTTTATCAATATAATGAATGAGAATTTCGCGAAATTAGTCAGCTTTATCCAAGCTGCTTTTTTTTACAGTAACTTATATTTGGCTGCCAAATTCGGCAATTTCTTAAAGTGCCTGCCATTTTAAGACAACATGGTGGATGAGGCTAAGCAGTGAACTTGGTCGAGACCTTAGTAATCACTGTACACACGCTCACTCACATCGGAATCGGTTGATATATACGAGTGCTGTCGCATGCAAAAAATCAGATTTTTCAAAATGTCAACCACAATAGAAATTGAAACTGCTATATCTGAGCCATTTTTTAAGGTAAAGACAAACAAAAAATGCTCCTGAATCCTTATATCAAGGTCAAATACTTAAGAAAGAAACCTTTTTCAATTTCTAATTTTTTTGCACCTCACTTTAAAGATATGTATATTTTTTTTATTTAAAGGCCGCCATTTTGAAACAAGATGGCTGATGAATCTGGCCAGCGAAGTTGGTCGAGGTGTTGATGTATACTATCCACATGCCTTCTTACATCGAAATAGGCGAATACGTGTGTTATCGCATGACAAATACAAGATCGTTTCAAAATGTTAGCCATGCTAGAAATTCAAAGTGCTATAAATCAACCCTTTTTTAAGATATAAACAAAAGAACAAATTTTCAGAAACAAAAACTGCTCCGGAATCTTTGTATCAAGGCCAAACACATAAAATAAAACCTTTTTCATTTTCCAATTTTTTAATACCTCATTTTAAATTTTAAATTTAATTTTTTTTAAATGGCAACCCTTTTGAAACAAGATGGCGAATGAAGCTGGCTAACAAACTCGGTCGAGCCATTGGTATGTACTATGTACAGACCAAGTTACATCCAAATCGGTTCATAAATACGCCTGTTATCGCGTGACAAATATCAAGTCGTTTTAAAATGTCAGCCACAATAGAAATTCAAAATGCTATTACTCAGCCATTTTTTTAGGTATAGACGAAACAAAAACTGTTCCGGAATCTTTGTATAAAGGTCAAACACATACGAAAAAAATCTTTTTCATTTTCCAATTTTTTGGTATCTCATTTAAATTGTTTTATTTTTTAATTTTTTTAAATCTCCGCCATTTTGAAACAAGATGGCGGATGAAGCTGGCCAACGAACTCGGTCGAGATATTTGTATGTACTATGTACACACCAAGGTACATCCAAATCGGTTCATAAATACGCCTGTTATTACGTGAGAAAAATCAGGACGTTTCAAAATGTCTGCCACGCTAGAAATTCAAAATGTTATAACTCAGCCATTTCTTAAGATATAGACGAAACAAAAACTGCTCCCGAATCTTTTTATCAAGGTCAAACACATAAGAAGAAAATTTTTTTCAATTTTCAATTTTTTTGGTACCACATTTCAAATTTAATTTTTTCTTAAAAATTTAAATGGCCGCTATTTTTAAACAAGATGACAGATGAAGCTGGCCAACGAACCCTTTCGAGACATTGGTATGTACTATGTATAAACGAAGTTACATCGAAATCGGTTCATAAATACGCCTTTTATCGCGTGACAAAATTCAGGACGTTTCAAAATGTCAGCCACGCTAGAAATTCAAAATGCTATAACTGAGCCATTTTTTAAGATATAGACGAAACAAAAACTGCTCCGAAATCTTTGTATAAAGGTCAAATACATAAGAAAAAAATATTTTTCCATTTTCAATTTTTTGGTACCACATTTCAAATTTTAATTTTTTAAAAAAATTTTAAATGGCCGCCATTTTGAAACAAAATGGCGGATGAAGCTGGCCAAGGAACTCGGTCGAGACATTGGTATGTACTATATACACACCGAATTACATCGAAATCGGTTCATAAATACGCTTTTTATCGCGTGACAAAATTCAGGACGTTTCAAAATGTCAGCTTCGCTAGAAATTCAAAATACTATAACTCAGCCATTTTTTAAGATATAGACGAAACAAAAACTGCTACGGAATCTTTGTATAAAGGTCAAATACATAAATAAAAAATATTTTTCCATTTTTAATTTTTTGGTACCACATTTCAAATTTTAATTTTTTTTAAAAACTTTAAATGGCCGCCATTTTGAAACAAAATGGCGGATGAAGCTGGACAAAGTACTCGGTCGAGACATTGGTATGAACTATGTACACACCGAATTACATCGAAATCGGTTCATAATTACGAGAGCTACAGTGTGACATAGGTCAGATATATATATATATATATCAATTTTGAACGGAGGGTGGTTTCGGGGTCTGGGGGTCATGATCGATGAAAATATACCAAAATTTTTTGAAATCGCTTTCCTCCGAACGGCTGCAATAGGTAGCTTTTTGTAATGAAAGCTACCTAAAATATTAATCCATGCAAGTATGGGTTACTAGGTCAAGTGAGGACGCCAGATTTAAAACTCATGTTTTAGTAAAGTCTGTTAGAAAGACGGACTTAACCCTTTCAGGAGCAAGCAATTGTGTTAGCGTAATGCTGAATTCACACGGGAATTTAAAAATAAAATTACTTCAAAATGAGGAAAAGCAATTTTTCATCTTTTTTCCACGAAAGTTAAAAAAGAAAATTTTAATTTAAAGTTTCTGGTGCGAATCTTCATTAAAATTAGGTGGTATATAATATGTCTCACCGCCTCTCAAGGGGTTAACCCATTCAGGGGCAAAGCATTTTCATTCCTAAGATGTTGAAATAAATGTATGGCACCGAGATTTATAAACAAGTTTACTTGTAAATAAGAAAGAGCTACATTTCACATATGTAATAAACCTATTTTTGTTTTTCATTAAAGTTCTGTTGCCATTGTTGTGTTTGGGAATTAAAATTATGCGGTTTCAGAAACATACCATCGCCCCTTAAAGAGTTAAACGACGAATAATGGAACATATAAATTACCAGTAGGTTTTATTTATTTATTTAATTATTTTGCTGCAAACTTTTTCTCTCAATTCGCCGCGGGAGAACAAAAGGCGCTCATGTATGTAACATAAATTTATCTAAAGTGAGCACACAGCACTTTGGTTTTGACACCCGGCCGCAAGAGAAGAAACGGGCTCTAGTTTGCGGTAACAAATTTACTACGCACCGCACATATTTTAAGTATAATTGCTCTATATCTAGAAAATTATTGATTGAAGTGAACTTTAAAAATACACACCTATGGTTTTAACGATGTTGATTCTATCCAGTATAGATCACAGTTGTCAAACTGTAGCCCTCTGAATACTACTAAATTTTTAGAGAAATTGTGGACATCTGGAATCGCAAAGATTCGGTGGTTAGATAAGACAATAACTAAAAGAACTTAGTATTATCCTGCGAGGCACGGTTTGACCACCGTGGCATAGATAAATGTGCCTTACTTAACGAGAAGAAATTTGCGCTTATATCAGACCAACATTACGTTTCAGAATTTGGGGTAGCTAACATTTTCAGGTATAAAGGTTGCAGACTCCTAGATTAGATCGAATAAATATCTTCTGCGTCAGATATTGTATTTGGGAAAAGAGTTTATATAAAAGAAAACAAGAAAAGTTACATGTTACGAAGTAAAATATTTGGTCACAATTGTACTTTTTAAGATGTAATTACCTAATTTAAATGTATCAACCAGTGTTGCCAAATCGGGCGGTTGTTAGACATTCCGAATTCTCATCAGAAAGTTTATATATTTTTAGATGAAGATAAACAATCCGTCAAAAAAAAAATTAAGACCTTAATAAAGGCGACCGGGAAAGACACTATGCTCTACAGACTTAGATTCCTCGTCTGAGCAGTCCCTCTTAGGCAATCAAATTATTATTCAAAATTTTCTGGTGTGAATTCAGAATCTCTGTATAAATACTCCCCCTCCAGATTTGGCAACATTGTTCACTACTGAAGCGAAACAGCCACGGTAGTGACGATTTTCCTATATACCCGAATAAAGTTTGTCAGATTTGCTGACAGGAACGAAAATTTGCATGATAAGATAAACAATCAAGTTATTAAAATTACACTAAAGTCCCTTAACCCTCCGTCTACCAGACGGGTCCATTGGACCCGACAGGTACATACAAAATATTCATTCAAACCAGAAATTTCTTTAAAATAAACTAAGTATATAAACCAGACAAAAATAAGGTAAATAAATAAGTTCAATAGTTTTAAATAAAAATTCTGGTGTAGAACGTTTTATTAAAACTTGAATAAAATTCCCGGTAGATCTAGGGTTAAATATCACTAACGGGTAATGCGATAGAAGGTCATGCGAGACAGTAAACGAAAAATACAGACTCTACTTTGAAGGTATGTTTTCATAAATAAAACTAGAGAAAATAAGTTTGACGTTCCAGCACAGGGGGTCAAACTGTGGCCCGCCGGAAACCACTAATTTTTTTAAAGAAATGGTCAACTTGCTGAATAGGGGGATTCGATGATTAGATAAAGCAATGGTTTCTATAAAATTTTAGAGGTAACCGGCAGATCACAGCTTGACATCCCTGTTTTAGCGTATTCGATTTACAAGCTTCGCTCACTCTTTGGAATTTCCAAGGAATCTAGAACAACTATTAATGACAGTGGCGTAGTGTTAAGGGGGATGGTTTCGATCATTTTACTGCGAGAACTATTATATAAAAAAAAATTTGGCTTTATGTAAACATTGAACGTAATACGATTAAACAGAGCAAAATTTGTCATTCAATAATACTGGTAGTAAAGTGATCGACCTCTCTCCACCACCCTGAGGCTACGCCAATGATTAATCATAAGAAAATTTCTATATTAACCCTAGAACTACCGGAAATTTTACTCAAGTTTTATAAAAACATGCTACACCAGAATTTTTACTTAAAACTATTTAATTTGTTTATTTAACTTATTATTGTCTGATTTATACATTTAGTTTGTTTTGAAGAAATTTCTGGTTTGAATAAATATTTTGAATGTACATGTCGGGTCCAATGGACCCGTCTGGTAGACGGAAGGTTAATTTTGAGCACAGAACTCGTAACCAACACATTTTTCACAGAACTTGCAATATTTTTCGGGAATTAAATTTGGCAAAAGAAACTGTTAAAACTCGTGGTAGAAATGTGCGAACGCCAGAGCTATCGCCGATCCCATGTCAAACTATCCAATATGAAACCAGTGTTGCTAGAGAGCAATTTTTTTAAATTAAGATTTCTTGATTGGCACTACTTTTTCGAAATAGTAAAATTCACCTTATTTAACCTTATTTAATGACATAATACTTAAGGCAAAAACAAAGGGAATTTTACCATTTCAGAAAAGTGGTGCCAATCAAGAAATCTGAATTAAAAAAAATAGTCAACTGACAACATTGTTTTCATATCGGATTGTTTGACATGGTACCGACGATGTTAGATTGGCACAACTTTTTTTAAATAGAAAAATTCCCCTTATTTAATGACATATTAATTAAGGCGAAAACAACGGGAATTTGACCATTTCAGAAAAGTGGTGCCGATCAAGAAATCTGAATTTTAAAAAAGTATCCAACTGTTTTCATATTGGACAGTGTGACATGGTACCGACGATATTTTGGCTGAAACAAGAAGTACTAAGATACACTTTTGAATGTGTTGAAAAATGCACTCTTCCCGCTTTGCAGCAAGTTTAAGTTTCAGAAAGTGATTGAAAACTAAAGTGTAGGAGACATATATTAGAGGCTTTATAATGAGTCCAGCAGATTTTTCTATATTTATATTATATTAGTAAGTAACCTTAGAATAGGTGTGACCCAGATGGCATCAAATTTGGCATCGAAAAATAATGAGCAATATAGAAAAGTATACCATTTTTTTCTGTAAATCAGGAGAGTTATGTGAGGGAAATTTTTGAAATTTTATTGCATTTGTCGTACGGTGATAAAGTTTATTCTCTCATGTTTAGTTTTGGAAGAAGTAAAAGCTAGCATTTTCTTCCCTTTTAGAAACACGAAGAAAAACAAGCGATATATAATGGAGAATTTCCTGAATAAGTATTCATCTAAATCAGTGGTAATCAACGCGGCCCACCAGTCGCACGGATATTACTATTTCCGAATGGAAATCTTCAACTTGTTAAGTCGCATATTTCCTGCCATTAAATAAGTAGAATACTACTTTTCAAAAATAGTGGTTTGAAAATGCTTTTCACGGAAAATAGGGAGTACCACATACCTACATAAATGATTACCCACAGCAATTTATTTGTTTGGTGGAACTAGTTGAGATTAACAATTCGGGTAAGCCTCCCCAACTAGCTGAGCCTGTAATTTAGCCTGTTTAATTCTTTCAGTTTTAATGTAATTTTAAAATATTTTAAAATTGTTAAACTTTATTAGGGTTGAATTTTTATCGAGGAAAATGGACCGAAGAAAGTTTAACGGTACTGTTTACAAACAGAAATCATCCTGTTATATTTCTACTACTTTGGCAATAGATATAAACTAAGACGTTTATTACTTGAAACAACTTACTTAAACAATGACTACTTATTACTTAAACACTTTTGAAATTACTTAAACATTTTTGGTACTATTTTTCCCACACTAAGCATTCAAATGTTACCTTTGTTAACCCATTACCCGCTGGTGTTGCATTTACGCAACGGTAAAAATAAATGGGTATGCTTAAACTAGCTACCAAGTTAACACTATTTTTAATTAAAAAATTGCCTTATTTAATAACAGAAACTTTGACTATTAAATAAAGCGAAGAACATCTTTCAAAATTTGTGGTGGCAAACGTTTTTCAGCAAAAAAGTTGAAGGTCAATGTCTTATAGTTACGGCGGTTAATGGGATAAACCTTTGATTACGGGGTTGGAATATGTGTTACTCCAGCCACAATTTATTTATTCTATTCGCACTAATTTTCAAGAATAATCACTTTCATACACTTACATTTGGACACATTCGAAAGAAATTTACCACAAAGAATTTATTTTGTAAATTGTGGTACGAGTGACAATAAAATTGGGCGGCAGGTCTAGACCGTAATCAAGAGGTTAGGTACAGTGTTACCAGTGGGCAACTTTTTCTTAAATTCAAATTTCTAGATTGGCACCACTTTCTTGAAATGGAAAAATTCCCCTTTTTTTCCCCTTAATTAATATGTCATTAAATAAGAAAAATTTTACCGTTTCAAAAAGTGGCGCGAAACAAGAAATCTGAATTTAAAACAAGTGGGTAAGTGCGATCATAGATCGCACAGAGGGTTCCGTTTAATATTCTTTCAATACAGTTTTTTTCTAAAAGTCCAGTACATTTGTCGCCATGGAACACATTCTAAATTTTGGCAAACTATCCTAAACTATCTTAAAATTCCAAACAGATTCGCCTTGTTATATTTCCAAATTTTGTCCCCCCCCCGAAATGCTACGGTATATCACATCACGGGCATTTGCTAAATTTAGAAAATTGCCCTCCTGGGGGGGGGGGGCAAAGTTGGGAATGATCACCATGATTTTTGACGCGGCCTGATTTAAAATAAAAAATTGTTATGTTTTATAAGCTATATTCAAGTTTCAAACAGATCGTCCAGTTATATTTCCTAATTCTGTTCGCGCCCCTCCCTCAACCCTTCCTCCTCGGAATGCGATGCGCCATTCTTCTTGATAATTTTTATCATGTGTTATAAAGTATATTAAAGTTTAAAGCAGATCGCATTGTTAGATTTCCTACATTGAATGAAATCGCAGTCTGTTAGTTCCACATTCCATCACCAGGGAGCGCACTCTATTCTTAACAAAAGCGTATCTGAACGAAACTAGTTTACACAGCCTATCAGTAGATTTGTTACTCGAGGGGTTGGCGGTCTTCAGCAAGAATTTAAGATATTTGTTGAAATTACTAACCGGAAATAGTGGTAACTTAACTTTTGACATATTTATATTTAATAAGTGATATGTATCTGAGGACTCCGTTAAAAAACCGCACCTGAAACGGTATGAAACGCTAAGGTAAAAAAAAAAAGAAATATTTCGCACCTCACCCTCTTTCCACCTGCACCCTTCCTCCTCGGAATGCGACGCGCCATTCTTCTTTATAATTTTTATCATGTGTTATAAAGTATATTAAAGTTTAAAGCAGATCGCATTGTTAGATTTCCTACATTAAATGAAATCGCAGTCTGTTAGTTCCACATTCCACCACGAGGGAGCGCACTCTATTCTTAACAGAACTGTATCTGAACGTAACTCCGTTAAACAACCTATTAGGAGATATGTTAGTCGAGTTGGTGGCGGTCTTAAGCGAGAAATTAAGAAATTTGCTGAAATTACTATTCGGAAATAGTGGTAACTAAAATTTGGACATTTTTATATTTAATAAGTAACATTTATCTGAGGACTCCCTCGAAAAACGGCATCTAAAAAGCTCAAAAACGCTAATTTAAAAAAAAAGAAATCTAGCGCCCCTCTTCCCCACTCCCAGGTATCACTCCCAGGAATTTCACGCGCCATTATTTTTTACTCTTTATCTTATGCGTTATAAACTATCTTAAAATTTCAAACAGATCGCCTTGTTATATTCCCTAATTTTAACAAAATCGCGTTATGTTAGTTCCACATTCCACCACCAGCGAGCGCACTCTATTCTTAACAAAAGCGTATCTAAACGAAATTCCTTCAAGTAACCTTTGCGTACATACATGGGTCGGGAGGGTGGCCGTCTTAACAAATAATTTAAGATATTTGCTGAAATTTACTATTCAAAAATAGTGGTATGAACACTTATAAACTTTTTGATATTGAATAAGTAATAATTATCTCATAGCGATCTCATTGCAAACCCACGCAAATTTTTCGATTTCCTAATTTAAATGAAATCGCAGTTAAAAAAGCACGTGCCTCCATTTTAATCTACGCATTTGATAGAAATAAAAGCAATAAATTAAATAATAATTAATATCTCAGCTTGTAATTAAGATATGTCATAGAAATGGGTATCAATGAAATCAGCAAAAAAATTTCACGTCGGGATGTCTGAAAATTTAATCAAAAATTTAATATTTAAAAAGTTTAAATTTCGTATTAAAATATCCTACTATGAGAAAAACTACGTGACCAAGTGCCGTTTGTCTAGAGAGAAAAAATTATCGCAGTCGTCCGAAATCAAATCTATCGACAGGTGCTTTCGTAATGTAAGAAAATTAAATTTTTATCGATCGATTTTTAGAGGATTTTTTCACTCATACACATCGCAGAAAAACGATCTGTATACCAAATGAAAGTAGATTTTTTTCTTCGTCTGTCCGTGTAAGTTAAAAATTTCTCGCCCAAAACTTTTAAGAGATACAAGTAGATTTATAAATGTTCACTACACTTTTTTGCTTAAAGCGCGTCCTGGCAAACCTGCCATTTCGCATCTTGAAGTGCAGATGTGTGGCAATCCGGAGGAGAAATGAAAATATTTCGAGAGTCTGTTCGTACCTGCGTTTATTTTATGCCGTTTCTTCGTTAATGAGACGTAAAATTGGGAGTTTTTAATTAATAACATCCGTTAATTACGACTTTTTCAAAATTTTATGATTTGTCTTTTGATCTCAGGTGTCCAGCTATAAGTATGCAAAATTTCAAGTCTCCAACATATATAGTTTCTGAGAACGGGCTCTGCGACGGACAGACAGACAGACAAACAGAGGAGTGAGACGAATAGGGTTTCGTCAGATGAACGAAACCCCGAAAAGTAGCCCACTGACAACTCTGTTTAGGTACAGAAAACGAAACAGGCCTTAGGTCAATGTTACCCACTAATTATGCGAAAAGTATTTTTACACCATTATTTGCAAAAGCAATATTCTCTTATTTAATTTCGGAAATTGAGGAGTCAAAATTTCTATTTAAAAATTGCCTCTTAGTGAGTACTCGTAAATTAGATGACATATCTGTGTTGTTTAGTTTATTCTATAGACTTTTTCTGTATAGTATAAAATAGTTTCCATTATTTAGCAATAAAAACGAAAACAGCAGTTATATCATATATCTATGATTTTTTTTTTATCCTATGTATTTGCAGATACACTCCAGCTCTTTTGTTGAACTCTCAAATATAACAAAAGCATGACTTGATTTATTGTGTGATAAAGAAGTCTACTACATCACTGAATAATCATTATAGGTTCAACAAAGCTCTCAGACATTATGACAATGTCAGACAATTTTTATGACATGCCCATAAGAGTAAAGAAATATTTTATGTATCTAACGACAAAATTATTTTTGTTGTAGTCATAAAAATGCTAGGAACTTCTCTTACATCTTCAGTTTTTTTATAAATAAAATATATAACTTAAGAAAGAACATAAAATTATATAACTTGGTATTTGAAAATCTGATTTTCTGAAAACATTTCCATGTAAACATGATTTCATTTTACATATTGAGATTTATTACGATTTGAGGGATTAAATTTTCTCCCAGTTATTCATTAATTTATGAAAAAATATTAATAAATTTTCTAATTGAATCATGTGAGATATTGAACATATCAACATTAAATAGATGTAGAAATAATTTGTGTAACTGGTGTATTACTTTTATCGTCGGTACCATGTCAAACTATCCAATATGCAGTGTTGCCAGATTGGGGACTTTTTTTGTCCCCAGATTGTTGATTGTCACCACTTTTTTGAAATAGAAATATTCGGCCTATTTAGAAATGTATTAAAAATTCTGAAAAATAAGGCGAATTATACTATATTTTAAAAAAACGGTGACAGTCAAATAATCCGTATTAAAAAAGTCCCCAATCTGGCAACGCTTCCAATATGAAAACAATGTTGCTAGTGGGCTGCTTTTTTTTAATTGAGATTCCTTGATTCGCACCACGTTTTGGAAACTGTAAAATTCCCCTAGTTTTCTCCTTAATTAATATGTCATTAGATAAGGCGAATTTTACAAATTTAGTGGTGTCCAGAGCATTTGGACCTCCACCCTGGATACGACACTGAGTTCATGTTTTGTTTATTGCAAATGTGTTCCGTTTTCTTTTTTCTTCAGATGTTGAATCAATGGAGTTCTGAATAAAGAGTAGGAGCAGTGTTGCCAGTGGGCTACTTTTTTAAAATTCAGATTTCTTGATGGGAATCACTTTTTTGAAATGATGAAATTCCCCTTGTTTTCGTTTTAATTATTAAGGCATTAAATAAGGCGAATTTTATTATTTCAAAAAAGTGCTGTCAATCAAAAAATCTGAATTTGAAAAAAAGTAGCCCACTGGCAACACTGAGAATGAGACATATAGTGTATTGTCTACCATTTTGGAGTAAAGTAACAGAGGAGGTTGCCACAAGATGGCGGCTTTTTTTAAATAGGATCTACAGTTTCTGATTACTGCTTGGGCCAACTTCCAACCAGTAAAATTAAATATAAGATTTCGTCTTATTTAAGCATTTAATTCATGGAAATATTTTCTCAGAAATATGGTAAATTTTTCTATTTTCTTTTACTGTTGTCAGTTTGTCTTGTAAAATAGTCAGTTTGTTTCACTGGTTGTCAGTGTTGCCAGTGGGCTACTTTTTTAAAATTCAGATTTCTTGATTGGCACCACTTTTTTGAAATAGTAAAATTTATCTTATTTAATGACATATTAATTAAGGCGGAAACCAGGGGAATTTTACCATTTCAGAAAAGTGGTGCCAGTCAAGAAAACTGAATTAAAAAAAAATAGCCCACTGGCAACACTGCTGGTTGTCACAATATGGCAAATATGCATTGTCTGACTTCCGCCAAAGTAAACTTCCACCATTAAAAATAAAATATGCTTCTGCCATTATTTATGACTGAAATCTTGCCGTTGGCGGTAATCAACCCCCTGCAAAAGTGGTTAGAGTTGAAGCTTCATTATTTTAACCCTTTGAAGGGCGGTGATGCCGCTATGTCATCACATAATTTTAATTCCTGATTGCCGCATTGGCACCCGAATTTTTTTTATGAAAATTTCACTTTTATTAAGTCCGCGAAAATATACTTTTACCTGTTTACTAATAAATTTTCTTGTAAATACTGGTGTCATTCAATTATTTCAATCTTTTACGAATACAAGTACCCTGCCCCTGAAAGGGTTAAGGATATGTCAGTTCCTCTTTATAAATAGTTCCATGGTTGAATCACATGTTTTTTCCCTAGGCGCCATCGTCAGAGGACGACCGTCGATCGTCATTTCACACTGCAGGAACGACTAACATTTTTCGTGCATACAAAATAATTTTTCTGCGCTGCGGCATTGTGCATTCGTCGTTCTCCTAATGATAAGATCATATATTTGTTGATACGAGGTATTTAAAATTAATTGCTGCCGTAAATTATATTCTATTATAAGTTTTCTAAAAAGATTTAAAATCTTAAAATCAATTTTCTTTCAGGCAAAATTTCAATAGTTCTTTACTTATTTTCACCCCATCTATAAAGTTTTTATCTAACAATAAAAGTAAATTAACTTTTACTCTCACGTCTGCCATTATCAATTATTTCATGTTTTATAGATTAATATATATATACATATATATATAAATATATATATATATATATATATATACATTCATTCTAACATTTCGCTATCTCTGTCGCCATTTTCAACGCAATACAATAAACAAAATAAGATAAACTTAGCTTTTCTCAAAATATTTAGTCTTAATGGCACCGAGACACATCTACTAGCTTTAGATTTACCATAGCTGCAAACTTTTACGCTTTTTTACTACCACAAAAATTTAATAGAGATTTTCGCTTTCTTTAACCGTGAGATTTCGAAGATTAAATAAGACAATATTTACTATAAAATTTTAGTGGTAAGAGAAAAGCGTAAATGTTGGCAGCCATGGGTTTATCATTTACTTTATTTATTTGTTTGTCATTATCTCTTGACTGTCGACGGAAAATTTTCATTCATAGAACCAACAGTCTTCAAAAAAGTTCAAAGAGTATCTCAATTAGAATTTTGTTTCCAGGCCAGACGACGTTAGTCGAAGGGACGTAAGTCGGGATACTACTTATCATGTTTGATGATTAACGATTAAGAAAATGAAATTTCAATAAAAATCTCAGAAACATAGCAGCCTTTTGTTTTCTGATAATCTTTCATTTATTGTCAAAGGTATTTTGTAAAAATTAAAATAATGGTTTATCATATTAACAAAGTCATGACATGGGTACAGCCTGTGTAAAAAATGCTATACCTGACTTTATTCGCCGATCATTTATGATAAAATCACATTTCTTTATATTTGAAATAATGCCTTTTTCAAAAAGTGCAAGCAATTTTTGAAATAGCACAACTGACATCTTTTACGCTTTCGTCTTAACACTAAAATTTTATAGAAAATATTGTCTTATTCAATCGTCGAAATCTCAAGATTAACGAAGGCAAAAATCTCTGTTCAATTTTAGTGTTAGCAAAAAAAGTGTAAAAGTTGGCAGCTTATGAAATATGGTCGTCTACATAGTATATCTTGCATTCAAATACTTTTGTTTAACCTTTAATACTCGCTCACGTGATATTCACGGTCTGTGTCTTTTATTCAGATTATTTGATTGACACCAGTTTTATAAAATACTGTAGTTGGCTTTATTAAGGTATCATTTTACCTGTTATTAAATAAGATGGATATTTTTTTTTCCCAAAAAGTAATGCGAAGGAGCAATTTGAATTTTTAAACCATATTTTAATGTTATCGCTAAGGGGTTAAATGGTAACAGCCACATTTCACACCATATTTGAGTTACTTGGATCAATGCAACCCGCAAAAGGTATAGTTTATATACTTTTTTTAAAACTTCGTAGAGTTATAATATAAAATTTATTAAGGTTATAGCCACAAATTCAGAAAATCTAAATTAAGATCTCGCTGGAATAACTTCCATAATTATACCAGTAAAATGAAAAATCCTGTTCCCGCCTCCCAAATTTTGGTCAAAGAAATTTTGTCTTAAATTTTCTGGTTGATTTTCAATTTTGAACGAAATCAGAACGGCCCTTCAGATTTCCGAAAAGTAAAATTTCCGCATATCTCCAAAACTCATGATGGGAATAAACTGTAAACATACACACTTATACTTTAAAAAACACACATTCTGTTTATGGAAAATTATTTTTGTCTTAATTCATATAATTTTAATATGAATTCATTAAACATTTTCATAATTGAAATCATGTTTTAGAATTGAAAAAAGAATATGTTTGTGTCTATAAATTCCTTCTCACTGATTGCACAATTTTTTTTTAAATCTGCTGTTTTTTGGGGAAGATATAAATTTAACATTAGCAATAAAGGAATCTTTTCTATATTTTCCCTTACAAAAAATAAATATAATAGAAATTTTATTGTGAGCATATTACCCTTAATTATTTTTACTGAATATTTTTGACGTGGGAACAATTCTGAAACAACTTGTAATAATGATCAAAATTTGTTTTAACCCCTTAACCCATTAACCGCTAAAACTATAACATAGTGATATTCTAGTTTTTTGCTGAAAAACGTTTGCCACCTGAAATTCTGAAAGATGACCTCTGCTTTATTTAATGATCAAAGTTGCTTTTATAAAACAAGGCAATTTTTTCAATTTAAAATTTGTGGTAGATTGTTGATTAATGTAAGCAGAAGCATTTATGTTTAATATTACGTCAACGCAACACCAGCGGGCAATGGGTTAACCCCTTGAAGGGCACCGGTATATTATATCTCCACTTAATTCTAATTCCAAAATGCCACAGTGGCACCAGCATTTAAAAAGTAAATTCCGATTTATACTATATACTCGAAGAAGAGCGTTTAGTTGCTTATATATAAATTTTCATGTAAATCCTGGTGTCAGTCAATCATTTTACCATTTTAACAAACGAAGTACTATGCCCCTCAAGGGGTTAAGAATAGCGTCCGATAAGTGTAGGCTACTTTGTTTAAAGTGAAGATTGTTTGATTATCACCACTTTTTTGAAGTAGAAATATTCACCTTATTTAATGGCAAATAAAAGGATGCGATAATAAAGCCAATTACACAATTTAAAAAAAAAAAGAAACTGGTGAGAATCAAACAATTTAAATTTAAAAAAATGTAACCTATACTGACCGTGAAAGTCACGGGCCCGAGAATTAAGGGATTAATATGTTTAAATTTAGACCAATGTCAGACGGGCGTCTTTTTTGCTTAAGTATTATCCATTCACAATGCTGACATTGGTCTTAGAATTCTTTATAACTGTTGGGTATCTACCATCATGGTTACTCGATTAATTTTTTACAAAAATTTAGGAAATTTTTATTGACAGTAATTTTTTTGGTCTTTTCAGACTACCGTATTTGTCACCTTAATTCAACGTAACGAACCTTTGATAAATGTGCCAGTGGTTTCTTATTCAAGGAATTTTGCGTAAAAAGAACTGTTTATCAGTATTTATAATTACTGTTTCCCAAAAGATACCTGTAGTAACTTATTCTATCACATAGTTTGATAAATTCCGCAGTCATAATTCCCACTGTAAATAAAAGAATAATTGTAAAACAAAAAAATATTAAAATATCATAAAAAATATTAATGCTCTTGAAAATTTTAGTAATGCAATACCCGAAAAAGAAATGTTTGTATTGTAATTAAAATCAAGATCTTAAAATAAATAATACATCAAAACTTAAGATAAAAGTGTTCTATTTATCTTGAGTTTTTATCCCTTCAATGCATGTTTTTTATCTTGTTGCGAAAAAATTATATATGATTCTCAGAAGGGTTTATTACGCAGGAAAAATAATGAAAAAAAAGTCAGAGATACATTTTTTGTATAATACGCCAAACTTTTCTAATGGCGCACATCTGCAATACCAGTAAAAAATACTGTTATAACTAAAAGATTGCAAATTAGTAAATATTTTAGCAAGTATGAACATAAATATCTTATTTTATATATTTTTTTATTTTGTAAAACTTAACCCTTAAGGGTACCAGGTAAGCGAAATTCAACCAAAAAATCGATTTTTACTTTTTTATATCCTTAAATAGTTTAAACTTTTATCTTTTCAATGATGCATTACTCATGTTTATGTATTTTAAAAAAAAGTGTTGGATTTTTTTCATTCTTTCTAAGAGCTCTTCATAGCAGTGCTCTACTATTTTTAAATTCAGATTTTTGATTGGCACCACTTTTCTGATTTGGTAAAATTTCCATTGTTTTCGCCTTGATTAATATGTTATTAAAAAAGGCGAATTTTACTATTTCAAAAAAGTGGTGTCAATCAAGAAATCGGAATTAAAAAAAAAAAAAAAAAAAAGTCCACTGGCAAGACTGCTTTACAGCTTTAAGTGAATTTTTTCCCCTAAACTTCGACTTTTTCAGGTTTGTGTTCCTTTTTTTCAATAAATATTAAACTTAAGAACTGAGATGTTTCTAAATACTTATATTATGTTATAGTGCATACTTTAACGCAGGGATTTAACACGTTCACGACGGCGCGGTGGGTCACACTCGACTGTCTCAGAGTTGTCAAGTCTCCGGCTTTTTCCACATCACTGTTATTTTAGAGAAAATGTTGTTCCTTTAAATCGCCCAATTGTTCTAATTAAATAAAACAACATTTTCTGTATTAAAATACTGGTATCCAAAAGGCCGGAGACTTGCCAGTTCTGAGACAAACGAGAGTGACCCACCGCGCCGGCGAGAATGTGTTAATGATTTCTTGAGAATTATTTGTTTTAGGCAGCGAAATCTTACCAAAAATGCTAATTTAAAAATGTCTTTCAAAAAATCATTATCAATTAATTTTCAGTTTCACTTAGAAAGAAAATGGTTTGTTAAAATACGTAAAGCATGTTATTCAAACTACTCTAAAAAATCTAGACCTCTATCTTTCACCATTTCTGAGAAAAGGGACATAAAGTTGGTGTATTTTAACATGGCCGAGACTTACCCGGCCCCCTTAAATGCATGAATTATTCCTTTAGAATTGGGTTTTTTAATCTCATATTAAAGATTACATACCAGAAATTTTAAGGTACATTTTTAACTTTATTTAGTAGCGTATTTTTGTAATTTTTACAGGATTAATATTTTTATATAAATGTAGTGGTTGCAAAGAGTTAAATAAAAAGTTATGCAGTTATACATCACTATGTATTTAAGGGTGAATGCAATCGCTAAAAGTAGAAATGTTTTTATTTTAATTAAAAGCAAGATAATGAAATAAATAAAGCATCAAAAGTTAAGATAAATTTGTATAATTCTATCTTAATATCATAACTCTTCCGGATCAGTTTTGCCAGTGGGCTACTTTTTTAAAACTCAGATTTCTTAATTGGCACCACTTCTTTGAAATAGTAAAATTCGCCTTAATGACATATGAATTAAAGCGAAAAGAAGGGGGATTTTACCATTTCAGAAAAGTAGTGCCAATCAATAAATCTGAATTTTAAAAAAATAGCCTACTGGAAACACTGTACTGGATGACCCTAATAAAACGAAATTTTAATATTTAACACCAGTAATTCCGTATACTATTTTTTTTGTATTATTTAATCAAAGAATAAGCATAAAATATTCTGGTATTAATAAATAAAAACCATTCTCATCCTATATAATACGTAAACGTCGCAACCGTACTGAAGCAGTTACTTCATTTCTAACTCATTTTTGACAATATATAGCTATAACATACTATTCCACCAAACTCGTCGATTTGCATCCTAACGTGATCACACGATACTTCCACAGTTGTTGTAAAGCAGCTGATTGTGAACATGTGAAAGTGAAGAAGGTTGGAAGGCCTGTCGCTTTCATAGACAGTCGGCGTATAATCCGCAATTCGCATGTACAATTTGTGATAAAAATATTTTATTTAATAAATGAGGTTATAAGAACAACATATGATTAATTTACATTTCATTGATTTAAAATAAAAATTCTAAACTTGTTTATATGATTGTCAGATTATACAAACTATGTTACACTAAGCATCTATGATCAATATAAAAATGTTCATGGCCCATTTTAAATTTACAGACAGACATAATTTTTTATATATGACGATTGATACAAAAAAAAAAGTTTACAACGGTAATAAAAAAATATTTATTAACAATAGACCGAAAATACAAATAGGAATTAAGAGGCATACTTGCTGATCACCTTTTTCACATAATCAACAAATTTATTAAGCATTTATCTGAGCGCAGAACCAACTTGCTTAACCCGGCTTGGTAGAAATCGGCAGTTGTTTTCACATCACCGTCTGAAGAGAACCGTGTTTCAGATAAGTTTTTCCTTCAATGTCGGAAACAGCAAATAGTCACTGGATCATTAGGTGAAATGATCCTCATGTAATCACTACATACAGTCATATATCTCGATGTGAAATCTTCGGTTCGCCCAGAAAAATTGGGTAACCAATTGTGATTGTAATTGTAAATCTCACAGTAACCGAAATAAATCTCAGCAGCTTGATCAGGGACCCGACGCTCCCTCTCAGACTCTGGTTGAGAGTCGGGAGGAGTGGATGTGGTCTACCCCTCGGGATTGCACTAACACTCTAAAGCGAAAGCTGATTTCCCGAGGTGGTCATCGCTGTCATCGCTGTCAAATCTTGGCTTTTTTTCGTGTAGGGTGGTAATTGGCTCCAAACCACCCACTTGAACTTTTGCAGCTATTCTTGAGTTCGGCGAGGGGTATGGGACTGGTAATGTCATGCAGGAGATTGACACGGTCATTTAACCAGGCATTTCCGTTCGATGGATTCATGTAACCTTGTCAAAGTGGCACAAGTGAGATGGCTTTTCTAAACGTCTTGCCATTTCAACAAAAGCTGATGCCTTTTCGAACTTACGAGCAGATTTGGTGATTAAGTCGAAAAGTGATCGACAAGTGTTCCTATTAATTCCCTTTTGAATTTTCGGTCTATTGTTAATTTAAAAAAAATTATTACCTTTGTAATATTTTTTGGATCCATCCTCGTATATATACTAGGTATCAAAATGATCCACTACCTATTTGTATTACAATAGCACATTAAGTATCAACATCATATTTTACATTGCCAGTTTTGTAATATATTTCCTTTTTTCGAAGAGACGTACATCACTTTGACAAAACACTTTAACGTACCTGCCAACATCTTACGCTTTTTTGTACCACAAAAATTTACTAGTAAATTTAAACTGTTTTAATCGCCGTAATCTGCCGATTAAATAAGGCAAAAATCTCTATTAAATTTTTATGGTACAAAAAAACGTAAGACTTGGCATTTATGCTTTAATTTTGTATGTTAAGCTGCTTCAATAAATTACAAAAAACAACCTTTTTATAGTTAGGCAGGTTTCTAAACAGCTTTATTTCTTTATTTAATTTAAAAAAACAGCAGTCTTTGCCTTACTTATCGATATATTTTTATTAATACAGTTGAACCTAGATCGATCGTTTCTCAAGGAACCATTGGTTTTAAACGATCGACACGGGAAAACGATTAATCTCTTTTGCTTAATGCACGTGAATAAAGAAAGATTCTCATTGTTTCAAATCCTTTAAAAGGTTCAACAAACGCTGGAACTGGTCCTGTATTGACATTTTCGTCTTCATCGGAATCATCATCCATTTTTTGTTCTCTGCGATCATTTCTTGAACAGAAATCAAGCCACATGTCGCAACTTCTTCATCAATTGATGCATAATCACCAAAGGTGATGTTTGAAACATTTGCTCCAAACTGTAATAAAGCATTTTGATCTTCATCGTTAGCATCAGCAGTTAACTTTTCGAGTTCTGGGACATCCCCCTTAGCTTTATTAAAAAAGTTTGTATATTTTTTTGGGTTACTCTCTCCCAGGCAGAGACAATGAAATAAATGGCTTGTAAAACATCAATTTTGTTGCTATTGTACTGGGGTGTAAAAATCTAGGCGCCAGCGGGCAGTCTCTCACCACTAAATTTTATTAGATTTCTTCATTTAAATTTTATTTGCATTCTTACAAAAAATTTAGACGAAATATTAGACGAAAAATAACGAATAAATTTTAGTGCTGAGAGACTGCATGCTGGCGCCTAGATTTTTACTCCCCTGATATTGCGTTTTCCTTCATCCCGTGTTGTTAGATTGGGGATTTTTTAAAAATAGAGTAATCCGCCTTATTTTTCGGAATTTTTAATATACTTCTAAATAGGCCGAATATTTATATTTCAAAAAAGTGCTGACAATGAACAATCTGGGGAGAGAAAAGTCCCCAATCTGGCAACACTGCTTTCATCCATCATAGCTAGAGCTTTTCTAACTAAATTCTTTCTGTAGTGGCGCTTGAAACTATGAATAATACCCAAATCAAGGGGATGAACCCTACTGGTGCAATTAGGGGGATAAAAAAGAACTTTCATATTTCTTTAACCCCTTAACCTACGATTTACTTTTAACAGCTCCACGGTTTGGCAAATCCATAGCTACCACTAAAATTTAATAGATATTTTCGCCTTGTTTAATCATGGAATTTCGACTATTAAATTAAACTATATTTACTGTGAAATTTTAGTGGTAAGAAGAATTTACATTTGGCTCGATCATCGTACGCGGGCTATGCCCGTCATTGTAGGTTAAGGCGTTAATGAAGAAATATCCAGAGGGTGTGCTGCACAGTTGTCAATGAATAGAACCACTTTTCTTTTTTGTTTTCCAACACACTTCTCAAAATCTTCTCAGAAATCCAGTATTATTTTTTAATATATGCCCAAACACATTCGCATTTTTGGCATATATCCACAAGATTTGTTCCGCACACAAACGGTTAATATGTATAATCGTAATAAATTTTGTATTCATGTATTTTTGCATAAGTGTGCAACAGCTATTGCACCAAGATCTGAATATTTATAAAACTAAATAGTACGAACGCTCCTCATTTGTCGCGTTTCTCGTACAATTTCCGACTTGTTATTTTGTGAGGAGAGTGAGTTCAGGATATTCGCTTACTATACTTTATGCAGGCCTCCCACTCGGTCCGTGTTATGAAAACCATTTAAAAAAAAAGAAAAATCTTGTTTATATCATTGAAACTTACCCGCAACGACCTTTTTATTGCAATTGTTGCAGAAACCTACCACGAATGTCTTTCTCACAAATTACTGGTTTTCAAAAAACGGACCAGTGGGAGCCCTGTTTATGTATATACATATGCATTTAAAACTTATATTTCCAAACAGCGCCGCTTTCGAAACACGTGGAACAGGTGCAATTTTCCACCAGTTATTTTGAATATTAATTTTAAAATTATTTAACTGTATATAAAAGAATCAATTTTTTTTAAACTACTGCAGAAGTTTGTACATGTTACACGCATTTAGAATATGAATGGAGTTATGAATAAAGTGGAGGAGATATATATTGCTCTGTCTACCAGTTGCGAGTGAAGTAACTGAGGAGACTGTCACACAATGGCGGCTGCTTTTTTTAAATCGGATTTACAGTTTCAAAATACTGCTGGGTGTAAACTTCCCACCAGTATAATTTATAGACATTTTTTTTCTTACTTAAGCGTCTTATTCATGGAAATATTTTCTCTCAAATAATTTCTGGTGTCAATTTGACAGATAAAACAGTCAGATTGCGTCACCGGTTGTCACAATATGGCAGAAACGAAGGACCTGACTACTGCAAATGTAAGCTTACACCAGTTAAAATTAAAATCTTTTTCTGCGATTATTTATGACTGAAATATTGTATTTATAACACTTTTAAATTAAATACGGAGAAAATTTCTATATAAATTTACTGATTGAAGCTTCGACCGGAGGTAATCAGCTCTCGAGAAAGCGGTTACAGTTGAAGTTTCACTAATTTAAGGCAGGGGTCGCAGTATATAGGGCAAATTTTATTGTTCTTACCAGTATCTTTTATCAATAATCTTCAAGAGATATTTTTACAAGAATTGCAATAGGAACATATCATGAGGATTATTCATAAAAGATACTGGTAAGAACAATAGATTTTGTCCTATATGCTCGCAGTATATAGGACAAATTTTATTGTTCTTGTCAGTATCTTTTATCAATAATCTTCAAGAGATATTTTTACAAGAATTGCAATAGTAATGTATAATGATGATTATTCATAAAAGATACTGGTAAGAACAATAGAATTTGTCCTATATGCTGCGACCCCTATGTCAGTTCCTTTTTATTAATAGTTCCATGAGAATATGCCGCTGCTTACAACAAAATTAAAACTTTAGAATTAGGAGAACAAAATATTCTCCAAAGCTTTATCTTGATTACATTTGTAGATATAAAACTTAATACTTAACCAGGGTTCGTACGCTTCAATAGCTTTCAAGCAACTGTAACCAGAATTTCCGTAAAGTAATATTTGCCTTATTTAATGAAAAAGAAATCTATCTTCAGATATAACGAAAAACACTTTACGAAATGTCTGGTACTGAAACACCGAAAATCTCCTGAATTCTATAATGCGTACGAACACTGTTAACCCATTTGATTCTGAATCGTGCATATCAGGAATTTCTTTTTTCTTTATAAATTCTGAATAGTATTTCTTTAATTATTTGATCATTGACGCCAGTACATAAAGTAAAATTTATTTTGGAATTTCTGGCACGGATTAGAAATTTCTGAATAAATAAAAAAATCCTGAAATTGATGTATATAAGTGCCAATGATGCAAATGGGTTAAAATATGGCAAAAACGCCTAATATTTAATAATTTTAGTATTGAATTTAAAAATAAATATAAGCATAACTGCCAATGTTTTCGCTTTTTTCGTAGAATTAAAAGTTAGTACTAAATTTTATAGTTTTTAATTACCAAAATCTATGGTGAAATAATGCTAAAATTACTCAAATTTCAGTGGTCATATACAACATAAAAGCCAGCAGATATGATATGAAACACTGGCTTTTTGTTTATCATAATCTAAAATTTTTATTTTGGCAAAAAAGAATAAAGAAGAGCATATATTGTCACAATGCCAGAAATAACACAATAAATACATATTCGTTTAACTTAAAAAAAGTACATTACATAACAAAATATTTTCTTTTCCCCAAAACCCCCTGAAAAATGCATTTTCAGGTTTCCTCTGTCATCAGGATTGAACTGTCTTAACTTTAATACTGAAAGAAAACAAATGTAATGAAGTGCGGTTTGCCAGCAGCGTTTCAATTCAGGCAGATATATGTTTCTCTTATAAATCGTTTTTTTTTTAATTTATTTTTTATTTTTTTATTTATTTATTTATTTTTTTTTTAAGAATAGATATAAAATTCCGCTAAAATTATTGAGATACACGGAAATCTTCGATAGCGGAAACTGTCGATATTCTCTGTTATAAAAATGTCACTTCTTGTTGAAAAATATTTTTAGTTTCAAGAAGTTTTTGGAATTTATGTCACAATGTGTTATCGACTGCCTAAAGCTCAATAACATATTTGTCACGCTACATAATATTATTTGTGAGCAGTTCTATTTTTTTACATTATTATGATAGAGCATTGAAAAAAAATTCAATAATTAAAGTACAAAAAATTATTCTTACACAATTTTTTTTACAAATACTTATGTATCAAGAAATATTAAAACATTGCACATTCAACTAATCTTCAACTTTCAATTTTAAATAATAAAAAAAATTCAAGTTATAGAAACTCGCAAAGTTATACAATATCAGGTCTACCAATTAGTTGGGTAAAAAGAATGATTTATTGAATGGAATTGACTGAAAAAAAATTAAAGTATATATTATTTTAAGGTAGAAAAATAGTTCAAGTTTACCATTATCACCATTATTTTGTCGTACTTGGACAGCAGAATGACTTTCATGAAACCAAAGTCAGGATTTTGCTTTTTTCAGCATCATTGTACGTCTCCATTATCGTAATGCCGAACAAGAATGATTACCGCTCGCTTAGCGATAGCGTCAGTTATGACCATCTATGAATAGTCCACCGCCCACTGAATACTAGGCCGGAGCGCTGACATAAAAATGGCGGCTGCCGAAGGCAGACTTTTTTTAACGTAGGTACGGTTCCTTAAATGTAGACATCAGTATTTTATTAAAGATTTCTCTGACTCGTTTAGTCTCAGAAAGATAAAGTGGGGAAAACTTAAAAAGTTAATGGTTCGAATATTTAAGGGACTGCAAACACGCTGAAAAAAATCCGCCTTCGGCATCCGCCATTTTTGTGTCAGCGCTCAGGCCTAGTATGCAGGGGGCGGTGAATAGTCAGCCTTCTATGACTAAACTTCGGCAATATTACTAGTAGTCTGACATCCAAATAGTTAATTTAATTTAATATTTCGGACGTTCTTAACTTACGAAATCCCCAACTAATTTGTAGATACCCTGTATATTGCATGGCATAGTTAATTATATTTTTTTAGCATTAAACTTCCAAAACAAATATAAGGCACAAACATTCTTTCATGATAGTCCAAAATTCTCTGTTATCTAAAAGAAAATAAGGAAGAGTGTTTATAGTCAGGAAGAGTGTTTATCAGTGAAAAAACACACAATAAATACTTATTCGTTAATATTCAAGCAAAAAAATAAATTCACGTAATCAAATCTTTTTATTTCCAACAATCCTCCCGTAAATTGCTTAATCGGTTTTTCTCTGTCATCAGAATTGAATTGTCTAAACTTTAAACGAAAAAAAAAAACTTAAGTAATGAAGTGCGCTTTGCCAGAAACGTTTCAAGTCGGGTAAATATATATTTTTCTATAAAATCCGTATTATCTTTCAAGAAACACAATAAAATTTTGCTATCATTGTTGAGATACACTGAAAACTTGGATAGCAGAAAACCAACGGTATAAAACTGTTATAAAACTGTCACTTTTAGTTGAAAAATGTTTTGTGTTTCAAGACTTTTTTGAATTTATTTCACTTTATATTATCTTTTGACTAAAGATGAAAACAATATTTGTCACGCAATATAATTTAATTCAGAAGCAGTTTTTTGACCTCGTGAAAGAAAATTGAAAACAAAATACAGTAGCGAGATGATAATTCGTTTTGTTTTGCGATTCCATCATGGCCTTAAAGATCAAAAGTACTTCTTAATCATTTTTTTACTTTCAATTATATACCAAGAAAGCTTTTATAATTACTCGTTTATGTTTCAGTTTAAAATTCTTTAAAAATTTAAATTCTTCAAAATTCACAAATTCATGCAATAATTACCGTATTTATAATTACCAAATTCCGTTTATGTAAGTTACATAATCCCTCTTTGAACGGAATTTTTTCTCGAAATTTAACCCATTCAGGAGGAAAGTACTTCTGTTCGTAAAATACGGAAATGGTTAAACGAACCAGGATTTTCAATCAAATTTATTTTAAATTAGGTAAAGGCTTTTTTTATGAACGGAATAAAAGAAGAATTTTCATTCCAAAGTTCTGGTGGACATGCTGCATTTAGAGAACAAAATTAAGTCATCCAAAATGAGACACCGCCCTTGAAAGGGTTAAATCAAATAACTACCAGATTAATCAAGTCACGTAATTAAATGATTTTACTGAATAAATTTTATGGTTCATTGCATGTTCTTTGACTTAACACAAGAATGTCGGGAAATTTTACTCAACCTTAAGGAATACATTTTACACCATTTTTTTTTTAATTTCAAACTATTTAACTTAGTTATCCATTGTTTGAGTATAAATTATTTTATGAAACAATTTCAATTTCAATTCGATATTTAATAATTTGATCGGTGTCGAATCGGCACCAGCTGGACGTTTTAGTGTTAAATAAACTTGGAAAGTTGGCAACTATGCGTATAAATTCACGTAATAGTCGGCCCCAAAATTAGAGAAATGAAATGTGATTCCGTTTGCATACAAGTTTTTCCGTATTGTAAACTTCGCCTTATTTATTCACCGAAAACATTTAAAAATTCTGTGACTAAATAAAATAGTAAAACTATTTAAAATTGTTATTAAAAAAGGGATAGTTTTTTCCTCCATCGAATTTTATGGCGACCTTAAGCTCCAATACTGAAATTAATTTTTTTTAGCATTAAAGTTAACTATTAAGATAAAGGAAAAAATTTTCATGATAATCAAAAAACCTTTGGTGAAAGGAAAATAACACAGAGTATTTATGTTTAAAATACTAAAAAATAACACAATCCATATTTATATGTTGATCTTCAAAAAAATTCTTCACGTAATAAAATCTTTTCATTGCCAAAATACGTTCTAAAATATATCTCCAGGAATTCACTGTCATTAGAGTTGGTACTGGCATAGCTGCCAACTTTTACACTTTTTTCTTACCACTTAAATCTAAGAGTAAAATTCTTCATATATAATCGGCGATCCATGCGATTCAATAATTCAAAAGTTCCTTTAAATTTTAGGGGTAATAAAAAAGCGTAAATGTTGGTAGCTGTGTGATATTGGTGTTTTGCTACGGCAAATTATTCCGTACTAGGTTTATAAGCCGAGGAATGTATTTTTCACCATAGAAGTCTTCATAAGTGAGCCTAACACCTATTTAAGCAAAGTTTGGTGAAAATCACTGTTGAATGGTTAAATGTTTGGCATTTTTAACAACCGATCAACCGTTCGAAGGAATTGAGCCAAGGGGAAGTGTGTGTGTGTGGGGGGGGGGGAGGGGTTGACTTCCCTGCTTTCTAAGCAAACCTAATCTGTATTTGCGCCAGGATCGAAGAAAAAGGAAAACTTACAAATTTTAGGCCGAGGATGCGACATGGATTCGAGCCCTGTATCTCCCGCTTACCACCTTTAAAAGCAGAACCACAAAGCCGCTGATTGGCTCTCTGTCATTAAATTGAAATGTACAATGCAAAGGAGTTTAAACTGTTTTTCTAAATACAGTTTGCCACCACAATTTCCGAATAAATATGTTCTTATTAAACAGTAAATTATCTTTTAATAATTAAGGAGAATCATTATGAAATTAGTGGTATACCAACTGCCTTGCAATTGGATACCTGTGGTCTAACATTTGAAAACGCAAAGCAAACTACCGTAATTTCCGGTGTATAATCCGCGGATCAAACAATCATTTTTCGACCCAGAAATTTTTTTAAAATGTAATGTCACATCTTAAATCGTGGTAAATATTTTGCTTCAATAACTAAATAAAATTTCTGGGTCCAAACAGAATTGTTTAAAAGGAGGATTATACGCCGGAAATTGCGGTAATCTATGAAGTGCGCTTTGACATCAGCATAGCTGCCAACTTTTACGCTTTTTTCCTACCACTAAAACTTTATAGAAAATTTTGCCTAGGCTAGTCGTGCAAATGTGCAATTTCAATTAGGCAAAATTTTCTATTAAATTTTAGTGGTAACAAAAAAGCGTAAAAGTTCACAGCTATGCATCAGCTTTAATTAGGCAAAGATAAGACGCCCATAAAATAATATTTCATTTCCAATGGTATATTATAACAGTTTAATTTAGACTATTTACAACAATTCAGAATCAAATTAAAGGTAAACTAACCTAGTTTTTCTTTCAAATGTTCAATATGTGCACATTTAGTTATACGGCATATATCCAACCGAAAGTACTATTCTTCCCACACAAGTCCTGAGTAAAAAAGACAATATTAGTCCAGTGGAAATGTACCAAAAAAGGGGGTTACCTTGCAAAAGGTAGGGTACAAGATTTTTTTTCTGAATTGTTTATAAGGATGCCAACATGGAAAAACCAAGTTTTCTAACAAAATTTCTTAAGGCTAAATTTTCTGTGGCCAAAAATACAACAAAATTTTTGGATTTTTTTTTACTTTTTTCAAATACCTCGATACCCGTTGCCGCAGCATATTATAAGTCATCAACACTATTAAAGAAGATAAAATTCTCTACAACTTTCATATTTACAACTTATTTATACACCTAATAGCAAGCGCAGTGCACCTTTTCAAAAATAGGACAATTTTTTTCAATTTTCTTAAAAACCGAGAAAAACGTAGTTTTGCCCCGATTATTTAAATGTTTCCCACGGATTTAAACTTGCATGTCAACTTCTATATATTGGTAGCAATAAATTATGTGTTTCAGGGCCAAAACTAGCCTTTTTTTGCACTCGTGGCAAACATGGATTGTGCCCTCCTCCCCTCTTAAAAAGAAAATTTACCACGAGAATTTTAATCCGGCAATGCTCGCACATATCCAGGATATGTACGAGTTATACTTTGCCACCAATAAATTAAAACAAACATTGTCATCTTATTTATTTGTTGACATCGCTCACAAAATTTGTGATGAAATAATTTGAAAACTACTTGAGAAAAATTAGCGGTGAGAAATGTACTAACTGTGCCCACCCTGGGTATGTCATACCCTACGCGTGTAATCCCGGGTTAATAAATCTGCTACTTTTTTTAAAATTAAGATTTCTTGATTGGCACCACTTTTCTGAAATAGTAAAATTCCTCTGGTTTTCGCCTTAATTAATATGTCATTAAATAAGGAGAAATTCACTATTTCAAAAAAGTGGTGCCAAACAAGAAATCTGAATTCTAAAAAAGTAGCCCACTGGCAACACTGAGCCGGATTTTGAAAATTTTAAGCGTGTAATCATTAAATACGTAATACTGAACTACGCAATCAGCTTTAACAAATATTGGTTCATTAAAACCTTGAAAACCGAGCCGAAAGTTACCGAAAAATATTCCGCTTTAAATAGGTTTCCATCTTAGCAGGTATAATTGTTCATATTCTTTCTCTTGAAAATATATAATTTTTTCTTTAAACACAGGATTCCTTATACAGATAACTCATTTTCAAAGATGTTATGGTGGTTGTTAGTATTAAGGCGTTTAAAGTCACAGTTGTATGAATTTTTAGACTAAATTAGTCACACGAAGACCTATAGAAACGTCCTTGACATATATCTCGCTTGCAATTTGTTACTTTTAAGGGGACAAGAGATTTTAAAATATTTTTTTTTTTTTTTTGTAAATTTCACCTTAAATATTATTCAAGGGTACATTATATGCATTATGGCATGCATTTATCACAAAAAAAATTTTAGAAAAATTTATTTTTGAGAAAAAAATGGAATTTTACGCGTCGTTTTAGAAATCTTTGAAATGCCCCCTGCGCTCTCCATATCAATGAAAATCCCCAATATTTTTTTATAAAAGTTTGGTTCATATATATAAATAAAATAGAGCATCGAATTTTATATATTTAAATTTAAAGGTTAAAAAATAAAAATTTGGAAATTTTTTCGAAAAAATTTCCAAATTTCCAAATTTTTGATTTTTTTTTTTTTTTTTTTTTTTTTGTAAATTGCATCTTAAATATTATTCAAGGGTACATTATATGCATTATGGCATGTATTTATCACAAAAAAATATAAATCTAAAATCTTTTCGAAAAAATTTCAAAATTTTTAATTTTTTTTAAACCTTTAAATTCAAATATATAAAATTCGATGCTCTATTTCATTTATATATATAAACCAAACTTATATAAAAAATATTGGGGATTTTCATTGATATGGAGAACGCAGGGGGCATTTCGAAGATTTCTAAGACAACGCGTAAAATTCCATTTTTTTCATAAAAATAAATTTTTTATTTTATTTATTTTTTTGTGATAAATGCATGCTATAATGCATATAATGTACCCTTGAATTATAATTAGGTGAAATTTACAAAAAATAAAAAAAATTATTTTTAAGGATTTTAAGGTCCCTTGTCCCCTTAAATATTTTTTTTTCTTCGTGGGATACCTGAGATCAATA
Organism: Maratus speciosus; assembly: GCA_963932465.1. NCBI lineage: Eukaryota > Metazoa > Arthropoda > Arachnida > Araneae > Salticidae > Maratus > Maratus speciosus. Next base: position 470,881,143 of record OZ010796.1, read on the forward strand.
TCTAATGTTGTGCTTTTGTAGTTTTTCGGGTTTGGTTGCATTTTCTTTTAATATTCGGAAACGTTCATCTTTGGAAAACTATTTGGAACCCGTTCTGAAATTTAAAGTATCTTTATTAAAAAAACGCAACCAAATTCGAAAACTTAAAAACACACAACGATAGACATCGACCTCAGGTATCATATTAAAAAAGAAATTAAATATTGAAATTCAAGCAAGATTTCTGAAAAGAATGCTCGCGTAGGTTTAACGTAGGTAGGGTCGCGTAGGGCGTGCAAATGTTTTCGCGCGAGACTACATTAGTCACGCGAAGAAAGTGTAAGAAAGTGCAGGAAAATGCTGAGAAATGGGAAGTATTAGGCTTTATACTTCTAGATGATCCCGATATTTGTTTTATTCAGGATAAGGATATTGCTTTGAAACGGGATGGTGTGTCTGTTGAGATGAAAATAAAGACGTGAGTGTGCAAATAATATATAATTTACTGCTACCAATTTTTAGAAGTCGATTTACACGATTAAATCCGCGGGGAACATTTGAATAATCGGGGCAAAACTACGTTTTTCACGGTTTTTAGGAAAATCGTAAAAATTGTCTTATTTTTGAAATAGCGCTTGCTATTGAGTGTATAAAAAAGCTGTAAATCTGAAAGCTGTAGAGAATTGTGTGCTCTTTAATATTGTAATTGATAAATAATAAGCTACGGCAATGGGTCTCGAGATATTTAGAAAAATAAAAGAAAGTCCTAAAATTTTGTTGTTTTTTTGCCACAGAAAATTTAGCCTTAGGAAAATTTGTTAGAAAACCTTGTTTTTCCATGTTGGCATCATTATAAACAATTCAGAAAAAAAATCTTCTACCCGACCTTTTGCAAGGTAAAATGTACATTTTCCCTGGACTATATAGCCTCGTTATAATTCTTTGTTTCAACTCTGTCAAATCATTACGTAGCAGTGGAACGTAGATAAGATCTTTATCCCCCAAAGGAAACAATTGAATGGAGTACGCCGGAAGTGTACGCTTTTAAATCTTCGGCCTAGCAATAACGTTTTACGCTCAGGAGTCGACATTTTGCATATGTGGCACTTCAAGCTAGTAAATAACAAAGCAGTACTCGTGCATACGCTTATCTAAAACTGTTTGGGTTAGCCTTTATAACTGACCTTGAACCAACACTCTAAAACACTTACAATTGATACTATTAAAATTTATAACAGGGACATTCTTTTATTGACACCCTTTACTCAGATAGCATAAACTTTAGCAGCAAGCTTGATTTTTTCTCACATTATCTTGCCGTGACAAATTCGCAGCAAATTCCCCGCAAGGTATACCATCCTCTACTTGCATGAGTAGTTTGTTGTCAAACTGATGGCAAGACTGTCTTTAATTCCCGAAAGTGACGAAAGCAAAAAATCCCTCTGTTGAGATAATAGACAATCAGCACATACGCGGAAATTACAGAAATTTTATTCTGTCGGTACCGCTTTTTCTAAACGCTATACTTATGAAATACCAAAAAAAAAAAAAAAATGAATAAAAGACGCGTGTTGAAAAGTACAAATATTACCTGTACCTGTTTATGGTGACGAAAACGACGCATTTACCTTCGCATGAATAGATCAATTAGGTGTATGGTCCCCTCCGAAGGGGTTAAAGTCATAGTGTAACAGTTGTAAACAGATAGTTGGGCGTGGAAAGATTACTAGTTAGCAGTATTTTTGATTACTTGTTTGCCGTTAATTTACAATAAATTTGATACAGCATGAATTTAACTTGCACTATAAGTTTGCTGCAAGTTCAAAGTGTGGTGACTTCGGCTTTTGCGTTATCTTGCTGCAATCTCGTTATGAACTTTCAGTCTTGTTATGCTGAGCTTGCTGCAACTTCGCAGGTTTTCAAAGCAAGACTGCTGCAAATTTTCTGAAAATTAAAAATGCTATCTGGGTATATACTACTTTTAAATCTTTATGTTTTTTTCAGGATCCAAATACGAATCTACGATCTTTATTGTGATACACCAAAACGCTGGATAGCAGAAAACAGTCGATACTTGGCGATATACATCTATCACTTCTGGTTGAAAAATATTTGAGTTTAAAAAAATTTTATTTAAATTATTTCACTTTAGTAGCCTTTATTTGAAAACGATATTTGTCATGTCACATAATTTAAAATAAAATTAGTTTTTTGACATTGTTGTGATACAATGAAAACTGAAAAAAAAGAATTGCCATTAAAAAGCTATTAATTTTTTTTTTCTTTTAATCTTTATGTCAGCAAACCTTTTAAAAATTTCATATGTCAACTACCCGTTTTGTTTTAATTTTAAATGGTTACAAAAACATATATTTTTTAAATTCACAAAGTTATGCAGTAGTTAGTTAGATTTCTTTACATCAAAGTAAAAAATAACTATAAACAGGAGTACAAAATTTTCTTTTAGCAAAAAGAAATAACGATGAGTATTTATTGTCACAATGCCAAAAAATAACACAAGAAATACTTATATATTGATCTTTAAATAACATTTCACAGAATAAAATCTCCTCGTTTCCACAAAAGTTTCTGAAAATATATCTTCAGGTTTTCTCTGTCATCAGGATTGAGTCGCCTAAACTTTAAAACGCGAAGAAAACTAATGTAATGAAGTGCGTTTTGCCAGAAGCGTTTCATTTCTAGCTAATATATATTTCACTTTTAAATCTGGTGTTTTTTATTTTTACTTTTTTAAGAATCACAATGAAATCTTGCTATCATTATTGAAGTGTTCTGAAAACTTAGATAGCTGAAATATGTCGACATTTTCTGGTATAAAATTGTCTTTTCTGTTAAAAATTTGTTGAGTTTTAAGAGGATTTTGGAATTTATTTCACATTACATATATATTTAAACTTAATATGTGTACCATATTTGTCAAGCCACATAATTTAATTCAAATATGCAGGTTTATTATATTTTTGCAAAAGAGCATTGAAAACTAAAGAAATCACGAAAGCAAAGAGAACAGGGTTCGCACGGGTACCGTTATTTTCAAAGCACAATATCAGTTTTTTTTTTTTTTTTTATTAAAAAATGAATCTAGTTTAAACGAGCGAAATTTCGCATTTCTTAAGGACAGATTTCTTATAAGAAAATACTGGTACAAAAGAATTTCTTAGTCTGGAATTTCAAGGACCCGTATGAACCTTGAAGAAGGAAACTAAACTTGTTTGATATAAACAAAATAAACAGGTTAATGAAGAAATGAATTTTGCATTTGAAGCTTTTAAATTTTTTTAAAGCTTTTAAAATTCGAACAAAAAAATCAGTGTTAAATACGATATCTAGGCAGTTCCGTAGCATTAGGGGGGAGGACTCGATCATTTTACTACCAGCACTATTATACAAAAAATTTTGCTTTATTTAATCATTGAACCTTATGCGATTAAACAAAGCAAATTTCAGACTACGATAATGCTGGTAGTAAAATTATTACTCCCCGCCCTCTCCTAACGCTACGCCACTGTGTCTAGGTCAGGGGTGACCAACTGTGGCACTCTCCACACCGCTAAAATTTTACAGAAACCATTGCCTTATCTAATTATGGAATCTCTGCGATTCAAGAAGTCGACTTTTTCTGTAAAATTTTAGCGGTATCGGCCGTGCCATAGTTGACCACCCTGGTCTATGTGTAGTAAAATGACTATGCGTTCTTCAATCGTCGGTGACATTGCTTTTGGCGCCTCCTAGAGTTAAAATTAGGAGTTAGCTTTCCGACGTCGGAAACAGTAGGAGATACCATAAAACTTTCAATCAGAAAGTTCAACAGCAGCCTCAATTAACCCATTAACCTTTTGAGGGGCAAGTAATTGTGTTTCTGTAATGTTAAATTTACACCTAATTTTGGAAAATTTTTATTTCAAAATAATAAAAAACAATTTACCACATATTTTCCGCAAAAGTTATAAAGTAAAATTTAATTCAAAGTGTCTGGGGCAAAACTTGATTAAAATAAGGAGGATATAATAAGTCCCACCGCCCATCAAGGGGTTAACCGTCGAAACTATAAAATAGGGATCTTCTACAATTTTTTCAGAAAAACGTCTGCCACCACAAATTTTAAAAGATAATCTTCGCTTTATTTTATTGTCAAAGTTACTGTTATTAAATAAAGCAAAATTTTGAATTGAAAAATAGTGGTAGCTCGATAGTTAATTTAAGCGTGCGCTTTTATTTTTACAGTTCCGTCAACGTCACACAATCACACAAGCGGGTAATTGGTTAAGAATAAAAGTACACAATGGGCACATAAATGCAAAGTAGCATACGTGTAAAATGCTAATTTGTTTGTTTGAGATTTCCAACACAGCAAAGTAAGGAAGGAAAATACTTTTAAAAGTGGCGCAGCAAGGATTGTGATGCAGATGCTGTTGATACCACTAATTTCTTAAAGTTAATTTTCCCTTTGCTGTGATAAATGGCTGCAAGTTCTGTGATTAGATACGGCGAAGAATATGTCTTTATTAGATTGGTATGAAGAGCTTTTGTACCTCCATCCCTGATACGCCACTGATTTTTAAGTAGTAAAATTGTCTCCGATGCTTAACACTAGAAAGTCGGGGATTCTTGCTCAAGTTTTATAAAATATTTAATACCAGAATTTTAATTTAAAACTATTTAACTTATTTATTTAGCGCTTTTTTTCCTTTCTCGTCTTTAAACTTATTTTATAAAGAAATTTCTGGTTCGAACCGAAATATATCCATACGGTAAGGGCCAAAATGGCCCCTCACCGTCATTATAGAGTTAAACCTTTCCGATTCGGGCGTCTCTTACAGAAATTATATTCGGTTGAAACCACTTTTTTAAAAGAAGCTGCTTTCAAGTACCCAATTTCATAAATGTTCAAATTAAATAAGGCAAATTTTGTTTTCCATTATTACTGTTGCTGAACAGAAATTTTGCAAAGAAAGATGATGTCTTGTCAGACTAGACATGCGAGTGCAAAGGGTTAAAGTACTTCTTAAAAAGTTTTATATTTTCTTTTTGAAAACATTTATCATTTCACGCTGCTTAATTTACTTTTAAGTTAGTGAAAATTAGAGTTGGATTTCTCACACATATTGCAGTTATATCAGTTTAAAAAAAGACGCGGGAAAAGGAGGATTATAAAAAATGTATTACAAAATGGAAGTATTCATTATAAAAGTAAAATATTTTAACACAAACATATATATATATATATATATATATATATATATATATATATATATATATATATATATATATTTATGAACATATACCATTAGTGATATTGGCCAGCATCTTCATGTAACATCACCAGGGTCTTTTTCTTGAGAATAAGTATTTTGCTAGATTTGATTTGACTGCCTAAGGGGGATTACTCAGACCGTTAACATTGAAATACTCAAGGCCAGAGCTAACGAGTTGTGACGTCATCACTAATCGACCGACATCTCACTAGTGTTGGAATTGACATCGGCAAACATTGAATAGCAATTTTTTTTGTGGAATATCTATCATCGTATAAAACAATACTAACTATTTGAACTTACTGATGAGAATTCAGAATCCCAAAATAAAAATTCGGCCAGACGCGGAACGCCACAGTGTTGCCGCATCTGGCTGATATTTTACTGGGTAATTCCAAATTATCACCAGTAAGTTTAAATAGTTATTAATTTTTTATAAGGTAATAAATATTCCATAAATAAAATAAAAGAAAATTGCTATTCAAAATTTTCCGGTGTGAATTCAACACTAGTAAGAAATCGGTCGATTAGTGATGACGTCATAACTCTTGTCCTCAGGCTTTGAGTATTTCGATGGCAACGCTCAGACTAATAAACCAAGTATGTAGAGCATAGCATCCCGACCGGTATACTTTATTGAGGTATTTAACCCTCTACCTACTGACGGTACTTATATGTACCACTCTCTTTAAAATTTCATTCCATAGTGAATATTACTAATATTCGAATGGCACTTTGTCCGGATACATGACAGCAGTAGTTCTAGGTTTGTATTTTAGTGAGGAAGTAGGCTATCTTTGAAACAGTCGATGTGTTTTGCGCCGACATGTTGTACAGATTGTCATGCTCGTCTTTTTATTGATGCAAACACAGTAAAGGATATAACATAAGTGTTGGATTTTTTTATGTGTTCATTATGATCTTCGAATACAATTTGTCTAGCCATTTTAGGTGAACGGTGTATGCATTTGATTTAACAGTTGAATTATTCGGTGGTACTTATAAGTACCGTCAGTACACTGGGAGTTGGAGGAAAACTTCTTGTTTTCTTTTCGTCTGTGTATTTATCCATCGTTTTCATCTGCTTTAAAATGTAATTACTATAATGTAGTGTAGTAATATTTTTCCTAGTATTTCTTTTCTGTTTCATTATTATTTTTTATAGGAAATCGAAAAAATTGTGGTACCTGCTCTTTTTTGCTATGCTAGAAATGGCATATGTAAATTCATATATTGCGTATGTGGAGATACGGGAGAACATGTTGTACCTGGAATATAGACGTCGAATAACTAAAGGACTGCTAACAAGATGGAAACTTAAAAAAATAGTTTATTTTAAACCGTTTCAGGGGGAAAGCATTTTCATCGCTAAAGTGTTGAAATAAATTATTGGCACCGGAACTTGCAAAACTCCATTCGCAAATAAGAAAAAGGGCTTTATTTCCCCATACTTATTAAATCAAAAATATTTTACCACTATTCTGGTGCCATTTGAAATACCTTTTGGGTTTTCTGTTACGATAATATTTTAGTCATAATGTACTGATAGTAGGAATTAATCTGTTGAACATTTTTGAAAAGGTATTTGAGCACCCTGAAAATTTGTGCAACATTTCTTTTGTAATGCCTGAATACAAAATCGGATGTCTGGCACAGTTTTTGTGCCGACTAAAGTGTCTGTCATTTTCAGAATATTTTTTTCTAAGCATAAATATTATTCTGTCTCAATCTCAGCGTGCCTCAAATACCTTTTTTGGGTAGTCAAAAACTGTCACTTGACACGTGTCTGGCGCAGTTGTTGGGCCGACTAAAGTGTCTGTCGTTTTCAAAATATTTTTTTCTAAGTATAAATGTTATTCTGTCTCAATCTCAGCGTGCCTCAAATACCTTTTTTGGGGGGTAGTCAAAAAATGGCACTTGACACGTGTCTGGCACAGTTTTTGGGCCACGATCCTTCAGCCAGAAATTCGATTTTGTATTCAGCCATTACAAAAGAAGTGTTGCACAAATTTTCAGGGTGCCTCAAATACCTTCCCTAAAATGTTTAACAGCTCTTGGACGATGACGGTACTTTAAAGTACCTATTTAATTAATTACATCTAAGGAATCACATTTTGCACGGGTGAGTATTTTTTTTTATGTTTATCCTTTAATTTTCATTGCAGTAACTGAAAAAAAAAGTTACATGGAAAATATTGCAGTAGATCATAATGCAGCAGATAAAGGGTTAAACAAAAAAGCAGTATTCAGCCGGAACTAAAGCTGCCGTAAAATACGACAATGGGCAGCATTTCGTTAAATGCTAGAATGAAAAATAGGTGCCTACGGCCGTCTCTGCCAGGAATCTCCCAATCGGGAACAAGGGACGACTGATTATGGAGTGGGTCTTCGCTGCTGACAACAAATTTCCTATGCTACACCAGGCAGCGAGGGGCAGTAGGTGGTGGAAGCTTGTGGGTGCGCCGGAAAAACTCCTTCGAGACAAGGGGGCCATTCTCTGCCAGAATGAAACTGTACGCGCCTCAGGGGACAGAGATTAGAGGAAGTATGAATTAACGAGTTTCCTAGGTCAAATTCGAGAGGTAGATTAGGTGGTCATATATGTTTTTGAGTTTCTCCTCAAATAGTGGGAGAGTGAGGATATTATTGAGCCAATTTTTAGGGGTTTTGAATGTACCTGAGATGACATTGACTTGTCAGTATGAACTGAAAATATGATTGTGATGCTGTACCTTGTTCACTGCACTCGCTTAGGTCTGAAGATGTAGGTTTGTAGTAGCGGCTCGTGACTGAATTTGGGGGGCCCTAAATGCATAGCTTTCAAGTTTATTCATTATTTGCCATTATTTTTTTATAGAAATTTTTGCCTTGTTTAACCCTTTGTCGGGTAATGGAAATATTCTTGCAACTTAATTTTTATCGAAAACTGATCAATTCGCGCAGACATAATTAGTAAAATATTTCGTTTTTATAATGCACGTGATGAATATGCCGCCTTTTAGTTTCAAATCAATTTGTTTGTGGATTCTGGCTGCAGTGAGTCTTTTCAACATTTCAGCTGCACAATGGCCAGAATCCACCACCACAATTTTGAATTTATGTAGATACTGGGATAAAGCTCCACGACCAGTTAGAAAAGCTGCGCCATCCAGACACACTTGTTATCAAATTATAGTTCCTTTTTTGCAAGGGTAAAAATATTGTAAATATTCATATATTGATCAACCATTTATTGAGGCTAAACTTACTTTCTGTCAATTAAGTGCTTTTTTTAAGGTAAAAATATAATATACAAAATAGGTTTAATAAGTAATTGCTGTATAAATTTCCACTTCAAAATTTAATTTTTAATACTATCCAGGTAAAATACTAAATCCTGTTATGTTTCTGTTTTTAAAAAAATAAAAATATTTTTTCAATTACCATATTTTACACGCATATTGCGCCCTCGTGTAGCACACGCACCAAATTTGAAGGCAAATTCTATAATACAAAATACAGGGCTGCCACAGACGACTATTTTTATATTCAGTTCGCACCACTATTTAAAAAAAATACATTTTGTAGTATATTTCTCTTGCAAATATTGTAAAGCCGTATGTAAAAGTTTTTTTATTTTGAAAAACTGGTTCGAAATAGAGTTAAAAAATAGTCGTCTGTGGCAGCCCTGGAAATATGAGATATTTGAAGTATATGCGAAATATAAGAACTATTTTAAGTAGATTTTTTCTATTTGAAATCTAACAAGTAATATTGTAAAAATTTTGCAATCGATTTCTTTAAGTTTTCGTATGTTGAAATAGAAAGTAGTCGCCCATCGATCTATCCACCAAGGCCGGGTATGCCGTGATTGGATAAGAAGCTCCACAAATAAACCAGAAGTTTAATGCTGTCAACAGTTATAAAATACTATGAAAGACAAAATGATATATTTATCTACTAATAATAGAATGATTAGTATTAAGAGTATTCGTCAAACGTATATATCATCATGCTCCAAATGTAACAGCAGTATTCAAATCTAAAACACTCATTATCACGAGAAAACAGGGCCAGATTACCGCAAACTTCCAATAATATTTTAGTATAAAATATTTCGCTTTATTTAACTGCAGCCTTCATGGTTTAAATAGGAAACACATTTGCAGTGTTGCCAGATTGTTAATTGTCACCGCTTTTTTTAAATAGAAATAGTGGGCCTATTTAAAATAATAAATTTTAAATTATGCTATTTAAAAAAGTGGTCACAGTCAAATAATCTGATTTAAAGAAGCCAATCTGGCAATACTGCACATTTGTATTTTGACCATTTCAAGGGCAATGATAAGTTTTTTGAACCACTTAATTTTAATATTCAATGCCCTACTCGCACCAGAATTTGGAAAAAAAAAATCCGTTTACTATGTATGTGAAATTTAGCTTTTTCTTATTTACAAAAAAAAAAAAAAAAAAAAAAAAAAATTCCGGTTTCATGCATTTAGGTCAACATTTTATCAATCGAAGTACTTTGCTTCTGAAACGGTTAAAATACTGGTGGAAGTTTGACTCTTCAGTAATCAGTCTCAGCGTGCTGTCAACAGTTCTCAAGTAAATTTTAGGGGAAAAAATCACGCGGCATACATGAAAAATACGGTACGAGTCAAAAGGCATGTTGGTATATTTAGTGTTAATGTGGTATGTTGTATGGTCCTCTCAAATAGCTAAGTTTGTTACATATATGTTTTTCATGGACGCGATGGGGGTTTTGATGAATTACATGGTGGATCGAGAGTCATTGATCTATTACAAAATTAAACATCTAGTCAAGTAATTGGGGCGCACAATAGTGCGTTTCAGAGGAAAATGCTTCTCTAACTTATTTATGCAGACATTTCTGCTTCGAATAGAAATATATTTATTTGGCCTTTGTCAAAAGTACCACTATATCCATTCTAGCGTTAAACACTGAATATTTTTATTTGACCATTAACGACAGAATGCCGCCATATTCGCGACAATCATTTTTTAGTGTCCTAATGTGTTGGTTCCAGTTGGGCACCGGTAAGCTTGCACATAAAATTACGCCTTATCTAATCTCAGCATTTCAGTAATTAATAATGCAAAACAAAATTTTCGTAAAAAAAATATGTTGAAATAAAAATAGCTGAAATAGTCACATTTGGACAATAAATGTTGGTTGCCGAGAATCTGGTGACATTAGTTAGTCAAGGGTTTAAAAATGCTAATGATGTCTTCGCAGAATCTGTACTGAAAAAATAAAATCTATGTGGACAATATTTTATTATAGTGTAATTCACTTTAACAAATTTCTGAATTTATTCTTTTACTTTTAACATCATGCTAAAGTGAAATATTTGAAACTTTACACGTGTAAAGATAAATCTTGAAAGACATAAGGTTAAAATATCTTTAAATCTTAAACTAATGTATCAGTAGAGGATAATCAAGAATTAGCTAAATTTTCTTCTAATTAATCTTCATTTATGTGGTTAATTGGCATTATTAAGTGTCACTTCCTTATAATAAATCACGACATTAATTCTGTAGCAGAGAATATTGCATAATAATTATCTTGTAATAAGATGTATCTTGAACCTAAGATATTTTCAGTCCTGTTAGAATTTATTTTAGAGTCTTAATTACAGCCATCCGCTCTGATGAAATTTTGTTAACCCTTTGAGGGGCAAGCAATAATACCTCTGTAATATTGAATTCTCACCGGAATAATCGAAAAAAAAAATTAAACGTGGAAAAGCAGTTTTTTTTAACAATTCCCCGCCTCCCCCCCAAAGTTAAAAATATGAAATTTAGTTAAATGTTTCTGGTGCGAATCTTGTTTAAATTGGGTAGGATATAATGTATCCCACCGCCCCTCAAGGGGTTAAAATTTAAGTTAAAAATTTTAAATTTGTACTTTTAAAATATCACGTAATCGAAGTAATAATACAAATATTCAGAATAACGCCCTTGATATGACAAATACGTTTATCATAGATGCCAACTCTTCTGCATTTTTGTGCCACAAAAAATTAATAGAAATTTTTGCCTTATTTAATCCGCAGATTACGGCGATTTAAAAAGGTAAAATTTACTATAAAATTTTTGTGGTACAAAAATGCGTAAGATGTTGGCAGCTATGGAAAACGCTATTCGCGACTTCAAATAAAAATAATTCAACCATACCCTGGCGTTGTATGTCTCTGTACCAAATTAGGCTTGGAACAGAGGAACTGGGAGGTCACTTGTGTCAAGTCAAGGGATTATGTCATACTCCATTTTTAACCCCTTAATGGTCGCATTAAATTAGGGTTTAAAAATTCAGATTGTTTATTGGCACCACTTTTTTGAAAAAGAAACGCTCACAATGTTTAATGACAGATAAAATTATACCATGATAAAGCCAATTACACTATTCCATAAAACTGGTGGAAATCAAACAAATCTGAATAATTTGAAAAAAAGACACTGCCCGTGAATATGACGGGAACGAGAATTAAGGGGTTAAAACAAATGTTTGCCTTATTTACAGAGAAAAATCGGAAATTTTTATAAACTAAATATGGTGAAATTTAGTATGAAAAATAGTCTTATAATGCCATTGCCTGACCTCACTCTAGGAACGTTACTGTCGCTGAATAGAAGATGAAACTTGGTTTTGACAAGTTCCTCATACATTGTTTTCTGCACGCTGATATATTACTTTATAGTCATAGGTTTCCGACTGAAAACGTTGAAAACATTCAGCAGATTGAAATCATTGACACACCGACATTTGCCCCTGATAAATATCTTTATTTTTATTATTATTATTTTTTTTTTGGAAACAGCAGAAAAGTGCTGTCAGTTTCATGACCTTATAAAGGCAATGCATTTAAAATTTCCTTCTGCAAGCATTTTTATTCCGCTCCATCTAGAACAAATACAGGGCGTCCGTAATGAAGCTACCCTGCTTTAACCCTCTCGCTGCGTAAGTAATTTTTTGAGATGAGCATATTTTACAGAATTTTAAATCTTTTATCACCGGTTCTTTAAAGCAGAAATTCCTGATTATCGTAATCGGAGAAAATGTCCTGATTAAATCAGACAAAGTTTTCACTAAAAATTAACCGGTGGGAATAACCAAATAGTATTAATTAGACGGGAAAACGCATGCCCGAGTATATCTCGGGTTGCGCAGTGAGAGGGGTAAAGTTGTCTACCGACAAAACTATTGTTCATAAAGTTGTGAAATTTGGTGAAAGAATAATAAAATGAAGTAAATTTAAGCAAAAGAAAAAAAAAAGTTCAAAATTTCGCTACCATATGGCGATTTTTAATAAATTACACATCTAGTATTATGATAGTTTAGAAATTGTATTTACAGGGTGTTTATTTACATACCCTATTATTATTTATTATTATATATACCCTTATTTACAGACCCTACTTTGAAAGGCCTCTTGCAGGGCGGTGATATATAATATATCCCACCTAATTTTAATTGCGAAATGCCACATTGACACCAGAATTCTGTACTGAAAAGTTTAATTTTATTAAATACGTGAAATGAAGCTTTTACCTATTTTGAAATTTGTTTTTAAATTCTGGTGTGATTCAAACATTTCAGCATTTTATGAATAAAAGTTCTTTGCCCCTGAAAGGGTTAAAGTTGTCTACAGACGAAACTGGAGTTCAGAACGTTGTGGAATTTTGTGGAGGACGTAATAAAAGTATGGGAAATTGTTTGAGTGAATAAAAAAATTAGGAGGTCGTTTTTTAACGAATCACACATTTAGATTACATTTACGATAGTTTAACAAATTTTGTTATAACCAGAGATGAGAGCGTTCGGATCCAAATGACCAATTACTACCACCAATTTTTAATAGTATTCTTTGCTTTATTAAATCTCAGAAATTTTGTCATTAAATAATGCAAGAAAATACTATTAAAATTTAGTGGTAGTAATCAGTTATTTGGGTCGGAACGCTCCCACCCCTGTATAACCAAACATGTTCCGCAAGGCGGTTATCATTTTCAGATACCATCTGGAATCGTAAGATAGTATGTTCCACAGTTCACCGCATGTGTTCTGGGAAATGCTAGGAACAGGACGTGAAACGCTGTCTTTAGAATTATGTTAAGTTACTAAATAAAATTTCTAAACTATCGTAATGCTAAACGTGTAATTTATTAAAAATCGTCCTTTGGTGGCGAAATTTTGAACCCCCCCCCCCTTTTTTTTTCTTTTGCTTAAACAAATTCCCATCCCTTTATTATGTCTTTCACCAAATTTCACAACTTTATGAACAACAGTTTTAACTGTAGACAACTTTAAAGTGGGGTCGTTTAATTATGGACCACTGTATATCGGGCGCCGACTGAAGAGGGGCAACATGCAAATCAGGCAAATTTCCACCACTAATTTTAAACTGTAAATTTTAATTTAATTAACAAAGTGATTAAACAGGACAAACAAAAATTTTAAAATTTATAATTTTCTATGCTCATATATCTTCATACATCTAGAATCCAAACCGTGTTGCCAGTGGGATATTTTTTTTTAATTCGGATTTCTTGATTGTCACCACTTTTTGGAAATGGCAAATTTCCTCTTGTTTTTCACCTTAATTAATATGTTCGTAAATTAGGCGAATTTTACCATAAAAAAATTGGTGCCAGTCAAGAAATCTGAATTTTAAAAAGTAGACCACTGTCAACACTGAATCCAAATCATGTTCAAAAGATCTTTATCTGATAAAATTGCAGGATCAACATGCCATCCATTGTGAAGAAGTTCAAAATGTAACACATGGGTGAAGTCTGCAATATTCATAAAATTTCACAGAATCTATGGTATATAATCAACCAAAATTACACAATTACTGTATTGAAATAGGAAGAATCAGGAAAACCCATAGGCGTACGAATCAAAATCAAACAAATCAATTTTTATTGCTGCTCACGCCACAAAATTTCTATCTCGTGAAAATTTCAAGATATGAGCGTATGGATTTCTGAAATGTCTAAACAGTTAAATGACTTAAATGGAGGCATATAATCAGGGATCGTACACTTCAGGGAACTTTTCAGGATATATATCAGAACTTTTTTATAGAAAAATAAACCTAGGTGCGAAATTTCGCCTGATTTAAGAAGAGGTTTTCTATAACAAAATACTGGTACCGAAAAATTTCCTGGCCATGAAGTTTCAGTTCATGAACAACCCCTGATATACATATTCAGACATTTTTCTGATGTGCCCTAAGTTCTGAAGTATATGATGTCTGAAATTTCACATATATTTTAAGTGCCTGAATTGCTTTTCGAATATATATACCTTCGATGAGGTGCCTGATATCTACCCCTTGTATATCTGCCCCCATACGTCATTTTGACGCCACAGTAAAAGGGGACACATATCCAGTGCGACACCATTTCACTTTATTCGAGAATTGTATATCCGACCCCTGTATATATGCCCCCATATCAGAAGGGGGCACATATCCAATACAGAGCATTTTATTTTTCTCAAGAGCTGTATATCCACCCCCTGTATATATGCCCCCATACGTCATTTTGACGTCACAGCTGAAGGGGACACATATCCAGTCCTACAGAATTTTCCTTTCGTCGAAGGGTGTATATCCGACCCCTGTATATATGCCCCCATACGTCATTTTGACGTCATAGCAAAGGGGACACATATCAAGGGGGCAGATATCCAATGCTAGGACTTTTACTTTTGGCGAGAGAGTTGGACAACCGACCCCTGTATATATGCCCCCATACGTCATTTTAACGTCACAGCAGAAAGGGACACATATCAAGGGGGCAGATATCCAATGCTAGGACTTTTACTTTTGGCGAGCGGGTTGTATATCCGACCCCTGTATATATGCCCCCATACGTCATTTTGATGTCACATTCGAGGGGACACATATACATTGCTAGAACATTTTTACGCTCGTCGAGAGTTGGATATTCTGCATATATGTCCCCTTCTACGTATCGATTTTATTGTTGCCGCGAAGGCCTTATTTATCTAGAAATCTGTGAAAGACATTTAAAATGTAACTCAAGAATTATGTAATTATATACGAGGACGTGAGTTTCATAACTCACCTTATCCAAACTTTAAAATATTGAGTGTTCTTTATGAATCTATTCTATAGGTGAACCTGCATAAAAAAAACACTATAATCTGAAAAAAAAACCCTAGTTTTAACGTGTATGTCTGCCAATGTAAAATATTGGTTTACAATGAAAACCAACGGATTTTATGCGATTTCCCAAAATTAGATTATCTGGACAGGGCGAGGTTCGAAACTCACGTCTTCATATATACATAAAAAATATATATTGAAAATTTATAAAGTTTAAAAAAAATTAATCATTTTGCTTCCATTTTAAAATGTTATAGACAGTTATGGTTCGAATAAATGCTATAGTCAGAAACTATGATATAGTTTCTAACATTGTTTTTTACAACGATATAGTAAGAAACTATGTTAGAAACTATATATAGTTAGAAAGAAATATTATTGCTGGTTTTCCATCTGAGGTTCATTCCTGCAGATAGCACATGTGACCAAAATGATAAAGATAAATCATGCCGGTTGTATAGATTATTAAACACTTCCCAACTACTTTTATAATTTACATTTATCCAACTTCAGTTTTTCAAAATACTCTGTACTTTCATGCAATGCTTAACATTACATAAATTTCGTTGAATTTGTCCGAGAAAAACACCATCAAAATGCACTTCAAATAAATTTCTGCTATAGACTCTAACGTATCCCAATTCTTTTGTTTGCCCCCTATAACAACTATAATTGTTAGATACACCCTCTTTTCTCTGAGAAACATTCTGCAGTATAGCTGAACACTAGTCTCGCATAAAAGGAAGGCACTTTCTGACACATTTCTGAATTCATTTATGTTCAGAAAACCATGAAATTACCCTGTGTTCTTATTCAGAAACTGTGTAACCGGAAGACTTTTCCGTTTTTTGTTAAAAGCAAAAGACCTTTCTAAAAAATTCTCTCAATGCCGGCTTTTAAACCAAATTCCCGTCGCGGAAGCGCGAGAAAGGGTAAAGACTTTTCATCACTAGACAAAAATCGCTTATAGCTCGATAAGTAATTTATTTGTCAAAAAATAGTAAACTCATTTCGATTCCAAATTGCTTCAATAGCTAGTCTTTCCAGTTTTGCCTCTGCGTTTATAAATGAGCCAGATAATGTGTCAGAAAGTTTCTCGTTTTTGAGAAAGCCATTTTGATAAGCAGTTATAGCTTTTTTACGTTCTCTTTTCTACCCTTTTGTTTCTTTGTGAAACATGCCATTTGAAATTAAATTTACGCGGATTTTTTTTTTAATTTAATCACTTAAGACGACAAGGAACATACAACTCATTTTTTTTTTTTTTACTTTTTTTTTTTTACTTTAAATACTAATCAAGGGCACACTATATGCATTATGGTATATATTTATCACACAAAAAATACTAAATACTTTTTTTTTTTTTTTTTTTTTGAGAAAAATAAGGAATTTTCCGGGATGTTTTAAGTGTTAAAAGAACTTTTCAAAATACAACATGAGCATTCCAGATCAATTCAAAACCCCCAATATTTTTATTCAAGTTTGCTTTATATATACAAATAAAACGCTGCCTCAAATTTTATATATTTGAATATAAAAGTAAGAAAAAACTAGTCGGATGTACCAATCCCAAAACTTTCTTCTATCTCATACATGTTAATACTTCAAAATTCGCTATCACACTGCCAAAATTAAATGGCAATCTATGCATCTCATGAGGATTCTAACGATATGAAATTCCGTGCATTAGTTCTTGAGATATGACTATCGCTGAAATGTCTAAATTCAGCAAAATGCTGCCTAGCAGTGCCACCTATTGGGTGATTTATACCAAATCCTAATCAGCAACAATTTATGTCAACGTCTGACTGAATCTGAAGTTTGGAGAAAATCCGTACATTAGTTTTTGAGATAGAGCAATAGCGAAAATCGTGAAAATTTCTGCATAGCAGCGCCACCTATTGGGTGATTAACACCAAAACCTAATTAACAACAACTTGTGTCAACATACAACTAAATCTGAAGTTAGATGAAAATTGGTCCATTAGTTCTATTGATAGAGCTATTGAGGCAATCGTGGAAATGGCAGCAGAGAAGCGCCACCTGTTGGGCGATTTACACCAACACCTAATCAGTAGCAAGTCATATCAGGGACTAACTTAATCTGAAGTTTGATGAAAATCCGTGCGTTAGTTCTTAAGATAGAGCTATTGGGGAAATCGTGTAAATCCTGCAAAATTCATCATAACAGCGCCACCTGTTGGGCGATTTACACCAAAACGTAATCATCATCAATTCATATCAAGTACTAAGTAAATCTGAAGTTTTATCAAAATCCGTGCATTAGTTCTTGAGATAGAGCTATTGCAAAAATTGTGAAAAATGCAGCATTGCAGCGCCACCTGTTGAGCGATTTACACCAAAAACTAATCAGCATCAACTTGTATTAGGCACTAACTGAATATCAATTTTTATTATATTCCGTGCATTAGTTCTTGAGATAGAGCGCCCACAAAATTTGTGTCACATACACACAGACAGACAGACAGACTCACAGAGTCACAGACAGACATTTTGCAAAAACATGTTTTTTGGAATCTCTGACCCCTAAAACGTGTAAATCCGTCGAAAACCGGAATTCGAAAATTTTCATGAATCCAATACTTTCTTCTTGTAAAGATAGAAGAAAGTAAAAATTTCTAAATTTTATGAAATTCTCAGAATTTTCGCTCATATTGCTGCAATTAACTACCTTTAACTTTTGATCTGTATTTAGTTTTAAAAATTCAAGCATAACAGTAAACAGCTATAGAACATTTCAAAGCATTCAGAGGAAAAATTTTGTGCTTAGAACATTCAAGAAAAAATGGATAGCGACGAAATTTACTGAAAAAAAGACTAATTTTAAGATTTAGTACAAGCGCAAACATTAAAATATAAAAGTTTATTTCTACGCTGACGATGAAATGAACACTTCCGATGATCGTCTGAATTTGGTCGAAAACATTTTGGAATTCTAATATGATTTTTAAGGTATTTTAAATAATTTTATATTATATACATACACATAAAAACAATTTTATTACTTTTTATTTATATAACTAAAAATATTTAACTGCCGTACTTTAAATTTTAGTACGTCACTTTCTCAAGTTTTCAAGATTTATTTTCAGGATATTCAACCATAAACTGGGGATGTTGTACGATAGGGCGTCGTTACATGCTTGATTGTTTTTACACAGGATTTCTATAGATTCTCTTATAGTGCATGCGTAATAACTGGATGTTGGGAATATGATTTTTGCATGATCAAAATCTATTGCGATATTCTGATTGAAACTTAAACGATTAACGGAATGACTCAAAAGAAAAATAAGAAAGAATAAAAGAACATAAAGCAGAGATAAAATTTTGTCGTCAACTCACAACTTTCTCTCGTTTAAGTTTCTATCAGAATATCGCAATAGATTTTGATCATGCAAAAATCATTTTCCCAACATCCAATTATTACGCATCCACTATAAGAGAATCCATAGAAAACCTGCGTAAAAACAATCAAGTATAAAACGACGCCCTATCGTACAATATCCCCAGTTTATGCTTCAATATCCTGAAAATAAATACTGAAAACTGGAGCAAAGTTACGTATTAAAATTTAAAGTACGGCAGTTAAATATTTTCTTCTACCCAAGAAAAGTGACGTATGAGAACAGAGTGATGTCATAAAATAAATGGAACTGTAATTAATAATAATATATATTTCCTTTGCTGCTGCTACTTCTACTTTCAACTCTGGTAATTATTGGTTCTCTCATCTTCAAAACAAAGTGACGTATTTGTATAAATAAACAACATTTAGTTATTAAGATATTCTCTGATGATGAGCTTGGAAAGCTTGAAAGTACTAAGAAGTTTTAAATAAAATGTATATTTTAAACTTGTAAAAACTTTTTTATCACTTTAGTTGTCTTTTAAGTAAGACTGTGGGCTTTTTTAAGTTCACATTATATATTTTATCCATCATCAATTTATAACATTTATAACTAGAAATTAAAAATAGTTTTTCTTTACTTTCTTTTATAAGCATAAAATGTTCATCTTGAAAATTGCGCCTATTCTTTTAATGTATTTCATGTTTTTCCCCAAAATTTCCGTATTAATTTGACATCGAATTCGATTATCAAAAATGTACAGATTTTTTACACTTGGTAGAAAGCGCAAACATACGAATTTTTTTCAAAAAGACATTTTTTTTTTGTCACTTTTTTAAGATAAGGCAACTAGAAAGAAAAAAATAAACATTATTTAATTTCTTATTTTAGAATTTAAAATTTTATTTCTCAACGCATAATCGTAAATTAATTAAAATTAAATTACTATTTCATAAGAATGTATTTTTTTATACATAAAACTTTTCATCCTTTTTATTTCTAATTCTTTTTTTATTTTAATTCGGTAATAAAAACTGTTTTCGGAAACAGAAAGTGGAGAAATTATATTTCTAAATTAGATGACGCATGTTTTCACTTCCATAAGTCTTTATCCATCAAATTAAGGTGTTTGTGGTTTAGATGTAAGTAAATTATGTTAATTGGATATTAGAATAGGTGTCGATTTCAGAGATTTTTAAGGAGTAAGTGGCTTCTTAAAGCGACAGTGGACGTTCAAAATCGCAAAAAACATAAAAAAAAAATCATTTTTTGTTTTTTCAAAAAAATGTTCCGGCAATCTTCTACTTTCAAATAAAAAAAAATTATTCAAATCTGATAATTTTTTTGCAGAGATACAGCTGTTTTTCTAACATAAACAATCGTTAATCTGCACTTAAAATAAAACTTTAAATCCAGTTTTCTCAAAATGAGAATTTTCGCCGACTGAGTAAGTTCAAAATGCTCCATTCTTCTTAATTTTATACTAATTTTTATAATACTTGTTAATATTGCTGTTGATATACTTTATTACAAAACTTGCTATTAATATGTGTAAAAAAAAAGAGTAATATTTTATCATTGAATTTTATCCGAAATGAACAATATTATACGTTTATAATTATTTTCTGCCAAATTACTTAGTATAATTTTAAAATGTATACCAATTTTTGATGTAATATCATAAAGCTATCACAAAAAAAAAAAAAAAAAAAAAAAAAAAATTACAAGTTTCTGAAACAAAATTTAATGCGCATGGAGCATTTTTAATTTGTATCACTAATTAGCATATTATTAATTAATTACTCATTTGCATATTAATATTTTTTAATGAAATTAAGAAATTTTCTTAATTATTGCACAAATTATATGTGTATTAAATTTCAAAACGATTGAGCAAAAACTGTAGAAAATGTTTTTGAACGTCCACTGTCGCCTTAATCTGAAAATTCCAGTTGCTAAACTGCGAAAGAAACGCATAAAAGAAATAACGTTTACGTGTGAAAAAAATTCAGAAATACAAAGTGAAAAATAATTTATTTAATATATACACATGTACAACAAAATACATACAAATTACATCAAAATTGTGTACTGTAATCACATAATTCTTTTAACGTGGATATAAATTAAGTGTAACATTAATATTCAACTATGTAGGGTCAGAAGATTAATCTGAGCAGGATACATGTTACAAAAAATATGTATAAAGTAAGCAATCATGGTAGTGGGGAATATTAGAAAAGCAGTATTTCTTTTTTTCAATTTGTCACACAAGAGTACATATAAAAAATTGTGAATGTGTGATATTTTGATAAATTTTGCATTATAAGAAACAAAATACAGTTTAAACCATTTTTTTTCAAGAACACACAAGAAAAATTATTTAAAAAAAAAAAATCTTATCACCGTCTAATTATAGAGGTGATTCTATTCCCAATTTTTCGAAAACTTAAGGCTTTCGGTGCTCATAACTCTGGCATTAAAAATGTAACGCAACAATATCGCCAATTTCGACAAACGGTCGCCAAAAACTCAATTTCTTCAATCGTTCGCAGAAAAAATCGTCAATTTGGTCAAAGGATCGGGGAAAAATATGAATGTAGCAAAAATATTGCAAGTAAATACAAATTTCGTCAAGGAATCGCGGAAAAAATGCAAATTTCACCAATTTCGCCTAGGGATCAGGGGAAGGAACGCGGATTTTGTCAAAAAATCCCGAAAGAAGAAACTAATTTTATCAAAGCATCGCAAAAAAAAAAAAAAAAAAAAAAAAAACTAATTTCGTTAAAGGATCGCAAAAAATCCCTCAAATTTCGTCAAAGGATCGCGAAAAAAACGCGAATTACATCAAAACATCGCAAAAAACCTGAATTTCTTCACAAGAAGAAAAAAAAACCGAATTTCGACAAAGTATCGCGAAAACACTCGAATTTTGTGAAAGGGTCGCAGAAATATACGAATTTCATCAAAAGGTCATGAAAAAATGCATAATTAGCGCATGTAGGGGATTTTCCCTCTTTGCTGTAACCTTTTTAGAAAATCTGCTGCGGATATCAGATTTTTGCTTCTCTAATTGCATATATATGCAATTTAATTGTTGGTATATTCTTATAAAATAAATAGCATCATTTATAATGAAATAAAAACTTGATCTGCTTACCAAAATGTAGATTTATAAAATTGTATGCTCATAAAAAATATTTTTTTATATGTCTTGTTATATACTTTAAAATTTCAATTCAAAACAGAGTGTAAGGAACTCAAGAACTAATAGAAAATGGAAAACTGATAACTAGAACTTGAACTATTAATTATGAAGGTTTGATTTTAAAAAACATACATATAGAAGTTTATCGAGGATCTTATACACTTATAATCAGAGTAAAAATATTTTTATAATTTCTTTCAATATGTGCATGTGAATTGTTCAAACAATAAAACTGTATTCTCAATAAAATTAATATTTCGTATTTCATTTAAAAAAAATTATATCCATAAAGAGTACACACAAAAATATTGGATTCATAAATGTTTTAAGGAAATTGAGTGAAATTCAATGCGCGCAATATAGACAGTTTCTTTAAACTTATTCAAATTTCAAATAACACTGAAAAATTCCTAAATTTAAAAGAACATGCAAATAAAGAAAATGGATTTTTTTCCCATTTCTTGTTTTTAAAATTTACAATTATTATTTTTTATTTGATTTAATACAAATTAAAAAATAATTGGATACATAGATGAAAGTATTTGTTACACTAATCAGCGTTCTATTCAACTACCTCAAATCAGTATCATATTCATAGTGAGAACTTTCTCACACACTCAAGAAGTCAAATTTAATCTTAGATACACTTGGCAAGCACTATTATTCAAAAAATGGGAAATTGAGTAGAGATTTCTATATCTATATTATAAAGTACAAACATATCTGTGCGTAACGCATACGTCATTTTGCGAATGGCAACACTTTGAAATTTGAAATAAAATTTTGGTTTTGCAATTCTTTCTACTGCAAATTTTTAAACTTCTGAACATCGCACATTTTAAATTTTTACACCGTCGTATAAGGAAAAAAATGCTCTTTTAAATGCACTTTGTTTGAAAGCTGTATCTCAATTTATTTTTGAGATATTAATTTTTTTGTAGTTTTTAATACCATTTTTCTTATCGTAGCAACAAAAGTACCTCATTTCTATTAAAAGTCATTGAAAGTAAACGGAAAATAGTCAAAAATAGGAGATACTGTATTTTTTTTGTTGCCATTTTCTCATAAAACCTGAAAAAAAAGTTGAAATTAAAATATGGGCTATGTCAAGAATATTGTCTGTTATTCCTCGATAATGATGTCATAAGTTTGAGACTGGATTGTAAAAGTGGATTGCTTTAGCGGAGGCAAATGACGTCATTTTATAAAAAAAGCGTGCATGTATTTTAATTCTTAAACCTGAATTATGTTTTGTAGAGGTGCGTCATTTTCACAGTGAAGCTACTTTGAAATTCTTCACAGGTGAAATTGCTTCATTTTTAAATATAATGTAGTCGAAATCACACACTGATAAAACGCAATGTTTTACTAAAATTTAGAGTGTCTTTATAAAAGAGAGGCGACATGCAAGCAATAGCGAATTATATTACAGAAATTGATGACTCTCGCCTGGATGGATTTGCTTCGCCAAGTTAGAAAAGCAAACAAATAATTCGTGGTTTAAAATAATATTGTGTTCCTGAAGTTTATTGTCGAAAATTCTCTAGAATAATTAATTTCAATGCTATTCTTTAGGGCATTCTACTATAATTTTATCAAATAACATAATTTGCTTAATTTAATTTTTCCCAATTTTATATAATCTATATATTTAAAACACAAGTAGTGTTTTTTAGTCATCTGCCCTGATCTTTCTGCGAAACCAATTTTACTAATATTTTTTTTTTTTTTTTTTTTTTTTTTTAACTGAAAGCTCTTCCTTTGCAGATGTGACCGCACTATCTGTTTTTTTTTTTTTTTTTTTTTTTTTTTTTTTTTTTTTTTTTTTTTTTTTTTTTTTTATATATATATATATATATATATATATCCGCACTTTTATATTTTAATTTTAAAAGCATTTTATGAAATTTCTTCAAAATGATGAAAATTAGATAGCTTTCATTATTGCAGACAAGAGAGAAATAATGAGGTATTTTTAACTTTATTCATGCTATTTTCTGATAAAAATTCAAAATTGTTGATAAAAATTGTTATATAGGGTTTAGTGGCGCAAAATCCCATTAGGAGCAGAATATTATATTAGGGGCATATAACGGAAAATGACATACTGCTTTTGAAAACACGCATTTTTCCACATAAATTTTCTATATTGTTTTTCCTTCTGCATGTGTACTGATACTAAGTTTCAGACACTAGGCGAAATGCTTATTTAAATGAATATGAAGTCATATTTAAAAGAAAACGATAACTTTCTTAGATAAAACTAAACATTTTAACACAAATGCGTCTAAAAACATAAATTATGGAAATTTATACTCTCCGGAATTGAGATTAGAATCTCAAGTAAAGAGTGCGTCTGTTCACATAAAAGATGTTGCTGACAATCGTGACTTCAAGTTTTGAGTTAAAATGATTTTTAAATGATCAAACAAAATACAAATTTAAAAAAAATGATGAATATAGATATGAGAAGTGCGTATGCAAATCTTGAGAAGGTGAAAATTGCTGTTTTCATTCCGGAAATCCAAGCATAAGAGCCTCAATTGATAACCACATCCAAAAAACTGATCTTTATTACATTTTACTGATTAAGTATCTATATTATAAAATACAAACGTATCTGTGCGTAATGCTGAAGTCATTTTGCGAATGGCAACACTTTACAATAAAATTTCGGTCTTGAAATTTTCGCTACTGCAATTTTTTAATCTTCTGACCATCGTACATTTTCAATTTTCGTCGCACAGGGAAAAAAATTACTTTCAAATGCAATTTGTTTAAAAACTGCATTCATTGACTGATGTATTATATTTTCTAAAATAAGCATGATTTTTTCTAAGTTTATCTTATCACGTGCCGGTTTCAATACATAATAATAATAAACATTTTGCACATAAAGCAACAAACATTTTTCAGCATTTGTTTCTGACTATTTTTGCATAACGAAATTAATACTTCCTTTATAAACAAAAATAAAAGAATAATATTAAAAAAAACCACCAATCTAACATATTTGTGAAAGACAAATTAACGAAATTAATACTTCTTTTATAAACAAATAAAAGAATAATATTGAAAAAAAACACAAATATAACATATTTGTAATCGTACAATTTAAATTTTTAGATCATCAAATAGGATTTTTTTTTTTTTTTCAAATGGAATTTGTTTGCAAAGTTCATCTGAATTTACTGATTGTCTAATGTTTTAAAAGCAATTTAAAAGCATGGAATATTTATTAATTTATCTATATCGCGCGGAGCTCGATTACGAAAGATTAATCCGATTGCACTTAAAAGAAAATAATGAGTTCATCATTTTCTTACCGCTAATATCCATTAAAAAAATTCCCTTTGAATAAATAAATAAAATAATATAAATAAAACACAAATTTACCAGACATGTATAAGCTCTGAAATTACCTGAATATAAAAGGATGCCATAAGTAGCAAAATCTTGGCAAGTAACTCTTAGCATGCGGCTAATAAGAAAATATCGCTTTTGATAAACATCAAAAATTTATTTGATTGTATAATTCGTATTTTCCATATGAAAAATGCTTTTTTAATGTAAGTGGGCATTCTAAAAAATTTATTGCATATAAAAAAAATATTAGTTTTCAATTAAAAAAAAATGTTTTCGCCTGTATTCTTTAACCCGGGAAGCCCGGGTACGATCCCTAGTTTCGATAAATGCAAAGAATATTTTTGTTTTAAATATGAAAAGATGATATTTTGAAACAAATTTTCAGAAGCTCTTACAGAGAAAAGTAAAATGAAAAATAAATCACATAAGATGCAATGAGAAATGTTAATGTCACCACGTTACGTGAGAAATTAATCTCATAAGATGCAATTCATTTATCGAAAACTGAAAACGTTATTTGATTCCAAATTTTTTTTACAGCTGATGTCTGCTATTTATTTTTCTTTCTTTCTTTCTTTCTTTTTTCTTATTTATTTATTTATTTATTTAAAAATTAGTTCACGAATGTTTCTCGTTATCGAGTGGGAAATTTTCCTCCTTTTTTAAAACAAGCTTAAGCATATAACCTACTTTTGAACACTTTTGTACAGTGCTGGCCTCCATTTTAAAAAGTGCAAGAATTTTTTTTTTATTAAAGATAAACAAAGGTATTTAGATCACGTTATAGGTGCGGACCCTATAAGAGCAGGCGTCAAATACATTGCATCTGCCACATTCCTCATAGTGGCTGCCTCTCTTTTTGTATCACAGAATATGTAAAAATATCCGCATAAAATTATCCGTTTAAAGAAAAAAGTGCGAAATACCTTTTTAAAAACTTTTTTCAGTTAGTATTTAAAATTATTAAAGCTTTTAGAAATTCTAGACTTCAGAGACACTCTGTGAAAAAATGAATTAGCACATTAACTTTCAAATTTTTATGCCTATGGAAAATTTATCATAAAATCATCAAGGGCGGATCTGGAGAGTCCTCAAGGGGGGGGGGCGATTTTAGAAATTTGGAGACTCTAATCTGATGCGCGGGTCGGGGCTAATTTTTTTCACTGCGGGTCGTGTTACTTCTACTTTTTGCTGCGGGTCGGGTTTGGGTCCGGTTGACTATACGTTTTTGCTGTGGCTCGCGTTTGGGTCCGGTTGACTTCTACTTTTTGCTGCGGGTCGGGTTTGGGTCCGGTTGACTTCTACTTTTCTGCTGCGGGTCGGGTTGACTTCTAATTTTTAGCTGCGCTCTAGCGCATTGGGTTTGGGGCAGATTGGCATGCATTATTTCGGGTTTAGATCAGTTTCGGATTGGGTTTTCACTTTTGCGAGAAAGGTTCGGGCCGAGCCGAATTTTGAAAATAAAGTCTAAATATTTTTGAAGATAAAAGCTAAAGTAAAAGATCTATAACTGACACGCCCAAACAATTATTTAATAATACTTTTTAATTTTCAGGATTATATAAAAAATACTTATTTGTTATAAGACCGCTTGTCTCTTTATATCTAAGATGAGATGTAATTCAATAAAGAATGCTTTGAAACTTATTAAAAATCATACCGGGTGTCCTAAAATGGACTGACTGATTTTAAAATTCAGTAACTTGCAAATGGTGACAACAATTTTAAAAAATCTTGCAGGAGGGTTATGTAAGATGGCATGAGATTTTTTACTGCGATTCTTGATTTTACTTTATAATAACAGCGATAGACCGCGCTGCAAACAATAGTCGTTAAATCGGGCACCGATTTAGCGCCTATTGCTTGCAGTGCCACCTGGTTTCTATTTTAAACTAAAATTAAAAATCGCAGTAAAAAAACTCCTGATCAGGAGTGATTCTCACTTAAAAAAAAAAAAAAAAAAAATCTGAAATGTTACATCAGAGGGGCGGGGGAGGATTCCCTTCTGGCACTAATTATTATTGTTGCAGGTCGAGTTAGCTGTTTTCAATCCGGGTCGATTTCAGGCTGAATGTAGATTTATGCAAGCTCGGTTTGGATTAACACTTTTTGTTCAAAAGTTAGTTCAGTATATTATTTCAGATTCAAAATTATACCTATAATAATAAACATAGGTGTATGTGTGCTGTTTCTTAAAGAGAGCACTGTATTTTCCCCACGACTCTTTGATAAAATTCGCATTTCTTCCACGACTCTTTGACAAAATGCGCGTTTTTTCCGTAATTTTTTTGACGAAATTCGCATGTTTTCTCTGCCCTTTGGTAAAATTCGTGTTTTTCCGTAGCCGTTTCATGAAATTCACATTTCTTCCATTATTCTTTGACAAAATTTACGTTTCTTCTCCAACCCTTTGACGAAATTAGTGTAATTTTGCAGCCCTTTGATAAAATTCGTGTTTTTTTCCCTCGACCCTTTGACAAAATTTGCGTTTTTTTCCGCGATCTTTTGACGAAAATTGCATTTTTTCAGCAATCCTTTGACGAAAATCACGCTTTTTAAGCGATTCTTTGAGGAAATTCGCTATTCTTCGCGATCCTTTGACGAAATTTGAGTTTTTTCGCAACCCTTTAAGGAAATTTGCGTTTCTTTCGCGATTCTTTGATAAGATTAGCATTTTTTCGCGATCCTTTGACGAAATTCACGTTTTTTCGTGGTTATTTGAAAAAATTCGTGTTTTCTACGCGCCCCTTAGACAAAATTCGTGTTTTCCGTGATAATTTGAAGTATTTCGCATTTTTCCGCGGCTCTTTGACCAAATTCGCGTTTTTCCCGCGATTCTTTGGCGAAATTGAAGTTATTTTCTGCGAGCTATTGACGAAATAGATTTTTTGCGGCGACCATTGGTCAAAATTCGCAATTTATGTCCAAATTTTCGGATTGGTGATTTTTTTTAATTTTCAGAACCGAATGCCTTAACTCTCTCGCTGCGAAGATATATATATTATTAAAATAGGTTCAAAAATTGCGCCTTTATTTTATTACATATTTCAAATCTGCATATATTTTAGAGTTCAAATATGTCCAAAATCTTTGTGAAAGATTTTCTTTTTTAAATAGAGTAAGATCATAAAAAAAAAAAGATTTGCTGCGGAAATTGCGGGTTGCGCAAATTTTGCCACTTTTACGTTGGCCGTGGAAATCGCGGGATGCACAGTGAGAGGATTAAATTTTCGGAAAATTTGGAACAGGATCACCCCTGCTCCTGAGATTTTACATAACCCTCCTTCAAGTATTTTTTTTTTTTTTTTTTTTTTTTAATAGCTGTCGCCATTTGCAAGTTATTGAATTGTATTTAAAATCAGTCAGTCCATTTTAGGACACCCAGTATATTCAGAAGCTATGGGATGATGGCTGAAAGAAGCATATTTAAAAAAATTAAAACTGGCTTCGATATGTCAGTTAGAGGTTTATCAGCGCTGAAATTTCCATGTCCAACCCACAAAAATAAAATTATTGGCCCGGTATAAAAGCTAAAAAAAAATCAACTCCAGCCCAGCCTGCATTTTTACAATTAAAATTATTCATTAAAGCACTTATGCTCATTTTATTTAACATTATAAGTCGAAAATCATGAACACAGAAAAACATTAATATGAATGACTATTTAGGCAATTATGTACATAAACACTAAGTAAAAATCATTACTTAGACAAATACATTCAAATGGAAATCCAGTAAGAAAATCATTACTTAGACAAATACATTCAAATGGAAATCCAGTAAGAAAATCAGTTTAGAATGAAAGAAACGGATGATAAAAGAAAATCGCAATTTTAAAGCTCTACAAAGAAAAAAAAGTAGATTTATAAATATGCATCTCTGTAATTTATCAAATCAAATTAAATTTTTAAAGATTTCGGTTTACAAATGTACAACATAACTATAAATTTTACGGACAATAAATAAGTAAGATGCCCGACCAACCTGGGCTCGGGGAGAAAAATTTAGAGAAGTACACGGGTCGTGGTCGGACCCAGGGCCCGACTTAGGCTATGGGGGGCCCCGGGGCAAACATCATTCCGGGCGGGGGGTCCTCTTCTATCTATAGAATTCTTTTGCGAATAATGTGGAAGTGGCTAGTACTAAACTTCATACATATTGTATGGATGCATAAATTTTGTACCCAGTACTGCTCACATCTGTGTACAGGATATCACAAAATGATGGTCACAACTGTAAGAAAAAATACTAGTAGTATAATTGTTATGTATTGTAACACACTTTTATGCTACCGGAATGGCAACAGGGCGCACGAATTGGATATGTAAAGATACTTGGTTGTTACTGTTAGATAGCTATGTTTCTGGCTAGTAACGTTATATAATAAATAGGTTTGAGCTGCATTTGTGTTAACTATTTATGTCTCGGTTAATACCTAATAATTGGCGACGAGGTAAAAGTATTCTGCTAAGCTAAAAGTATTCAGATAACTGCAAGAATGGCTGAAGATCAAAGCTTATGCTTACGCTTTAGGCCTAACTGCGGCAACGCTTACCGACGTTTCAGAACTGTGAGTATATCTACATTCTGCTAATTTCTAATAAAGAACCTTTTTTTTTCTTTCTCAACATCGTTTTGTGAAGAAAATGGCTACTTTCGGCAGCTTGGAGCCTTTCGACGTATCGGAACCGTCAACATGGGATGCTTACCATGAACGCTTGGAATGCTTTTTAGAAGCAAACAATATCACCGAACCAACAAAAAAACGGGCCATATTTTTGAGTGTGTGCGGGGCGAAGATGTGCGCGACGATCCGTTCTCTCGTGTCCCCAGCAAACCCTACTACTAAGTCTTATGACGAGCTAATAAAACTTGTTAAGGCACATTTCTCGCCGAAACATTCTGAGATCTTCCAGCGATTTTTATTTTATCGTAGGAATCAACAGTCGGGAGAAAGTGTAAGTGCATTCAATGCAGAATTACGGAAGCTATCCGAGCACTGTAATTTCGGTGCGTCGTTAGATGTCATGCTCCGAGAAAGGTTGGTGTGCGGTATGAGAGATGAAGCTCTCCAACGTCGTTTACTCGCCGATTCATCGTTAACGTTTGCTCAAGCACTATATAAGGCCTTGGCGGCAGAAACGGCCAATTCTCATGTAAAAGAGATTAGAGGATCTGGAACTGTTTCAGTTATGCCTCTTGGCAAGAGACAAAATCGAAATCAAAGGCAATCTCAGAGAGAAAATTGTGCTAGTTGTGGACGCAACCATCCAAGAGCACAGTGCAAATTTAAAGATGTTGAATGCCATGCCTGCAAAAAGAAGGGCCACATACAAAGAGTCTGTCGGAATAAATCAAATCTCTCTAGGAAAACAATAAATGGTCAGAATTTACAAAATAGTGACTCTGATTCCTCCGACACAGAGAGTTTAGACACAGTCCATTTGAAAAATGTGTGCCTCAACAGTGTGGAAACACCAAACATGGAAACAACCGTCCTGATCAACGGTACACCATGCGTTATGGAAGTAGATTCAGGAGCTAAAATATCCATCATTGACAAAGGTACTTTTGACCGGTTATATCCTCACAACGTTCCACTGTTGGAAAAGTCTCCTTTCGTTGTCAAAGACTACAATAAACAAACAGTAGAAATCTTGGGTCGGTGCCAAGTTAGAGTAAAAATATGCTTCATATGAACAGGAACTTCCACTTCTGATTGCTAAAAAGAAACGTCAAGGACTTCTAGGTCTAAATTGGTTCGAACCATTGGGAATAAAGGTAACAGGCATCCATAGCATGCAGCATTCTACTTTGGATGATGTCCTGAGTGAATTCTCTGATGTTTTCAAGGAAGAACTGGGAAGGTTTACAGGTACACCTATCAAGTTACATTTGGATCCCTCAGTTCGTCCAATTCAGCTGAAAGCTAGGAATGTACCATTTGCTCTAAGACCCAAGATTGAGAAGGAATTACAACGATTACAAGACCAAGGAGTTCTGGAACCAGTTAGTTACTCTGATTGGGCAACTTCTGTAGTTTCTGTCATGAAATCTAATGGAGATATTAGGTTATGCGGTGACTATAAATGTACGGTCAACAAGGCTTTCGGCACCCATCCATATCCAGTACCGGAAGTAAATCAAATACTTGCAGAATTAACAGGAGGCCGACATTTCATAAAGCTTGACTTGTCCCAAGCATATCTGCAATTAGTCGTGGATGAATCTTCTGCCATGGCGCAAACAATTGTGACACATCGTGGAGCATTCAGGTGCAATCGCCTCAAATTTGGAATTTCCACAGTTCCTGGAATATTCCAACGGTTCATTGAGACATTGCTTGCAAACATACCAGGAGTGTTTCCATACTATGATGATGTCTTGATCAAAGGTTCTACAGAAGAAGAAGTAGCCAAGCGATTTCGTGAAGTTCTTGATCGATTCTCTAAAGCTGGGTTACGCTTAAACAAAAATAAATGTATTATTGGAACTCCAAAATTTGAATTCTTAGGTTATGAAATCAACGAGAGAGGTATTAAACCCACAAAGGACAAAGTAAAAGCTATTCAAGAAGCCCCTACGCCAACAAAGAGAGAAGAACTCCAAGCATTTTTGGGTCTACTAAACTTTTATCATGTGTTTTTACAAGATAAAGCAACAGTGGCAGAGCCTCTTCATCGCTTGCTAGACAAGGGAGTAGTGTGGAAATGGAAGAAAAGTCACGATGAAGCTTTTAATAAGGTTAAAAAACTCTTATCAAGTGATTCCCTCCTCATACATTTCGATGAAAAGAAACCAATCATCCTGACATGTGATGCTTCTCAGTATGGCGTTGGCGCTGTCCTCAGCCACAAATTGTCAGAGGGAGTTGAAGCTCCAGTGGCGTTCTATTCAAGAACAATGAACCCAACAGAGTGTCGGTATGCCCAGATTGACAAAGAAGCCTTGGCCATCATTCAAGGGGTTAGGAAGTTTCACAACTACCTCTATGGGCAGAAATTCGAAATAAGAACTGACCACAAGCCTTTACTGGGCCTTCTGGCCAACGACAAACCCACACCAACAATGTTGTCTCCAAGAATGCAGCGGTGGTCCCTAGCTTTAAGCTCATATGATTATCATCTTGTATACCAACCTGGTAAATTGATTTCTAATGCAGATGGACTTAGTCGTCTACCTCACCCTCAGATGATTCATCATGGGACATCTCCTAACGAAGTATTGCTCCTGGAGGCTTTGGAGAAGCCTCCCATTTCAGCCAAAATATTGCACGGATGACTATGCAAGACCCTATCTTAGCCCGAGTGCTCAACTGGGTTTTGAAGGAGTGGCCAGCTGAAAATCCAGATGCAGAATTCATCCCTTATTTTCAACGGCGACTGGAAATCTCAACCCACAAAGCATGCCTCCTTTGGGGATGCAGGGTCATAATACCCAGAAAGGCACAAGAACACCTATTGGCCACTGTCCACAGTTCACATCAAGGCATCGTACGTACAAAGGGCCTTACAAGAAGTTACATGTGGTGGCCAAAGATGGATAGTCAAATTGAAGACACAGTAAATAGGTGTAACGTTTGTCAACAAACACGACACGCACCTCCTAAGACACTGGGAACCTGGGAATGCATTAAAAAACCATGGTCAAGACT
The DNA here is from genome assembly GCA_963932465.1 of Maratus speciosus. Taxonomy (NCBI): domain Eukaryota; kingdom Metazoa; phylum Arthropoda; class Arachnida; order Araneae; family Salticidae; genus Maratus; species Maratus speciosus. Next base: position 470,914,142 of record OZ010796.1, read on the forward strand.
CCATATCGATCATGCTGGGCCTTTTCAGGGATCCCTTTTCCTCATTGTCGTTGATGCATACTCAAAATGGCTATAGGTTATTAAGGTATCGTCAACAGACTCACCTTGTGCTATTGAAGCTTTGAGGAAGCTTTTTGGCTCACATGGTATTCCTGACACCATAGTCTCGGATAACGGACCTGACTTCACATCGTCTGAATTTGAACGGTTCCTTATGAGAAACGGAATCCATCATACATTCACAGCTCCTGGACATCCTTCATCAAACGGACAAGCAGAACGGATGGTGCAAACAACAAAAGATGCAGTTCGAAGAATTGTTTCGGGGAATTGGAATACTAGACTTGCATCATTCTTATTAGCACAACATGCTACGCCCAATTCTGCTACCAATGTTTCTCCAGCAGAGCTGCTTATGAACCGTCGTTTGAAAACCTGCCTAGACAGGATCCATCCAGATTTTACAGAGCCTAATCCTAAGGATCAGTCTAATTCAAGATTCCGGATGTTTGCACCTCTAGACTTAATATATGCTCGAGGATTCCACCCTCACGACAAATGGGTACCAGCTACAATAATAGAAGTAATTAGCCCCACAATGTATGAGGTTTTGACGGATAAAGGTCTTGTGTGGAAAAGACACATTGACCAACTAAGACGACGCCTGGGCAGTCCTCAACATATGTCAGACTCTGACAGTTCTTCAACATATCCATCTAATGTCCCAACACCTTCATCGTTGATGTCAGAATCAGTAGGAGACAGCGAGAACTCTGAGCCAGCAGGAGGCAACCAGAATCCAGTTCTGTCGACAAAGGACGTGGTTTCAGAACCTAGGAAGATGGACAGTTTAATTGGGACTGCACCCGCAGGGGTTGGAACGTTGCCCGATGTTGCAAGGCCAGCGGTCCTTCCTTCGAAACCAGTCAGAGCTAAACATCCACCAAGCTGGCTAAAGGACTACGTTACATAGGGGGAGGAATGTTATGTATTGTAACACAGTTTTATGCTACCGGAATGGCAACAGGCCGCACGAATTGGATATGTAAAGATACTTGGTTGTTACTGTTAGATAGCTATGTTTCTGGCTAGTAACGTTATATAATAAATAGGTTTGAGCTGCATCTGTGTTAACTATTTATGTCTCGGTTAATACCTAATAATAATAGTGGAAAAAATGATAGATTGGTTGACACGAGTATCTTTTGCAAACTTTTACTTTGCTTATCTACGTACGTTATAAGATGTCTAAAAGAAAATGTCCCAAATTGATCATAATTAATGGTTTTAAATTACCAGTTGCGAGGAAAACGTAAATAAAGAATTTCTTTTGAAAACAATAGAATACTAAGTTATCATGATAAGATTTTAATCATTAGTTTTCTAATCATATAGATTTTTTTTTTTTTTTTTTGCATGGGTGCGGGGGGTACTGGAAGTAGAGAGGGGAAGAAGGGACGCACTCCTTCCTAAATGTTTGAAAAATTTATGAATTCTGGTCAATTTTGGCTAATTTTAATCATTTTGCACCTTTTAATGAAAATCCTGATTACTCTCATGGGGGGGGTGTAACAAGGGGAGCCGGGGGCAGCTGCCCCGCATGTCCCTGCATAAGTCGAGGCCTGGTCAGGCCAATACTGTTTATCATACGGTCTGACATGGACCGAACGTTTAGCTTTTGTTCCGGGACGAGCCCCGAGCTGGAAATTTTGGCCAGTGCTGAACTCTAGGAAGAATGAAGTGCAGGCCAGGCTCGACCAGGAAGAAAAAGAAGTCTTGCCCGACCCGAATTTGCAGAAAAATTTAAGATCAGGGCACGGCCCGGCTCTAAATGAGAGAAGATCTGACCCACGCCTGGTCTCGTTAATTTAAACTGGCGCGACCCGGGTCGGGCCGCGCCGCGCTCGAGCTTCACCCCAAGTCATTTCCAGTGAGGATGCATAATGCCGTTTTGCAAACCTTTTTTTGCCCAAGGGGGGGGGGGCGATCGCCCCCTCGCCCCCCCCTTAGATCCGCCATTGAAAATCATCATTGTATCATCTCTGGAAACACGTTATCTGGTGCAAATAAATATTACACACATATTCAAAATAAAAATTAAATAAAATATACCTTTCTGTCGATTTTCTAAGCCCATTTTTTTTTTTTTTTTTTGCAGTTTTTATGTTGCTGTTATAAATAATAATAATAAAAAATATTTATAAAAGAATGGAAATTTTCAGTCGAAAAAAAATAAATAAAATAATAATTTTCAAAATTCATAGATGCAATTATTTAAGAAAATGACTTAACATTAGTGACAATATTGTAAATTACTGAAAAGCAAATATAATGAATAACAAAGATAGAGCACAATAATAGAATATAACAGAATGTTTGTTTGTAAGGTCTACATTTGAGTCCTGTGCAAGAAGGATTGTACCAGAACAGAACCAAAACTTCCGCTTCAAGTCAACTTGAAATCTGACACACTTCAACCCGAATCGAATCGATCGCAACCAGGAATGAAAGAAGAATTAATTCATATTTTAATACAATTATGGAAAAGTAGTCAATAGTTATGTCATCAATTGTATCTTTTTATGTATTAAAATGAACACATATAATTAATTTTCAAACATACAGTTTTTAATTGAAAATATTTTTGAAAAACTGGTTCAGTCTGAACAAAACTCGAAAAAATCAAAACTCAATATGATGATGAATCATTGAAAGTTAACCTGGTCCACAACGAAAAGAAAAAGCATCAAATAGAAACACAAGTATGGTCGGATTAAAATCTGGTTACCCGAAAATAAGATATGTGCGTTTAAATTATATTTAAAATTACCTCCCTCTTTCGTACATTTTCGGACTCATTTTGAAGCATACATGAATGACATTCGCAGTACTCTTAAGAATTGAATAACGTTTTTCATTTTTCATAAATAGGATATGTTTGGAATTGCAGTTAATCACACCTTGATGATGACTTTTCCAAGACGATCACTTCACGAAAGTTGGCTTTAACTGTCAAATTTGGTAGCATTTTCTGAATACTTTTTAATCATAAATTGTTGTTGATAAGGACATTTTTTATGTGTTTGCGATTTATAACATGCAGTTATACTTGTAAGGTTTTTAAAATAAAATAAAGCTGATTTTTAGCAAAAAGTTACATAAACATTTTTTAAAAAATTCTGTAAAATTTTGAAATGTTATTTAAAAAAAAAAAAAAAAAAAAAAAAAAAAAAAAAAAAAAAAAAAAACATGATAGTGCAAGCTGCAACAAGCTGAATAACAAGCCTGTAACGTACCAACCATTAAAATAAATTAAAAGAAATGGAAAAACAGCAAGAGTAAACATATTATTAGTGTTTTTTGCCTAAAGAAAAAAAATATGCAATTTGAATTTCCATATATCATGTTTTATATAATAAAACATGATATGTGTTATTATGTAAAATAATTATATACATTTTATTATTTATACACATTCATATACATTTATGTAAAATATAATAAAACGTGCGTAAATGAAATATATGTAAACGGATACCAGGTGGTAATAGAACTTTTATGATTTCTGGTAAATGATGCACTTTCACAGATATAAATCTGTCTAATACAGAATACGTTTCGATTTTTTGTTTCCGTCTTAGCAGGTTTCATTAAATTCTTCTAAACTACTTCAAGTAAATTTCACATATACTACTGGAATTAAACTTTATATTTTCTTTAAATTGCCAGCGGGTTGCAGACCCGTCAGTGCCCCCCCCCCCTTCCCTTGCTTAATACCTGCACTTTCTTTTCCTATGGTTCTGTGGTCATCAAGCAAAGAAAGGAGAATCTCAACAAAAGAAAGAAGTGGAGACACGTCAACGACAGCCTGTGAAGTTCTATGTCATTTAGAATTCCACAGAAGTCAACAAACATGAAATAGAGCGTCTGACCATATCAAACTTTCCGACGAAAAGAAACGCAGTCTATTCGATGCCTTACTTAAAAGTCGGATTCATGCATTTGTAACTTTCCGTAACTAAGCAACAAAGTAAAGTAAATCTGGGCCGTTTTCAAAACTACTGAAGTAAAGCTGGCCCGTTATTATCCCAGCAAAGTATCAGATAAGGCGGATAAATTTCAAAAATTAAAAGAGCTCAAGATTAACTATATTTGTTAAGAGAAGAGCAAGGAAAAGAAAAACGGAAATTTCATAAAAAGGGGCAATGTAGGTGGAATTTAAAAAAAAAAAAAAAATAGAGAAATTTTGAATCAAGCATAGATTTTGGTATCTAGCAGTAGAAAATTAGAAGATTTTTAATCATAGTTATTTCAAAATAAGCACCACCAAAGAAAAAATGAAATTTAAAGTTATTTAAAAAGAGTAAGAAAAGAGTAGAAAAGAATAGAAAAACGAAGATTTCTGAAAAAGGTTTAATAATAATAATAATAATAATAATAATAATAATAATAATAATAATTAAAATAATAAAAGAGAGAGGGAAATCATGTACCAAGCATCATTGTAAAAAAAAAAATATATATATATATATATATATATATATATATATAACGTTACTCCATAAAATTAGTGGCAACATGCTACCTCCAATTTTATGGAGTAATTTAACTTATATAATAGTGTAATTTGACCTGATATAATTGGCGTAATATTACACATTAGTGCAGAGGTTCAATGGGGGTCCCCCCCCCCCCAACATATGTGAACTTCGGAAATTTGAGCTTAGAGTTGGGAAATTATAGATTTTTTAAATTATAGATTGGAAATTATTATTACTTATTGGAAATTATAGATTTATTTTTTTTAAGTAAAAAAAAAAAAAAAAAAAAAAAAAAAAAAAGATTTTTTATTGTTTTGTTGACTACCTTTCTGAGTTCTGTAATAGCAAAATAGTTAAATTTTCAAAAGAAATACAAAAAGCAGCCAGACTCAATTTCTCATTATGTTTCTCTGTGCTACGAAAATATCATACTTCTACCAGACCTGAATTTCTCTACTGTTATCCATCAACAGTGTCTCCAATACATTTCTTCCAAAACTTTGTTCCTTTCTCAAAAATCTAAAAGTATGAGGCTATTTTCATATGAAGTACGATTATGACTCTTACACAATTGAAGACAAAAGCTTTCATTAAAAGAACCAATAATTATAATTTTTTTGTTTTTAGTTTCAGCATTTTTCTTTGGAAATAATTTTTTTTTTTTTTTTTTTTTTGTATAAGTATTATTATTATTAAACACACATTGAACATATCATTTTAGTTGGAAAATAGAGCAATTTGTTTCACATTGTCAAATTTTTGAATTATAAGTTGGAAAATTTTTGAACTTTCCCCTTCACCCCCCCCCCCCCCGAAAATAAATTTTTAGCTACGCTCCTGTGTAACGCAACATCAGTTATATCGGTACCCAATAAAATGCAGGCAGAATAATTGAAAAAAAAAATTTTATGGAGTAACGTTACGTATTCTTTACAGTGATAATTATAAACTACTTTTAACAATTCCAGAAAATTGTCACGAAACTTCACAGTGAAGCGAAAAAAATAATAACTAATGAAACAATTTAGAAAATTCATAATATATTAAAAATCTAATTTTAGCAATTTCCATCCAAAGTTGGAAATATAGTCGATTTATTTTTATGCTGGCTATGATTTACAGATTTGTATATCGTTGAACACTTCTAAAACACAGAGTTGTGTTTAATATAACTCAGATGTGTTCAAATAAACATTTCCTACTGCTCCACGAGATGCAGATACAATTTTTCATACCAGTAAGCCAGACAACTAATGTTCTATTATTTATTGATATATTTTACTATTGCTTTGAGTCAACAATATATATTACAGGTATTTTAAAATTCATTTCAGTTAGTTCAAATTCATAAAACATGTGAAAAATCATCTTCAGAATTTTCTGTCATTAAACGGAAATGTACTCGTATTCCCTTATACTGCCTGCATATTATCTACAGATTTTTATGGACACCCCGGATTAAGCTAAAATTTAAATAACCCAAGTAAAAAATGTTTAACACAACTAAAAACAAACTTCTAGCAATTACTAATCATAGACAGCAATGTATCTTGTTCTTTGCGTAAGCCTGTACAGTAATTTATCTATATTCTACAAACATCATACAGTATACTAAATATATGCATAACAAACTGAAAAACCTTTATTGAACAATTTACACCCTTAACAATAACGCTTACAAATTGTTTTATCTAGCTCTATTTTATGCAGATGTAGAACTATACACATCTCGTATTATGCAAAAATTGTGTGAAAAAAGCATAATAGAACGGAAAAAGTATTTTTACTAATTAGTGCTCATAGCCAGTACTGTAACTTTATTATTTTGCGTGTCCCCGTAAATGACTAATAAATGTTATGCATCCAATAATGTACAGAAATCATCTTGTACCGAACTTCAGTAATTTATCAATTTAATTATGTTTAATATCTAGTAACCGCAGAAAAATGACCCTCGTACGATTTTTCCCACACGCTGCAATGTGACTGAATTCTTTTGTGTGTCCCTGTAACTAAAATATAAATTTCATAAGGGGGAGCGTTGATTTAGAGGGCTATTTATTTAATATTACAAAAAGCAAAAAAATAAAAATAAAATAAAGAGTTGAAAAATATATAACTTCTTGATATGATAGGCGGGGAAATGGAGAAAAGGCTTTTTTTTTCTTCTTCTTCTTCTGGCGGGGAAAGAGTTTGATTAACTTAATACTTATTGAAATGATAAATACTTATTTATCATTACTATATGCTTAAAAATAGGACAGGAAAATAATTAAATAATAATAAGCTTTAACTTTTTAAAAACTTTTGCATACTTGGAATAGGGGGGGGGGATGGAAGAAAGTAAAAATTTAGATAGTCGGTTATTTTTTCGTTTCAATAAAGAAACAAACAAAAGAGTTTTACAGATATAAATTATAAATTTAATGATTTTAATCTTTGGGTAGTGTATGAGAGGGAAGAAAAGGGAAGGGAAGCAAGATTGCGGACAGGGGAGGGGGGATTTAGACAATAAAAAAAATAGAAAGAAAAAGCGTGATATTTAAATTGTTTTAAAGAAAACTGAATTTCAGTAAGATTATATCGATCATGTGTTAGACGCAAATGAATAATTTCCTTACTATTTAAGTAGCATTAAATGTAATTAAATAATTAATTATTATAGAGGTTAAATGGGAAATACAGTCTATTCTGTTATTCAAAAGACATATAAAAGTTACTTGTAATTTCAGAAGATCTTGAAAAAGCCGAATGTTATGAAACTGCGCTTAAAAATGTTTCCTAAATTTTAATTTGAGAAACTTTTAACACACCAGAATTAAAAAGCATTAAGTGCCACTTTAGTCCAAACACTTGGTAGTAATTATGCATGCCTGAAGAAGGATTTATTCCACCAAAACGCGTTGCTTGCTTTATAGTTCAGCATTTACTTATATAGATTAATAGTTTATTTGTCAAGAAACGTGAAACACTAGCATTCGTCTGTTATTTTACTATGTTTATTCAAACTCACTGAACAGTCCTCACATATAATAATATATCACATATATCACACAATAATTCTTCATATAAACACGAAATATACCATTGAAAAAGATTATGGGTAATATGAGTCAAAATAATTTTTTATTATCGTATTCAATAATTAACTATTTATAATAACTATTTTGTTTTCTTTTAGAAGGATGATTATTATATCGAGATACATAAATTAATCAAAACAAAATAAAGCAATTAAACTTTAAGTAGAATAGAATTATTACGGTATTATTGAAATTTTAAGTGTGCTCGAGCAGTGGCGACCGAATTTGTAAAGCCCTGGTCTCGACGGAAAGAAAACAAACAATTATACTTGCTAAGACGGAAACTTTTAATAAACATATTTTTTTTTCTTGGTCCCTTTCGCTTTCGTTTTCACAGGTTTAAATAAATTGAAATGTTATTATACTTTTGTAAAAATTAACTCACTTACCTTTTCGCACACTCTTCTCGGAAAATTTCGCTGTTCGGTGTAAGCTCCGTTTTACATCTATGAAGAATAATCCTCACGAAGATTGATTTTTTCTTTATAAAGTAAATCTGGTTTGCATGTGTGTGCGGATTTTTCTTCAAATTTTTTTCTCCCCCTCTGGATTCAACAAGACTGCTCTTCCCCGACATTTAATATCTTTGCATGCTAGTTTCCATCTACCGGCACTGGGCTTGTCTTTAATTCTATAAAAAAATCCATCACCATTGGAAAATAATCATCCATTTTTAGCGCCAGGCACTTCGAAAACTGTTTTTTCCGTTTTAAAATTAGAATTATAAGAAGCTTTAGTAACTATAAAATCTGAACTTGAACAAAAAGTCACTCCTTCCTTTAAAGGCTGACAAATGTAAGTGTGTTCTTGATAAGTGTTTGCAAAAAAGAAATACACGAATGCGACTTCCACATTTGGCTGACTAATTATTTTAGGAGGTGTCACGTACAGTAAAAAGAACTCCCCATAGCTAGAAGGCGTAAAGAAATCATATAGAAGAGAGACACTCGTGTGAACTTTAAAAAATCCTAAACCCATAGCACATAGATCACTCTCAATTCATGAAAACATCTTTAAGTGAATTAATTGTCGAAATAAGTAATTGGAAATAAAACTAATGCCACGTTAGAACTAACGAATCGGTCCTTTTTACCTCCCATATTGAGAACATGTGTTACGACATGTACTTAACGAAAGATAATTGTTTCTGGAGACATAAGCCAATTGAACTATGTTGCTAATTTTCTTGAAATTAATAATAAAAAAAAAGTTAAAACTGATGTTAAGAGGCTACTTCAGTCAAGTGAAAAGAGTCGTTCGCTAATGCTAATCCTATGGAAGAAATTTATAACGATACCTCCGTTACATTTCAATATTTTTAAATGATTTTTTTTTTTTTTGCATTGGATAGCTGAGATCGATCTGTACAAAGGCCGTTTTTTAATTTTTCGATTTTGTTTACAGATATTTTTAACGAGGACGCTTTCATTTTCGGAACCGGCTTCGAAACTGAAAGGCATGTTCATAAAAAAAATCTGTAATAAAAATCGAACAAGTAAAAAACGGCCTGCATACAGATCGATCTCAGCTATCCAATGCAAAAAAAAAAAAAAAAAATCATTTAAAAATATTGAAATGTAACCGAGATATCGTTTTAAATTTCTTCCATAGGATTAGAATTAGCGAACGGGTCTTTTCATTTGACTGAAGTAGCCTCTTAAGATGGTTCTCAAATGACCTGCTCGCGAAATTTTCTGACACAGTTCCTGGCTCATTTATAACCCGTTTACTTTAATTTGTTTCTTAGTTACGAGAAGTTTAAAAAGTATGCACCCTCACCCCCTTTTCAGTAAAGGTGATTAACGCGGGTGGTCTATTGGTATATGTCATTAGCATACCTGTTTGTGGTTTCCGGAATCTGTCTTCCCTTCTTGGTGAATACACCCCCCCCCCCCCCTTTCCCCCGAATGAAATCCGAAGAAATCGTATGCTGTTTGAAAAATAATAATTATCATTTCAAAGTGTCAAAGCGTACTTGATGGATATTCAAATTGTATTTTTTCATGATGAATATGTTATTGATTTGAGTTAGTGGAATAGAAAGCTTCAATAGTGTAGTCAAAACGAATACTTTCATAAAAATACCGAATTATGTTTAATCTTTATTAAATAATAAATAATAATACTAATAACTGTAAATCCTAAATACTTGAAATGAGTGTAATAAAAAATTTAAGAATTTAGTTTAAATTCGAGTAAGTTTAACTGTGTACAACATTGAATTTCATCAAAATTTACTTAAGGAATTTTCAGGTTTAATATTTTTATGTGAATTTTTCATGCATATCTATTTTAAAAGTGAAATATCAAAAGAGAAATAACAATATTAATTTTAATGTAATACTTTTTTATCGTTTGAACAATTCGTACACACATATGGAAAGATATGAGCTAAAATAGGTTTGCAGTGAATATAAATTTATAAACTCTTTGTTAAATTTCAAAATGTATATTATTCAAAATAAAAACTTTATATAAGATATTTAAATTGGAATTATTTGTTTTAAATTTTAAATTAGTGGTTAAGTTCCTAAAACTTTGTTTCAAACTAAATTGTTAAAGTATATAAAAAACATTAAAAAATATTTATTTTTATAAATAAAAAACATTATTATATCTTTATAAATTATACATTATAATTCACAAGAATATACAAGAATAACTAAACTGTGGTTTATATACAATTAGAGAATATTTTCACTTGAACGATAGAAAAACGCAATACTTCATCAAATGTGTCCCTTAAAATTTAGGGCTTAGAATAATGCTTACATCGCATAACAAAATAAGAAAAATAATATAAAATAAATAATACAGAGTTTTACGAATACTAATTTCAGGCACAATTCCTTTGAAAGAGACAAAAAAGTTCAAAATTTCGATTGTAAATTTCTATTACCATGCTTTTTTTATATGATAACCTCGGGAATTACACACTAACGTTTATAATTAAGTTATCTCAATAAATATAGGTGAATTTTACAAAATGTTTCAAATAAAAATAAATAAAATGTAAGCAAAATGTTAGTTTCGTGAATCCTCGTTTTTAGTAAAATAAAATAATTAGTAAAATAGGTTTGTGAATTTTATTTATAGAACTACATATAATTGTGTTCGGGCTATTAAAAAATCCATAAATTATTACTTAATTTTTGCACAATCTCTTTTAACGAATAATTTTACTGAATTAATTTATTTTATCGAAACACAAACACAAGAGAAGTAATAGCCTGGCACAAGGTGCCGAAAATGGTAGACACTTTATTTTTAATCATAGGCGGCGTTAGTTAGAGCTACCAATTCAAGACCTTTAGTAGAAAACTTAATAAATGGTTTAACAAGTCGTCAAATAAAAATATAAATAAATAAATAAATAAAATAAAATTTATATATACGTGATTTGATAATTTCATTTACATACATTGAAATAAATCTTACTACGTTTCTCTGAAACAAACAAACAAATTTAACATTATATTATTATGAAAGGGTACAATATATGATTTAATAACGATTAACAGTACTCATTCAAAATATAGCCGCTCGTATATCATGTTGTCTCTTTTATTTCAAACTTTTTTTCATTACTTTTAGTATTATTTATTCCATAACGAATGAAAGTATCTGAAAATGCCCATTTAAATTCATCATAAAAAAGTAATGCAATTTATTAAAAGTATATTTAAATATACACTTAAACATACAATTTTAGATACACATGTTTTAATTTCTTTAAGGTTGTTAAACTTAATTCTATATTTTTCTCAAAAATATATATTAATTAAGACAGATAACACGGAGGATAAATTATCAAAGAAACTGAGAAGCAATAAAGAATATGACATGCTCTTTTGCTTATAGTATCTAAATTTTTTTAACAAATGAAAGTAGGATTTTCTGGCTTTGTTTGTCTATATCCAATTGATAATATCCTTATAACTACTTTCTTTGTGCTAAAATTTATTTTGTACTAAAATAATTTAAAGTGAAATTTTCTGTTTCATTCATTTTTTGATATAGCAAATTAGATTGGATAGCAAGTTAGATTAGACTAGCTGAATGATAAGGAATTGCCCACAAATTGTCAATTTTAATTAATTTTTTTTATTTCATTTTTTATTGATGCTTTAGTTCTTCTAGGATAACCACCAGAAAGAGGCTATACCATGATCAAAAGGGTAACCGGAAAAAACGTGACAGGAAAAAAGGGGACAAAATAAACAACAGCGGAAAAAACGTGACAAGGAAAATACGTGACCGGAAAAAAGGGGACAAGGAAAAAACGGGACCGTTTGGTGCTGCTTGTACTTTGTCCGGTATGGAACCGTTATAAATAATACAAATATTTTAAGTTAATGTCTACAAATGCGAATTTTGAAAAATGGAGTGGAATATTTGCATACTAGAATGCTTGTTTACAACTCTACTTGATTTATGACAATCGCGAACGGGAATACGAATAATTTCCGTCGATGTTTAAGAATGCAAATATTGAGAAAAGTCCCGCATATTCGCATATGAAAATGCATATTTACATCACTACTTGATTTTTGATATATGTAAATTAGGAAACAGGATATTTTAGTCCCGCCGTTTTGGTCCTGATGCCATTTCGATTCCTAGCCATTTCGGTCCCTTGCAGTTGTTGTTGGAAGCAGCTATATTGTTAATAACAAAATCTCAAAAATTAAATTGTTTTTATTGACGTACTTATTAGTAACAATTCAAAATTATTTCAATTATTAATTGTTTATATAATTAATTTATCAATTACTTGTTTAAAAAATATTACATGAGCTGTATAATAATTACAGGGTAATGCAAATATAATTTTTTTTTAAATTTTCGTTTACTATAATGTCATTAGATTATATAAAAATGATAATGATTCTGAGGATAAATATGTTGTTTATTTATTTATTATTTAGTTTATAATATTTTCTTGCTATTTAAATATAATTAATTAATAATATCTAGTTTTTTTTTTTAATTGCAAACTATAACTGTGCTAAAAAAATAAAAATCTAATTCTACATCTGGACTCTGGATTCTACATCACCTAACATCGTTAAAAAAATATTTTTACATTTTTGTACAATATTACATTATTATTATTATTAATTAATAATAATACCATCAGTCAACAAAACAATTACTTAGACTTAAATTTTTGACTGATTTTTCATTTTTTGGGAGGGGGGGGGGAATAATAAATAAAAACTTTTGAATAAAAACTTTAATTGATGAATAATTGCTATTAATTAATTATTAAAATAGTTAGTAATTTTAATATAAAATTAAATTAATGTTTTATTAAATATATTTTTTAATTCAATTTATTCTTAATTTAATAAATTATTAACGTTAATATAAATTACAAATTTCTACTTTAAAATAAAGTCAATACAAATTATATATTCAGTTTATCATTATATTTAATATTAGGTATAAGTTGAAATTTATCCTTTATCTGCTTTTTTATTTTATATTTAAAGTTACTGAGATTTAAAACTATTAATATAATTAATAATAAAACTAAGATAAAAAAATTATTAAACTTACTTTCTGGGAAAGATGGAGGAAAAGGGTGATTAAAAGAAAATAATAAAAGACAAATGCAAAAAAGCTTAGTTTTGTCAGTTAAAAAATTATTTATTAAGGTATTAATAACATTATCACATAAAATTAAAAATAATCGTTTTATTAAAAGAAATAGGTCTAATTTTAATAAAGTTTGCTCACAAAACTGTTCTTCAAGGGTGGGAAGACTTATAAAAAGTTGCAAGCAACAATTATAAAAAGAGCAGAGAGAAGGGGGGGCGAGGGGGTTCTATTTTTTTTTTAACAAAATATTTATTTCAGCACGCCCTAGTAAGCAAATCTCTGTTGATTTCCCAATGCATAATGGTAAAGTAACTTATGAAAAAAAAATTTATAAGATGCAACATTGTATTGAAAATATCAGACATTTGTTACTTTGTTAGTTTTTAGTAATTGTTTATGAATAAGTTCAATATTTATAAATTCCGTGTCATGTTTTTTCGGGTCACTTTTTTTCTTTGTCACGTTTTTTCCGGTCACGTTTTTTCCTTGTCACCTTTTTTCCGCTCTTGTTTTTTCTGTCACTTTTTTCCTGTCACGCTTTTTCCGTTCACTTTTTTCCCTAGATTCGGCCAAAAGAAGTATCAAAATCGAAGCATTTTTTCCAAATCTACTCGTTGATAGTCACTAAATACTAACTTTTTTTCTAAAAATCAGTTAATAAAAAATGACAATTTGAGGAAAATCCCTTATCATTCAGCTGCTTTTAGAGAAAAACTAAAAATTAGCTCACTCTAACGCCGATATCTTTCTGAATTTTTACGATATTTGACTGGATATTTATAATAAATTGCTCCATAGAGTTGACCATTAAATTATGTAACACCGCAAAAAAAGAAGCACAATTAAATAAACAACCCGAATATAAAACTCTGGAAAATAAATCAACGTAAAATAAAGCACCCGAAAGATAAAGCCGTATATTAGAAGGACTTCAACTCTTGGTTACAATTGCCAAGGTTTAATCAAACTAAAACTGCTACAAAAGCATAAAATGGAAAATGAGCTGAAGTTTTTCCTTCGGGACGAGCCGATGGCAGTCCGAAATCTCCAATAGGGATTATTCTCTTCCCCAAAATGATTGAATTGCAACCAGGGCTGCGGAGTCGGACCAATTTTTGAGAAAAAGAGTCGGAGTCGGAATCGCTAAAAATCAAGTCGACTCCGACACTAGATTTTTTTGTTAGACATCTTAAAAATGAAACAAGTGGGTAAGTGTGATCACAGATCGTACAGAGGGTTTCGTTTAATATTCCTTTCAAAACACTTTATCCTTTTGAAAAATCTGTTAGTTCCACATTTCACAACCAGGGGGAGCACTTGATTCTAAACAAACCTCTATCCGAACGAAAATACGTTTTACATACTATCCGCAGATATATTAGTCGAGGGGATTGGGCCGATAGCACCCGAGATAAGAAGGCGCCCTGGCGGTAAAAAGTGGGACTAAAATATGTAAGGCTATGGTGCATAATATGAAAGAATGGTCAAAGGGGTGTCGGCAAAAGTTGGAAAAGTACTCCCCGGGTGAAAAGGGCGGAGGTTAGAAAAATTGCTTAAAATACCCAAATCCCGGAGGAGTAAATAACATAAGACTTTTTGAAAATTTTATGATTTGCCGTGTGGTCTGAGGCATTCAGCTATACGTATGCAAAAATTCATGTCTCCAACTTAATTAGGGGCTCTCTTAGAAAGAATTGCTTATAATACATATGTGGTAGCTCAAAGGGTTAAACGTAAGACTTTTTCAAGATTTCATGATTTGTCGCCTGGCCTCAGGTGTTCTGCAATAAGTATGCAAAATTTCAAATCTCCAATTTAATTAGGGTCTCAATTAGAAAGAATTGCTTAAAATACACAAGCTGCAGTTGAAAGGGTTAAACATAAAACTTTTTCAAAATTTATTATTTGACGTGTGATCTGAGTTGTTGAGCTATAAATATGCAAAATTTCACTCCTCCAACATAATTAGGGGCTCACTTAGAAAGAAGTGTTTAAAATACACATGTGGGACCCCAAAGGGTTAAACGTACGACATTTTCAAAATTTTATGATTTGTCGTATGATGTGAGGTGTTCAGCTATAAGTACCAAAATTTCATGTCTCCAACATGTATAGTTTATGAGAAAAGGCTCTGTGACGGACAGACAGACAGACGGACAGACAGATGAGCGAGACGAATAGGGTTTCGTCAGATGAACGAAACCCTAATTAAACTAATTATATGCAATTTGAAATCTATAAAATGAATTGTTATTGTTATTTGTGGACTATATCAGGCTACTCAAGTTAAAGATGACCGATTTACTGCAGTGTACAAAGTAGATACAAGGGTAGGTAGGTATTGCCCATATACAGAGTAGATGAAAACTGTTTTAATTCATAACTGTAGTAGATATTTTACATTTCCTTCTATATATAAAAAAAAGTTTTGATTTGGAAATGGAACAATGAAAATCTGCGTAGATATTCCGGGTAGATCGGCATCCAATTTGAATGCTTAAGCATGGCCTTTCATCGTTAATATTAAAAAAAACTGTTGCATACAAAAATATGAAAATCGGCGGTATTATAGAGAAATGTTTGATAAACACGCTGATGCAGACAGTTTTCAAATCGAAGAATAATTTTAAGATATTTAATGCTAAAGTGGTACAAAATCGTTCTATTAAAAAAGTTTTATTGGAGCAAAAGCTATACATGAGAATTTAATCATTTTTAGATCATTTTATACGTTATAAGTTCCCGGTGTGCATATTGCATTTATTTTTCTTATTAGACCCATTTTTTGAGGTTTTATTTCTATTTTAAATTCAAATTTTCAGCATTTCGAAAGATATTTTTTATAAAATTTAGAAAATGTTATTAATTTAAACTGTTGCCAATTGTATAAAATGCGCAAACAATAATGTTTACTTCAAACTAAAAATTTATTTACACGTGACTATTACAAACAGAAAAAAAAACTTTAAAATTAGAATTAAATGATTACATGTTAATAGCAGGAAAATTACGTCATAAGAACCATATTTACACTTGAATTTGAGAAACACAATCTTAAAATAAAAAAATCATTATTATGCATTAAAACTTGTAAATGGAGAAAATTACGTCATATTTAAAATGCCCCCAAAATATGGCAAAACAGTTTAAATTGAAAAATATATTTGCGTGAGATATTTTGAGATAATCTTTTCAACTATTATCGTGAATTCGAAGATAGCGCAAATAATATTTTCTTCTAACAACAAAAGTATTTTCACGTGAATATTAATAAGAGAAATAAAACTTTGGTGTAAATTACGTCAGATTTGAAACGATACATTTAAAATGAATTATTTAAAAGAACTATCTTATAGCGCAGTTAAAAAATACCGGGAGACAATGACACTGTTTACTTAATTCATTTTACATTAGCTTATTTTCCAATGTTTAACTAATTTTTTTAATTAAATACGAAAACAGCCATTGTATCTCTTAACAGCAGCAAATTTGGTCTTAAAAGTCCCAATCCAAGGAAAACGAATGGAAACCTGTTTACAGAGAGATCGCTACTGTTTTTTTTTTTAAATTTTAATTCAATATTTTTAAAGCCCATCAAATTAGCGTGCTTTTTGTATTTTGGTGTGCTTGAACGGGGGTTGGCGAGCGTAGCTCGTAGGGGGCAGAGCCCCCTAGTAGTATATAAATAAGTACTTCCCTCATATTTTTGGGGTTTGCGGATAGAACCAGAGGTACAAAGGTCTGGAAGGACCCAAAGCCCGGAAAATGAAGGGAATTTTTCAAACAGGCCGTGTAAGTAGAAATAAGGCAATTTATGTTAAATGGCCATTAATGTTAAATGACTGTTAAAATGTTATTTTAATGACTATTGAAGAGATTTGGAATCGAACAGTTTTTTCCATTTTTTTGAATAAATTAATAAAATATAAGAGATTCTTGTCACGAGACTGCAGGTTTTTATCCTTTCCCGTGCTATCGCTTCTGAAAATTCGATTAAAAACTGTAATTTTGACAGTATTTTCTCAAAGATATGTTGCCTTTATCAAAAAATGGATAACGTAATAACGTAAAGTTTCTGAATAAGAACACCGGCACCAATCTTTTGCGTTTCCGAAAAGAAATGAATTCAGAAATGTATCAGAAAATAGCTCCTTTGGTATTTGAGAAAAGCCTTATTAAATGACAAAGAAATATTTTTAGAAATCTGATTTTTGTTATACAGATTCAAAAGTTATCATGTTTTTAACCCACCATTTTTCCATTTATTCTAAACTACATTATTTTTTTAATGAATCCTTATTTAAATGTTGAAACATCTAATACTCTATAAGTAATCATTAATGTTGCTATTCTGTATTCTCTGTCTTGCGAATACATACTAATTTAAAAATATACTGTAAAATTATCCCATAAATATGCATGCAGTATGCATTCAGATTCTTTAAAAGAATCTTAATTGTATGTTTAGAAAAACCTAGATTTTTTTGTAGAAATTGAGTCATTTAATTAATTTTTCCACGGCCCCTGCCGGGCCTGATTTCACTGATTTTGTACGGGCCGGGTCATGAACTGTGAAAATATAAATGAACCGGGCTATTCCCGGAAATTACGACCCGTGCAGGCCTCTAAAAAAGATAATCAATGCCGAAATAGTGAGATTTGAGCTTTATTTTTCTTATATTCTATCATTATTTAAATCAACAGGCAACATTAGTACCCCAGCCCGAGTACTAGTGCAGTGATCCCGGAGTCGGAATAGGAATCGGAGTCGGAGTCGATAAAATATCCCGGAATCGGAGTCGTCCATTTTTCGCACCGACTCCACAGCTCTGGTTGCAACACCACGTTTATACACATTCATATACATTTTTAAATCATTCCCCAATTATTATAAAAAACATGAAAAAAAAAAGAAAAAAATCTTCCACTTTTTAATTATAAATTGTATGAGGTTTTTATAAATTAAATGCATAATAGATTTTTTATTTTTTAAATTAATAGAGTGCTTGTCTGAAAATTATAAAAATTTAAATTAAAAATTAAATTTTTCAATATTTATCTTTTTCACTTAGTTGAACAATTTTAGAGGTAAATAGAAATAAATGTTAATACTAAGTATAGCAGCCTGCCGCAATAGACCAACAAAAAAATTACAAATCCATCTAATTTTATACGTTATGGTACATATATTTTTTTTTCGAATATTAATTACGGAATACATAAAATATTTTTAAAAATATGATAAAAAATATTATACTATGTTACATTTGAAAAAAATTAATAGAAAAAGATTATTAGAAGCTTTAAATATCCGAATCCAAAATTGCAGCTCATTCCATTAAGTGGTTTTCGAGTTAAAATTGAAAGAAACTACAGGAATTGCAGTTTTGTTTACAACTATAACAAATCATGCGTTAAGCATAGATTATGAAACACTTTCCAACGCTTCCTGAATGCTTTAACAAAACTTCATTATTTAGGGAAATAAGGTATATAAGAGAACTAAGTAAACATTTTAGAAAACGCATAAAACATTTGAAAAACTGATTTCAGCAGTTAACATCCATAGCAAATATGTATTCCAATTCTTTTGAACAGCTCTGTATTTGATCTGCAGGTTGATATATATGCTATATAATGGGGAAATTTAGTTTAGCAAGAAAACGAATAACAGGTTGAAATTTCTCTTTCAGCAATTTATACTAATAGATGGAAACATATTTGTATACTTTTGTACAACCCTATAGTTAACCTAGTACCTTTATTAGACGCCACTATTTAGCAAAAGTTTAATTCAAAGTAAAACACTCTTAAAACTACTGGAATCACATTTCAAGAAATTATCATTTATAGACGGTCATGTATCCAATTCTTTGCGTGACCCTGTATATAATTTTATCTATGTTCTACAAACATTTCTTAATAAACAAAATGCAGTTCAGCGTAAAAATGCATAACCCATTTAAAAACCACCTTTAAGAAATTTACAATCATACCCAGTAACCATTACGAAATCTTTTGTGTAGCCCTGTATATGAATTTCAGCATTTATACACACCATATACAATGCATAAATATAGTGAAACATAAAAGCACATAACATAATTAAAAATGCATTTCCAGCAATTATTACTACCGTACAGTACTTCGGATACAATATCGTATCTGAAATCTTTTTTGCGTCCCTGTAAGTGCTATGCACTTCTTATTATGCATGAAATAAGTAGTAATTAACCTCAGCGACGTATATCAATTTCATTACACATGAAATAATTTAACATAATTAAAATATGCCGGAAAAAATTCCCTCCACCCGTATATCATTATGTAACGGAGATCTTTTGTGTGGCCCTGTAAATTATTATTATAATTATTCTTTGCACCGAATATTCTGAGGAATGCATATTTTAGTGCATTTGATAAATGCATATCAATTTTAATATGTTTGAAAGCATGTAACATCATTGAAAATCATTTTAAACGATTTTTTCCCATAGGCCGTAATGTAACGGAAAACTTTTGACTGTCCCTGTAAATGAACTAAACATGCTACAAACTTCACTTGAAATGGGGTTCGTGCTATTGTAGAGGTCACTAACATACAAAAATTTCAGAACGATCCGAGTATATTTACGGGAGTTAGAGTGCGTACAGACGGCCAGACGGCCAGACAAACCGAATGCATATACACTTTTCAACTTTGTTGGAAAGTGTTAAAAATGACTTTAACATTGACTTTGTGTTTGGTATTCTAGGGCAGTTTTTAATTAATACAAATATAATGTCAATTTTGGGTGTTCATATTAAAAATTTCATTTTTGTATACGTGTGTTATTATTATTATTATTATTACTCTTGTATTATGTGTAATTTAAAATTTTGATACAGCCTTCCAAATATGCTCATTTTAAAATAAATAATTTCCCTGAAACTATAGTGCGAATTTCATGAAAATTCGTTTTTAGACTAATTAAGTGGTGTAGAATTTATTTGTGGTGTCAAAATTGTGACTTGCTTAAAAAAACAAAACAAAAAACAAGCAAAGATTGAGTTTGTTTTCATATACATACATATAGCCCCTTAAGCAAAATTTATATACATTATTTAACAGTAGAATTTATTTCCGATAGTTTGGCACCAACAGCTTTCTGCTATGATAATTTATTGCTTAATTTGTGAGGGCTGTTTAATTTTTTTTTTTTTTTTTTTTTTTTTTTTTTTTTTTTTTTTTTTACGACTGTACATTTATTATAAAGATTAATCCAGAATTTGAAAAAAATAACAAAGTAATTTCAATTTTTTTTATATAAAAAAATTCATTGCATTTTGCACTTTTTCTCTTAATGGAATTATTTCTAAATTTTCTTTTATTACATAAAAAATAACATAAGTTAACTTGACAAAGTTAATCAAGCTTCATTTCCCCTATAAAATCTTTGTCTTTTTAGTAATTTTTCTTCTTAACTTTTCTTTTTCTGATTAAAATATAACTTATTTACCGATATATATTTTTATATGAAAACCTTAAAAAACTTCAGATTCGGCTAACTTTTAGATTTAAATGATTTGACATTAAATTAAAATAAACTTAATAAACAACAATAATACGAAGAATAATATCTCTCTATTCTAAAAAAAAGTAACTACCGCTGTCACCGCCGCCGCCGGTTTTGAATTTTTTGTGACCGGAGGTCTTTCTTCGTTAATATTAAAAAAACTGTTGCATACAAAAATATGAAAATCGGTAGTATTATAGAAAAATGTTTGATAAACACGCTGATGCAGACAGTTTTCAAATCGAAGAATTATTTTAAGAGATATTTAATGCCAAAGTTGGACAACATCGTTCCAATAAAAATGTTTTATAGGAGCAAAAACTGTACATAGGAATTTAATCATTTTTAGATCATTTTATGCGTCAGAATTTCCCGGTGTGCAGATTGCAGTTAGTTTTTTAATTTGAATAATTTTTCGAGGTTTTATTTCTATTTTAAATTCAAATTTTCAGCATTTCGAGAGACATTTTTTACAAATTTTAGAAAATTGTATTAATTTAAACTGTTGCCAGCTGTATAAACAGCGCAAACAGTAATGTTTGCTTCAAATTAAAAATTTATTTTACACGTGACTATTATAAACAAAAAATATAAAAAACAGGAACTCATTGAAAATTACGCCATAAAAACTATAGTTAGACGTGAATTTTAAAGGAGAAAGAATATTGTAAAATAATAAATTCAGTAACATGCGTTAGGAGTCCTAAATAGGAGAATTTACGTCATATTACACTTATTACGTAAAATGAACAAAAAATAATATTGCAAAACAGTTTTAATTTAAAAATTGCGCGAGATATTTACTTGACATTTTAAGATGATCATAATATTTCATTTCTAACAAAAGTATTTTGACGTGAATATTAAAAAGAGAAAGAAAAGTTTGGTGAAAATTACGTCAGATTATAATTGTCAGATTCAAATTATAATTCAATCTTCCGAAATCTTTTTAAAGGCGATCAAATTAGCGTGCTGTTAGAGTCTGCGGTGTCTGAACGGGGGTTGACGAGCGTAGCTCGTAGGGGGCAGAGCCCCCTAGTTGTTTAAAATATGTCAAAATCATAATTTAAGTGAAATCTTAAATAAGTTTTTTTTTTTTTTTTTTTTTTTTTTTTTTTTTTTAGGCATATCTTCTGAAAATGTATTGATCCCCTGAATTTAGTCTTTTTTATGAAGATTTTTTATTTTAAGAAAATATTACAAAGTTTGTATTTTTGAAAAAAAAAAATTTTTTTCTAACTTTTCTTCTCTTTTGAGTTTTATGTCTCTGAATTATTTATATATATATATGAATTACCGGCGCTAGATTACATACAATTTATCTTGTAACTCTCTATGTCTCTTTTTACCTCTTTTTTGAATCTCCATGTTGTCCAGATTATATTATCTTTTTCTATGCGCAATAAAAACCGAGCGATAGTTAAAAGACATCAAAGATTAATTGTTGGCAACCTTGGTTTTTGCTATAATCTTTGCTAAGCCTTTACTGATCAATAACCAATAGATCAATAAACGTTCCATCAAACCAGTGTGAAAAAATGGAAAATTAATGATGTATACCGAAAAGAAAGCGATAATCAAAACCGTACTTTCCGGATTCTCCGAAAACTCATCAATCAAGTACTCAATGAGCACTTCCGTTAGGAAAGAACCTGAGCCCGAAAATCATTTAGAGTGTGAAATATATAAGATGATATAGGAGTCGCATAGTGCCAATGTTCAGTTCTGAATTTCAGCAAGATAAAAAAAAATTCTAAATAAATACTATTGGCTATGTTCTCGCTATAAAACCTGCAACGCAAGAATTATATTAAAATTGAACCAAAGTTCGTTTGTAATTCTAGGCACAAAAACAGATAATCTTAATGGGTACAATATTTTCAACAATAATTTTTAAATAGAAATTTTACTAAATTATGTACAAATTAAAATCCAATCTTAAGTTATAGATATAATATCTAAATTCGTAAAGATTGCATTCAAAAATATTAACTAATCTAAAATACATCTTTTGTGCGCAATTAACAAAAGAAAAAAAATGGTTTTTATCTTTCTGAGAAAAATATCTTTAAAAGTGTCTTTTAAATCATTGTTTGCAGTAAAATTGTGGACGCATTTTTTTAGTCATAACTTACGTAAAACTAGAAATATTTCTATGCAAAATATTTTAAAATGCAACAAACTACTATAATGTTCTTTCATATATAATTTTTTTGAAAAATCAATATTTTGGTGATTAAACAGCTCTAGTCTCTTAAAATTTCAAGATAATAAGATTTTATTGCTAACAAAAAAATGCTTAATTTTCTTTGATAATCAGAAATATTTAAATTACATATACATATATATCAATCTTTTTGAAATATGAATCTACTCCTTTTAAGGTAATATGATCTCTACAATATACAACTCTTTTTTTAAATAGTCTAGTGAATTTTCACGGGAAACAATATATATATATATATATATATATATATATAATATATATGGTTATAATCTGTTGATTTTAATCCATGTACAGAAGCGCGCCGATTATCGGAACTCCAATCAACCGAACTTCCAACTATCCGAACAGCCTATTTCTCTCAAAAATGTTTTTAACCGAACTTACAGTCATCCGAACAGCCTATTTCTCCCCAAAAAAATTTGTTACCGAACTCCCACTTATCCATTGCCTTGAAATAAAATTTTAAATGAAGAAAAAGCTGATAGTGGATCAGGAAATGAGGAATGTAAAACAATAAAGGAGATGGGAAGAAGGTATGAAGAAAATGAAATTAACGAGTGGTTAAATAGTGAAGTAGTACATAACCATGGATATCAGATTTTAAATGATGATGAGATTGTGGATGAGATTCATGATGAAAAAGAAATTGTAGATAATGAAAACGAATGCTCTGGAAATAACCAAGGTCCATCACATAATGAAGCATTTGAATATTTGGAAACAGCTATGAAATGGCTCGAACGGCAGAAGAACGTTGATCGTATTCAACTAACGTATTTAAGAAGAATTAGGAATAGGGCAGCATTGAAAAGAATTTCTTCGTTTAAGTAAGCAACAATCAAAAGCTTTTTTGCTTAAATTATAATCTCTGGAGTTGAGAAAATGATATGGAAAGAAAAAAAAAATTAATGGTAAACATATAAAAAAATAAATAAATAAACGTGCCAGCACTAACTTGTGCTGCCAGACTTAAGCTTAGATAAGGTATGAAGGTTTTAGTAAAGTCAGAAACATTCCTTAAATTATCTATCCCTTTATCCGAACTTTTGCTTATCCGAACCAGGGTCGGTCCCAACTTGTTCGGATAATCAGCGCTCTACTGTATTCAGTTTTAGATTTTGTTTTGTGCAAACCGTTACATACAAAACTTTAAAAGGCAAATTAATTAAAATAATTAAAAAAAACTTTAACTTATATGTTCCATTTTTTTTAAACATGTCCTTCTGAAAAATTTGTTGATGCACATTTTCATTAATTACGTCAAAATTTAATGTCTAAACTCATCAATCAGTACAATACTTATGTAAACAATATGCTTTCTGTGAATCTTAATGTGCTAAAGTTCTGTCCATTATGGACATTTTGAGACGAAAATTTTGCTAAATATATAAGATTTCTACACATTTGCTTGTAGTAGCTCCTAAGGTGTCTTTAACCTCTTAATTCTCGCGCCCGTGATATTCACGGGCTGTGTCTTTTATTCAGTTTGTTTAATCCCCACCAGTTTTATAAAGCAGTTTAATTGGTTTTATTATGGTATCATTTCACCTGCTATTACATAAGGTGAATATTTCTTTTTCAAAAAAAAAAAAAAAAAAAAAAAAAAAAAGAGGTGCCAATAAGCAATTTGAATTTTTAAACTGTAATTTAATGCGACAGTTAAGGGGTTAATTTGAAGACCGTGAGCCGACGCATTACCACTAATTCAATATCTAAAAATTGTCTTATTTAATAGCAGAAACTTTGCAATTAAATAAGGCGATAAAGAGTTCATAAATATTACCTTTTGAAATTTGTGGGGGAAACCGACTATATATGCACAAATTAAATAAATTCATGAAAATAAAAAACACAGTTTTTTCAGGATGCTTTGAAAGATAAAAGTATTCATTATGTAAAATGTTTGAAAGATATTTTTTTGTATTTAACTCAGAGTGCAACATTCAAAGACAAAATATTATAAATAATAAAATATATATAAACTCGTATTAAAATATTATTAAATTTAATAAATTTTTAATTTATAAAATACTTATATTTTTATAATACTTTCATACTAGATTAATTTTTTTATATCTGAAAAAAAAAACCCTCAATTAGAAAAAAAAAGTATTTTTTCATACTGGAAAAGCAACCAGTACAACTAAAAAAATAAAAATAAACTCTAAATTTGATTTTAATACTTTTAATAAGAATGTCAACGATTTTAATCAGACAATTAAAATTAATGATTAAATCGTGTTTAAAAATTAAAGATTTTTAAAACGGTATAAAAAAGCATTGAAATATAAAGTGAACCTAATTTGTAAAGTTTCTATGGATATTTTGCCTTAATGAATAACCGAAAAATGCTTTAAATACATGTTTTAGCTTAAATGATTATGTTTATAAAAAATTAAATATGATAAGTTTGTAAAAAGCAAGTTCGTATCTGGCGTAAAAATCATTCAATTTAAAAAAGACATTTAAATCTAATGCTGCTATTTTGTGGATTTCAAATATAACTTCAGATATAAAATTGATCATTCTCATATTTACTTTGTGTGCATAATTTAATGGTTTCCACCCATTTTCATAATTTGTTTTGATTAGCTAGCATATACCTGCGTGTAAGTTTTCATTTATGGTGTTAACAGTAATTTTTATAAGTTGAAATGCAAAAATTCTTGCCATGATATTTGTTTGATTTGTTATTTGTGTTAACTGATGAAATTACTTAAGTGAAGTTTTTATTATTTCTGTAATTACATTAATTATAATTTTATTAATCAAAACGTAAAATGTGTAATGTTCTAACTATAGAAATTATTGTTTAATAACTATTAATTTAAATAGTATTAACAATTTTATATTAAATTAAGTTATTAATAATTTTAATAAATATAAATGTCTGCAGTATTTAATATAGGTTTACATAATTATTACAAAATTTTAACATACATAATGGTATTACTAACTGATAAAATAACTAATTTGCTGATTTAATCTTTTAGTACTAATAATAGTTTTATTAATTAAAGCATAAAAACATAGATTATGACACATGTTTAGGAAAAAAACCTGACAACTGTATAACCTCCTGAATGAAATTTTAAGATGCATTACGCAATCTCATTTTTTTTTTCTTTCGGAATTATAATCAAGATTTTTTTTTCTTTACTTGCGTGCTGATACTCAGATCTCAAATTCTTTGACTTTGAAACCCATACAATTAACCAAAATTTATCCCTAGAAGGTCTTGGCTGCATTACAATAGTTTGTTCACAATAGAATGTTTCCAGCTCACATGAATAAACAATATAAGAATCACATTTTTTTTTATTTAAATAATAATAATAATAATACATTATTATTATTATTCAGAAGCAGAGCTAACACAATAACGTTTCCGAAAAAAAAATTATATTGCTTGCAATTTTTATTTGACAACAACAAATATCTGTATCTCACAAATAATACATTTGAATTTCATGATAATTGGATTAATCATATAAATAATAGATTACCGAAGGGGAAAAGAAGGGATGTAACAGTGAGCTGCTAAAAGAAAATTGAAAATGGTTTGCCTATATTTTAATATTTTATATTTCTATTTAAAATCTTTAGATGAAAAGTGTTATAATAAACAGTAATGCTGTAAAAAAAAATAATAATAATAACAATTGTAAGCAAATTTATAGACGTTAGAAAAAAACTTGCCCACAAATTTATTTTCTAATATGGTAAAGCCTGTCTGTAACGGAATCTCACTTTAAACGGGAAAAATCATGTTCTTGCCAAAAAATACCATGCAATTATACCACTTCAGACGTAAAAAACCTGTGTAAAACGGAATTCTTTACTGATAAATTAAGTTTTCGTCTTAGCAGATATTTCTTTATCATACTTGTGGTGGCATTCGAATTATTAACGGGACCGGCTGTCTCTGTCTACTGTCCTGTTTCGGCATAGTATGTCCTTGAAAGCCGAGTATGCAAAATAAGCGAGACATTATTTTTTATATTACACACTAAATCTTTCCTACATATTTCTTCAAGGCCGTATACTAATTAACAGCAACATCAAAATATGCACGTAAAAAGGCGGGGGGGGGGGGGAGACACACATACAGGAGTCGGATAATCAGCTGTCGACGAACCTAAAAATGTTCTTATAGCATCGAATATGTGACCCCTCTGCTGTGACATCAACATGACGTTTGGGGGCATATATACAGGGGTCAGATATCCAACTCTCTCACCAAAAGTAAAAGCCTTAGCATTGGATATCTGATCCCTTGATATGTATCCCCTTTGCTCTGACGTCAAAATGACGTATTGGGGCAGATATACAGGGGTCGGATATCCAAATCTCTCTCCAAAAGTAAAAGTCCTAGCATTGGATATCTGCCCCCTTGATATGTGTCCCCTTCTGCTGTGACGTCAAAATTACGTATGGGGGCAGATATACAGGGGTTGGATATACACCCTTCGACGAAAGGAAAATTCTCTAGGACTGGATATGTGTCCCCTTCAGCTGTGACGTCGTATGGGGGCATATATACAGGGGGTGGATATACAGCTATCGACCAAAATAAAATGCTCTGTATTGGATATTTGCCCCCATCTGCTATGGGGACATATATACAGGGGTCGGATATACACCCTTCGACGACAGTGAAATTCTGCAGCACTGGATATGTGCCCCCTTCTATCTGTGACGTCAAAATGACGTATGGGGGCAGATATACAGGGGGTAGATATCAGCGTCCCCCCTTCGATATCATGTCAAACTATACAATATGAAAAAAGCGTTGCCAATGGGATACTGTTTTAAAATTCATACTCCTTGAATGGCACCACTTTCTTAAAATAGTAAATATCACTTTATTTAATACCATATTAATTAAGGAGAAAAAAGGGGAATTAAAATTTAAGACATATCTATTTGCAGTGCTTACCGCTTTTACTCGTAGACGTTTATAAGGTATAGATTTCTATTAAGAATAATTTAAAAATAAATATGCAAAATTTATAAGCTACGAATGTGGTTCACTTAAAAGCCAGTCATTCATAAAAGAGACACCCGTCTCTGGGCAAGGTTGTCTAAATATTTGCATGGTGACCGTTATTTACCACTATTTTTAACAATAATTTTTCTTCGCAGAAAAGTTGGGTTTAAATAATACGAATATTACTCTTTCCAGAGCTACCAATTCTCCTGCTTTTTTTTTTACCAGTACTTTAATGCAGAAAATATTTCTTCATTTAATTGGAACATTTAGGCGATTTAAAAGAAGAACATTTTCTTTAAGATAATAGTGATGTGCAAAAAGCCGGAGACTTGGAAACTCCGTCTTTCGATATTAACCTTTTATCTATTGCATTATGATCTACTGCAATTTTTTTCATGTAATTTTTTTTATGTTACTACAATGAAAATTAAAGGAAAAATATAGAAAAAAATACTCACCCGTGAAAAATTTAATTTCTTAAAGGTAATTAATTAAAGTGGTACTTTGAAGTACCGTCAGTACACTATGACAAAAATATTGTAACAGAAAACCCACAAGGTACTTCAAATGGCACTAGAATTGTGGTAAAATATTTTCAATTTAACGAGTAAGTGATATATAGCCTTTTCATATTTATAAATATTTTTTGGGGCAGATTCCGATGCCAATCATTTATTTCAACACTTTAGCATTGAAAATACTTTGTCCCTGAAAGAGTTAAAAAAGCTTTTTTTTTTAGGACTCGATCTTCTTAACATTGCTTTAGTTATGCGTCGTCTATATTCCAGGGACAACATGTTCTCTCGCATCTCCACATATGCAGTATATGAATTTACATATGGCAAGTCTAGAATAGCGAAAGGGAGCCGGTGCCACAACTTTTTCGATTTCCTGTAAAAAATAGGAATGAAAGAGAAAAGAAATACTAGGAAAATTATTACTACACTACATTTTAGTAATTACATTTTAAAGCAGATGAAAACGATGGATAACTACACAGACGAAATGTAAACAAGAAGTTTTTTTTCCTACACCCATTGTACTGACGGTACTTATAAGTACCACCAAGTAATTAAACTGTTAAATCAAATACATACACCGTTCACCTAAAATAGCTAGTCAAATTGCATTCTAAGATCATAATGAACACATAAAAAATCCAATACTTACCTTATATCCTTTACTGTATTTGCAGCAATAAAAAGACGAGCATGACAATCTATACAAAATGTCACCAAAAAACACATCGACTGTCTCAAAGATAGCTTCTTTACTCGCTAAAATAACAAACCTAGAACTACTACTGCCATGTATCCGGATAAAGTGGATTTAAAAGAGGGTTTTTGCATCATTATGGGGTGAATATTTAAAGTGAGTGGTACTTATAAGTACCTCCCGTAGATAAAGGGTTAAGGTATACCTTTCGAGAACTTCTTATCAATTTCGGAAAGATTTGTTGCTAATTATATTACTAGCTGAATGAACTCTGAAATTAGTTTAATATATGTTTAATCCTTTCAATGTTGGCGGTATATTTTTTAAACTACTTAATTTTAATTTTTAACTGACAAATGACTCTCATCTGCATAGATGCAAACATTTCAGATGTTTTCCAGCTCAAATTAACATATTTTGAACCAGAAATATTATTTATTTAAATGTTTCTTGTTTTTATATGGTACTTACTGGTTTTATTTCTTATGTGAAATTTGTGGTCAAAATATGTTTATTTGACATCAAAAACAAACGCGAAAGATTAGTACCTAATTAATTTTCTAGCTGATTGATCTCTAAAATTATTTCAATATATTTTTAACCCTATGTATGTTGATAGTACATTTTTCATACTACTTAACAGGAATTATACGGGTGCTTGAATTTTATGACTAAGGAATTCTTTGTTACCAGTATTTTCTTATGGAAAATCTCTCCTGAAAAAAGGCGAAATTTCGTCCGTTTAAACTAGATTTATTTTTCTATACAGAAATTCTGATATTGGTCCTTGAAAAAAACGGTACCCGTACGAACCCTGCTTAAGCTTAATTTTTTGCTAACAAATGACTCTCAGAATAACTTTTCTTATCTTTTGTAAAGTACGAGAAGAAAACTATGATTTTATTAAAGCATTTCGCTGTTAAATTCGGTTGACATTCAATCACTTCAACATTTTAGCATCTGAAATATTTTATCCCTTAAAGGGTTAACTAGCATCATCTATCATTTGTGATTTTGTACGTGATCCGTGCTGAAAATTTCTACAGAAAAAAATATTTCTCAACTAAATAACCCAGAATTCGTACAAACAAAATTGAATTTGAAATTCTCCAATCAATGTCCTGATTTGAATTCAATAGATAAATCCTTGAATACTACGATATTTAACACTTTCAGGGGCAAGGTACTTCTATTCGAAAAATGCTGAAATGAGTGAGTGACACCAGAATCTACAAACAAATTTATTTTAAAATAGGCAAACGCTTTTGTTCACGTACTTTATAAAAGGAAATTTTTTATTCCCATATTCTGGTTCCAATATGGCCCTTTGGAATTCTAATTAAATGGTCTAAAAATGAACTACCGCCCTTGAAGCAGTTAAACACAAATTGTTTTGTGCTATTAGAAATTATAGCTTTTTTCACTTATTTTTAGAAGACTATTTTTATTATACACTAAAACTTAACAAAAGATGAGGAGTGATTTATTAGATGACGATATGAACTACTACATCATCAACTAATGGCTTAGAGGTCATCAAAACTGTCAAACATTACGTATATAATGGCAACTTTTTTATGGCGGCACATAAAGATATCAAAAGAATCAAGAACTTTTCGAAATATAAACATTTCATCGCTATTATTAAAATCTTAAAAATATTTTCTATTTTTTTTTTCATTATTCGGGAATAAAAGATAAAGAAATGCACTTCTTTAAAAAATAGAAGTATATAGTTATTTTTTCTCATTCTCAATTAATTGTTTTTATCTAATTCCATTTAAGGATACATTTATTTTAAACAAAGAAACTATTATGATTCATTCAAGAATTCGTGGAAATGTGTAAATTCCCTACGTTTTTTTCCATACTAAAACCAGTTGATGGTATTATCGAATCCGTAAGGAAATATACAGCATATGTTCAGAAAATAAATCCAAACAACTGCTGTCACTTCGATTCTGATTCTTGCAAGAATAAATGTGTACTGTTTTAATTTATATACTGTTATTTACAATTGTATGAAGCTTATTTTGTAACAAGGGGTAGTCTACAACAATGTTGTTCAAACTGGAACAGTGGATTTCAATTATTTTCCTGTAGTAATCTTCTTATACAATCGGCGAAATTCGCATATTACCGTAATTTCCGGAGTATAATCCGTGGATCAAACAATTATGTTTCGAAACAAAAATTTTATTTGATAAAATGTAACTTCGTAAATCACGGTAAATATTTGATTTCAATTATTAAATAAAAATTCTGGGTCCAAAATTGATTGTTTGATCCGCGGATTATACGCCGGAAATTAGGATATCCCTTTCAGGGGCAAAGCGTTTACAGTGTAAAAGATTTGGAATAAATGATTGGCGCAGTAATTTTCCAACACATTTATTTGGAAATTAGAAGGCTATATTTCACATACATATTAAATGGAAGATATCTTACGAAAATTTCTGGGGTGAATGTGGCGTTTAGGGATTAAAATTAAGTGGTTTCATAAGCATACCATCGCTCATAAAAGGGTTAAATAAGGTGAAAATTTGTGTACGAAAATACCGATACTCCGCTGGCACAAAGTTCGATATCCCTTGTCTATTCTCAATATGTTAGATGATTATCACCGAAAAAACTGGTGATAAATCACAATTAAATAATAAAATTTGTGTGAATCACCATAAAACAAAAGAACACGCTGGACGCGTTTAGGGATGGAAATTTTAGCAGCCCGTCATCAAAAAACGTAAACACGTGTCTGTAAAGAGACAATGTCACAAATGAACAGTATACTGTTCATTTGTTAAAATATTAATGCTGTTCATTTTTTACCTCGTCCCCTTACTGACAAATTGGCTGATGACAGTTAAAATTTTCCTTCCGAAAAGCGTTCTGTGTGTTCTTTTGCTTTACGGCGATTCATACAAATTATTATAATTTAATTCTCAATATGTTACACATGTGTGAAACATTAAAAGTTATTTTTTTAATTCGTTGTTGAGGTTCAACACTATACAGGCCGAGTTGACGCATTTATGCATCATTTATAAACTTATCGTTAAGAAATTCTAAATTCTTCTCAGAAAGTTTGAATAATTATTTTTTGTTATTATAATGATAGATATTTCGTGACTAACATAAAAGGAAAATTAGTATTAAAAACTTTTTGGTATGAACTGAAAATTTCTGAATAATAATAATAATAATAAAAACTCCAGATTTTGAAACACTGTTTGTGGTCTCTATAGTATTAATACTAAACATACAGGGAATATTACTCAAGTTTTATAAAAAATATTCCACACCAAAATTTTTATTTAAAAATATTTACCACACTCTAAATTAAAATGTCTGAAATTCAGACACTTAAGTGTCTGAAATGGAGTGTTCAATTTTCAGACATTTTAAAATGTCTGAATTTTTTCAGACACTTTTTGCGTCTGAAATTCAGACACTTCAAACGTCTGAATCGCATCCATTTTTTTGAAAGCATCATACGTAGCCATGTTTCACCACGTTGAATCCTGGAAAAATATTTGGCTGTGGTCCTGCCCCCCCCCCCCCCAATACAGCCTGATTTTTTTGGTACTCTCAGTTTTGGTATACAATTTTCGTTACGTTGATAATTTAAATCTTTTACGACATTGTACTGATTATAATCAATATCGTGAACTTCAGGAGTAGAACAAGATTAAAAAACAAAAAATATTTATCTAAATATTATATTTTTTAAAATTTATTTTGTTTTTAACCTTATTTTACTTTAAAAGTTCAAAATATTGATTATAATCAGTACAATTTCGAAACAGATTTAAAATATAAGCTTTACAAATATTGCACATCAAATTTGGGGGCACTACAGTCGTAGGGGGACGGGGCACTTCCCAGTTTGCCCTTCCTTTAATCAAGAAGTACTTTTGCAAAAAACGCAACCCTGCATTATAGTTGTCTAAATTGAGATGTCCGGTATTCGGGAGTATCCGTTGTGGAGGTTAATGGAGATTCTCGAATAGCGAACACCTCTATTTAACGAATACTTTTTTAATCAGCAGACATACATATTTGTATATTTTTACCTCAAAAAAGTAGACATCTCCAATTATCGGACAAATTCCGCGGTCCCGAAGTGTTCGCTATTAAGGGCTTTTAAGGTACATAGATAAATATATATATATATTTTATAATCTTGTCCTACTCTAAAAGTTCAGAATATTTATTATACTCGGTTGAATGTGGAAAAAGATTTAAAATATCAGATGTACGAAAATTGCAAAAATCCCACCCCCCACCCCCCCCCCAAAAAAAAATTAAAATATAAAAAAATATATTGCCACATAGGCAATTTTACATATACATCACTTGATAATCACAACAGCCATTTAACTATGAATAATGAAAATAAATAAATAAATATTCTACTTTAATAACATTGGGGAAAAAATGACTTTGGTATTTTGTTAAATATATTTGCGTTTTTAAACTTGTCCTACTCTAAAAGTTCAAAACTTTCATTATAATCAGTGCAAGATTTAAGATATCAGCTTTACAAAAATTCATGCAAAATCCCCCCCTCCCCCCCCCCCAAAAAAATGAAAATACTTATTTAAAAATTATGTTTTTAAAAAATTTATATTTCCACATGGACAAGTTTTTATGTAGATCAGAGGGTACTCACAAAAGCTATTCAACTATCAATAAAAACAAATAAGTACATATTCTATATTAAAAACATGAGGAAAAAATAACTTATGATTTCCAAACTTCTTTCGTCTTAAATATATACAGTAACATCTGTCATTTTTGTATTTTTCGTATAAGTGCATATAAATAAAGTTACCACAATTTTAAATACGAAATCTAGTTAGAGGTTTTTACTTTTTCCCATTATAAATTTCAAATTACTTTTTTATTAAAAATAATAAAAAAAATCAGTATTAGAGTTGATTGCAAATCAAATACATATGTATATTTTTACAGGCAGGTTCATATAATAGACCAGTCTCATTTACTTTATTTATCTTTTTTTAATCTGCGGTTTTATGCCAGGAAGTAAGAAAGCATTAGGTCAACTTTCAAAGTTTTTTTTTTCTTTACTTCCTTGTGGCCGTGATTTACTGCGAGATAAAAATTATCCATTTGAAACTAAGAACTGACATTGAATATATAATTCGTAATAAAAAAGAACGTCATAAGTTTAAAAATATATACTTCTAGAATTAGTGGGGTTTTTTGCGAACAGATTCAAAACTAATTAAATTTCATGCAGGATTTTGTTTAGTACAATAAATAAAATCATAAAATACACTAATTTTACTACTATAAAGAAACTTACTTGGGTTGCTGCAAGGGGTAAGAAATATTCCTCGATTTGAAATTTTAAAAACTACCACAACCACAGTGAGGGAGAAAGACTTTCATCAGTTTAAAAGGTAATCCCATAATACATCCGACTAGCCATATTTAAAGGATGAGATGTTTCATCCTAAAAACAGGACCCGCCAGACAAAAGTTTCTTTTTTTTGCCAGTTTCGACAGGACGAAGATGAATAACACAATATTATTGATATAAATTGATACGAGTTAACACTAAGCCCATTGCACACGCGTTGTAGAATTTCCGGGTGTAATCTTCAACCGCCGTCTACTTCTGTTCTGTGTCTATCCCGCCCTTGTATCGACGACAGCTTCTAAGAGACATTTGATGTCGAGCACACACGTCAGATGTATGTATTCAATAAATAAATACTCCAAGTTAATACGAATTAAAATCACAGTACTTCACATTTCGCAAAAAACGAATTAAAATACACGCGTACATAAAAACAAACTTTGTTTGAATTACAACGTATACCACTTCGAACGAAGACATCTAAAACGCATGCGCAACTGGGAGTGCTAGTGCCCCCTGGTGGTTATTGCGTCGGAAGAATCAAAACATCTTAAATTAAGACACGTTTAAAGCAATGAAGTGTCTTAAAATAAGACGTTTGCGGATATTTTAGACATTATTCTCAGTTCGTTTACACCATGGTCATAGTAAGACGCTTATGTATCTTAAATTAAGACATCTATAGTGTCTTAATTTTCAGATTAAGACACTTAAGTGTCTAAAATTCTTTTTCAGTCACATATGTGTCTAAATTTAAGACGCTTCTATTTGCAGTGCATTTTTGTTTAACTAATTTTTTGTGTGAGTTGTATTTTAATTATTTTATGAGGAAATTTCTGGTTCGAATTACAAAATTTTTATTTTATAACGGTCCAATCCAGCGTTGCCAGCGGACTACTTTTTAAAATTCAGATTTATTGATTGGCACCTCTTTTTTGAAATTGTAAAATTCCCCTTGTTTTAGCCTTATTTAATACGTCACCATATAACGCGAATTTACTATTTAAAAAAAGTGGTGCTAATCAAGAAATCTGAATTTAAAAATAGTAGCCCACTGGCAGTACTGGTCCATTGACCAGTTCTTGGTATATTTAGTGTTAACCCTTATTGGAAGATAGCTTTTTATACATGATTCGCCACCAGGTTGTACAATGCTCAGCAAAAGTTTAGACAATGATCTATTATGCTTCTGTGCCGAGAAGTATGTAACGAATTGTTGTAATTCAACTGTCATATATTACTGGGGACTTATCCTTCATACACAAACAATAAATTTTAATTTATACACTTTACATAATATATAATGACAAAAAAATGAATTTAACATTGTTGCAAAAGTATAGACAATCTGTCTGTTAACAGAAAAATATCCATAAATTAAAATCGAACTGCACCTACATTGTCTGCTATTAATGCAAAAATGTGACTTTCCATCGAAGAAACTAAATCCTGGATCACTTGGGGGTCTATTTCGTGCCAAACACGTTCAACATCTGATCGAAGTTCATTTACAGAAGCGTATTGTTAAAAAATTGCATAAACCGTATGAGATATGATGCCACAAAAGTTTTCGATTGGGTTCAGATCAGGGCTACAAGCGGGCCAGTCGAAAACAGTAATATTTTAAGAGCTAAACCAATTTTTTGATTTGTATGCAATATGAATAGACGCATTATCTTGCTCAAATACATACTTTGGAAGAGATAAAAGTTCACCAAATGACTGTAAATTATTTTCCAATGTATGTATGTAGTCTTACGTAGCTTGGCGACCATTGAGAAACTCCAGAGATACTTGAGTATTAAAACAAAGTGAGGCCCAAGTCATTAACCCTTTCAAGGGCAAAGGACACATAATTTTAATTCCAAATATGGCAAGAATATTTAATTAAAATTTTCCTTTTATAATATACGTGAAAATAAGCAATTTCATATTTTCTAATAACTTCGTTTATAAATTCTGGTATCAGTCCATTATTTCATCCGTTTATAAAAAGAATTACTGCGCGACAGGAAAGGGGTCAATTTGTTGTGAGATTTCAAGGCTGGTGGTTTTATCATTTTCATGTAAACTAATGTACATCTTTCTTTAATGCATCTACGAAATTATCCGTTGGCACAGAAAGCTCTAACTCACTTTTAATGCGATTAGCAGTCATCATTTGTCTAGATGCCAGTTTATGGATCCTTCTATAATCTGGTTTTCTGGCCACACGAGTCCTTCCGGATCTATGTTTTGCTTTGAAAGAGTCACCCTTAGACAGTACTTAATAGACAGACTTCTTTGGCCGATTGAAAGTTGCTGAAATTTCCGCAACAGTCTTCCCTTTCGATTTCAGCTTCCATGCTTTAATTATTTCAGCTGACTGAAAATTTCTTGCTCGCGCATCTTCACTAACCGATGCTATCGCGAGGTGCACTTAAATACTTCATGCATGTGACGTCATAATTTTGAAATATGCGGTTTTCGGTGAACAATATCCAAAAAATCACAAAAGTGTCTAAACTTTTGCAATATGCAAATTTCACTTTTTTCAGTTAAATGAAATAATATCCTACATTAAAACCTTTATTTCTGTCCTAAAACGTTTAAAATATATTAAAAATAAGTACAGTCATTTTTATAACCCAAGTGTTCGTATTTTTTATTTAAGGGTTAAAAATCACCAGTGTCTAAACTTTTGCTGAGGAGTGTATCTTTTTTGCAGTGTCATATTTCTGATGCCGAGCATTTCCTAAAAGTTAGATTTTTTGGATATAGAAGCTATATTATTTTAAATAATGTAAAATAGCCAGTCCTTAAATATTAATAACAAATGTGATTTTGTTTTGGTGGATTAAATTTAAGTCAAAACAGAATACCTTAATTTCCGGCAGATAATCCACGGATCAAACAATCATGTTTGTACCCCGAAAATTTATTTAATATTTAAAGCCAGATATTTAATGCGATCTAATAAGTTACATATCATTAAATATAATTTCTGGGTCCAAAATTGATAGTTTGAATCCGTGGATTTCAAGCCGGAATTTGCCGTATATACTCGCGTATAAGTCGACCCCTAAATTCTTGGAAAAAATATGTCTCATACCAGTATTTTCTCATAGCCATCTTCGTCTTATTTAATATCAGTAAATTATGCATTTAGATAAGACAAAGATAACTTTTTTTAAATACTGGTATTCAGTCTGTTATTCCTCTCGAATTTAGGGTCGACGTATACGCGAATATATACGGTACAGTAATTTCTTAAAAAAAAATAAATATTTTTCTATGCTTAAGTTATTATTTTTCTATTATTTTTCTATTCTCCACTGAATGCATTTTTGCTTTTTCCTTAACGCTAGTACTCAGTAGAAATTTTTGCCTTACTTAATCACAATTTCAAAGATTAAATAAGGCAACATTTCCTACTGAATTTTGGTCTAAATCTAAGAATATCTGCCAAAAAGAAGCTAAATATATTGTTTATTTTAAAAAAACTATTAAAAATCACTGAATTAAGGTACTTAACCCCTTAACGGTCGCATTAAATTACGGTTTAAATATTCAATTTCCTTATTGGCACCACTTTTTTGAAAAAGAAACATTCACCTTATTTATTGACAGGTAAAATGATAGCATAATAAAGCCAATTACACTATTTTATAAAACTGGTGGGAATAAACAAAAAAAGAATAAAATGTATAAAAGACACAGCCCGTGAATATCACGGGAGCGAGGATTAAGGGGTTAATTAACTCTTTCATGGTGGTAAAAAATTGAAATAATTGCATGTCATCAGATTTAGCGAAAACATTTTTTCAAATAAATATACATTTTTTATTCTCGTATATCATAAAAGAGAAAATTTAATAAAATTTTTTGAGTGCAACCTGTCTGTTTGGTATTAAAATTTAGTGGTATAAAAAATATACCACCGATCTTCAAAAGGTGAAATTGTGATACTTTAGAGATGTAATAGTACTTTATCACAGTGTGATACAACAAGTATTCCAAATGCATCCACTTAAAAAAAAAAAAAAATACTACCATCCAACCAGAATTTTAGTATAGTAATTTTTAGGTTACGTATTTAAAAATTAAAAACTGTACTATTATAAGGTCACTCCTGCGTCCGTCTCTCACAGCCATTTTATGCGTAAACTAAGGAACGTAGAAAGTTCAAATTGGGGGAAGTAATATAGACTGTTGACCCACATATTTTCAGATTATTAAACATTCACAAATATATTTAGAAAAAACGTAGAGGGTCTAATTAAGATACTTGAAAAAAAAACTCTCTTCTTTGTATATCGTGTGGGGTATCGTGTGAAATCTTTCATAACGCTGAACTTAAAAAGACATTTTTTTTTAATTTTACGTTTTATATTTTCAAAGATATTGTCGAAAATGTATGCAAAAATATGTACACCCCCCCCCCCCCCTCTATTTCATATTCTGCTGAAAATAAAATTATGAAAAAATTAGAGGTAGTAGACGTTAATTTAAACATTGGAAGAAAACTATAGTGATTACCCTAGGTCACATAGTTTTGGAAAAAACCGCATTTTTTCATGACACACAAATTTCGATTTGCAGGCATTGAGCAAAGGTGTTGAGGAAATCTGGAGGTACCTATCGTAGCAGAAGTATAAAAGCATCGTTAATAATGATTTTCGAAAAAAGCGTCGGTAATTAGCCGAGATATTAACCCTCGAAGACACGGACGGTTTGGACATGCATAATGACAGGGGCGGCGTACGCTATCTACCATCGGCTTTTAAAGCCCAGATAACAACTTTTAATGATATATTTGTGTAAAGTAATGCACAGTAGCAGTATAAAAGCAATAAGCGTCAAATTGTTAAAAACAGAATAATTTAATTAGAATTAATCACATAAATACTATGGGATGCTCGACTAGTTTGCATTGAGTGGATTTCTCAATACGCCTCACGTGTCTTTAAAAGTTAATTAAAAACCTATCTTGAAAAATGCTGCATGGACCAAGGCGGCGTTGGAACTTTGCGACCTCCTTTTGAAGTGTGCTTAGCACAATGCCAAATTTAGACTTTGTACAATTTTAGCTACACTGTAAAAAGAAAAGATAATTACTACACTGAATTTTGTTAGATGAAATGCCAAATGAAGTTTAAATATGCGCTAATTGTATTGTCAGTACCGAATTAACTTCATCATACACAGAGTAAGATAAGATTAAAAAAAGAGTTATACAGAACAGCAATATTTGACATTATTTAGTCTTCATATCTCTTTGAACGTTTATGGTATACTCATTCGTACTTTTTAAGTATATACAGTTATACCCAATCCTACGCTGTATAGTTTTTACAAAGACTTATTATTCTTTTAGCAACGATTTATTTTAATAATGTAGTTAATTATTCATATATTTATTGTACGGAACCCTCTGAGATCGAGTAATACTCGCACTTGGCTGTTTATTATTTTACTAAAACACGGAACGCCTTGCCACCGTCCTCTGAATACTACGCGGGCCCCACCAGTGGCTGAGAGGTTCTGCTTTCGAAGCTGGTAGACAGGAGGTGCTGGGTTCGAACCCAATCGCGCCCGTCGGCCTAATCGTTCGGAGTTTTTCGTGGTTTTCTTCGAACCTTGGATTTCCAAGCGTTAATACGGGTTAGGTTCCCATAGAAAGACCCCCACGAAGGGCACTCCCCCCTGGGCCCATATCCCTCGTGCAGATAATTGGCCGTCATAAATACAACCAACCAACCAACCTGAATACTACGCCTACTTGCTGACACAAAAAGGGCGGCAGACGGAGGCAGATAGATTTTTTTTCAGCTTGTATACAGTCCCTTGAACTTCAATACCAACAATATCTTAGGGTTTTTTCCGCTTTATTTTTCTGAGATTAACTATACGGAAACTTTTAGTAAATATTGGTATCTAAATTCAGGCGCTGTTACAAACCGTTAAAAAAATCCGTTTACCAGAAGCCTCATATCTTTGTCAGCGATTAGACTTAGTATTCAGGGGGCAGTGGTCTTGCATTAAATAAAGTAACAATTACTGAACAAAAATTCTAAAAGATTGGCAGATTTATTTAATAAAAAGGGGCTGCAGCACTGCGGCCAAATTTCAGTGTGATACCCCTATAATATTGCAGAAATTTCCACCTTAACTAATACCGAAAATTTTGCAATTAAATTAAACAGAAAGCGGTTTTTCTAGAGCATAATCAATTTTAACACCATCAATGTTATTTGAACTTTTAAACGTTTTTTAATAAAAACATGTATTCATATTTATTGAAAGATAAGAAAAAAGCTTTGGCAAACTCTTATAAACAAATTGATATATTAAACTAATAAGCTGTCAAATAAAAACTGACATTTTATAAAGAATAACAGATTTCTGTAAAAATTTTGTTAGAATCAATTGAATTGCGCAGAATATTGATTAGTTAACATTAACGCTTATATGCCATTTCGAAAATTACCTGAATAAATACTTAGGGAAATATACAAATGCTCCTCATTGAACCAATTTAAGAAGTTACTTTCATTTCTGGAAGAACTGTTAAGTAAATTACCTAACTAAATGATTCACATTAGTAAAATGTCTCTTGAATTAATTCCATCGAAAAGAAATGATTTATAATTCAATAGTCATGTATCAAGTATGCAATAAATATCACAATTAGTTTAAGACTAGAACCGCCGTTAAGAGTCATTTTGACCCCTGCCAAAATTGATAATAGTCGATTCAAACCAGAAATTTTTTCATACGATGTGTTATATGTACGAAGCACAAAAATAGGCTAATTAAATAAGTTAAATAGTTTTAAATAGAAATTCTGGTGTGAAACACTTTTTTTATTAAAACTGAGTAAAATAGCACGCGGTTCTAGTGTTAAACATGGACGAGTGGTAAATTAATACTAGAACGCCCGGAAATTTTACTCAAGTTTCATAAAAATATTTTATACCAGAATATTTATTTAAAATTATTTGACTGATTTATTTAACGTAAATCTGCCATTTTAAAATTTAACTTATTTTGTGAAAGAATTTCTGGTTCCAATTGACATTTAATCATATGGTCGGAGTCGAATCGACTCCTTCCGGGCGTTCTAGTGTTAATGTGTACTGCTGGCCATCCAAAATGCAACACGTTGAAGGGATCAACTAAACAGCGTAAAATTGACACCATGTATACACCTCCGTAGAATATGCAAATGATTACAAATTCAGCGCTCGCGCACATCGTGGTCGACTGCTGCCCCCCTTACAATCTGTGTATAAAGGGAAGAAAAATTGTCGTTTTGAAGAACGTGATTTGTTTTCTCGTGCGAATTTTTGTGTGTACAGATTCAGTATGCCTCGTAGAAAAACACGAGCACCATTCGAGCACGTTTCTGATTTCGATCGCGGAAGAATTGTTGCATACAGAGATTGCGGATTATCCTTCCGAGAAATTGGTCATCGTATCGGACGTAGCCAAGCAACAGTCCTGAGAATATGGAATCGGTGGATGCAGGAGGGAACGACAGACCGACAGGAGCGATTGCAACCACCTCGTCACACCACTACACTGGAAGACAGGGATATTGTGCGTATGACACTGATGGAATGCACTGCCACATCCGCAACCATAGCACAACGAATGCTGTCTCTAACACAACAATAGGCGTCCGCATGAACAGTTCGAAGTCGTTTGCAGTACATTTGATTATCCGCTAGGCGTCCATTGCTGCGCATACATTTGGCATTAAACCACAAGCATTTGCGTTTACAATGGTCGGCTGAACGGTAGAGATGTACATCCGGCTGGCATAGCATTGATTTTTCGGGTGGATCACGCTTCTGCCTACAGTATCACGATGGTCGAATTTGAGTTTGGAGACACCATGGGGAGAGGCTGCTCATTTGCTATATTATGCATGATCACACTGGTCCTGCACCCGGTGTTGTGGTGTGAGGGTATTGGATTCAACTTCCGCACCCCCTAGTACGCATTAACGGTACACTTACCAGCCAGTGCTATATCTCTGAGGTTCTGCAGCATGTTCTCCTCCCTTACCTTCAGGGCTTGTCTGCGGCCACATGTTGTACGCAATTTTCAAGCTTTCTTCTTATCTCACCAAATTCCATTGTTACCCTGACCTGCCTGTTCTCCAGATCTATCACCCATCGGGCATGTCTGGCCAATGATTGGAGAACAGCTATCCCGGAATGCCGGACCCGCGAGTACACAAGATGAACTTTGGCTACGTGTGGCGGCAGCGTGGGATGCCATTCCCCAACAACACATCCAAAGCCTCTTTCACTCTACGCTACAGCGTGTAGCAGCGGTTATTGACAGACGTCGATGTAACAGTTCTTACTGATTTCCCCGTCTACCTCACTTTAAGGAAGGTTGTCTTTGGAATCAATTAACACTGATACTATGTGTAGTCACTAAGATAAATTTGGCTTTGATGTCTCTTGTCTTTCTTGGTATTGCATTTTGGATGGCCAGCAGTGTACATCATAACTAATAAATAATGTTCCCTTTGAGGTTTATTATTTTAATATTTATGCTAATTTAATTTTTTTCAGTTTTTCACTGAAAGTAACAATTTTAGCAAATTTATTGAGCAGTAGATAATCATAATACATTATATTCGGGTATCTAAAAAATTACGAGAGATTTTAAAATATAAAATTTGAAATGCGCTAGAGACTTCTTACAGTTTGAAAATATTAGTTTTCAAGTAGATTGGTCAAAACCTGGCTACATCAGGTGTAGATAGGCAAAACTATTTCCAAACAGTAATTTTCATGTTATTTAGTTGCCACACATCCAACAGACACAGAGTCTACAGAATAGCAGACATTATAAGCTTAACACATTAAAGCCTTCCGGTACCATATGGTGCCAGTAAAGTTTCTGCAATTATTTTGTTTGAATACCAGTAATTTTGAACGGAAACATTATCATTATTTGATGACTTAAACTTCATGATAAAATCAAACAAAAATCGTTATTTCAAAAAACGTGCTGTGAAACGCAAGTTTTCAGTTTAAAAGGGGAAAATAATTCCGTCTTTAATGGGTTAAACAAGGCCAAGATTAATATTACAACATAGAGTAGAATGTGTATCCCTGGTTGATCCAGATTTTATAGTCTAAGATCCGGTCTAAGAAATATATACCCTCATTTGTTATTTAATGATAATAAAGAATATATGCTAAAAAATGTATACATTAATACATCGTAAATAGGTTGCCTAGCTAAATCCCGTGCTAATAATGCTAAACAATAAAATGTTTAATCAAATATTTTTGATCAACTTCCTGGATTAGTTATTTATGAAAGTCAAGAATCAGCTGAGAGAACATACCCCAAGGACTTATAAAAATAAAGGTTGCCTACTCTCCCCTCTGTGCTACTATGGGGTTTCCAGGTATAAACAGGTAAGTAAGTGTTATTAATATACCCTTATAAGTTATTTAATCGAATTACACATCAAATGAAAGATTATTTTATTCCCAATCCAACCGTTTTGGGTTGCCTTATCAAAAAGTTTGTTGAATCCATGGTTGCCTAGATTTAAGATGTTCAATTTTCTGCGTGAGCATTGAGAGTGACAGAGAATCGTTGCGCGTGCAATTCCACTCCACAGAGAAAGAAGGAGCGAAGCATGTGCGCTTAATTCATGAATAATTGTTGTGTGCTTCATTAATTTGTTTCTCCGATTTTCAAGAAGCATCCGGTGTAGTGATTTTGAGCTGTATATAGACTCTATTTACAGCATGTTCGATTTGTTCTTTTTATATAACCAGCCAAATTATGCCAGGTGGTCCATTATGTACATTAACAATCATATGAAGGCGCATAACAGTAATTTGCGTGTGGTATCTGAATTTAGACGAGGAGCATTTGGTATCTGACGTACCAAATCTGGTTTCTCTCGATCA
This sequence comes from Maratus speciosus, assembly GCA_963932465.1. Classification (NCBI taxonomy): domain Eukaryota; kingdom Metazoa; phylum Arthropoda; class Arachnida; order Araneae; family Salticidae; genus Maratus; species Maratus speciosus. Next base: position 470,958,679 of record OZ010796.1, read on the forward strand.
CCCGTTGACTTGACGCAGAACAGACCATTAATGCTGAAGCCTCAAATCAATTAACATATAATCTTGCAGCAGAGTTTATATGAGCGCGACAAAGATGGGCACTCACAGCCTAAGGACCAAAATTGTATGCACCGTTAAAGAGCATGTCGGTCTATCGCAAAACGATGATACATGTCTACCTCGCAGAAGAGTCGAATCATAAAGAATAACGAAAGTCTTCAGAGTGTCATTAAGACTATTAGACCGGGAGCCGGCAACACAGAGAATCACCTCATCGCGTTCACGGATGAAATTCCAGGATTAATTAAATTTTGATTCGCATATCAAAAAGTAATCGGTCTGTCAAGTCATATCTTGGTGAAAAACACCTGAAAACTCGATTTTAGCCATTGACTCGTAGGTTTACCATTGTGTTTTCCTGCTCCCAGCCCACCATGTTTTCATACCTTTGGGTGCAGGAAAACACAATGGTAAACCTACGAGTCAGCCGCTAAAATCGGGTTTTCCGGTGTTTTCCACCAAGATATGAGTTAGCTGACCGATTGCGTTTTAATATGTGGATCAAGATTTAACTAATCCTAGAACTTCATCCGTGAACTCGATGAGGTGATTGTCTGTGCTGCCGGCTCCTGGCCTGTATAAGAAATATGCTGAATCCGTTCATTGAGGGTATCGATGGAAATGTTCTGTTCAATATTTCAACTGGTAAGGCAGCATCTACTGAAGTTTGTGATTTTCTAATCAACGTTAAGTCAGTTGGAAATCAACAAAAATTGACGTTTATTTCAGAATACAATTATACTTCCGAAAGATTCGAAAAACCGAGAAAGCTTAACAAAATCCAGTATTTCGCTTCACAGTCTGCCGTCAAAGCTCAAACCAGCAAAGTTAAAACTCAAAACTCCGTTCTTAAAATGCAACGAGACATCTTTGGCCAATTACTTGCGATTAGCATTGAGAAAAACTTCAACATAGAGTACTGCTTTATGTTTCCATTAGCGCCTGTGTCGACTACTCTTTCTAGTGTACTGGTGACTTGTTAAAAACTGACAGATCCAAACTAGTCCAAATATTAAAGTCTAACGTCGAAACAGTTGAGCCTAGAGGTATCGAAATTGAAATAATAGACGGTTTTTATTACCTGTATATTATAGGATCATCTATGCCGCAAACATTTGACAAGGTTGCTGAATCGATCTTAATAAAATTGTGCTCAAGTAACGCCTCTGAAATACACATAATTTTTGATAGGCCCATTACACACTCTATCAAAGACTGTGAACGTCAAAGTCTCCTGGAGTTCGATAGACCATATGTCATCCAAGGATTGCATCTTGATTGCATTAACTGTACTGAGCTTGTAATGAAATTGGGTCCAACTTTATGCCTGGGTCTGCCAGCTTTCCACGCATTTACGGGCTGTTATTACACAGAGGCTTTTTATAATAAACTGAAAGTCAAGCCTTTTAAAATATTTTCAAGACGAACAGATTTCCAGGAAATATTCGTTTCATTGACGGATCCAGTACATGTACTCCTAGAAGATAAAATTCAACCTGTTGACGAGTTTACTGCGATTCTTTATGGGATCAAACAATGTTATAATATCAATGACGCTAGATATAAGCTGTTCCAAAAAACATATTCAATGAACAAAGACAAAGAGCATTTCATGAAGAAGATTAAAGGCATCGGCTTCAGTATGATCCCACCATGCTGGATCTCACTGAAACAGAAAATTTTGAGCACAATATATGTTAATTCTATGTGGCTGCATGCAACCGATGCGTTAAGTCAATCCTGAAGATTGTGATTGTTTTTTGGATGGCTATTTGAAGCCTATGTAGTTTAAAGGGGACCCACTACCCTTACAAGTTAAAGACTTATTAAGAGAATCGACAAATATAGAAAACGATCGAGAATTAGAATTAGATTATGACATCGGCACTTCTGACGATTCTGAATCTGAATAAGTGTTTTATAAAAAAACGTTGTATTTTGTTATTTATAAATTTATGTATTAATAAAAAAAATATTTATATCATCATGTGACATTTTATCTAACTTTTACCAGTATTTAATCTGCACTTAAACAATCGAAAAAAATCTCCTTTTGAAAGACGCCTACATTTTGAAAGAAAAAACTTATTTCATAATTATGTACTGTCGCTAATAAGCGAATTTGTGAGCGAAAAAAAATTGATATCGTTGTTAATATTTACACAATTGGAGAAATCTTTAAAAAGATCTCGCTACATCTTTGTCTGTCAAATGGAATTGCGCACGCAGTGCTTCTCTGTCCCTCTCAACGCTCACGCAGAAAATTGAACATCTTAAATCTGGACAACCATGGATTCAACAAACTTTTTGATAAGGCAATACGGTTGGATTGGGAATAAAATGAGTTTTTATTTAATGTGTAATTCGATTAAATAACTTATGAGGGTATATTAATAACGCTTACATAGCTGTTTATACCTGGCCACCCCATAGTTGTGCAGAGGGGAGAGTAGGCAACCTTTATTTTTTCAAGTCCTTGGGGTATATTCTCTCAGTTGATTCTCGACTTTCATAAATAACTAATCGAGGAAATTGATCAAAAAGATTTAATTAAACACTTTATTGTTTAACATTATTGGCACGTGATTTAGCTAGGCAACCTATTTGTGATGCGTCAATGTATACATTATCTAGCATATATACTTCATTATCATTAAATAACAATTGAGGGTATATATTTCTTATACCGAATCTCGTACTATTAACCCTCCGTCTACCAGACGGGTCCATTGGACCCGACAGGTACATACAATATATTCATTCAAACCAGAAATTTCTTTAAAATAAACTAAGTATATAAACCAGACAAAAATAATGTAAATAAATAAGTTAAATAGTTTTAAATAAAAATTCTGGTGTAGAACGTTTTATTAAAACTTGAATAAAATTCCCGGTAGATCTAGGGTTAAGAATGGTAAAGTCTAAGAAAATTTTTAATCTAAAATTTATTGAGGTCAATGTAAATCAATCAGCATTTTTAAAGAACTCAACCGTGTGCTGCACAGATACCACTATTTCTGGATACAAATATTCACCTTATTTGTTGCTAAACATTCTGAGAGTTTAATTTTTTTTTTATGTTACTACTAAGTTTGTATAATTATTACATTTTGTTTAATTGCATAATATCTCCTTTCGTCTTTATAATACTAAGTATTGTCAATAGACGCTATTTGCCAATTGGTAAGGTTATTTTTGTTAAAAATCTAGCACAATTTTCGAATCGAAATACTTGTCTAGTTTATTCTGTCGTTAAATAAGGATAGTATTCAAAATTGTGACAAATTTCTGAATTAATAATCTGCCCAATTGCCAACACCATTTTTCATGTTGCACTATAAACAAATGTCAACAAAATATCACACTTACCTGATAAACTGTCACAATCAAATAAAATTAAAAATTGTCATAAAATGCTAATGCATACTTCATGTTTTAGAGATTAAGTTTGAACAGATTCAAAATTAAGTTGAATTTCATGCATTATTTTAAGTGTGCAGTGAACAAAATATGAACAAGCCATAACATTTACTTAATACACTGTCACAAATACTTAGAAGGAGATTTCTTATATTTTTTTTAAAGGGAAATTAATCGATTTTTTATGAAAGCAGATGGTAACAGATTTGAAAACTGTCGCAATGAATTTGGGAGAGGAAATTTTACATCTTTTTAAAAGAAAATTCCGCGATGTATCTTTTAAGCTCGTGTTAAGAGATTGCGAAATTTTAATCCTCCAATGATAAACCCACTGGAAAAAAGTTTTGTTTACTAAGCATTGACTAGATAAAATTAGTACGAATTAACACTAAGGGGAAACGAAATAAAGTCACAAAACTTCACATTCCTTCAAAAAATAATCAAGTTAAAAGAAATTATTGCTTAACCCTTTAGTGTGCAGCTTCGCATACATACAAAGAACACTGTTTTGAATTTAATAGGGTTTTTTTATTCGCATATACCTATTTCACACCAGAAAATTAAAATAGCAATATTTGCTTTAATTAAAAAACTGACATTCCGTATTTAAATAAAGCGAAATTAACCACAGAAACTTTCCGGTATAAAGTAAACTTCTCTGAACTACGTAATCTCTAGAACTTCTCTATCATGGGAATTAAGGGGTTAAAGTTGAAGCTTTATAAAATAAATAATTATATACAATAAGGTATTGGGAGACATATTTATTAAAGTACCGTGATTTCCGGCGCATAATCCGCGAATCAAACAATCATTTTTCGACCCAGAAATGTTTTTAAACAAAATGTAACTGTTTAGATCGCGATAAATATTTGGCTTCAATTACTAAATAAAATTTCTGGGTCCAAACTGAATTGTTTGATCCGCGGATTATACGCCGGAAATTACGGTATTTACTAATTTACATTATTTTAGCGTAAAAAAGCCACACGACAGTAGTTTTTACTTGTATTGTAGCTGTGAAACAGAAGCAAATATTGGCGTATTATATGAAAAATATATCTCTGATTTTTTTCATTATTTTTCCTGTGTAATAAACTTTTCAGAGAATAATATATAATTTTTTTTCGAAACAAAATAAAAAATCGCGCATTTAAGGGTTAAGAACACCACGAAGAACTCGTACATAAAAATCATGGAACTGAGAATAAAGAAAAATTGACGCCCCCCAAGAAGATGAAGCATTAACTGCAACCTTTTATGAAAGGGTTGATTACAGCCGTTTCAAAAAGTTGCCAATAAAATTTTCAAAAATGCCCTATTTAATCACCTCATTCATTAAGAATTTTGGTCATAATTCGGGCGAAAATATCTATTCAATTTTACTGGTGGAACATTTTTCCAGCTGTAGTTAGACACTGCGGTCCCATTGTATTGTGTCAACATAAAAAAAAATAAATAAAAAAAAAAATAAAAAAAAATTCCTGTCAATGTTAGTAAAAGATATTATAATACAGCTGGACAAACGTCCACCAATAAAAAAGAATACAAATTTTTGCCTTATCCATGACAGAAACTTTGCATGAATCAGGCTTTTAAATAAGGCTAAAATTTATTTTCAAATTTGCTGGTCGAAATTTGAAGATACAGTAACAAGGCCCTTTTGATCCGATGTAAACAAACAACAGTCACCGTGCGTCGTGCGACTCAGTTATATCACCCGCAGCTGATACTACATTCAATCTATTCTCTTTATGTACAATACCATTACAGTAGAGCCGCTACTGGAACACAGGTTGCATTGTGTTACCTTAAATGTTACACAACACCAAAATATATTAAAAAGCAGAAAAACAGCTTTCAAAAATGCACAACTAATACATGAAAAGCAGCAAACAGCTGTTTCGAATCTACTAGCGAGATTCTTCTTCAGTGCAAGATAGGGAAAAAGGAGCAGCGTGCTAGAAAAAGCAAGGCTGAGCAAAATGATAGACAGAGACGCGCTGGCTTATATACCCTATGCGGGTAGCGAAAACATAGGTTCGATTTTTTTTCTCATCCATCATTATCCAAAAATGTTCTTCTAACCTTGATCTTGATTTTTGGGAAGCTTACCACATCATTAAAAATTCTCACTCTTTAGTCAATGACTTATCTAGTACTCCTGAGTTTCCAAGTATTTGGAAAGCATTAATTTAATTTCCCCTTTTTTGGATTCTTTTTCTCTCCTTCTCCGGTAGATGTCGCTACTTGTCCACCCAGTCGTTTTCACTGCTTTCTCATTGGTTGTTTTTGGCGCCTTCACTACCCGCATAGGGTATATAAGCCAGCGCGTCTCTGTATATCATTTTGCTCAGCCTTGTTTTTTCTTGCACGCTGTTCCGTTTTCCCTATCTTGCACTGAAGAAGAATCTCGCTAGTAGTTTCGAAACAGCTGTTTGCTGCTTTTCATGTATTATTTGTGCATTTTTGAACGTTGTTTTTTCTGCTTTTTAATATTGTTGTACAAAGGCTTTATTTGCTACTTTTATAACCAAAATATATGCCTCAGTTGCTAACGTTCCCGTTTTTCGAAAAGTCAAATGACATATTTTGAACAAACGTTTTAGTTAACCCTACTTGCCAAATGTCAAAATGGCGCCAAATTTTTTTTAAATAAAATTTTCAGTTTATTTTGTATGCGAAATATAGCTTTTTATTATTTTCACATACATTTGCTCGTAAATTCCGGTGTCATTCACTCGTTTCAAGATTTTAGCAATGAAAATGGTTTGTCCCTGAAAGGGTTGACCCATAGCTGCCAACTCTTACGCTTTTTGTACACAAAAATTTAAAAGTAAATTTACCCTTTTTAATCACCGTAATCTGCCGATTAAATAAGGCATACATTTCTATTAAAACTTTTTGGTACAGAAAAGCGTAAGAGTTGGCAGCTATGGGTTAACCCTTTCTAGAGCAGAGTAATTCTGTTTGTAAAAAGATGAAATAAACTAACTGATGCCAGAATTTAATAACAAATTTATTATAAAATAAATACTTGTTTTTCTTCGTGTGCATTATAAATGTGAAATTTTCTTAAAATATTCTTGGTGCCAATTTCGAATTAAAATTAATTGGCCACTTTTGTTACCATCCCTTTGAAAGTGTTAATAAATGTTTTTTATAAGTGCCACAGAGAAGCACATTTTATTAAATATTTTTTATGGTTTTATTTAGCTCGAAATATATAGAAGGCTGTCATTAACATTAGTATATGTGTATGGTCCAAATGCGTGTCTCGCGATCTGAATGTCAGCCATATTTTCGAAATTAAATTTCGCCCTATTTAATCGCAAAACTTTTTAACCGTTTCAGGGGCAAAGTACTTCTATTCGTAAAATACTGAAGTGATATAATGACACCAGAATTTGCAAACATATTTATTTCAAAATATGTAAACTTCACGTACTTAATGAAAGGAAAATTTTCAATCGAAAATTCTGGTGTCAATGTGTCATTTTGGGATTAAAATTAAGTGATCCAAAAAGGAACCACCGCCCTTGAAGTGGTTAATCAAGATCATGGCACTGTCATCAGGTTTCCAAGTAATCAAGGTGTGGAGTGGATTACAGTTCTCGTGTTAACGTATTATTAAAACACGGAGATGCCAACCATCCATGTTTATGAATACCAGTAATTTCGACAATTAATCTTTTTCTTTATTTACCGTAGAAACTCGGAAATTGAACTAGAAAGAGGTTTCTATTTAAAAATAATGGTATTCAAAATACCGAAGTGTTAGCAGCTCGGAAAATTTTATCAGTATAAAGAATGAGAGTAAACACGTTTCATATAAAATATGGATATATTAACAAGTATAGTATACAGGGGTGCAAGTGGCGATTATTTTTATATTATTATAGTATCTCCACTTCCAAATAACCAAAGTTCTACAACAAACCACTTCCAAAGTCCCGTGGTTATTTCTAAAAGGAGAGCAAGAGAAATATGTAACGTACATTATTGTTTAGAAATAACGGTGCAAATAAACCAATTGTTAATGTCAGCAATAATAATGTCATGGTTCCCACTCGGTTCGTTTTAGTATACTAATTTTTTTCGTACAATTATTTTCTTTTCCGATTTCAATTAATAATTTTTGAAATTCGATTGGTGTGAAAACCTACCACGGAAATGTATTTCTTGAAATTACTTGTATCCAGTGTTGCCAGTGGGCAACTTTTTTAAAATTCCGATTTCTTGACTGGCACCACTTTTTGGAAATAGTAAAACTTGCCTTATTTAATGACATATTAAATAAGTCGAAAACAAAGGGAATTTTACCAGTTTTAAAAAGTGGTGCCAGACAAGAAATCTGAATTTTAAAAAAAATAGCTTACTGACAACACTGCTTGTATCAAAAAAACGCACGAGTAGCTCTTAAAAGGGAATTATTAGGAAACATTCATGCAACACGTATCAATATTATTAGCTGGAGAAAGACCTTCGAAAGATAAAATAGATCTTTCTAGTAATTATTTTTGCAAAATTACATTATAACTTCGCTTTTACTATCCCGGAATTTGCCCGCAATTGTCTTTTATCTTTACCTCCCTTAAAAATGGTGACCAGGGAGACAAATCCATGCGCGACAAACCCATATGTGTAAGCATATCTCACACATATACACCTCAGTTAGCGTTATGGTAAAAAAATTATAAAACCCACATTTTCACTGTACCTATATTTTTACTCTACCATATTATTTATGGAGCATGTATTTGCCCTTAAACCTTAAACACTAGAACCATCAAGGCGGTCATTTTGACTGTTTCGAAATTTTCAATCCGTATCAATTTGTTTCTATTTAGAGTATAACTTTCAGTTTCCGTGACTTTTCCTATAATTCGAAAAGCTATGATATGCCAGTGATAAATTTTCCAGTCAGCCAAAATTTATGAAGTATTGCATCAGTATAACTAGAACCGCCGAAACAGTCAAAATGACCGCCGTCAATTTTAATGCACATTTTACCTAGTAGATGTCGCATCAGTCTACACTTCATACAACTATACTTCAGTAAAGGTTACAACATTACCACAGATAACTTTTTTACATCCCCGCCAGTTGCATAAAAGCTGAAGTCACTAAAAACAAGCATTGTTGGCACAGTTAATCGCGGACGAAAAACAAAATTCTACAGGCCATAAAATCTGAAAAAAAGTCTTTGTACAGTAGCTAAATTCTTGCCAAAGATGACATTACGTCGAGATAATCAAGGGAAGAAAAATAAATATGTTTTAATTCTAATTTCCCGACATCCATCAGTTACATATTTGAAACTGGTGATAAACACTTACCGGAAACTGTAAAACTCTAAAATTCGGCAAAATTTGGCGTCGACGAGATCGACCAAATGGCACGGAGGTATTCTACAAAAGCTAGTTCTAGACCAGGGGTGTCAAACTGTGGCCCGCCTGATACCACTAATTTTTTAAAGAAACAGTCGATTTCTTGAATCGCAGAGATTCGAAGATTATATAAAGCAGTGATTTCTATAAAATTTTAGTGGTATCCGGCGGGCCACAGTTTGACATCCCTGTTCTAGACGATGACCTCTACAAGTATTTTATGATTTTCTTGATCGAGCGGGCATGAATTCTGAAAAACAGCCGAAAAAGATGTTAAATAACAGTATTTTGTTAAATAAAAATCCGCGTTCTTTAATCCCTTTATATTATTGGTAGTATTTTCTAGAAGAAAATATTGGGAGTTACGTCTTTTTTTGATTGCGTTTTTCCCTGACCACTCGCCACTCCGAATATTGCATGGCCTCAGGGGATAAATATAAATGTTTGTTTTCACCAAGTTTATTCTTGTTTTAACCAATTTCGATTTCTCATGAAAGATATTTTTTACTATAAAAATATTCTTAAAAATATATATAAATAATATATATATATATATATGTGTTACTAAACAATTTAATGGGTGTAGTTGAAATCGTGCTTATTACGTATTACTGGAGTCATACCACATTTTAATTAGCCGTTGGTGATGTTGTAAGCAATCCTACCACTTAGCACAAGCATTGCTAGCGGAGGTATCAACTCTGAAAATATAGCAGCTGTAGAGCAATTATAATATTGGTATAGTCCAATCAAACACTTATTATTTCATTATGAAAACAAGGCAGCTTGAGTGGCGAAAAAAGGCGTATGAAGAAATATGGGGTTTTCCCAATTAAACACATGGAAACGTAGTCATAGAACAACTGTTTATTCCATCAGAACATACCAACACTGAACAATTCCCGCAGATGAGAAATCAGAGCATTTCACTCGAGCATAAACTAATGATTCATGCTAAATAGATGTTAATTTACGAAATGAATATTCCACATGGCTAAGGACACCGGGTAACAGGTTTTGTAAACAATCACAGCACAAAAAAAAATATCTCGTTCTGAGTTCATGCTCTCGCTATTTATGAGAATGCGCGGAGGAATTCCGATTGAAATGAGCTGGATTTTAAGCTAAACCAACGAAAATCACGAACGAGCCTCGAAGTGAAACTGGGATCCGACACTCAGCCAATGGAGAGCGATCAAGAAACGTCACAGGAAAGAATCCCAGCGCCGATAATGGAATGATTTCGATGTGAAAAGGCTGGTGCCTCGCGGGCGGAAAAATGAGATGAAATAGAATAAAAAAGTAAAAATGGCTTTAATAAATATTCGAAAAATAAGTAACTGCGTTCAGAACTTTACAGTTTGGTAGACGATAAAAATTAATGAAGGGATTAAAAGTTTAGATTACGTTTTGGAATAAATCTATTATTAAGATACGCGTTTTAAAAATAGAGGAATTTAGCTAGAAATAAATAATAAAGCGTATTAAAAAAAAGGAAATAATGAATAGGTCGGCAATTTAGAATAATTTAAATGAATAGAAAAAGGTAAAATTTTTATATAACATATATATATATATATATATATATATATATATATATATCAATGTAATATAATTATAACATAATAGAATATAAACAATTATAATAAAAATTATGAAATATTTATTATTATATGGGTAATGATGGTAATAATAGTAATAAACGATACTAAGAGTAAAAAATGGCAAGTAAACAATAGTTGAGCATGGTAATCTACATCGGTCAAAAGGACCGCTTTGGCGGTTATAGCTATACGTTTTTGCCGGCGGTTCTAGTGTTAAGAAGTAAAGAAACACTGTAGCAAAAATGTGGAAATAGTTGATTGTGAATAGAATTTATCAAGAATTTGATTAGAAAATAAATAAATGTTTTGCCCTGTCTTCCTTCAATTACATTACAAGAACACAACTTTATTTTAAAATTGGTGTGCGAATTTGGCATTTGGGGATTAAATGTATTCCGTGTGAGTAATATACCAATGGAACTTCAATGAGATGGCTATTAAACGAGTGACGATTTCCAATCAGTGTTTTTATACCTAAAATATTTATTTTCCGCTGCGAATGTTATATCTATGTCCAGTGGTGGAACATTTGCGCAGAGTAGGAGCCTATTGACACCACTAAATTTGGGTAGTATTTTTCGGCATATTTAATGACGGAATTTCTGAGTTTTTATTAAGCTGAAGCATATTCTAAAATATTATTGGTGTCAATAGGCTCCTCCTCTGTGCCAATTTTCCACCACTGCTATGTCACACACGAAAATGAATGAAAAATCCTATAATGAAAATAATATTTCTGAAATCACTGAGCTGCAGGCTTCGGAGCGGTCACTTTTTTAGCCACCAATAATTTTATAAAGTTATTTTTATGACAGATTACAACAATTATCGCAAAAAAAAGTCTCATCACGAAGCGGAATCTGACGACATTTACAAGATTCATCTAATACGAAAATTTCGCAGGGAAATAGTGGTGGTAAAAGTTTTGATTTAGTCTTTTTAAAACGAGACCACTCAGAGGCCTGCTGCTGCTGTCTTAACGCTAAAACCGCGGGAAATTTTACAAAAATATTTCCCACAATTATTTAAATTATTTACTTATTTATTAAATTTTTTTTCTGTGTTATCTATTTAACACGTTCACTGCCGCAAAAAGTAAGAATTTTCAAATTTCTTCTTGAAAGTCCTTTGCCACCTCAAATTCTGAAAAGTAAATTTCGCTTTAGTAATACAGCGAAATTTCTGTCAATAAATAAGTCAATTTTTTAAATTTTAAAATAATGGTGAGAAAGTAATAAATTAAAGCCACGAATATTAAAGCTACGTGTATACTCGTAGCGTGACAGTCAACGTGTTAACCTAATTTGTAAAGGCATTTTGGGTCGAAATTGTAATACATGGTGTATTTTAGATGCACCCTGTATATTCATTTGGTAAGGGTCCAAATAACCTGCAATCTATCAAGTGTTAAGATACTGAGTGATTGCAAAAAATTCATGCCCGATTTCAAGTGTTGCCGCCTCTGGTGGATTTTGTATTTAGAAATATGGCATTTTCACCAGAAAAAAAATTAATAAAAATTTTCTTTTATGTTATTTATAGAATATCAGTCATCTTGAAAACAAAAATGACTATTAAAACTTATTGATGAGAAGTCTGAATGCCTAAATAAAAAATCGACCAGATGCGGCAACAGTGCCGATTTCCGATGCATTGAGTTTCGAAATGTACCCAAGTTGTTTTAACCCCTTAATTCTTGCTCCTGTGATACTCACGGGCTGCGCTTTTCATTCAGTTTATTTGATTCCCCCCAGTTTTATAAAATAGTATAATTGGCTTTATTCTGGTATCATTTTACCTGTCATTAAAAAAGGCGAATATTTCTTTTTCAAAAAAGTGGTGGCAATAAACAATCTGAATTTTTAAAACGTAATTTAATGCGATCGTTAAGGGGTTAATCCCTTGAGGGGCGGTGGGATATACAGGATGATTATAATTAAAGTTTAACTTTCAAAATGTTGAAAAAAAGAACCACTGGTCAGAATGATTTCAAATTTGAAATGAATATACTGGAAGAAGGTGGAAACGGTATGGCATCAGAAAAAAAAAGTTCCAAAGGGTCTCAATAGATGGTGCTGTAAGCGGCATAACGAAAGTGGATTCGGCTCAAAGTGACATTTTTAATCGAATTACGGCGGTTTTGTCATGAGTTGCACAGTATACCAACCGTATTGTTCAATGTGCATGAGTGTTTCGGTTGTTTTACGGAAAAAATGACTTCCAAATCAGTCAAATTTTTGGTACTGTTAGTGGAAAGTCCATCCACCACGGCAAGGTCGTACGACATTGGATGGGAAAAATCGATTTTTAATTGTCCTTGGACCAAAAAAGCGCAAAAAAGCGATTAATGATAATTTTTGAGGAATGGATAATTTTTAATTATTGCTAGACATGCGACAGACAGGTTCCATATTCTGTCCACCATTGTCCACCACAAGTTGAAACCGATAATCGTTATCGATTGTCTCATCGCATGTCTAGCAATAATTAAAAACAGAATCATTATTCGCTTTTTATGCGGTTTTTGGCCCCAGGACAATTAAAAATGGAATCATTAAGTGATTTTTATGCGTTTTTTGGCACAAGGACAATTAAAAACCGAATCATTATGTGCTTTTTATGCGGTTTTCGGCCAAAGGACAGTTAAAAAAGGAATCATTATGAGCTTTTTATGCGGTTTTTGGCCCAAGGACAATTAAAAACCGATTTTCCCATCCAATGTGGTACGACCTTCCCGTGGTGGATGGACTTTCCACTAACAGTATTACAACTGTTGACTGATTTGGAAGTCATTTTTTCCGTAAAAAAACCGAAACACTCATGCACACTGAACAGTACGGTTTGTTTACTGTGCAACTCATGACAAAAGCATCATATTTCGATTAAAAATGTCACTTGATGCCAAATTCACTTTCGTTATGCCGCTTACAGCGCCATCTATTGAGACACTTTGGAACTTTTTTATCTTATGCCATACCGTTTCCCCCTTCTTCCAGTATATTCATTTCAAATTTGAAGTCATTCTGACCTGTGGTTCTTTTTTACAGCATTTTGAAAGTTAAACTTTAATTATAATCACCCTGTATTATAGCACAGATGTTTAATTAAGATTCGCACCAGAAACTTTTAATTAAGTTTTACTTTTATAACTTTGAGGGAAAACAGTTTAAAATTGCTTTTCCTTATTTAGAAATATATTTTATCCCAATTTCCAGTGAAAATTCAGCTTAGACAAACGCAATTGCTTCCCCCTGAAAGGGTTGAATGGCGAAATGCAATCAAATTGTCAAAATTTAGTAGCCTCTCAGCAATCTCTTCATTAGTAATCCATGGATTGTTATTCACTTAATAACGGATTAAGTCATTATAAATGCCAGAAGGTCGCCCAGCGCGAATTTTATCGTTTAGATTGAAATAACCACTTCGAAATCGATAAAACCACTTTTTAATTGTCCTAAGAGAGGGAGCACGATCCAAATAAACCTTTTGACTATTTTTCGTAGAATGTCCGACCATCTCTCCTTTTTTAAACTCTTGTAACATAATATGACGAAAAGGTAACTTTTCATTTTCCATTTTCAATATTAACATTGCACACAAATTAATTTGGAACCCCTTCTTTTAACGTTATGTTCGCTCACGACACATGTAGATAACTGCTAGTTAACCCTTTATCTACGGCATTATGATCTACTGCAATTTTTTTCATGTAATATTTTTTTCAGTTACTACGATGGAAATTAAAGGATAAACATAAAAAAATACTCACCCGTGAAAAATTTAATTATTTAGAGGTAATTAATTAAAGTGGTACTTTAAAGTACCTTCAGTACACTATGACAAAAATATCGTAACAGAAAGCCCACTAGGTATTTCAACTGGCACCAGAAAATATTTTTCATTTAATAAGTATGCGAAATATTGGCTTTTTCTTATTTACAAATAAATCGTTTGGCGAATTCCGGTGCCAAGCATTTATTTCAACACTTTAGAATTGAAAATTCTTTGCTCCTGAAAGGGTTAAAAAACTATTTTTTTAGGTTTCGATCTTGTTAGCAGTCCTTTAGTTATGCGACGTCAATATTCCAGAGACAACATGTTCTCTCGCATCTTCACTTATGCAATATATGAATTTACATATGCCATTTCTAGCATAGCAAAAACGAGCCGGTGCCACAACTTTTTCGATTTCCTATAAAAAATAACAATGAAACAGAAAAGAAATACCGGGGAAATAATTACTATACTACATTTTAGTAATTACATTTTAAAGCAGATGAAAACGATGGATAAATACACAGACGAATAGTAAACAATAAGTTTTTCTCCAACACACAGTGTACTGACGGTACTTATAAGTACCACAGAATAATTCAACAGTTAAATCAAATACATACACCGTTCATCTAAAATAGCTAGTCAAACTGTATTCTCAGATCATAATGAACACATAAACAAAATCCAACACTTACATCCTTTACTGTTTTGCAGCAATGAAAAGACGAGCGTGGCAGTCTGTACAAAATATCGGCATAAAACACATCGACTGCTTCAAAGTTAGCCTCATTCTTCTCTAAAATAACAAACCTATAACTACTCCTGCCATGTATTCGGATAAAGTGGAGTTAAAAGAGAGAATTTTGCAAAATACCATTAGAATATTAGTAATATTCACTATGGTATAAAAGTTTAAATTGAGTGGTACTTATAAGTACCAACAGTAGATAAAGGGTTAATAATATGATTATAAAAGAAATATCAGCACAGTCAAAATTTCAATTTATTGCCAGTTATGAAATCGGGCACGAACTTTTGCAATCACCATATACATAACTCTTGGTTTAGTATATAAATATTTTATTAAAATGTTTGACCTTTAAATCCTTTTAATGCAACAGTAATTTATGTGAAGAAAGTGCAAAATACGTGTCCATGGATTGAGAGCCGGACAGATTAATAATAGTGGATGATTTCTCCTGTGTTGAGTATGCCCTGTTCTACTGTAATTTCTCCTGATTTACACTTTTCTCATAGAAAGTATAATAAAAAAGAAAAGTGCCCAGCTAAACTGATGGCATTGAGCTCACAGACTATTCATACTAATTGTATATTATACTCTTATTTTAAAGAATAATGCCACTCAAAAAAATAAGTGAAGGGGAATTAGCCCCCGTTTCCCCCTTTATACTTAACCAGTGAACCTCCAAATCTAATCAGGGAAGCTCCTTATCATAATAAAACGGTATACCAAATTTGGAGCAAATCGAATAATCTTGCAAAAAAAAAACATTTATCTAAATTAAGGGGGTGGACTAACCCCCCTTTATCCTTAACCAATTAATCGCCAAAACGAATCAGGGAAGCTCCTTAACATAATAAACCGGTATACCAACTTCGGAGCAAATCGAATCATTCTGCATGAAAAACCCATTTATCTAAATTAAGAGGGGCGGGCTAACCTCCCTTTTCCCCCTCTACCCTTAACCAATGAACCCCAAAACTAATCAGGGAAGTTCCTTAACATAATAAACCGGTATAGCAAATTCGGAGCAAATCGAATCATTCTGCATGAAAAACACATTTATCTGAATTAAGGGGGGGGGACAACCCCCCCTTTTCCCCCTTCATCCTTAACCAATGAACCCCCAAAACTAATCAGGGAAGTTCCTTAACATAATAAACCGGTATACCAAATTCGGAGCAAATCGAATCATTCTGCATGAAAAACACATTTATCTGAATTAAGGGGGGTGGACTAACCCCGTTTTTTCCCCTTTATCCTTAACCAATGAACTCCCAAAACTAATCAGGGAAGTTCCTTAACATAATAAACCGGTATACCAAATTCGGAGCAAATCGAATGATTCTGCATGAAAAACCCATTTATCTGAATTAAGGGGGGTGGACTAACCCCGTTTTTTCCCCTTTATCCTTAACCAATGAACTCCCAGAACTAATCAGGGAAGTTCCTTAACATAATAAACCGGTATACCAAATTCGGAGCAAATCGAATGATTCTGCATGAAAAACCCATTTATCTGAATTAAGGGGGGGGGGGACTAACCCCGTTTTTCCCCCTTTATCCTTAACCAATGAACTCCAAAAACTAATCAGGGAAGTTCCTTAACATAATAAACTGGTATATCAAATTCGGAGCAAATCGAATGATTCTGTATGAAAAACCCATTTATCTGAATTAAGGGGGGGGGGAACAAACCCCCTCTTTTCCCCCTTTATCCTTAACCAATGAACCCCCAACACTAATCAGGAAAGTTCCTGAACATAATAAACCGGTATACCAAATTCGGAGCAAATTGAATGATTCTGCATGAAAAACCCATTTATCTGAATTAAGGGGGGTGGACTAACCCCGTTTTTCCCCCTTTATCCTTAACCAATGAACTCCCAAAACTAATCAGGGAAGTTCCTTAACATAATAAACCGGTATATCAAATTCTGAGCAAATCGAATCATTCTGCATGAAAAACCCATTTATCTGAATTAAGGGGGGGGGGTGGACTAACCCCGTTTTTCCCCCTTTATCCTTAACCAATGAACTCCAAAAACTAATCAGGGAAGCGCCTTATCACAGTGAACCTAGGAAAAAATTTTGAAGCAAATCGGATGTTTCTATCAAGAGTTATCGCGTTACGTACATACATACATACATACGTACGTACGTACATACATACATACATACATACAGAACGGGCGGGCACATTAGCTCTCAGGCTTTGATAGCCTGTGAGCTAAAAACGGGTTTCAAGGGTAGGCACATGTACGACAAAATTGACAGATGAAAAATTTCAGTGAAAGAAATTTCCTTATTTTATGGATTAGTCCCAAACTAAATATATCGATATTTAATGCACTGTGGATGATGCAGAAATTTAACCAGTATTCGATTAGAAACTTTTGTCTTATTTAATGGCATAATTTCTGTGATTAAAAATAGAGAATATTTTTGTTAGAGATTGATGTTTAAATTTTAGGTCCCCATCTTTATTGCTTTCAGGGCTCCCAAATGGTCCGCCAACTGAATACCAATATTTTTTTAGAAAAATTTTCTTTTCAGATTTTTCTTACAAACCGCCCCGGAAACACCTTTGAAAGTTAATTCTAACGCAAACCTACCTTAAAATTTTCTGTTAAAATTTATTGGTATTCAGTTGGCGGACCATTTGGGAGCCCTGTGCTTTTTATACAATCGATATACTTCCATTGAAAAATATTTGCTTCATGATAGATCTATTAACGATTAATTCATATCCACGTTCTTTCATTAATACCTTCATAAGGAAAATTGTGTGTTGAGTGGCACGCAAATATATTTAGAACAATAATTCTGCTATACTAGAGTTTATTTTTCTATAACCCAATTTATGTATTTTTTTAAATAACAAATTAAAACTTTAACCCTAAAGTATGTAATAAAGTGGTACCTCGATGAAATTTTAGTATCCTTAACAAATATTTTAAATTTAATACAATAATACTACTTCCAAAAACGTTAAAAAGCTGTTAATAAATTAACCTTCATTTAAATATATGACTTTAATCTCTGCACTCTGCGAAATTCCTTTTAAAAATGATACATTAAATCATTAAATTAAATCTTTATTTATTACCAAACTACTGTCTTGTAAAACATTTATTAAACGTGCATTTTGAGCTTAAATACATGTTTAAGTTTTAGTTTATTTTAAATTTTGTTGCGGATGAATATAATGTGTGCATTTTTAAGGGGACATGCTCTATTTCTTTAAAGGAAGAAAGATTCAATATTTGTTTAAAATTGCCGGATAGAATTAAGTTTATTGCGATAAAACGATACAAATTTTATAATTTTTACAAGATGTTTTACTATTCAAGGGCTTTAAAACTTTATTATTTCTTTCTCATTTAAGTATATTGCATAGCTGTAATGAAATATTTAAAAGTTCAAATTATTTTATGCATGGTTTATTATTTTTACATAAATTTTAACACTAAACTTATAGCCGGTTTTCATTTGACATGTGTAATAGATTGTGTGCATAGCTGCAAACTTTTGAGATTTTTTTAGCAATTGCTGCCGAATAGTGATATTTCTCTGACTTAATCGCATAAATCTACATTTAATTAAGGCAAAATTTACTATTAGGAAATATAGGTGATAAAACTAGGGTGGTTTCTATGTAGAAGACCGTAGCTACATGGACAGTCTAGTAACAAGAAATCTTACAAGTTTGCACGTAGGCACACAATATACTACTTAGGTCAAATATTTCATAACAAAATTATATGAGAAGGAGGCAAGCGGTATCATTAGGCAGGGAATCGTGTGCACTTTCGTAATATCCTAACTGCCAAACAGTGGTGACAATCTGTTACTTTTGGAAAATTCAGATTGCGTGATTCCTAGAATGTTTTATAAATAGAAATACAGTAGCCTTCCTCTTAACCGCCCTCCTATTAACAGGAACTCCGCTATAACCGGCCCACTTTTTTCCCCAATATCAAGCAACATTCAGAAAGGAAAATTTCGATTCTCATTTCTTTATGGTTAATTAACTCAAATTTACATAATGTAGGATAATTTCAACTTCTTATAAAGGTATGTGACAAGATTTTCAACAATTTAATTTGTATTAAATATTGTTCATTATTTGTTATTTGTGATAATTTTTATTTTTATTCAGTTAATTACAACTAGTATTCATTTCACAAAATATAGAAAATATGCACTTTTTTAAAACTACACAAATTAAAAAACTAAATGCATCCTATGCATTTAATTAATTAAATATGTAGCTACTTATTAAATTTTTTTTTTATTTCTCCGGCTTAAACGGTTTTTCTCTATTCGGCTAATCCTCGGTCCCATTTCGGCCGGTTAAGAGGGAGGCTACTTTATTCTTTTATTTTATGATATCATAATCTTAAAAAGTGGTGGAAATCAAACAACCTAAATAAAAAATGTGTAGGACTGGCAAAACTTCAGACAACATGCCAACCTTTTCCTTTCACATAAACCGAGCCTATATATATATATATATATATATATATATATATTTTTTTTTTTTTTTTTTTTTTTTTTTTTAACGAAATGTTTTTTGTGCCTTTCTGCGATTTTTTACAGACATTTTTTATGTAAAATTTCTGTTTCAAAATATATTTATTTGACTTCACGAAAGTAAAAATTCTCACTTACTCTTATTCTGGGGAGCCAAGCTTGAAGGAACCTTCCGCAATATGGGGCTTAATTTGACCCAATTTAACAAGGTTTAGAACCAGAAAATTTATTGGATAAATCTTTATTTAAAGATTGATACGTGGAATTTATTTATTTTCCTTTCATTTCTTAAAAAATTTTCTTGTGCTAGACCTATTAAACCTGAGCCAAATTAACCCACATATTACGGAAGATTAATGAGGGACTAACGAGTCTGGAATATGGATTACAATTTTTGAAATGGTAATTATCTACATATTATGAATTGCAATAATTTTGATAGTTCAAATGTTAACACAATTTTTTGACACTGTTTTAGCTCACAGGCTATCAAATCCTGAGAGCTAATGTGCCCGGCGGTTCTGTATGTATGTATGTACGTTTCTATGTAGGTATGTATGTACAGTCGTGGAAAAAAGTAAACACCCCTTACTAACTCCTCAACAAATTATCGTAGACAAAAATTACTGGTACCGAACGATTGGAAATGAAATCTACTTTTAAATGACGTATACAAAATTTGTTTAGGGGGGCCTCCACATATTAAAATGAACCCAAATTTCTAAATTAAAATGAACCCAAATTAACCCAATTTTAACACCATATTTCAAATCTTCGGTTCAAACGATGCCTAGACACCAAACTTCAAGTCATTTGAATGATAAGTTTTTGATTTATAAACATTCAAAATGTAGTTCTTCTAATGTTAAATTACATTTTCATATTTTTATTAATATCGCCTGAAACTATACTCCTAATGTGCTAATTTTTTGTGTAGCAGTAATATTACAATACCCAAACGTAAATACGTTGAATTTGCAATTTTTATAAATTTATGATATTAATTATGAATTATGATATTCGAAAAAATTATGAATTGCAACCTACAATTTTTTGATGGATTTATATTTATTAAGTCCTGCTTTATAGAAATCCAGAATTTCACATTTTTCTTCCAAGTAGTTTTCAAATTATGCTTAAAAAACGGCAAAATCATAGTTTAACCCAGGGGTGGCCAACAGTGGCACGCCTGATACCACTAAAATTTTACAGAAAAATTCGACTTCTTGAATCGCAGAGATTCGATGATTAGATAAGGCAATGATTACTGTAAAATTTTAGTGGTGTGGGGCGTGCCACTGTTGGCCACCCCTGGTTTAACCCTTAAATGCATAGGGTAGAATGCGTTCCCGAAATTTCATAATTCAGAGAATCGGAATTCATACCAGAAAATGTAAATGGTAAATTTCGGTTTATTTAATAACGAAATGGCTGTTATTAAATGGAGTGAAATTTTCTTTTTTATTTTTCTGGTGGAAATACGGAATATGTGAATAAAAAATCCAATAAATAGGGAACAATTATTGTATCAAAAACGATACCATATGCATTTAAGGGTTAAGGGGTCATCTGTGATAGAAGTGACTAGATATTTTGAAATTTCTTTTACTATCCTGTAATCTGTCAGGCTTCAATGGTTGCTTGAATGGCGCTTAAGATGCCTTGATCAAGAAAGAAGCTCTCTCAGTCAACAATCGAGTACCGAACTTCAATTTGGATACAGCCCCTAAAATACGTTCGTTTTAAAATAATTAATTTATCGGAAGCTTAACGTACGAATTGCATAAAAATTTGTTTTAGGCTAATTGTAGGGTGTAGAGTTCATTTATGCTGTCAGAATTATGTACTGCTATTGGAAAAAACAAAGTTGTGGTTCGTTTTAATATGTAGATGGCCCCCTAAGCAAATTTTATATACATCATTTAAAAGTAGACTTTATTACCAATCGTGTGGTACCAGTAACTTTCTTCTACGATAATTTTTTGCAAAGTTAGTGAGGGGGTGTTTACTTTTTTTTTCCACGACTGTACGTACGTTTGTATGATTGTATGTATGTACGTAACTCTTGATAGAAACATGCGATTTGCTTCAAAAAATTAGCCAAATTCAGCCAAGAGATCCCTGGTCGAATCCTGCTCCGGACATTTTTCGCCCAGTTGGAAATTTACATCTGATATGAATTATTTACTAATTAGAATAATTGTGTTAAAATTAATCTAGTGTAATTACGCATCAAGCGATTTCTGGAGTTCCCGTACCTGCGATTTATTTTGTTGAGCTGAACCAGATTTCAGACCTGATGCGATAAACAATAAGGTTAGATGGGTGAAAAGTTTCCTCCAGATTCGTCCGGAATAGCTCAGATCGGGGCTTCAGCCAAGAGATCCCTGGTTCGAATCCTGGTCCGGACGTTTTTCGCCCAGTTGGAAATTTACATCTGATATATTTTATATTATTTTTTAAATTGTGTATTAAATGCTACCAAACTATATTAATTTTAATACAATTATTACAATTGGTAAATAAATCATACCAGTTGTAAATTTACAAGTGTTATTTTCCTGTTATTTTTCTTTTTTTGTTTACAAGTTATTTTCTTTTCTAATACAACCTTCATTTTAATGATAAATTTTAAATCGGCTTATTATAAAATATTTGTTAATAATAAATTGGATAATAAAATAATATTTCCAATCACCTGTATAACAGAAAATGCTCACGATGGTCTGCCTCTCTACAAAATGACTATATGGGTTCAATTCAACGTTTGCGTGCACTTGTGTAAGCATAGCTCCGATATTCGTGAAGGTGTTAACTTTTCTGTGAAAAATTCTAAAGTTTTTTGTATGTTGCACACAGAGTTTTTTATCAAATTTAACACCACTTTTCAAAAACTTGACGAAGAACAGTAGAAACATTGTACTGCAACTGGCAACATAATTATGTAGCATATTGGTTGAGATATAATGATATATGGGCATTTGTATGAAATAATTTTTAACTGCTCATTAGGGTGTCCCAGGAGAGGCCAAAAAAATAAAAAGTTTGAAAATGCCAAGTCTCACCTTTTAAAAATGGTCTTTCTGTCATAATATGATACTTCAAAAAAATGCAAGTCATTTCACAAAGGTTTAGGGGTCCCCCAAGCAAATTGAAAATAGGGAATTTATGGAAAATTTGAATTTCTAATTAATATACATTATTGCAGAGTCCGACCCCACTTCTCTTACAATTTTTTTAATCCTATAATTTATTTAAGAACACTTTATCATGTTTAACAATGATTTCATTTGATGTTATATTTTTATTAAATTTTTTAATAAAAACTTATAATTATACAAATCTATCCGAGGACCATATTTCATTTTTCTGATCATTACTCTTCTAATGCCCTTCAATCTTTATTAATCTGCTCGATTTCATTAAATTAATATCATGTACTACAATGTTTCTAATTTCTAGTATTAATAATAGATGGCAGCTACAGCAGGTGTTAAAGGAAAGTTTCATTCGTTATTTATCAGCCTACGGTTTTATATCTATGAAGCCAATAAATCTTCTGAAGAAACCTTTGATGAAAAATTTGTAGTAAAAATACATTCAGATAATACAAAACCCAACGATAATAAAAGTAAGTTCTGCAGTCGCAGATCCATTATTACTCCAAGAGTTGCTGCTGTATTATATTTAACTAAGGCCAGCATTAGAAGATCCACAGTGATAATAGCATCAGCAATAAAAAAAAGAAAGTTGCTCTTCCTCTACCATGATGTCTGACCTACTTGTAAAAATCAATAGTGCTTTCAAAAAGTGCCACTCATCAAGAACACCAATATCTTCGCCAAGAAACAGTTCAACTATTAAAAACACAGTTTGAAGCATCAAAGTCAGTTCATTGGGGTGGAAAACTGTTTGCCAATTTGTCATCAAAAAGCACAGAAAAGATATATCGTTTAGCGGTACTAATTTTTTCTTTGCAAGATAAAAGCACTAAGCTTCTTGGAGTTTCTAAGTTATTGTCTGGAACTGTAAAAGCAGCAGCTGATGCTGTTTTCGAGCTCTTAAAATCGTGGAAATGTGAATCTCATGTACTTGGTATGTGTTTCGATATAACCCATACAAATAGTGGGATTCAAAGGAGCATGTACAATTATTGAGCAAAAAATAGGCATAAACCTTTCGTGGATAGCTTGTCGGCATCACATGTTTGAGGTTCTACTTTTTCATGCATTTAGTGTGTGTTTTGGACAATCTACTGGGCCTGAAATCTTTTATTTAAGAGATTCCTAGAAACCTGGTCTGAGCTCAACCACAATGAACCAAAAAAGCAATCAGTACCTATCATAACAGCATCGGACAATTTAAAAACAATTACTTCTGATCAGGTAAAAATTGCTACAAAACTACCTAGGGATTACAAAGAATGTTTAAATCATGTATCATTCATGATTGGATTATACATTAAATTTACAATTCAGAAACCAAGTGCACTTCACCATCCTCTCTCTATGGCAAAAGCCATTTATTCCTTGAAAATGAAGTTATTGTTTAATGGGAATGAAAGCACGAGGGTAACTGCTCGAGAGTTTTAAGGTATACAACGATTTTTGGTTTACATGCCAAACTGCTGTTGATGCTTCCCCTAATGATGTTTCACCGATTCAAAAGGTTGAAAGAATATGATGACGACAATTAAACGATATTAGATTAAAAACGATGTTACGTCATTCATCGTATGTGAGTGGAGAACTGCAACACACAGCTTGTTTTCAGATCTTCTTTCTCATGAGCAAAAATCAAACATAGTTTTGAACATGAAAAAAGAAAGGAGTTCTAATTCATATCTATTAGAAATACTTTCTCTCAAATTGGATGATTTGTGTATTTCTAATTGTCTCTTTGAAATGTTTAAAATTGAAGATTGCTTCCTCAATGTACTGTCAAAGATTGTCCAAAAATGCCATCCTATAAAAAAGTTGCAATATTTGCTAAAATCATGCCTTGTGTAAATGATGTTGCTGAACAAGCTGTTGTATTCATATATGACTTTAGTTGTTTAACGAAGAGCAAGAACAGGTTTTGTTACAAGTCGTAGAGATAGTGATGCACAGAAAGAAATAAAGTGCAATGTCCAAAATCGTTTTGAAATGTAGTTGATAAAAAATGCGTGAACGTGTAAAAAAAATTTATAACTAAACTTATGATAGTTTTAAAACATTCTTCTTCAGTGGTTTTATTTACCAATTGTAAGATAATTGTTCACCTAGGTTCAATTTATGTGCATAATTATACAGAAGGTAAAAATGTCTGCAAAATCATATTTTTCTTGATTTCAGTAATATATTATGTCTCATCATACCAGAGCAGAAACATAATGTATACAAAATTTGTTTGAAACAATATATAAGAAGCTTACATAAATGAAAAAAAAAATTCATTTGAACATTAATAATTTTTAATGTGGCTAATTAAAAAATGTCACATTTCACATTATTTTGGCCATTTTTATGTAAATTCAATGACCTTGGGGGACCTCTAAATATTTTTCTTTAATTCTGAAACAATTTAAGGTGTTTTAAATTCACAGGAAGAACATTTTAGGAGGGTGAGAGTTCACAATTTCAAAAGTTGATTTTTTTGGGACACCCTACTGCTCATGCGTGGCAGAGGAGAAGGATTTTATTTCATAATTTGGTAGTCAGCTATTTAAGACAATTTATATAAACACTTCAGCCAGTATCGCCAATAATTCAGAAAGACTCGGGCGATATAGTGAGTTCCTTTCTAAAAGCAGCTGGCAGACAGTTACTGATAACTATTTTCATATTTTATTGACAGCACTATTTTAACCGGGAGGACTCGCACCGGGCCTGATAGCCCAGAGTGCGTATGTTTTTTTACAATTGTCACCACTATTTTATCGCACTTATTTTATCGCAGAATTTGTAACACTTCTCTCTGACTAAATGAGGTGACGATTATTATTTATATTTATTGGTGACAAAGTAAAAACCAATCATACCCTGGGTATGCATGCGTTCTCCCGGGTTAAAAAAATAATTTTATAGTATATTTCTCCTGCCCATGTTGTAAAATTATATCTGATTTTTTTTTCGAGAAAGTGGTGCCAATAAAATATGAAATGGTCACCAGAGGCAGACCTGTCAGCAACTTTTATAGGAACTCACTGTATCGTCAGAATCTCTTAGAATTTTCGCAATATTTGACTGAAGATTTTATGTAATTTCATCTTAACCCCTTGAGGGGCGGTGGGATACATTATATCCCACCTAATTTTAATAAAGGTATCCAAAAGAAACTTTAATAAAATTTTACAATTATAACTCTGGTGAAAAAAAGTTGCAAAATTGCTACTCATTATTTAGAAATAAAGTTTTTCCAATGTGAACTCAAATTACAGAAACACATTTACTTGCCGGGAAAGGGTTAATAGCAAACTACCAAATCATGAAATAAACATTCTGGAATCGTTCACGCATGTGCATTTAAAATTTATTTCATACAAATGCCCATATCTCTTCAAACCTCATCAAATATTCAAGTTTTAATTGCAGTATGCTTTTTCTACCATGGAACTATATTTAAAGAGGAACTGACATATCCTCAAAATGGTGAAGTTTTGCATGTAACCTGTTTCGAAGTGGCTCTATACCGTTGCATCAAACTTCCACCAATAAATTAGAATAGATATTTTCTCCTTTTGCAAACGCCTCATTAAAGCAGAATTTCAGTCATAATTAGGCCAAAGAGAGAAGTTTATTTTTACTGGTGGAAGTTTGCTTCGGTGGAAGTCAGACCCTGCGTTTCCGCCGAATTGTGAAAACCAACGTAACCTCCTGTCAGTGTCATTGAAACAGTGTTGCCAGTGGGATACTTTTTTTAAAATTCTGATATCTTGATTCGCACCACTCTTTTGAAATGGTAAAATTTTATTTATTTAATGGCATATTAATTAAGGGGGGGGGGGGAACAAGGGGAATTTTACCGCTTCAGAAAAGTGGTGTCAAACAAGAAATCTGAATTTTTAAAAAGTAGCCCATGGACAACGCTGCATTTTAGAGATTATAATACACGGACTAACTTCCTCTTATGAAAACGAATAAAAATGTTGATCATATTTGTGAGAGATATTTTTGCAGAAATAAACCGCTAAAATAATGCGAAATTTTCTATTCAAAATTTACCGGTGGAAGTTTGATTCGGCGGTAATCAGAAACTGTTGATCCGATGTAAAAATATCAGCCGCCATCTTGTGACAATCTCCTCAGCTACTTCCATGGAACTAATAATAAAAAGGAATTGACATATCCTTAAAATAGTGAAGCCTCAACTGTAACCGCTTTCATAAGGGCTGATTACCTCCGGTGGAAATTTTCATAATTAAATATATATAGAAATTTTCTATGTATTTAAAGGCGTTATTAATGGAAAACTTCAGTCATAAATAATGGCAGAAAAATATTTAAATTTTAACAGGTGTAAGCTTACGTTTGCGGTAGTCAGGTCTTTCGTTTCTTCCATATTGTGACGACCGGTGATGCAGTGTGACTGTCTTGTGATGCAATCTGACTGCTTTACCAGTCAAACTAATACCACTAAGAACATATAGAAGTTTTTACCATATTTGTGCGAAAATATTTCCACGAGTAAGACGCTTATATAAGACAAAATTTTCTATTCAATTATACTGTTGCGAAGTTTGTCCCGGCGGTATTTTGAAACTGTAGATCCGATTTATAAAAAGGAGTCGCCATCTTGTGACAACCTCATCAATTACTTCACTCGCAACTGGTAGACAGTACACTATATGTCTCCTCCTCTTTATTCATAACTCCATTATTTATACTGCTATTTTTTCGTGTTTGCGGAAAGTTTTGTTAAATTTTGTTGGAATTTCTGTATGCTATAAACAAAAAAACTTCTGAATTTTTAACAGAAACGTTATCATCTTTATAAATGCTATGCTTACAAATGCACACAAACGTTGAACTGAACCCACATGGGATTTTTATACCGTGACAGACCATTTTGAGCATTTTCTGTTTCATGGATTAGCGTAAATATTATTTTGTTATTAAATGTATTATTTGCCCCTAAATTGTCCGCGCGATAAAGTATTCACTGAAAAATATGAAGTCAAATATGTTTTTTACATCCTAGAAGTTTCAGTACTATTTGCCAAAAATTTCAGTAGATATTTGACAAGACATGTAAAATCGAAAGCAAATCGATAGCTTGATTATTTTTCTTGATTTAACGAATTAATGAAAACTGTCATTATCTTCAGTTTTCATTTTGAAATCACGTCCAACTTAGGCGCCATTCTTTTGTCGTTTATGAGGGAAAAAAATGCTTTTTTATACTCCTTTTAATGAGCTTTCAATTAATCTATTAATTAATTACAGGCTGATTTTTACGAAATAAACATTATTGAAAAGAGGACAAAATTAACTATATTGGGCAAAAAAATTGAAACCGGATTATTTTTATTAATGTCGCACTAGAAATGTGAAAAAGATCTAAAAGTTGCAAAAAAAAAAAAAAAAAAAAAAAAAAAAAAATCCAAAATCAGGCTTCGAGGTGTAAAACTAGATACATAGTATCTTCTTACCAAATTTTGTAGCTCTATGCGCGGAGGTCTCTTCTGAACTCTGTCGATACACAAACTCACAGACAAATCTCTTTCCTGATCATTATAGATAATAATTAAAAACAACTGCTTGATAGAAAATATTTTATCATATACAATCTTTAAGAATGCAACAGGCGCGCGTTTTAAAAATTTTGATTCTGCAAAAAAATAAATTCAAGTTGAAACATAAATATGTAAAAAGTAAGTAATCAAGAACTATTGGTAAAGATAATGTTAGATTAATACTAACAAATGTAATAGATTTAACACACTAAAATTCCACTTAATACACTGTTCATTACCATATGCAATTCACTTTCACTTATTCTGGTTTAAAAAATTTCACTTAAATTTAACTTTATATAACTTTCACTTTTCGTTAATCCTCTATAATCGACTTCGAAAACTATACTGCCGCATGTGTCTCGCCATCGCCTATATATACATTTCTGAACTGGAAAATATCCCTACTGCAAGATGATAATAGAACATTCAAGAATTCTCCAGAAGATTCCGGATCTCCGCTTATGGTTTCTATAACATTCTGGAACGCTCTCAAATGTTCCTGAACAGGAAGTTTCTTCGATGGCCCAAAACCGTCTGGAACATTCTAAACCATCCTAGACCATTCCGGAATCGAAAGTTCTTTCAGAGTTCTAGAAGTTTATAGGACATTCGCGAACATTCACGAATACAGTGAAACCTTCTCGAGCATTCTGAAGTATTCTGGAACATTGAGGAACATTCTGGCTAGTTTCACCCACTTCAGCACTTGATTTCATGTTTCTTCACTGACTTCTCATAAGAAGTCCATTGGTGGGGTGCCCTCTTTTGACACCCATATCTCCGAACCCCAACAACTGCAGCTCCAATCCGAAACCTTCGTCATGGATGGGATGGAGGTATTCCACATCACATAACCCCTATGGGGCTGCGGGGGGTTGCTTGCGGAGTTATAGCGGCACACACGTTCAAACCATGCTTACATTTATCACATATATTGATGTATTTAACATATGGCTATGTGGTGAGTATTTGATAACTTTCATTAAGAAATTTCTGATTCGAAATATGTTTATTCTAATTGCCTGCGATTAAAGATGGAGAAATAAACTATAAGAAATTAGTGGTTTCCAGAGCATTTGGAGCCCAGATTTACGCGGGACACCTGGCACCGACCAGATGCAACAAAGATAATTCCTTTAAATTTCCAAACCTCGTTTTGTTGACACAAATGTGATATACCATTAGAAAGGGTAGAAAAGGAAAGAGATGCAAAATATTAAAAAATCCCATAATCCAAATTTTATTATGTTCACTTAAAAAGTTCTCCTCCTAAAGTGGTACTTCTCGTTCAAATAATGGTAAATAAAATCAACAAATCGATCCTACATTATGATAAATATGAATGGGCATGCAAACATAGAAGCTTCACCTTTTTTTTACAGTTTCATGCGAGCATACATTATTACATGCGAGTTTATACAAGAAAAAAATTGTTCAACATACAGTCATGTGTAAGGGCAGGAAACACAATTATTATAAAAGCCTGCAAGTCGCCAAGCTGTTTTTACATACAATACCTCATTTCAAGTCCTTTGGAAACAGTATGAATAGCAATAGATTTTTACACGGTACTCTGAGTATACCATGGAACTAATAATAAAAAGGAACTGACATATCCTTCAAATAGTGAAGCTTCAACTGTAGCCGCTTTCGCAAGGGCTCATTACCTCCGGTGGAAATTTTCACCAGTAAATTTATATAGAAATTTTATCCGTACTTAAAGGCGTTATCAATGGAAAATTTCAGTCATAAATAATGGCAGAAAAATATTTAAATTTTAACAGGTGTAAGCTTACGTTTTCGGTAGTCAAGTCCTTCATTTCTGCCATATTGTGACAACCGATGATGCAGTCTAACTGTCTTGTGATGCAATCTGACTATTTTACCAATCAAACTAACACAACTAAGAACATATAGAAGTTTTTACCATATTTATGCGAAAATATTTCCATGAGTAAGACGCTTGTATAAGATAAAATTTTCTATTCAATTACATCTCCTCCTCTTTATTCATAACTCCATTGAGTATGCACATTTCTATGAATTCTTTTTATGTCATATCACTTCTTTTTATCACTGACTTGGCAAATTAGATTCAGATTATCATTCAGATCATTTTAGATTCGTGGCTTGGCGGGATCATTTACAACGAGTTGTTTTTCATGAGATATATTATTAAACACTTTTCAAACCCTTCCAGAAATCTGTAAAGAAACTTTAATATTTAATAAGGTAAAATATATAAAATTAAAGAATTATAACACGGTTAAACACCCAATTTCAGCAATTTTCAGCCAAAGTCTATAATACATTCGTAATCTTTTCAACAGCCGTGTATTTTTCTTTAGACTTGTATACACTCACATGATTTGCTAAAATTTAACTGAGCTGTGAAACATATGATGTATAATTTTGTATACGCACCTAACATTAACCTTTAAATGCATAGTGATGCAGATCTGCATCACTTTTTATTTAACCTCCAATAAATAAAATTCTTCGCAACCATGATATTTATATAGAAATAGTAATCCTGTAAAAACCCTGTAAATATGCTGCTAAATAAAGTTAAAAATTTATCTCACAATTTCTGGTGTCCATGCCTTAATATATTTTTAAAAAGCACAATTCTAAAATTAAAAATCATGCATTTAATGATTAAGCTAAAATTGAATTCTGATAGTATACACATAACACAAATAAAATTGCACTTCCAGCAGTTACTGTCTACAGATGTTAATATAATCAGTTTTTTGCGTCGTCCTATATTTGAATTTGTTTATATTTAAACATATTACATACTAACTAAATACAATTAATCTGGAAAATATATAACACAATTAAAAAACACTTCTACGTAATTAACGCCCATAGGCAGAAATGAGTAAGATATTCTTTTGCGCATCCCTCCGCATGAGCTATAAAATTAATACTTACCACGTAATTCACTAAAATCTGATTAAGCTTTAAAACGCATATCGTTTCTGAAAAGGCGCTTGCAGGGATTATTGCCCATGGGCAGTATTGTACGCGATATATTTACGTCCCTGTAAATGAAAAAATAAAGCTAAGCACTCCCTATTCTACAGTAAGCATACTGCAGTGCACCTCAGCAATGCACACCAATTTCACCATATTTGAAATAGTCTAATAAATTAAAATACACAGCAAGGAATTTTTTCCTATAAGCCAAAAGGTAACACCTTTTTTGTGCATCTCTCTAAATGAATGATAAATGCGCTCCACATTCTACAGAAAGACTATTTTATTTCACTTCGATAATGTATATATATTTTAGTATATCGAACACAGTTTAACTTTAATATAAAACACTGCAAACTATTTTTCCTATAGACCAGAATGCAACAGAATTATTTCGTGTGTCCCTGTAAATGAATTATAAATTTTATTCATTCTATTTTCAATAGGGAATGCCTGTTGGTAAACCTCAATAAGATATGCAAAGCGCATGGTAATACGCGTATGTTTTTACGGGATAGATCATATCCAGAGAGACGGATAGACAGACGACCAGACAGACCACCAGGCAAACTGAAATCGCCAGTCCTAGCTCGTAATTAAAATGTAGTAATCTCATGGTGTGGTTGTCATTTTCTACATTTGCATGTCATTGGTTAACCCAGTTTGCCAGATTGGGGACTTTTTTGTCACCAGATTGTTGATTGTCACCGCTATTTTGAAATAGCAATATTCGGCCTATTTACAGGGATGAAATTTCCGACTTTTTGCACACCAGTATAATCTTAGAAGAATGTTGTTCTCTTAAATCACAAAAATGTTCCGATTAAATAAAATAACATTTTCTGTAAGATTATAATGGTATGAAAAAAGTTGGAAATCTCATCCCTGCATTTAGAAGTACATTAAAAATTCTGAAAAATAAGGCGAATTATACTATTTAAAAAAGTGGTGACAATCAAATAATCTGAATTAAAAATATCCCAAATCTGGCAACACTGGATTAAACCCTTAATTTTCACTCCAGTGACTTTCTTGGGCAGTGTAAGCTTTTTTTTTATTCAGTTTGATCCCCACCAGTTTTTTAAAATAGTGTAATTGGCTTTATTCTCGCATCCTCTTACCTGCCATTAAATAGAGTGGATATTTCTTCTTCAAAAAAGCTGTGGCAATCAAACAATATGAGTTAAAAAAAAAGTAACCTACATTTATCAGGCGCGACCCTTAACCCTTTCCGGCACACTGTGACCGGGTCGGGATACCTAATTTTAATTCTAAACTTACGAACGGCACCAAGAATGTTTTAGTAAAATTTTGCTTTTACAATGAATAGCTAAAATAACCTCTTTTTTAATTCTAAAAAAGTCGTTTTAAAATTCCGGTGTCAGTCAACCATTTCTTCATTTTACAACAAAAATTGCCCGTGCCGGAAAGGATTAACCCCTTGGGGACGAGCGACACGTATACATGCCGGAAATAGGCCTAAGGATCCTCGTTTATCCTCACCAGTAAAATTTTACTGTAAAATTTGCCTTATTTAATCCGAGCATTTTCCCGATTTGAATAGGCACAAATATCTGTTTTTTAATACCGGTAGCAAAGTAATAAACATTTCGTAAAAGGCTCCCGTCGCGAAGGGGTTAACCATTGCAGGGGCAGAAGAATTCTGTTCGTAAAAGTATGAAATAATTGACTGCCACTAGAATATTCCAACGAATTTCTTAGAAAATAAAAATTCGCTATTTTGTACTTTCATTACAAAAGCAAACTTTTATTAAAACATTCTTGGTGCTATTTGTAAGTTTTGGAATCAAAATTAGGTGGCTAGACAGTCTAGTCACCGCCCTTGAAAAGGTTAAAGCATTGTTGTCAATGGGCTACTTTTTTTCAATTCAAATTTCTTTATTGAACACACTTTTTGAAATAATAAAATTCGCCTCGTTTAATGACATATTATTTAAGGCGAAAACAAGATGAATTTTACCATTTCAGAAAAGTGGTGCTATTCCAGAAATCTGAATTTAAAAAAAGTAGCCCTCTGGCAACACTGCTTAAGAGGTTAAATCGTCATTGACCCCCTTCAAAAGTCACTGAATTGTGAATTCCATCACACGAATGCTCACTAACAAAAGTATCGAAGCAATTACATCGTTATTTCAAATTAATGTGACAATTTTAATTGCGTTCTGACAGATTTTCTACTCATAAACAAGTCACAAACGAAATTAAGTATGCTAATAGAAATAGATGTAGCTCCTGCGATATAGAAAAGACGTTAGAAGAATATAATATATTTTGGTTGAACATTTATCATTAAGAAAATCATCTAACAATTTTATATGCCTGTTGTACTTTAATTTAATTATATAAAGCGCTATGACAGCGAATGTATATGCATTTTAACTTTTGGAAAAATAGACTCCATGAAGTATAATTTTGAAAATTTAAGTGCAAGTTTTTTTTAAATTATTTTAAAAACTTTTAATGTATTAACATCTGGATGTAAAAATATTTGTAATAATCCGGGTTTCTACGCTTCAAGGACTTTCAAGCACTCTTACCAGAATTTTTGTAATGTAATATGTGCCTTATTTAATGAAAATAAATTATATCGTTAGATACAGCGACAAGTACTTTATGAAATTTCTGGTATAAAAACGCCTGAAATCCCCCCGAATCCTTTGATGCGTACGAAACTTGTATATGGTTGTATCGTCATCCTTTATTAATTTTATCTGTTTCAAAATTTCAAAACGAAAACGCATTCTTTTACAATTTATTATAGCTGCCAACTTTTGTGCTTTTCCATCACCGCTATTTCCGAAGCAAAACATTTTCCAATATAATTTCACCGTTATCGTTCTCAGAATTCAGCAGTACGGTGAAAAATATTTTGCAGAAATTGAGGTATTCAATATAGACAGCTTTTAGCACCTTACCCGTAACCCTAATTCTTTGCTCAGCAGTTTAAAAGTAAAGTTTTCAAAGAAAGAAAACTCAAACTTAATTTTCTCTAAATAAACAATCAAATTCTTGAAATATAAGTCGTATAAAATTAATTGCATTGAATAAAAAATAAATAAATCTAGTCGCACAATCAGATTTGCGTATGTAAAAAAAATTCTCTCTTTAAAATAAAAAAGCCATATTGTTTTGCGCATGTGCCTTTAAAGGAAATCTTCGACAATTTCGATTGTTTGGTTGTTTCCAACTATGCAAATTATCACATACGTGAATAGTGGCATGGTTTGTTTAACACTTTCCGGCGCGGAGTAATTCTATTTATAAAGTGATGAAATAATGGACTGACACCAAATTTTATAAACGAATTTATTACAAAATACGAACTTGCTTCTTTTCACGTACAATACAAAAGGAAAATTTTAACTAAATATTACTGGCGCCGATTGTCAGTTTTGTAATTAAAATTAGGTGTCCTTTTTTAAGGACACCGCTCTCTAAAGGGTTAAAAGAATAGCGGTTTCAAATCAATACATAAGAAGAAAATGGGTGGTTGTTAAAAAATTGACGGTAGAGCTGCGGAAATAGATAATCGAAAAACAAAATAGTGAGACAATAATGAGAATCTAATGAGGCAAATAAGCAGGGATGTGATTATTCCTGAATCAACAGTGTGTTATGTTTTGGAAACTTTGGTTGCAACCGGAGATATATAGCCAATAAACAGTGCTGGTCGCCCATCAACAACAACGGCCCGAGAAGATCGAATATGGCGTCGAGTGGTAGTGAACAGCAGACCAGGAACGACGACAGAAGCCGCATCCCTATGGCAAGACAGCATAGGGAGACCAGTGACTCGTAAAATGGCTACACAAAGATTGCATAAAATGGACTTCAAATCTTACAAAAGCAAACGTAAGCCAAAACAAACTTGCTAACCTCCCGCTTTTTTTAAATCAACAAAACATACTTTAAACCAGAAATTTTATTTAATAAATTAAAGCATATAAGTTTCGGATAATTACCACATCGAAGAAAGAAACAGTTAATTTAATAAATTTTCTGGCTGAAAGTATGATTCTTCGTTTGAGAAAACGCGGGAGATTGGCAAGTATGCCAATGTTAATTCTGTGGGCTGTGAATCACTTTAAATGGACAGATCAGCTATGGCAAAGTGCAGCGTTGTCAGATGGGCTACATTTTTTTAATTCAGATTCTTGATAGGTACAACTTTTTTTGAAATGGTAAAATGCACCTTATTTAATGAGATATTAATTAATTCGAAAACAAAGGTAATTTTACCGTTTCAAAAAAGTGTTGGCAATCAAGAAATCTGAATTTTAAAAACGCAGCCCACTGGCAACACTGGCAAAGTGTTATATGGTCGGATGAATCCCCTTTTCCAGTTTTATATGGAAATATCGGTCGTCGAGTGGTACGGCAAGCAAATGAAGCTTTAAACCCAAAATGAGTCAAACAATTCCGCAACTTTCCGTCATATGTTGAAATTTGGGGATGTTTTGGTTATCCTGGTGTCGGCCAAACATTGCCATATGACGGACTATCAATGCACAACGTTATCGGTACATTTTGCAGAAATAGTTGTTGCCTTCAATTCAACAACTAGGCCTTCAATCGGGATATCTTTTTCAACAAGACATAGCCAAACCGCATACAGCTAGGACAACAAAAGCCTGGCTTTAACAAAATGGTATTTCTGTGCTAGATTGGGTTCCGAATATACCGTACTTCAATCCGATCGAGGATTTGTGGCGGTACTTAAAGAAGGAAGTTCGACAAAGAAAACCACGTGACAATCAGCAGTTGAAAAGACTTCTTCTTGAAGAACGGCAATACATTCCAATTTCTGAGCGCCAACGATTAGTTTCAACTATGTTGAGAAGAGTGAGAGATGTTTACGTTGCCAACGAAGTGGTAAGACTTACTCATTTCCTCTCATTCGAACACGCGTAAAACATTAGTGACATAACAAATTTGCAAGGAAATGGATTTCATTGGTCACAAAGTACATGCCGTTTATTATTTGTGGTTTAATTTTACTATGTAATAGTAAAATGTATCATTTTCATTGAAATAATTTACATAAAAATTTTTGAATTATTTTTAAATTTTACTGTCAAAAATCCATCGACAAACTGATGCACAGAAAATTAGGGCCACGGGTAAGGTATGTTTAGTTATAATGCTGCCAAATGGACGACTTACTTATTTTCAACGTTACCAATATTTTCATTTACTGATACTTTCCTTATCTATTCATCAACCCTCTCGCTACCCGAGATATCTTCGGGGATGCATTTTTTCTTCTAATTAACCCCTCTTGATTATTCCCATCAGTTATTTTTTATTGTAGATTTTGCCTTATTTAATCGGAGAATTTTTCCATTTAAATTATACAAAAATTTTTGTTTTGAAAAACCTGTGACAAAAGAATAAAAATTCTTAAAAGACGCTCGTCGCGAAGTTATTTTGATAAAACAATTACGCAGCGAGAGGGTTAAATAAGGAATTGTAAAAAAAAAATAATCTATCAGTAAGTATTATTTTAGGGGACTATCACTATTTGGAAAAAGTGTCAGTACTTGGAATAAACAATTCGTGCTCCTGGTAACACTTTAATTATGTATTCCTTCGAGATGCACTTTCAGCGCTTTCCAACAAAGTCGAAAAGTGTTTATGAATTCGGTTTGTATGTCTATCTCTGTGCCGTTTGATAGTCTCTCATTGCTCTAACTCGCGTAAAAACACTCGGATTACTATGCAATTTATATATGTTTTGTTGTGTACAAAATCTGCATAATTTATACTTTGTTTACAGGAACACTCAAAGGAATTCCGTTGCTTTATGGCATATGGGGGGAAAAACGTTTGCTGTGTATGATGTTATACTACTTCAAACATATGGAAATCGATACATATCACTGAGGTATACAACAAGAGGCTTATTGTAGAATATCATGTGCACAGCATTCATCGTTCATTCAAAGGCACATACAGAAGAAGTGCTGTCTATACGCAATAATTGCTGGAAGTGTGTTTTCAGTTGTGGATCACATTTTGAAATTTAACTGATTTTTTTACTTGGTTTGTATAAATTCTGTTGATCTCATGCTTGGAAGCACAAAAGATTTAGATTACACATTTGTTTATTCACCGAAATTTTTGAAGGGGTATTTTCAATCGAGTTTTTTAACACAAATACTTTTCGCATAATATATACTATACATATAAATCTATAGCTCATATACACTGCTACACAGAGGAATTTGGATAAGTTTCCTACATTTGAAGTTTCCTACGTTTGATCGTAATTGATGAAATTGGGTTTTAAAATGTGTTATAAGTTTTCCAAATTGTTTACTTAAACATCATTTTTGTTTATTAATCTGTGAAGTTTTGTTAACCCCTTGAGTACGTATTTATTTCAGGGCTGCCACTGACTTTTTTTTTTAATTCTAAGTCGCACCACTTTCTCAAAACAAAAATCTTTCATATACACATTGACAGTATATGCAAGAGAAAATTACAACAAAAATATTTTCCTTCAAATAGTGGTATGAATAGAATGTAAAAATAGGCGCCAGATGCCAAATGCAGGACGAGTCTTATTCGTCAAATGTACCCATGGGGTTAAAGCATTCTGGAACCTTTGAAAAATATTTCATAATCTAGGTTCGACGCATGAACTTTCATTCTTGCCCGGTGTAAATCGAATTGTTAACGCTGACATCTAAACCAGCTACTACACGACAGCTTCGGCTTCATCGAGGTACGAAGTAGAAGTTTGAACACGCAAAAAGAAAAAAATGAAATTTATACATGATGATTCATTTGTATTTTAATGGTGTGAATTGGAAAATTTTAAAATTTAAGTTATAATGCAATTAACACTTTCCGGAACAGAACAATTATGTTCGTAAAATGATGAAATGATGGATTGACACCGGAATTTACAAACGACTCTTTTAGAAATTAAAAACTCGTTACTTTAAACTTTCATCGTAAAAGCAAAATTTTATTAACATATTCTTGGCGCCGATTGTAAGTTTGGAGTTAAAATTACATGGCCCCGACATGGGGCCCCTGCTCCGAAATTCGTTAATCAGTCTTAGATATATTTTTTTCTTGTGTTAATGCTTAGTTTTATTCTTATAGCTGTGTATATCATGTATCTGAAAAAAGTAGCAATGTTCGAAATGAAATTTGCTATATTAAAGTTCTAAATTTTAAAGCTGAATATATGAAATAAAATTTAATCCATAGCTTTTGCAAAGTACAAAGGGGCATGATTGCTGACACTAAAATGCCCGGAAAATTTATCCAATCTTTATAAACAAATAGCAAACACCGCGGCTTTGCTCGCGTACTATTTGAAATATGCCAAGTCATATTTATATGTCTAATTTTTATCAAAAGGCACTAACTAAATTTTTATTTTATTAAAAGGTAATATTTTATTTTATTAAAAGGTACTTATTACTTTTAGGAATAATTCAAAAATTACTATTTAAAACACAGTTTGAATAAACATCATTATTACACTGTATTAGGCAGAAATGAGACTTAAATTAATAAAATGAAATAAAACTAAATAAATGATAATTTAGAAAATATTTTGAAACTTTTATGCTCAATTAATACGCTCATTTCAGTATTCATTTGAAGTTTTGAATTTTTTAGAAACCATCTTCTTACATCTTAAAATTAACCATCATGTCGAATTCATAGTCCTACCACCTCTCTCAATTTAAAGGGCTATGTTGAAGCAGGAACTGTCACCATTAATTTGCCAACATTAATTTTGAAATCGGTTTGTTATTTCCTAATATTCCACAGAAACGTAATTTAAAAAGCTTTTAAAGCCCTTTTTTAGAACGTTTGTTGTTCCTGTGAACCCCAGGTGGTAGAATCACCGGCATAAAATATAGCCCGTGTAGGATCAGAGACTCTTACCACTGATTTGCAACTATTACTTTTATAATCGGTTTATATTCCCTGAAATTGCATGGAATCGTAATTTAGAACTTTTTTAGAATGCTTTTCGCACCACCCCTTCGCTTCACCCCTTTTTAATTCGAATTTATTTTCGACGTTCCTTCGAGGGCATTTATATTTTATAAGTAACTACCATGTCATATTTAAAGTTTCTACCCTTTTCAGTATCACAGAAATCGCAATTTAGAAAGTTTTTAGCTCCTGCAACCCTCTGGTGGTTGTGGAACATACATAAAATATAGCTTATGTTTGAGCAGGTTCTATCACCAAAATTTGTCATCATTATTTTTTTAATCGGTTTGGTAATTTATAAGTTTGCTTAAAAACTGTAATTTATAACGCTTTTCACTCACTTCATTTTTTTAAAATTTGGAATTTTCTTTCGACTGTTCTTAGAAAGCAGTTGCATCTTGTAAGTAAATACCATGCCATACTTCAAAGTGTTAGACCCCTCAGTTGTGCAAAAAATGAAAATTAGAACATGTTTTGCTTTTTCAACCCTCAGATGGTAGTGACAGCAACATAAAATATAACCTATGTTATAGCAGGGACTGTCATCATTGATTTGCAACCATTACTTTTGAAATAGCTTTGGTATTTCCTTAGATTGAGTAGAAATCGCAATTTAGAACGTTTTTAGAACGCTTTTCGCGCATTTTCACCGCTTTTTAAATTTCCAATTTTTTCGAAACTGTTCTTAAAGATCATTTATAGCTAATAAATATGTACCTTGCCTAATTTAAAGTTGCTAGCCCCTACCGATCACAAAAATCGAAATTTAGAACGCTTTTTTGCTCCTGCAACTTCTTGGTGATAGTGATACCGACATAAAATAGCGTCTATGTTAGAGCAGAGGCTGTCAGCATCAATTTCCTACAATTACATTTGAAATCAATTCATTCTTCCTGATATATTGCCGACAAATCGGCATCTAGAACGTTTTTAGAACGCTTTTCGCGCATTTTGCTCCTGCATCTCCTCTGGGGTAATGGAAACAGATATAAAATATAGCCTATCTTGGAGCAAGATCTGTCAGCATCATTTTTACACCATTACATTTTAAATCTGTTCAGAACTTCCTGAGATTGCATAGAAATCGCAATTTAGAAAGTTTTTTATAGCGCTTTTTGCGCATTTTGATCCCCTTTTAAATTTTGATTTTTTTAGGAAATGTCCTTAGAGATCATTGATATCTTATAACTAACTACCATTCCAAATTTCACGATTCTAGGCCCTTCCGTAACGCAAAAGCCGCAATTTAGAACGTTTTTTGCTCCTGCACCCCCTTTGGGGTAGTGGCACCGACATAAAACATCACCTATGTTGGAGCAAGGGTTTTCACCATCATTTTGACGTCATTATTTTTTAGATCGGTTTAATATTTCCTGAGATTGTATATTAACCACCATTAGAACGTTTTTTAGAACGCTTTTCGCGCATTTTCACTCCTTTTAAATTTCGAATTGTTTAAGAACTGTTCTTAGAAATCCTTTATATCTAATAAGTAGCTAATATTTCAAATTTCATATTTCTAGGCCCTTCGATAACGCAAAAATTGGATTTTTAGAACGTTTTTTGCTCCTGCACCCCCTTTGGGGTAGTGGCACCGACATAAAACATAGCCTATGTTGGAGCAAGGGTTGTCACCGTCATTTTGACACCCTTATTTTGACACCATTATTTTTTAAATCGGTTTGGTATTTCCTGAGATTGTGTAGAAACCACCATTTAGAACGTTTTTTAGAACGATTTTCGCGCATTTTCACCCCTTTCAAATTTCGAATTGCTTAAGAACTGTTCTTAGACATCCTTTATATCTAATAAGTAGCTAATATTTCAAATTTCATATTTCTAGGCCTTTCAGTAACACATAAATCGCATTTTTAGAAAGTTTTTTGATCCTGCACCCCCTTTGGGGTAGTGACACCGACATAAAACGTAGCCTATCGTGGAGCAAGCGTTGTCACCATCATTTTGACATCAATATTTTTTAAATCGGTTTATATTTCCTGAGATTGTGTAGAAACTACCATTCAGAACGTTTTTTAGAACGCTTTTTGTGCATTTTTACCCCTTTTAAATTTCGAATTGTTAAAGAACTGTTCTTAGATATCATTTATATCTTATAAGTAACTAATATTCAAAATTTTATATTTTTAGGCCCTTCAGTAACGCTAAAATCGCATTTTTAGAACGTTTTTTGCTCCTACACCCCCTTTGGGGTAGTGGCACCGACATAAGATATAGCCTATGTTCTAAGTTGGACTAACACCATCATTTTGATACCATTACTTTTGAAATCGGTTCGGTAGTTCCAGAGCTTATCTCCGACAAATAAACAATTTTTTCCTCTTTATAATAGGAGTATAGATTTTCACATGAGAAAGTTTGCGTTACACTATACATGCCGCAAACAGTGTTGATAAATCTGGCTGGTTCTTTATTCAGAAATTTCTAGTTCTCACCAGAAAATTTTTAATACAAATTTTACTTAATTTTATTCACGAAATGTCTATCTACAATTCAACCCTTTAATCTACTGACGGTACTTATAAGTACCAATCTCTTTAACCCTTAAATGCATAGTGATGTAAATTTCCATCACCTTTTTAATTAATTTTTAATACATAAATTAAGTTCTTACAACCACTATATTTATATAGAAACGTTAATCCTCTAAAAATTACAAAAACATGCTACTAAATAAAGTTAAAAATCTAAAGATTTCTGGTGTGTATTCCTTAATATAAAAATAAAAAACATAATTCTAAAAGAATAATTCATGCATTTAAGAGTTAAACTTTCATCCCATAGTGAATATTACTAATATTCTAATGGTACTTTGCAAAAACAGTCTTTTAACTCCACTTTATCCGGATACATGGTAGCAGTTGTTCTAGGTTTGTTATTTTAGCCAGGATAGAGACTATCTTTAAAACAGTTGATGCATTGTTACCAGATGGGCTACTTTTTTTAAATCAGATTCTTGATTGGCACCACTTTTTTGAAATGGTAAAATGTGCCATATTTAATGACATATTAATTAAGGCAAAAATAAAGTGAATTTTACCGTTTCAAAAAAGTGGTGCTAATCAAGAAAACGGAATTTTAAAAAAGTAGCCCACTGGCAACACTGAGTCCATGTGCTTTTTGATGACATTTTGTACAGATTATCACGGCCGTCTTTTTATTCTTGCAAACCCACTAATGGATATAAAATAAGTGTTGGGTTTTTTTATGTGTTCATTATGATCTTAGAATACAATTTGACTAGCTATTTTTGGTGAACGGTGCATGTATTTGATTAACAGTTGAATTACTCGGTGGTACTTATAAGTACCGTCAGTACACTGGGTGTTGGAGAAAAACGTCTTGTTTACTTTTCATCCGTGTAGATATCCATCATTTTCATCTGCTTTAAAATTTAATTACTAAAATGTAGCGTCATACTAATATTCCTAGTATCTATTTTCTGTATCATTATTATTTTTATAGGAAATCGAAAAAGTTGTGGCACCGGCTCTTTTTTGCTATGCTAGAAATGACATATATAAATTCATATATTGCATATGTGGAGATGCGAGAGAACATGTTGCCGCTAGAATATAAACGTCGCATAAATAAAGGACTGTTGACAATATCGAAACCTAACAAAAAAAAAAGTTTTTTTTTAACCCTTTCAGGGGCAAAGCATTTTCGATGCTAAAGTGTTGAAATAAATGATTGCACCGGAAAAAATTTATTTGTAAGTAAGAAAAAAGCTATAGTTCACGTACATATTAAATCAAAAATATTTTACCGAAATTCTGGTGCCACTTGAATTACCTTGTGGGTTCTTTGTTATTTTCTTTCTGATATTTTAGTCATAGTGTACTAACGGTACTTAGTACCACTTTAATTAATTACCTCTAAGGAATTATATTTCTCACGGGTGAGTATTTTAATTATGTTTATCCTTTAATTTTTATTGTAGTAACCGAAAAAAAAGGTTTCATGAAAAAAACTGCAGTGGATCATAATGCAGTAGATAAAGGGTTAAAGCAGGGTTGCCAGTTTGGCCTACAATTTTAATCCTAAATTTCAAATACATACCATAAATTTTGAAATAAGAATTTTTAATTTATGTAATTACTAAATGTACTTCATTAAATAGGGCATAAATATTACTTTTTATTTATGGTGTGAACTCAAAATTTCTGAAAGAAAATGGAGGCCAAACTTGCAACCCTGGACCTGAGCCAGTGTTGCCATAGGGGCTACATGTTTTAAATCAGATTCTTGATTGCCACCAGTTTTTTGAAATGGTAAAATGTGCCTTATTTAATGACATATTAATTAAGGCAAAAACAAAGTGAATTTTATCGTTTCAAAAAAGTTGTGCCAGCAGGAAATCGGAATTTAAAAAAAAGTAGGACACTGGCAACACTGATCTGAGCACTGACACAAAAATGGCGGACTTGCAATCCTGGACCTGAGTGCTGACACAAAAATGGCGGATACCGAAGGCGGATTTTTTGTAATGTATGTACTGTCTCCTAAACTTGGACACGAGTATTTTATAAAAGATTTCTTTGTCTTGTTTAACCTCAGATAATTAAAGCGGAAAATACTT
Source organism: Maratus speciosus (assembly GCA_963932465.1). NCBI lineage: Eukaryota > Metazoa > Arthropoda > Arachnida > Araneae > Salticidae > Maratus > Maratus speciosus. The sequence continues at coordinate 471,002,495 of OZ010796.1, forward strand.
TTAAAAATTATTGGTACCAAAATTCAAAGGACCGTGCACACGCTTAAAGAATCCGCCTTTGGCAGCCGCAATTCTCTTGTCAACATTCAGGCCTAATATTCAAGGGGTGGTGGACAAACATGTCTGCTCGTAACTCTGACGTCATTTTGACGGTTGTAACAGCAGACGATTAAATTTAACATTTATTATCTTTTAATAAAAAAATTTTAACTTCTATATATCGCGCATTTTCAATTTTTACACCGTGAAATAGGAAAAAAATACACTTTCAAATGCAATTTGTTTGAAGACTGTATCGCAATTTATTTGAAAACTGTAACGCAATTTACTCAATTTTCATTTTTTTAAATTAATTTCCAAGCATGATTTTTTTTTCAAATGTATCCCTATCGGTTGCATAGGATTACGAAAGATATATCTGTTTGCACTTAAATAAATAGCTCATTATTTTATTCCAGCTTATATTACCTAAAGAATTTAAAGCATTCATCAATTAATAAATAATACAATAAAATGTATGTAAAACACAAATGTAAGGCATGTAGTCGAATTTTGCTTTTCGTTGTTCCACTGAAATGAACAGAATCAAAAATGTTGACTGTAACTAGCAATTTTTGGAGTTTTTGTTCGGCTGTTAAATCCTGCGTTAGGCCGATATGCAAATATCGGTTTTAATTTGTTTCAAAACTTTATTTTAACCCATTATTTCTATTTTTCGTGTAAATATGATCTAATAGTCCCGTGAGAAGCTTTCTTAACGCAATCTTTGAGATTATTTGTGGATACGTTTTTCCCCTAATTTTCGATTAACTGGAATTCTTTTTATCAACCAATGTGTTTTAACGATATATAAGTATGCAGGGCTGTCACATGCAACTATTTTTTAATTCTTACTGGCACCACTTTCTTGAGACAGAAATGCTTATAAAAACACTGACAACATTTGCAAGAGAATCATCCGTCAAAATTTTTATTAGAAAAATACTGTGGGAACAGAATATAAAAATAGTCGACTGTCGGAACCCTGAGTATGCTATGTCAAAGGCCGCTTGAGTAACCTATCGAAAATTACCTCGTTTATTGATGTGCCTTTAGTATGTGAAGAGAAAAAAGTATGTTAACTTAAAAAATAATACATATGATGGTTTTCACCTTTCTGTGACCCGAGACGCCCAGGTTTGTCCCCTTGTCTTTATATTAACCAAAAATAACTATTCTCACCTTCGGAACAGAATTTGGAATTTCTTACAGGTGGTTTTATAAATGACGCGTAAATGCGGCAGCTGCCTGTATAGTGTTAAAACCATTTAACTTATTTAACTTATTTATATGCGTTTTATATTTAACATTTTAAATGAAATAAATTTTAGTTAGAATTGATATTTAATCATTCGGACGCAGACGATTCAACATCTTCTGGGCGCAGAGTGGCCAGTGGGCTACTTTTTTAAAACTCAGATTTCTTGATTATCACCACTTTTTTGAAATAGTAAATTTCGCCTTATTTCATGAAATATAAATTAAAGCAAAAACAAAGGGAATTTTACCATTTCAAAAAAGTGATGCCAATCAAGAAATCTGAATTTTAAAAAAGTAGCCCACTGGCAACACTTAGGGAGAGATGTTTTCGTTGCCATAGGAGGACAATCGAAATGGTATGACTTACTCGTTTTGTCTCATTCGAACATGCGTAAAACATAAGGGACATATAAAACTTGCGAGAAAATGGATTTCATTGGTCGCAAAGTATGTGTCGTTTATTCCTTGTTGTTCAATTTCACTATGTATTAGTAATATGTATCATTTTTGTTTAAAATATTTCACATGAAATTTTTTGAATTATTTTTAACTGTTATTGTCAAAAAAACATCGACAAACTAAAGCGTAAAAAATTAGGGCCACGGGTATGGTATATTTGGTTTTAATACTGCCAAATGGGCGACGTACTTATTTTGAACGTTACCAATGTTTCCATTTAGTGATACTTTCCTCATTTATTCATTAACATAGCTGCCAACCTTTACGCTTTTTTGCTACCACTAAAATTTAACAGAAATTTTCGCTTTGTTTAATCGTGAGATTTCGACGATTAAATAATACAATATTTATTATAAAATTTTAGTGGTAAGAAAAAAGCGTAAATGTTGGCAGCTATGCATTAAAAAGGAATTAAAAAAAAAACCTATCAGTAAATATCATTTAAAGGGACTATCACTGTTTGGAAAAAAGTGTTAGTATTTGGAATAAAAACTTTAATTCCGTATTCTTTCGAGATGCACTTCCAGCGGTTTCCAACAAAGTCAAAAATTATTTATGAATCCGGTTTGTATGTCTATTACTCTGGCGTTAGTCCGTCTCTCCTTGCTGTAACTCGCGTAAAAAGACTTCGGATTACCGTGCAATTTATATATGTTGTTTGGGTTTACTACGAAATGTTGTGTATTGAAATTAAAATCTGCAGAATTTATACTTCATTTACAGGAACATTCAAAGGAATTCCGTTGCTTTATGGCCTGTGGGGAAAATCGTTTGCGGTGCATGATGTTACACTATTTCAAACATATGGAAATCGATGCATATCGCCGAGGTATACAACAAGAGGCTTACTGTAGAATATCGTGTGCACAGCATTAATCGTTCATTCACAGGCACACACAGAAGAAGTACTGTCTATACACAATAACTGCTGGAAGTGTGTATTCAATTGTGGATCGCATTTTGTTATTTAACTAATTTTTTACTTATTGCTTGGTTTGTATAAATTCTGTAGATCTAATGCAAGGAAGCACAAAAGATTTAGATTACACTTTTGTTTATTCACAGAAATTTTTGAAGGGGTATTTTCAACTGAGTTTTCTAACTGAAATAATTTTCGGATAACGTATACTAAATATATAAATCTATAGATGATGTACACTGCTACACAAAAAAATTCGAATACGTTTCCTACATTTAATCATAATTGAAGAAATTGGGTTTTAAAATGCGTTATAATTTTTCCAAATATTTTACTTGAACATTATTCTTCGTTTTATTAACCCTTAAATGCGAGATTTTTTATTTTGTTTCGAAAAAATTACATATGATACTCTGAAAGGTTTATAACACAGGAAAAATAATGAAAAAAATCAGAGATATATTTTTCAAATAATAGGTTATCTTTTCTTCGGTTGCAAATCTGCAATACAAGTAAAAACTACTGTCGTGTGGCTGTTTTACACTGAAATATTGAAAATTAGTAAATATTTTAATAAGTATGTCTCCAAATACTTTATTTTATATAATTATTTATTTTAAAAAACTTAACCTTTAACCCTTTAATTCCCATAATGGAATACGTTCTAGAAATTACATAGTTCAGAGAATCTGACTTTATACCAGAAAGTTTCAATGGTTAATTTCGCTTTATTTAAATACGGAATGTCTCTTTTTTAACTATAGAAAATATTGCTATTTTAATTTTCTGGTGTGAACCAGGTATATGCGAATAAGAAAAAAATCTATTAAATTCAAAACAGTGTTGTTTCCATATAGGCAAAGCTGCGCACTAATGGGTTAATCTGTGAAGTTTTAAATTATTCCGGAAGAGTTGGAAAATGTTTCATAATCCTTGTTTTACGCATAAACTTTCATTCCTATCTAGCCTAACCCGAATTGTTAATACTGTCATCTAAACCAGCTACTTCACGCCAGTTTTGACTGGACACTGCAAAGGAGATAAATTCCAGCTCAACATTAAGAAAAAAAAATGAAATTGATACATGATGCTTCTTTTGTATTTTAACGGTGTGAATTGGAAAAGTTTAAATTTGATGTTATTATGCAATTAACATGTTCCAGAATGGAACAATTATGTTCGTAAAGTAATGAAATGATTGACTGATACCGGAATTTACAAACAACTATTTTAAAAATTAAAAGCTCGTCACTTTAAACCAGAGGTGGCCAACTGTGGCACGCCGGATACCACTCAAATTTTACAGAAAAAGTCGATTCTTGAATCGCAGAGATTAGATAAGGCAATGATTACTATAAAATCTTAGTGCTATCGAGCGTGGAACAGTCGGCCACCCCTGTTTTAAACTTTCATTGTAAAAGCAAATTTATTTTTTTTTAATATTCTTGTGGCCGATTGTAAGTTTGGAATTAAAATTACGTGTTCCTGACATTAATCAGTCTTAGTTATAAATTTTTCTTGTTTTAATGCGTAGTTTTATTTGGATAACTGTGTATGTAATGCATCTAAAAAAAAGTAGCAATATTCGAAATGAATATGAAATTTGCTATATTAAAGTTATAAATTTTAAAGCTCAGAATATGAAATAAAATGTAATCCATATCTTTTGCATAGTACAAAGGGGCATGATTGCTGACACTAAAATGCCCGGAAAATTTACTCAAACTTTATAAAAAATTTTCACATGAGAAAGTTTACGTTACACTATACATGCCGCAAACAGTGTTGCCAAATCTGACTGGTTTTTTATTCAGAAATTTCGAGATCACACCAGAAAATTTTTAATACTAATTTTACTTAATCTTATTCAAGAAACATCTATCTACAATTTAAAGCAGGGTTACCAGTTTGCCCCCCCCCCTCCCTTCTAATCCGAAATTTCAAATTCACTCCTGAAAATTTGAAAGAAGTACAGGGTGGTTATAATTAAACTTCCTCTATTAATAGCATGCTGCAGCGCAAACGGGTGAACGTAATGCAACGAAATTTCATAGGACTACAGATGAGATGCGCTCACGGAATTTTGAAAAAAAAAAAATAGTTCCAGAATGTCCACCAGAGGGCGCCTTTTACATTAACATTAAATTTAACACAATAAACGACCAAAGCAGAATCGAGAAACAATATTAACATTTATTGACTATTTTCTGACCCATTTTGGTCGTTTTTTTGTGTTAAATTAAAAAAAAAATTCCGGAAAAAGTTCCCCCTAGTGGACATTTTGGGACTAAATTTTTATTTCGAAGTTCGGTGAGCGCATCTCGTGTATAGTCTATATACCAAATGTCGCTGCATACCGTTCACCCGTTTGCGCTGTAAGATGCTGTTTATAGGGGAAGTTTAATTATAATCCCCTGTATATTTACGTTATGTAATCACAAAATTTCTGTCATTAAATAAAGCAAAGAATGCTATTTTTAATTTCTGGTACAAATTCAGATTTCCTAAATGAAAATGGAGGCCAAACTGGCAACTCTGTTATAAAGGACAAACCGCTGCCACCTGAATACTTGGCCTGAGCGGGGTTGCCAATTCGGCCTACAATTTTAATCTTAAATTTTAAATTCATACCTTAAATTTTGAAAGAAGATTTTCTACTTTATGTAATCGCTAAATGTCCTTCGTTAAATAGAGTATAAATGCTACTTTTTATTTCTGGTGTGAACTCAAAATTTCTGAATAAAAATGGAGGCCAAACTTGCAACCATGCGCCTGAGCGCTGACATAAAAACGGCGGATACCAAATGCGAATTTTGTTAATGTATGTACTGTCTCCTAAACTTGGAAACCAATATTTTATAAAAGATTTCTTTGTCTTTTTTAATATCAGATAATTAATGCGTAAAAAACTTAAAGAAATTATTGGTACCAACATTCACCGTACACACCACTGAAAGAATCCACCTTTTGCAGCCTCCATTTTCGTGTCAACACCCAGGCCTAATATTCAGGGATCGGTGGACAAACATGTCTGTGCGTAACGCTGACGTCATTTTGACGATGGCAACAGCAAACGATTAAATACATAGCTGCCAACATCTTACGCTTTTTCAGACTACAAAAATTTTATAGCAAATTTTACATTTTTAAATCGCCGTAATCTGCCGATTAAATAAGGCAAAAATTTCTATTAAATTTTTGTGGTCTGAAAAAGTGGAAGAGTTGGCAGCTATGATTAAATATAACATTTATTATTTTTTATTAAAATTATTTAAACATCTAAATACCGCACATTTTAAATTTTTACACCGTGGAATAGGGAAAAAATGTACTTTCAAATGCAATTTGTTTGAAGACTGTATCGCAATTTATTTGAAAACTGTAACGCAATTTACTCAATTTTCATTTTTTTAAATTAATTTTCAAGCATATTTTTTTTTTCAAAACTATCCCTATTGGGTGCATAAGATTACGAAAGATAAATCTGTTTGCACTTAAATAAATATAAATAGCTTATTATTTGATTCCAGCTTATATTACCTAAAGAATTTAAAACATTGATCAATCAATAAATAAAACAATAAAATGTTAATAAAACACAAATGTAAGGCATGTAGTCGAATTTTGCCTTTCGTTGTTCCACTGAAATGAACAGAATCAAAAAGGTTGATTGTAACTAGCGATTTTTGGAGATATTTTTCGGCTGTTAAATCCTGACGTTAGGCCAATATGCAAATATCGCTTTTAATATGTTTCAAAACTTTATTTTAATCCATTATTTCTATTTTTCGTGTAAATATGATTTAATGGACCCGTGAGATGCTTTCTTGCCGCAATCGTTGAGATTATTTGCGGATACGTTTTTCCCTTAATCTTTTGATTAACTGCAATTCTTTTTATCAACCAATGTGTTTTAACGATATATAAGTATGCAGGGCTGTCACATGCAACTATTTTTTAATTCTTACTGGCACCACTTTCTTAAGACAGAAATGCTTATAAAAACACTGCCAACATTTGCAAGAGAATCATCCGTCAAAATTTTTATTAGAAAAATACTGCTGCGAACAGAATATAAAAATAGTCGACTGTGGGAACCCTGAGTATGCTATGTCAAAGCCCGCTTGAAGAACCTATCGAAAGATACCTCGTTTATCGCTGTTCCTTTAGTATACGAACAGAAAAATGTATGTTAACTTAAAAAATAAATATAGGGTAAATGCACCAGTAGTCGGCCACCCCCCAGAAGTCGGCCACTTTGAGATAAAATATGTTATGAATAGCTTATTTTAGATTTCACATGAAATATTACAATCCCTCTATATGTAGCCATCCTTTATACGTCATAAGCCATCAGGAAAGAATTGTGAGTATTTTTATTGCGTTAGTAATCAGCCATTTTTTATTTGGTTGCGGTCAAATAACCGTTTTTGCTATTTTTTTGTTAACCGATGACAAAATTTTTAAAAGACTAGTATTAATTTAATTTTTATTATTTTCTAAAATTATAAGACTCTACTATTAAAAAGTTTAATAAACTAATGTTTTTCGGTATCAAAATTAAATAAATGTGTTTGTATTAATTAATTTTAATGTGGCCGATTATTGGGTATTATATTTACTTACATGTTCAGTAATCGGCCACCACGGTTGACTACTGGCTAAAAGGCCATTTCACTACTTTTTTGAGTCTATTTTTAATAATTTGATTTTTTTCGTAATTTGATTTTCGCAATTCGAGACTTATATAAACTTTTACTTGCATTTCATTTTATGTACACTATATATAAGGTGTCCTGGGGTAATAACGCCACCTTAAGATTCTACCAATTTTTACGGCTTAGTTTTAGATTTTTTTTTTTCCCAAACAAATATAGGATTTGATACAGTAACTTATTGATTATGTATACAAGAAAGACTATTTTAGCAGATAGCAGATTTATAAAATATAGTGGTGTGATTTCTTGACCAATGCTATTAGGCGTTATTACCCACCTATTGGGTAATAAAATAACGTCTAAATCGCGGCCCTCACAACGGCTCTTATCACAAATGCATCCAAGAAATTCCCTTGCACTTTGCCCTGGCTCATACGATGTCATTATTATTTACTTTAGAGTTGCATTTTTAGACTTCGTAGTTTTTTACAAATAAAAAATGAGAAAAAGACTTAAAATATATCTTAAGACTTAAATAAATAAGACTTTAATAAGACTTAAATAAGACTTAAATAAATATCATTCTATAAGACTTATATATCTATAAGACTTAAATAAATATCATTCTATAAGACTTATATATCTATAAGACTTAAATAAATATCATTCATGCACAAGTTAAATGAAATTGATTTGCGCTTATACGTTTGTCAGTGACTGCAACGTTCACGAATTTCGTTCGTTTGTGATGCGAATTTCGCGAATTTAGTACATTTTTGAGACTGCTGCATCCAGTACATTTTTTTATGTGTATAACCCAGTGCTATGCGCTTATTCGTTCCTTAGTTTTTGCAGCGTTAACGAATTTCGTTTGTTTGAGATCACGGCTTTCGCGAATTACTGCGTTTTTGAGACAGCTGCACGACGAGGTAGATGTACCGAGTGATTTTTTTTCGGTTTTGATTAGCGCTATTAGCTCATACGTTCGTTTCTGATTGCGGCATTAACGAATTTCGTTCGTTTGTGATTGCGGCTTTCGCGAATTACTGCGTTTTTGACACAGCTGCACGACGAGGTTGCTGCACCCAGTGATGTATTATTTTTCATTTTTCAAGAGCGCTATGCTCTCATATGTTTTTTACTGATTGCGGCGTTAACGAATTTCGTTCGTTTCTGATTGCGCTCATACACTCGTTACTGATTGCGGCGTTACGAATGTCGTTCGTTCGTGATCGTGGCTTTCGTGAATTACTGCGTTTTAGAGACCCCTGCTCAACGAGGTTGCTGCATCCAGTGATTTTTATTTTTGTTGTTTTCATGAGCGCTATGCGCTCATACGTTCGTAACTGATCGCGGCGTTAATGAATTTCGTTCGTTTGTGATTGCGGCTTTCGCGAATTTAGTGCCTTTTCGAGACTACTACACGACGAGGTTGCTGCATCCAGTGATTTTTTTTTTTTTGGTTTTGATGAGCGCTATGCGTTCATACGTTCGTTACTGATCTCGACGTTAACGAATTTCGTTCGTTCGTGATCGTGACTTACGCGAATTACTGCGTTTTAGAGACTGCTGCAAGACGAGGTTGCTGCACCCAGTGATGTTTTTTATCTGTTTTCATGAGCGCTATTAGCTCATACGTTCGTTAATGATTACGGCGTTAACAAATTTCGTTCTTTTGTGATTGCGGCTTTCGCGAATTACTGCGTTTTAGAGACTGCTGCACAACGAGGTTGATGCACCCAGTGATTTTTTTTTCGGTTTTCGTGAACGCTATGGGTTCATACGTTCGTTACGGATTGCGGCGTTAACGAATTTCGTTCGTTCTTGATCGTGGCTTTCGCGAATTATTGCGTTTTAGAGACTGCTGCACGACGAGGTTTCTGCACCCAAGGATTTTTTTTTTCTGTTTTCATGAGCGCTGTGCATTCATACGTTCATTACTGATTGCGGCGTTAATGAATTTCGTTCGTTCGTGATCGTGGCTTTCGCGAATTACTGCGTTTTAGAGACTGCTGCACACTTTTGCTGCTTCCAGTGATGTTTTTCTTCGGTCTTCATGAGCGCTATGCGTTCATACGTTCGTTACTGATTACGGCGTTAACGAATTTCGTTCGTTTATGATCGCAAATTTAGGGCGTTTTTGAGACTGCTGCACGATGAAGTTGCTGCATCCAGTGATTAGTTTTAGTTTTGATGAACGCTATGCGCCCATGCGTTCATCACAAAAAAAAGATAACAAAAAACAAGAATTTTTTTTTTATAAAATCGTATAATTATATCAAAATGACTATTACTATAAAATCACAAATCTATAATAATAAGATAACTGCTAAAATAACAATAATAACAAACGTTTGCTTTGTCACATGTATTTAAAATATCGAATAGGGGAAAACAACTGAACAAGAAACCATATTTTCCCTTAAATAAGAATTGACGCTTGATTCTGCTCATATTGTTCAAAGATACTACGAGACACACTGTAATGTTTGTAATGTACTATTCGAAATATGCAACTTATTAAAATTGCATTTCGAAACTCGATTACGAGATAGTAACGCGAAAATGAAGAATTGGCGCCACGTTCTGCAGATATCTAACCAGGAAATCCCAAGATAAACTGAAATATTTGCATTGTACTAGTCGAGACATGCAACATATTAAAATTTCATCCCGAAACTCGACGACATGATAGTAACGCTAAAATGACGATTTGGCGCTCCCTACTGCTGATATCACAATAAGATATGCATTGACAGATCAGTCATTCATGTTCTGTTAATAATCTTGTCCTACATAATAATTTCATTTTGAAACAGGATGACGTAATAATTTTTTCTCTGCTCGCAGCCTAGTCTACGATGGTTTAACAACAAATTTGAAAGGCCCAGTACTAGATAATTTGGTACTTTTAACTTTACTTTCCATGAAACAAGAATGAAAAATCTTGCATGAAGAATAGATTATAAAAGCATTTCCCATGACTTGCAGAATTCTTCAACGAAATTGAGCTGCTTAATACCGTAAAAAAAGTAAACATTTTAGAAAAGGCATAATACTTTTGAAAACCCGATTATGGTTCCTAACCGAAAAAATAGTTCAATTCTTTTGCGCAGTCCTGTATTTAATCTAAATATTTGTATATCATTCTATACATAGTATGATAATACTTAGTATAGTAAGGAAATGCATAACAGGTTGAAAATTTACCTTCAGCAATTTCTTCCCCTATACGGAAATATACTTGAATTATTTTGTACAGCCCTGTATATTACCAATAGATTTTTATATGCCGCACATATTAAGCTAAAATTTAATTAAGGCTAAAACGTGGTTAAAACTACTGAAATGATACTTCCACACATTAGTATATGGTTTTATTTATATTATACAAACAAGTCTTAGTATACTAAATATATTAGATGTAAATTTCCAACTGGGCGAAAAATATCCGGAACAGGATTCGAACCGGGGACCTCCTGGCTGAAGCCGCCAGTGCTCTGCCATCTAAGCTATCCCGGACGATTCTGGTCGAACTTTTTCACCCGTCTAACCTTGACTATAAGGAGAAATTGCGATATTTTTATTCTGATTTGTGTAAACTAGAAGTGCCGGAAAATTTCCTCAAGTTTTATAAAAATTGTAAACCAGAATTTTTATATAAAGTTTTAACCTATTTCTATGTGATATATATATTAAACTTCTTTTAAAAGAAATTTCTGGTTCAAATCGAAATGTATATATTTGGTATCAGTCAAATTCTTCTCGAGTTAGCCTCTTCTTGAAGAACGCAACGTAAACGTAACGCATAGAGTTCTTTGAATCCTTAATTATTCCTGCCAGTACTTTTCAATTGAAAATTTTGCCTAATTTAATCAAAGCAATAAATTAGAAATAAATTAAAAGGAAAAACTATTTCCAAAAGCCGGTGTTAAAAGAATAATAATGCTGTAGAAGAAGACCCTTTTAGCGAACGGAGTAATTTAAATAACTTTTTTGAAATACTTTGCATCCTATTTAACCCTTTATATACTGACGGTACTTATAAGTAACACTGACGTTAAACTTTCATCCCATAGTGACTATTACTAATATTCAAATGGTACATTGCGAAAACACACTTATAACTCCACTTTATTCGGATACGTGGCAGCAGTAGTTCTAGGTTTGTTATTTTAGCGAAGAAGGAGGCTATCTTTGACACAGAGGATGGGTTTTGAGCCGACACTTTGTGCAGATTGTCACGCTGCTTTTTATTGCTGCAATCACAGTAAAGGATATAAGATAAGTGTTGGATTTTTTTATGTGTTCATTATGATCTTAGAATACAGTTTGACTAGCTATTTTAGGTGAACGGTGTATGTATGTGATTTAACAGTTGAATTACTCGGTGGTACTTATAAGTACCGTCAGTACACTGGGTGTTGGGGAAAAAAAAAACTTTTTACTTTTCGTCTGTGTAGTTATCCATCGTTTTCATCTGCATTAAAATGTAATTACTAAAATGTAGTGTAGTAATGATTTCCCTGGTATTTCTTTTCTGTTTCATTTTTATTTTTTATAGGAAATCGAAAAAGTTGTGGCACCGGCTCGTTTTTGTTATGCTAGAAATGGCATATGTAAATTCATATATTGCATATGTGGAGATACGAGAGAACATGTTGTCCCTGGAATATACATAACTAAAGGACTGCTAACAAGATCAAAACCTAAAAAAATAGTTTTTTTTAACCCTTTCAGGGGCATAGCATTTTCAATTCTAAAGCGTTGAAATAAATGACTGGCATTGGAATTTGCAAAAAGATGTATTTGTAAACAAGAAAAAGGGCCTATATTTCACATACTTATTAAAATCGAAAATATTTTCTGATGCCATTTGAAATACCTTGTGGGTTTTCTGTTAGGATATTTTAGTCATAGTGTACTGACGGTATTTTAAACCCTTGAGGGGGGAGGAGGTGGTATGTTTATGCAGTCACTTAATTTTAATTCCCAAACGCCACATTGGCACCAGAATTTTGGTAAAGAATATTTCGGTTTATTATGTGTGTGAAATATAGCTTTTTCATATTCACAAATAAATTTGTTTTCAAATTCCGGCATCATTCTTTAGTTCCAACACTTTAGCAATGGAATTGCTTTGCCCCTGAAAGGGTTAAAGTACCACATTAATTAATTACCTCTAAATAATTAAATTTCTCATGGGTGAGTATTTTTTTTATGTTTATCCTTTAATTTTCATTGTAGTAACTAAAAAAAATTACATGAAAAATATTGCAGTAGATCATAATGCAGTAGATAAAGTGTTAAACAAAAAAGCAGTATTCAGCCGGAACTAAAGCTGCCGTAAAATATGACAATGGGCAGCATTTCGTAAAATGCTAGAATGAAAAATAGGTGCCTACGGCCGTCTCTGCCAGGAATCTCCAATCGGGAAAAAGGGACGATTGATTATTGAGTGGGCCTTCGCTGCTGACAACAAATTTCCTATGCTACACCAGGCAGCGAGGGGCAGTAGGTGGTGGTAGCTTGTGGGTGCGCCGGAAAAACTCCTTCGAGACAAGGGGGCCATTCTCTGCCAGAATGAATCTGTACGCGCGTCAGGGGACAGAGATTAGAGGAAGTATGAATTAACGAGTTTCCTAGGTCAAATTCGAGAGGTAGATTAGGTGGTCATATATGTTTTTGAGTTTCTCCTCAAATAGTGGGAGAGTGAGGATATTATTGAGCCAATTTTTAGGGGTTTTGGATGTACCTGAGATGACATTGACTTGTCAGTATGAACTGAAAATATGATTGCGATGCTGTACCTTGTTCACTGCACTCGCTTAGGTCTGAAGATGTAGGTTTGTAGTAGCGGCTCGTGACTGATTTTGGGGGGCACTAAATGCATATCTTTCAAGTTTATTCATTATTTGCCATTATTTTTTTACAGAAATTTTTGCCTGGTTTAACCCTTTGTCGGACAATGGAAATATTCTTGCAACTTAATTTTTATCGAAAACTGATCAATTCGCGCAGACATAATTAGTAAAATATTTCGTTTTTATAATGCACGTGATGATTGTACCGTCTTTTATTTTCAAATCAATTTGTTTGTGGATTCTGGGTGCAGTGAGTCTTTTCAACATTCCAGCTGCACAATGGACTTACCGATAAAGGATTAATGTTACTACATTTTGCTAATGGATATCGCAAAGCCTTCTAAAAAATAGTGGTAATAAAACAATCACATTGGCAACCTTGCATTAAAAAAATCAATCACAGACCACCACCACAATTTTGAATTTATGTAGATACTGGGATAAAGGTCCACGACCAGTAAGAAAAGCTGCGCCATCCAGACACATTTGTTATCAAATTATAGTTCCTTTTTTGCAAGGGTAAAAATATTGTAAATATTCATATATTGATCAACCATTTATTGAGGCTAAACTTACTTTCTGTTAATTAAGTGCCTTTTTTAAGGTAAAAATATAATGTACAAAATAGGTTTAATAAGTAATTGCTGTATAAATTTCCACTTCAAAATTAAGTTTTTAATACTATCCAGGTAAAATACTAAATCCTGTTATGTTTCTGTTTTTAAAAAAATAAAAATATTTTTTCAATTACCATATTTGACACGCATGTTGCGCCCTCGTGTAGCACACGCACCAAATTTGAAGGCAAATTCTATAATACAAAATACAGGGCTGCCACAGGCGACTATTTTTATATTCAGTTCGCACCACTATTTAAAAAAAAATACATTTTGTAGTATATTTCTCTTGCAAATGTTGTAAAAAGGTATGTAAATGTTTTTTTTATTTTGAAAAACTGGTTCGAAATAGAGTTAAAAAATAGTCGTCTGTGGCAGCCCTGGAAATATGAGATATTTGAAGTATATGCGAAATATAAGAACTATTTTAAGTAGAGTTTTTCTATTTGAAATCTAACAAGTAATATTGTAAAAATTTTGCAATCGATTTCTTTAAGTTTTCGTATGTTGAAATAGAAAGTAGTCGCCCATCGACCTATCCACCAAGGCCAGGTATGCCGTGATTGGATAAGAAGCTCCACAAATAAACCAGAAGTTTAATGCTGTGAACAGTTATAAAATACTATGAAAGACAAAATGATATATTTATCTACTAATAATAAAATGATTAGTATTAATAGTATTCGTCAAACGTATATGTCATCATGCTCCAAATGTAACAGCAGTATTCAAATCTAAAACACCCATTATCACGAGAAAACAGGGCCAGATTACCGCAAACTTCCAATAATATTTTAGTATAAAATATTTCGCTTTATTAAACTGCAGCATTCATGGTTTAAATAGGAAACACATTTGCAGTGTTGCCAGATTGTTAATTGTCACCGCTTTTTTTAAATAGAAATAGTGGACCTGTTTAAAATAAGAGAATTATGCTATTTAAAAAAGTGGTCACAGTCAAATAATCTGAATTAAAGAAGCCAATCTGGCAATACTGCACATTTGTATTTTGACCATTTCAAGGGCAATGATAAGTTTTTTGAACCACTTAATTTTAATATTCAATGCCCTACTTGCACCAGAATTTGGAAAAAAAAATCCGTTTACTATGTATGTGAAATTTAGCTTTTTCTTATTTACAAAAAAAAAAAAAAAAAAAAGTTCTTAAATTCCGGTTTCATGCATTTAGGTCAACATTTTATCAATCGAAGTACTTTGCTTCTGAAAGAGTTAAAATACTGGTGGAAGTTTGACTCTTCAGTAATCAGTCTCAGCGTGCTGTCAACAGTTCTCAAGTAAATTTTAGGGGGAAAAATCACGCGGCATACATGAAAAATACGGTACGAGACAAAAGGCATGTTGGTATATTTAGTGTTAATGTGGTATGTTGTATGGTCCTCTCGAATAGCTAAGTTTGTTGCATATATGTTTTTCATGGACGAGATGAGGGTTTTGAGGAATTACATGGTGGATCGAGAGTCATTGACCTTCAACATTGAGTCAACAGTTGTTTTTAAATTAAATATTTTATTGTTTTAGGAGAAAAGTTCGTAGAAATTCAGAAAGCAGACAAAATTTGCAACAAATAGGACATATGACATTATGACGTAGTATGAACGGGGGGGGGGGGGGAGGCTGCCTCTGAACACGCACTGCGACACTGTGTGCTCTAAGTTATGCAAGTCCCGGCAATAGTGGATTTTGCCTGGCAAAGTTAATGCTAGTTCTGGATTTCGACTCACTTTATGTTTTTGGGGTCGCTGAATCCGAATTTATAACTCTCCCCCGCCCCCCCCCAAAAAAAATCACCCGACAACCCCCCCCCCCCCAAAAAAAAAAAAAAAAAAAAAAAATTGATTTTTGAAGAAATTTGGTTTTTGAGAACAGCAGATGGGGAATGTTCCAAGGCAGCCCCCCTCTTTCCGTTTATCCTACGTGATAATGTCATATATCTTATTTGTTACAAATTTTGTCTAGTTTCTCAATTTCTACATACTTTTCCCCTAAAACAATAAAAAAATTTATTTAAAAGCAACTATATTGGGGGGAGGAATTTTGGGGAGAAGTTAAAAATACGGATTCAGCGACCCAAAAGACTTAAAGTAAACCTTATAGGGAAAGTTCGGAGGGCAGACGGGAAGGCGAATGTAAGGGATGTGAGTGGTTAAGTGGAATTGCGCAACTTTGTCCACGCAGCACCGCGGCTCATGTTCCGAGGCAGATCCCCCCTCCCCATTCATCCTACGTCATAATGTCATATATCTTATTTGTTGCAAATTTTGTCTACTTTCTGAATTTCTAGATACTTTTTCCCTAACACAATAAAAAAATTGATTTTTTTAATAAAAACTTTTTTGTGGGGACATTTTACCAAAATTTGGCGGGTTGCCGGGAGAAATTTTTTGTGGGAAGTTACAAATTCGGATTCAGCTACCCAAAAACCATAAAGTAAGCCGAATTCTAGAACTATCATTAATTTTGCCAGGTATAATCCCGCAATGCCTTGACTATAAATCTAAAACTTTTTCATTAAAATTTGTTCCTAATTCATTAAAATTATGTGGTTTCATAAACATACCACTGCCCATCAAAAGGGTTAAAGGGTAAATGATAATGAATATTGAAAGGAAATACTAATACAAATAATTATAAGAATTTTAACCTTCTTTAACCCCTTGAGGGACACCGGTATATATTGTATACCACCTACGATTAATGAAGTTTTACACCAGAAAAAAATTATTTAAATTTTACTCTTCTAACTTTCGTGGAAAAAAAGCCGTAAAATTGCTTTTACTTATTTTGAAATAGAATATTTCAAACATTCCAGTGGGAATTCAGCATTTCACAAACGTAATTGCTTGCCCCTCAAGGGGTTAATTGGAAATTATAGCTTTTTTTAATTACAGTTAACCCTAGATCTACCGGGAATTTTATTCAAGTTTTAATAAAACGTTCTACACCAGAATTTTTATTTAAAACTATTTAACTTACTTATTTACCTTATTTTTGTCTGGTTTATATACTTAGTTTATTTTAAAGAAATTTCTGGTTTGAATGAATATTTTGTATGTACCTGTCGGGTCCAATGGACCCGTCTGGTAGACGGAGGATTAATCATTTCATATTTTCTTTATCATCATGATTTTAGCGTCCCGAAAAGGTTTAGGTGTGCCGTCAGGTGAAAGATGTTTAAAAACACTAATATACATATGGCCTATTGATGAATTGTTAATGAATGTATCAAAGCAGTCTTTCTACTGAGAAGTCTTTATCATAAGTTTTCAAAATATGGTTTCTGGAAATCTTTTCACCATTGCTAATCTCTAATCTCTTCTCTGTGCATAACTGCAAGTCTTGAAAATGGAGTTATGAATAAAGAGGAAGAGACATATAATGTACTGACTAGCAGTTGCTAGTGAAGTAACTGAGGAGTTTCTCACAAAATTTCGGCTGTTTTTTATTTTTTTAATCATATCAACAGTTTCGGATAACCGCAGGGGCATACATCCCACCACTAAATTTGAATAGAAAATTTCATCTTACTTAAGCGCCTTATCCATGGAAATATTTACTTACAAATATGGAGAAAAAAATTCTGTTTGTTTTTACTGGTTTATGTTTGCCCCATCTTTTCCATTGAAATTGACTGGAGGTTGTCTAGGTTGTCACAACATGGTGGAAACACAGGGATTGACTAACGCCGAAATAAATGTCCACCAATAAAAATGAATATCTGTTTCTGCCATTAGATTTCTTGATTATTTATTAGATTTCTTGCCATTAGATTACTTTTCTGAAATGGTAAAATTCCCCTAATTTTCACCTTAATTAATTTGTCATTAAATAGGGCGAATTTTACCTTTTCAAAAAAGTTGCCCAGTCAAGAAATCTGAATTTAAAAAAAGTAGCCCACAACAGCCACCATCATATGACAATCTCACCATCCCTTGAATACTAAGCCTGAACTCTGACAAAAAAATGGCGGCTGTCGTAGGCGTATTTTTTTTAAAAGTTTGTTCAGTACCCGATACTCATCTTTTCAAGAACATTCTAAATAAGGGGTGGTGTACGTACTTTACCTCTTTCTAGCTGGCACAGTCTATGTCATTAGCCCCTTTATATGCGCTGGTATAATATAAATACCATTTAATTTTAATTCCCAAATGCCACATCGGCACCAAAATTTTGGGAATTAAGTTTTACTTTTTACACTATACTCGAAGAAAAGATTTTACTTATTTTCATACAAATTTGTTCCTCAATCCCGGTGTGATTCAACCATTTTAACATTTTAGCAATGGAAGAGCTTTGCTCCTTAAAAGATTAAAAAAAGAGAATATCATTATTCGCAAATGGTGTAGATATTTCCGCTGTGTTCCCAGCCGGCAACTTTTTCAAATTATGCTTCTTTTTATTTTTTATTAGATCCATAATTTTGTTATAAAATTGCAATTTCTATGTAAATAAATAAGTATATACACCGAAGAGCCATTACATTATGATCACCCTCCATCTATAACAATTAGCTTGCCCTGAAGCAAAATCACGCCGCGTGCGCGGCTTATGTCGGAGTATACAAAGCACTCATGCATTGTATTTCAAAACATAGTGTGATTAGCGACATAATGGGAAAAACAGCAGATTTATCAGACTTTGATAAAGGTCAAACCGTTATGGCTCGGCGACTGGAAACGTCGATATCGGAAACAGCGCGTTTAGTGTGCTGTTCACGTGCAGTCTATGTAAGCACGTATCGAAAGTGGTGTATGCATGGTGAAGCGACAAGTCTCCGGCCAGCGGTGTGACGCCCACGGCACATTGATTCCAGAGGAGAGCGGAGATTGTTACGCATTATTCGTTGTGACCGAAGAGCTGCAACAGCCGAAATCACCAACAGCTACAACAGTTGCGGCCCAGACAGTGTTTATCAACACACAGTGCCGCTTGCACTATTGTGTATGGACCTACGCAGCTGGCGGCCAAAGCACGTTCTTGTGCTGACAGCACATTATCGCCAGCAACACCTGCAACGGACCCATGAACATCGTAATTGGACCATAGAAGAATGGAAGAAAGTTGCATGCTTCGACGAATAATGTTTTCTGGTCCATCACATCGACGCGACGGGAGCGTACGAATACGCCAATTTTCAACGGAAACCCTGGCTCCCGGAGGCAGAGCTGTTCGAAGACAAGCCTGTGGCGGCTATATTATCCTGTGGCCGATGTTTTTATGGAGTACATTAGTACTCATAATCCCCGTAGCACAATCTCTGACGCCTGTGCACTACCTGAACATCGTTGCAGACCAGGTGCACCCATTCATGACAACAGTGTTTCCGGCGGGATATAGCATTTACCAATAGAATAATGCACCATGTCATACGGGTAAAATCATCAGGTATTGGTTCAAAGAGCACTCTAGTAAGTTTCAAATCATGTCCTGGCCTCCAACTTCACCTGATTTGAAGCCAATAGAACATCTGTGGTTCTACCTGGAAATCCCAATTCGTACTGCCATGTTACCACCTCGCAATTTGCGAGAATTGCAGGACCGGTTGGTGAGCTCTTGGTACCAGATACATCAAACTGCCTATAAGAAATTTGTCGAGTTGATATCACGTCGGGTGGTGGCGGTTATGAGGGTGAAATGTGGTCCTACGCCGTATTAAACAGGTAGTCATAATTTAATGGCTCTTCGTTGTATGTATGCGCGTAGAAGAATGTTTTTATTTATATTGAGCTTAAATTTAAATAATTATATTTCTTTTTTATAGTGGTTTGAAAATAACTTTTCATTATTTTGTCTGCGGGGAAAAAAAAGGAAAAAAAAGGGTCTTGTCGGGGTGTCGAACCTACAGAGATGAGAGAGAAAATGATAAGCGTGGTGCTTCTGCCAACTGTACCATCCGACCGCTCAGAAATGTATATAATTATTCCGATTATGTAATAAAGTAAGAAAAATCGATGTCTTTGGGCTTGTTTTTGTGAGATTTTCCTGCATATTGAACTTCATCCTTGCCATATTTTTATCTATTGAACATTCGCTACCAATGCACAAAAGGTCGCCACATTCTCTGTCATCAAACTCGGGACCTCTCCTTGTTAGTTTATCTCAGAGATTTTTCTATTAATCAAAGGAAAGTTTTCAATTCTAAAAAAGTTGTACAGGGTGGCTACTAAATACTGTTACAAATATTCAGTCATTTTATTTTACAAATATAAAATAGAAAATGATAACTATACTAACATGATGAACATCAGAGATGAAAGTTTAACCGGAAATAATTTTAATCAATTTGGACGCCATCTTTATCGATTACCAAAGATAATCTCTTATGCCCTTGTCCGACTGCGGTACGAATCATTTTAAGAGGTAGTCGGTACCATTCACACAATATGGAAGCTTTGAGAGAGTCCAAACTTCTGTGTTTGTTGCTATTTACATTAGCCTCTAAAATCCCCAGACACAATAATCTAAAGGATTAAATCAGGTGAAGAAGGTGGCCAATCTTCTTGCATGATAAAGTTCGGACGGGTGACAGGGAGCCAAGCCTGTGTTGATTTATCTCGGTGCGAAAATGTAAAATCTTCCAGAAATATCCGATTCATTTTGGGATATAACCTGTCAACATGTGATAATAAATGTGTAGCCAATATGTCATGTTTGTAATATTTGCATTGATTTTATCCCTTTATCGATGAACTTCAAAGGCAATTTTCCATTGTTTGACACTGCAGCCCAAATCATAACAGAATTCTTGTTCTTAAAGCGTTTAACAATTCGAATGGTTTCAGGTATATCCTCGAGGGTTGCTAAATATACGATATCATTTTTAGCATTATAACACTGTTAAGTGCAAAATAGCTTCCCATCAGAAAATATTATTCTTTCAACTCTTTTCCTACAGTACCGCTTCATCAATTTCTTCTTTCTTTGTAATTGTTTTATACTTTGTGCAGCAGTCAATCCTTGAAATTTTCTTTTGCGATAAGGGCAATAACCCAGATCTTCATTTATAATAACTTGCATAGTTATGCAATTCACGTTCTCTTCTGCAGCCATTTTATTTGCAGAACATTGTGGATTTCTTCACACCTTTCCCCGAATTCATTTGATGCGCTCTATTGTGAGAACTGAGCGTGGACGACCAGACCTAGATCGATATTTACATAGCTATTAGTATCCAATAATCGATTTATAGTTTTATATATAAATGTTCCATAAAAACCAGGGCATTTTAATTGCTTAAAGGTTTTACCTGAGGAAAACTTGCGATCAAAGAGCTGTTTAATCATCATTCTTTTGGTTTCCCTCTTTAAAATAATTTTAAATATTCGCTTGATAATCAAATTCGTCTGCACTAATAGAAGCTTGCCAAACACTAAAATAGATAAATAAATTGTTTTCCCAAACAATTAAAATTAATTCGTATTTTTTGGAGTGTAACAGTACTTAGTAGACACCCTGTAGAGTGGTGTCCCGAGGACACAGGGCCCTTATTTAATGTAATCCACATATAATGTCATATATGACAAACTAAATTTTATTTTTCCCCAGCATATCATAATTATTATTGATGTCTAAATTTTAAAACATTATCATATTAATAGAATACTTCATAACTTTTCCAAATATTCTGAAACATTTTAACCCTTTAGCGCGCAGCTTTGCATATATGCAAAGGACAGTGTTTTGAATTTAATATTTTTTTTTTTATTCGTATATACCTAAGTGACACCAGAAAATTAAAATAGCAATATTTGCTTTAATTAATAACAGACATTCCGTAATAAAATAAAACAAAATTAACCATTGAAATTTTCTGTTGTAAAGTCTGATTCTCTGAACTACGTAATTTCTTGAACGTATTCTATCGTGGGAATTAAAGGGTTAAAGGTTAAGCTTTATAAAATAAATAATTATATAAAATAAGGTATTTGGAGACATACTTCTTAAAATATTTACTAATTTGCAATATTTTATCGTAAAACAGCCACACGACAGTAGTTTTTACTTGTATTGCAGATGTGCAATAGAAGAGAAGATTGACGTATTATATGAAAAATGTACCTCTGATTTTTTCATTATTTTTCCTGTATAATAAACCTTTCGGAGAATCTTAAATAATTTTTTCGAAACAAAATAAAAAATAACTCATTTAAGGGTTAAAGTACAAAAGGTATTTGCAACTATATTTTTCAAAAATAAACTATACATAATGTATAATAAAGTTTACGTCATTGAAATTTAAGTGACTCTAATCGAAACTGTAATACATTCACACAAAATCTTAACCACTTAGTGCCCAGCTTTGCATATATGCAAGCAACAGTGTTTTGAATTTAATAGATTTTTTTATTCATCTATACCTGATTCACACCAGAAAATTAAAATAGCAACATTTGTTTTAATTAATAACAGACACTCCTTATTAAAAAAAAACCATTGAAACTTTCTGTTGTAAAGTCAGATTTTCTGAACTACCTAATATCTAGAACGTATTCTATCATGGGAATTAAAGGGTTAAAGTTTAAATTTTATAAAATAAATAATTATATAAAATAAGGTATTTGGAGACATACTTATGAAAATATTTACTAATTTGCAATATTTTAGCGTAAAACAACCACACAACAGTAGTTTTTACTTATATTGCAGATGAGCAACAGAAGAAAAGATTGACGTATTATATGAAAAATGTTTCTCTGTTTATTTTTTCATTATTTTTCCTGTGTAATAAACCTTTCAGAGAATCAAACATAATTTTTTCGAAACAAAATAAATAATCGCGCATTTAAGGGTTAAGAACTAAAACTTACAGCATACTTGTCAACATTCCCATAAACTTCCGTAAAATGTGAGTTAACCCTTGCCACTCCGTTGGCTCCGCTGCGGAGCCATCATCTTTCTTTTCGAAATTTGTTTGTGGAACCAGTAATAAAAGAAAAGAAAATTTACCTTATTTAATCAGAGCATATTTGAAATTGTATACTAGGTGGAAACCTCTTTTAAAAAAGTTGTGCCGGTCGAATATAATGTGTATAAGAGACGCCGGAGTTTTAAGGGTTAAATTGACACAGGTTAATCACGTTTCGAACCAGAAATTTACTAAAGATATTAAATCAAACAGCTTTAATAGAGAAACATGATTTTAAATGTATAATGATACATCAAATAAATTTTCTGGTTATTAACGCGTTTGACCCGGGTCAACTTAACTCAAAATTTTACGGAAGTTTAGTTGAATGTTGGCAAGTATGACTTGCAGTACTACACATATCGTCGGTACCATGTCAAACTATCCAATGTGAAAAATACGGGGTACATTTTTAAAATTCAGATTTCTTGATTGACACCAATTTTTTGAAATGGTAAAATTTCCCTTGTTTTCGCTTAAGTTAATATGTCATTAAATGAGGTTAAATAAGACGAATTTTACTATTTCAAAAAAGTGGTGCCAATCAAGGAATCTGCATTTAAAAAAATTATCCCACTGTCTTCGCATTGGATAGTTTGGCATGGCACGGATGATATGACTATTGTAATTATGTAAATCATAGGTGTCAACATGTGGCAAGTGGCTACCACTTTTTCCTTATAGAATAATTTACCTCATTTTAATACAGGGACTATTCGGTTATATAAAGTTAAGCTTATTTTCCTGAAACTCTGGTAAAAAAAAAAATGTTTTTTTTTTTCGGCAAAACAGTCGGATATTCTAAATCAGGGGTGGCCAACTGTGGCACGCCGGATACCACTAAAATTTTACAGAAAAAGTCGACTTTTTGAATCGCAGAGATTCGATGAATGTATAAGGCAATGATTACTATAAAATTTTAGTGGTGTTGAGCGTGCCACTTCCTGTGATAGCGTACGTTCGCCATCCCTTTTCTAAATTTAAAACGGTGTGTAATTTAATGAGAACTCTTTCATTAACCCTCTCGCTGCGCAGCCCGAGCTGTGCTCGGGCTGCGGGTAAAATAAAACACCGAGCTATGCTCGGGCATGCTTTTTCCCGTCATATTAATACTATTTGGTTGTTCCACCAGTTATTTTTTTACCGAAAACTTTGTCTGATTTAATCAGGACATTTTCCCCTATTACGATAATCAAAAATTTCTGCTTTAAAGAACCGGTGATAAACGATTCAAAATTCTGTAAAAGACGCTCATCGCGAAGAATTACTTACGCAGCGAGAGGGTTAAGAACTAATTTTAGGCATATAAATAAATGCAGACTTTTGACTATTTTCATGTTTATCCAATGTAGCACAATTATTGAAAGACATTCAATATATAAATACATATAAGATGTAATGAATCAATTTTCGTTAAACTCATATGCCTATGAAACTTCGTATAGTTTTCGTCCACAATTTTACCCCTTTAACACGTTCCCGCCGGCGCGGTGGGTCACACTCGACTGTCTAGAAGCTGCCAAGTCTCTGGCTTTTTGGATACCAGTATTTTAATACAAGAAATGTTATTTTATTTAATCAGAACAATTGGGCGATTTAAAGGAACAACATTTTCTCTAAAATAATAGTGGTGTGCAAAAAGCCGGAGACTTGACAACTCTGAGACAGTCGAGTGTGACCCACCGCGCCGGCGTGAACGTGTTAAAGGTGGTTGGATATTTTGTTTAACATCCAATATAACATAAAGATTTATGCAGGAATTTTTTACATAAAAAAAATAATCAATGGTTTAAAAAAAGGGCTGTAGAATTGTATTTCCTTAATTCAAAACAAAATGTTTTAAACATTTGGTGTTAATTCAACATTACAGAAAAACAATTATTATTCCCCTGAAACGGTTAAATATGTAAAATTAACAACATAAAATAGTAAAAGCTAGAGTGCAGGAATCAAAAGGCCACCACATGCTATTTTATCAAAAAAGTATTGGAAATAGATGCATAGGAACCATTTAACTGGTAATTATGTCTAGTTTCTGAATATGAAATCAATTTGTGATACATGGATCATCTGTACTTATTTAAATAAATATCTTTCATTCATTAAAAAAAAAAAAAAAAAATTAACCTTTAGCAGAGTTGCCAAATCTCCGGATTTTTGGATACCAGTATTTTAATGCAGAAAATGTTGTTGTATGTAATTGAAACACTTGGTCGATTTAACCCCTCAACGGTCGCATTAAATTACGGTTCAAAAATTCAAATTGCTTATTGGAATCACTTTTTTGATAAAGAAATATTCACCTTTCTTAATGACATGCAAAATGATACCATAATAAAGCCAATTACACTATTTTATAAAGCTAGTGTGTATGAAACAATCTGAATCAAAGACATGGCCCGTGAATATCGCGGAATCGAGAATTGAGTGGCTAAAAGAACATTATTTTCTCTAAGGTAACAGTGGTGTGCAAAATGCCGGAAACATGGCAACTCTGCCTTTAGACATTTTGCTTCAATTCCTTGGATCAAAGCAACCTGGGGAAAATTGCACATGTACAGTAGTCAATCAAACAGAAAACACCCCATATAGTCCAGGTGAAACGTATATTTTACCTTGCAAAAGTTCGGGTAGAAGATTTTTTGTCTGACTTGTTTATAATGTTGCCAACATGGAAAAACCAAATTTTCTCACAAAATTTCTTAAGGCTAAATTTTCTGTGGCAAAAACAACAACAAAATCTTGGGACCTTTGTTTTTTTTTTTTTTTTAATATCTCGAGATCCGTTGCAGCAGCATATTATTTGTCAATTACAATATTAACCCTTTGCATTCGAGGGCTCCGCTGCGGAGACATAATCTTTCTTTGCAAAATTTGTTTTTGGCACCAGTAATAAAGGAAAATAAAATGTACCTTATATAATCAGAGAATTTTTGAGATTGTGTAATTGACCGAAACTTTTTTTTAAAAAAAAGGTGCCGATCGAATAAAATTTGTGTAAGAGACGCCGAGCGCAAAGGGTTAAAGCAGGGGTGGCCAACTGTGGCACGCTCTACACCACTAAAATTTTATAGTAATCACTGTCTTATCTAATCATCGAATCTCTTTGATTCAAAAAATCGACTTTTCCTGTAAAATTTTAGTGGTGTACGCCGTGCCACAGTTGGCCACCTCTGGGTTAAAGAGAACAAAATTATCTGCAACTTTCAGATTTACAATCTTTTTATACACTCAATAGCAAGCTCAGTCATTACCGTCTCAATACTCAAGGCCTCCGGACTGATTTCGTGATGTACCAAATGAAGATTAACCCCTTGAAGGGCAAGCAATTGCGTTTGTGTAATGCTTAATTCCCACCTGAAATTTAGAAAAATTTTATTTCAAAATAAGGAAAAGCTATTTTACGACTTTTCTCCACTAAAGTCAGAAAACTAAAATTTCCTAAACTTTTTCTGGTGCAAATCCTGATTAATCGTAGGTGGTATATAATATATACCGCCTCCCCTTAAACCCTTGACGGGCGGTGGGATATATTTTATCCCACCTATGATTAATCAGGATTTGCACCAGAAAAATTTTAGGAAATTTTAGTTTTCTGACTTTAGTGGAGAAAAGTCGTAAAATAGCTTTTCCTTATTTTGAAATAAAATTTTTCTAAATTTCAGGTGGGAATTAAGCATTACACAAACGCAATTGCTTGCCCTTCAAGGGGTTAATCTTCATTTGGTACATCACGAAATCAGTCCGGAGGCCTTGAGTATTGAGACGGTAATGGCTTAGTACGCCATTTCAAAAATAAGATATTTTTTACAATTTTCTTAAAAACCGTGAAAAACATAGTTTTTTCCCGATTATTCAAATTTTCCCCTGGAATTTATTCTTGCATGTCGACTTCTAAAAATTGGTAGCAGTGAATTATGTATTATATGCACACTCACGTCTTTATTTGCATCTCAACAGACGTTTTATATTCAATAAATTTATATAATTTTAAACATAAGGCAGAGTGTATATGAATGAGACAATTTTCATATTAAACAGTAACTTTAAGTGTAAACAACTCCAAAGCAATGTTTAAAGGAATACTTCAATGTTTAGTAATTTATTAGTATAATAGTTTCAATTAAGAAAGAATTCTTGTTTAATTTTATTGATTTTTATAATGCATACATATTTTTCCAGGTATCAATGGGATAGGTATGAAAATTTGCGCAAAACATATTTTATTCCACACTAATATGGTATATTTTATTTACCAATTATTAATAACATATGTTTTAATGTTTTATATATAGCAAACATTGGGTTGTATTTCCATATAAAAGGGGACTCAAAAAATACGTATCTTTATGTAAGAAATCCTTTTGCCTTATAACAGGGGTGGCCAACAGTGGCACGCCTAATACCACTAAAATTTTACAGAAAAATTCGACTTCTTGAATCGCAGAGATTCGATGATTAGGTAAGTCAATGATTACTGTAAAATTTTAGTGGTGTGACGCGTGCCACAGTTGGCCACCCCTGCCTTATAAAATAGCTACAATAAAAATGACAACAGATTATTCCACTAACTGTTGTAATGCATTTGGGCAATTCCACATAACATGGGAACTATAATGTAGACTCTTGTGGGGCGGGGGGATATACTTCATCCCACCTAATTTTAAACAAGATTTGCACCAGAAACATTTAATTAAAATTTATCTTTCTAATTTTGGTAAAAAAAAAATAAAAAATTGCTTTTCCATATTTTGAAACAAAATTTTTCGAATATTCCGGTGTGAGTTCAACATTACAGAAACGCAATTGTCTGCGCCTGAAAGGATTAATGACTAAAGAGGGAAATGTAATGTGAGTCACAATACCATGTAATGTGAGTCACACTCAAAATATTCTGATATAATTAATTACTATTAAAACAATATTATTTTAGTGTATATCATAAGTTGAAAGTGTGTTGTACTCTTTGAAATACTTTTTTTTTGTTTTTACTGTGTTGTGATAAATGAGGAGAAATTCTAGGTCTTCATTAACCCATAAAATTTGACTTCCTTTTTTTGTAATGTGAGTCACAGTACCAAATTAGGGTCTGCATACCACCTGTTCATTTAAAAATTTATTACATTATTATTCTTAGTTTCTTATTATTCCCCATATATCTATGAAGAACTTTTTTAAAAGCAAATGTGATATTTCTTCGATGTATATAGAATTTACTTTTGGAAAAATTTGTCATATGGTAACGTGAGTCACATGGAATTGCCCATTTATGTCTTGTAAAAGTTAAAAATTCTGTCAATAAAATGTTTGAGATCACTAGTTTCATAAAACTATTTAAAATATTAGTTTTAAAAATATAGTCAATTTTTTTTTCCACTTAAACTTGACAAAAGATTATATCATTTTTGCATGCAAAAATATATAAAATTTTAAGATTACCTATTAATTGCTTTAAAGCTCAAACGGGATACTTTAAATTTCAGAACAGGTTACAAACAGTTTTCCAAAAATGAAAGTGTCTAAATAATAATAATAATAATAATAATAATAATAATAATAATGCAACCAAACCCGAATAAAGTGCAAAAGCACAACATTAGATATTGATCTCAGGAATCCCATGAAAAAATATTTATATAAAAGTAATAAAATGCAAGCGAGATATTTGTCAAGAACACTCCCATAGGTTTAATATAACCTTGCGAATGTCGTCGTGTGACTAATTTTGTCCCATTATTCATATAACTGTGAATTTAAATGCCTCAATACTACAGCTACCGTAAAATCTTTCAAAATGAAATCTGTATATTGGAGATTTACAGAATCCGGTCAGTAAAGAAAAAAAATTATATATTTCAAGAGAAAGAATATGAACAATTATACCTGCTAAGATGGAAACCTGTTTACAGCGGAATATATTTCGATTCGGTTTTCAAAGTTTTAATGAATGAATATTTGACAACACTGATTACGTAGTTCATCATTACGTATTTAATGATTACACACTCAAAATTTTCAAAGTCCGGGTACCAGAGAGTTATTAAAACTCTCCAGGTAAATTTTCCTGTTAAGAGGAGATGGGGAGTCAAAATCCATGTTTGCCACGGATGCAAAAAAGGCTACTTTTGTCCGTGAAACACATAATTTACTGCTTCTAATATATAGAAGTTGACATATATGATTAAATCGGTGGGAAATATTTGAATAATCGGGGCAGAACTACATTTTTCAGAAAATTGAAAAAATTGTCCTATTTTTTAATTGGGTAATTGTGAATACTGCGCTTTCTATTAGAGTGTATTAAAGAGTTGTAAATGGGAAAGTTGTTGAGAATTTAATCTTCTTTAATATTGTAACTGACAAATAATATTCTACGGCAACGGGTATCTAGATATTTCAAAAAATCAAAAAATGTCCCAAACTTTTGCTGTTTTTTGGCCACAGAAAATTTAGCCTTAAGAAATTTTGTTAGAAAACTTGGTTTTTCGATGTTGACATCATTATAAACAATTTAGAAAAAAAATCTTCTACCCTATCTTTTGCAAAGTAACCCCCATTTTTTTGGTAAATTTCCCATCGACTAATACTAGCTGTATCGAAATCATCATATAAGTATGTGATTGGTACCACTCAGGGGTCGTACGCTTAAGGGATTTTTTTCAGGGGAAATATCACTATTTGTTTATAGAAAAATAAATCTAGGTTAAACGCACGAAATTTCAACTTATTTAAGAAGAGATCTTTCCATAAGAAAATACTGGTACCGAAGAATTTTCTGGTCGTAAAATGTCAGGACAAGTATGACCCCTGGCACCACTTGAATATTAATAACATCTACTAATAAATTATTTGCTTAAAATTCGCTTAGAGTGCCGTTTATTTATTGAAATTGTAAAAAAACGTTAATATTGTTAGAACTAGCATCAATCTTTGACATCATTTTTTATTCTTATTTAAATTTTACCTTCGCATTCTAAACAGCAAGTCTTTTAGGAACTAAGCAGGTTCTAAGTTAGGAATTCCCTACATTCAAATTCATTTTTGAACTTAAAAAAAAAAAAAAAAAGATTGCAATGTGTGTGTTTTTTTAGGCATAACAAAAAACTCTACTTAGCGGAATAAGGTGTTATTTTGGATTCGAAAATTTAAAACTTGTAGAAATCAATTTCTACCAAAAAAGTCTTAGGTTACAATTCACTATTCTTTTTTTTAATATTAATGTTTGTATGTGAATACTGTGTGTAACTTTAAGATTGAAGACAAATAGTTTTCTTTTTCACATTTTTATGACACAGCACACAAATGTTACAAACAATCACAAACACTGAAAAACATGTAGAATGATGAGGTGACTTTGGGGTAATAACCCGCTGTTAGAACAAGTGACGTTCATAAAACATCTTTTGGGGAATACTCCCGCTATAAGCAACAGAATAATTGGGGATAAGACCCGCTATAGCATAATGTGCCACAATGGCAGCTCAGCAACAACATACTATACTTGGGGATAACACCCGCTCGAATACACAATGTGCCGAAATGGCAGCTAAAGAACAACTATATACTTGGGGATAAGACCCGCTCGAATACACAACGTGCCGCAATGGCAGCTAAGCAACAACTGAACTGGGTCACATGACCGCAAAGCTACGGAGCTCGTTCGGCATGCGCACAAGGTCCGAACAATGTTAAAATATATATTATTTGAATTTGATATATCCGCTCGAAAATCTGTTTTGCAGCAATAACAATTAATTTAGCATTGAGAGTTTGAAACTTTAAATCAGTATAATTTTTAAAATGCTTGATAGAACGACTTTCTGTTTGCTAACTTAATATATAACTTACTGAATAATCCGCATATGATATAGAAATTAGGACGCCCTTTAAAGTAAATTGTAAGTATACCGGAAACCTACAGGCCAGGAAATTTTTCTGAATTTAGATCAGACAAACACCTGTATTTTCTTAGAGAAAAACTCTCCTTTCGCAATCGCATAAGTAGAGTTCTTCTACATAAAAATACTGGTATTTCTGCCAAAAGTATAGGAACACTGGTACAGAATTAATAAATAGAAGTTATTACTAATGAACTGAAAAAAAAAAATGTTTTCATGTATAGTCCAAGAAAGATTTTAATTTTTATGCTTTTTTATAAACGTTTAAACAATTTGCTGGATAATTCAAATTATATTTTCTAAAACATTAAAGGTAGAAATCTTTGGAATTTAAAATGAGTCAGGCACCCCTCTTCAAAATAAGAAAAATTCTATTCTATATTTAAATTGAAAACTTCGCCATCAACCTCTTCATTCGCAGAGTCTGTAATGTTTTCTGTGGTTATATAATGAAAAAAAAACTATTAAAAGTTTAGGTGGAAGTGTACGCACTACGCTCCTGCCATTAAAT
This sequence comes from Maratus speciosus, assembly GCA_963932465.1. Classification (NCBI taxonomy): domain Eukaryota; kingdom Metazoa; phylum Arthropoda; class Arachnida; order Araneae; family Salticidae; genus Maratus; species Maratus speciosus. The sequence continues at coordinate 471,033,643 of OZ010796.1, forward strand.
AAGATATGTGGAAGCAGTTATGAGAACTGGTTAGTTTTCCCAGCTGTCCCGCGTAAATCAGGGCTCGAAATGCTCTGACCGCCATTAATTTCTAACAGTTTTTTTCGTCATCTTTAATCGCAGATAATGCAATCATTAGATAAGGCAACTCAAATAAAAATTAAGATAATGCGTCAACCGGAAAAATACATACATAGAACTTATATAAATAGGTTTTAACACATGGTTTGTGTAAACAGCTTTATAAGAACTCCATACTATCTGGAAGTGGTCTTGCCTTTGCAAGGCTAATCTGCATGCTTTTAATAGCGCGACGTCCGATTCCTAGAATTCTGTTTTTGTCTTCAGAATGGTTGGTAAACCTGTGTGCAACCGGGCTACAGTCTTCCACGCAGAGAGCGATTGTCTTTTATTCTATTTATGGAATACCTATCATCTTATAAAACAATAATAACTATTTAAACTTACTGGTGGGAATTTGGAATTTCCCAATAAAAAATCCGCCAGATGCGGCGACACTGTGGCATTCCGCATCTGGCTGAATTTTTATTTACGGATTCCGAATTCTTACCTCTTAATTCTAGTTTAAATAGTTATTATTGTTTTATAAGATGATAGATATTCCTCAAATACAATAAAAGAAAATTGCTATTCATAATTTTCCGGTGTGTATTCCAACGCTAGTGAGAAGTCGGTCGATTAGTGATGACGTCACAACTCTTGTCCTCTGGCCTTGAGTATTTCGATGGCAGTGGCCAAATGCATTTAAAATATTTAAGTCACTGAGTTATTACGTACTATTAGGCCTTTCGATTTGAAAGCTTTTTTTTATTATTTAGAAGGGCCGAATTCGCACCAGAAAGTTTTAATAACTATTTTTACTTTATATGATAATATATATTTCACAAATAGAGAAAAGAAAATTACCATTAAAAATTTCTGGCATGAATTCAGATTTTCTAAATTTTAAAACGCTTTCAAATCGGACATTTTATATTGACCCTAATGTAAGCTTGAATTTTCGTTCATTCTTAATGTATCTTGCATTACAAAGAAAATCTTCTTAATTTTGCTTTTTGCATATTTTGCCTTTCAAAAAAAAAAAATTTCTCGTAGTTTGAATTGCATCTAAATATCGAAATTCACGCTGGATTTCTACTCATTCATAGCAATAGACTCGATCATAGCGCCCACTCATGAAAATGTAATTTCTTTATACGGTTTCGCATGTTGATTTCCACACTATAGACTTCTAGGCACTGTACTAGAACTGTTTCTAGGGCAAATTTAACTCAAGTCATAAAAACATATTTAAAACAAGTCGTAAATTGTACGCCAAACGTGGCAAATGAGGTGCGTTCGTACTATAACCAGTTTTATAAATATTCAGATCTTGGTGCAAGAACATTTGCACTCTTATGCAAAGATACATGAATAAAAAATTTATTACGATTATATATCTAGTAAATTCAGTAATTTGGAAATAATAGGACTCCAACTTAACTAGGAAGTAATCACCATGGCAACCTAGAATCATTACTTATCATGGGATATAATTGAATTAATCACGTATGGTAGGATTTAATAGAATAAAGAAAATTTTTATTAATATCGTTATAAGGTTTGATTCGATTTTCATAAAATTTGAAATGGCTCGATACAATTCTGCAACGATTACATATATTAAATTTCAAAACATTCGGTTGGGTGTTTTTGCGCTGTTATATGTGGACATACGGACGGACGGACCAGACGACGACTATAGGTGATAAGTATTTATATAATTCCGACACAAACACAAACCGACAGACGAAAATGTAATGGAAATGAGTGTCTCTCTAAATAAACTATGAACACTACGTACTTTATTTTCAATACCGAACATGGCATATTAAATCTTAATAACATATATCAATTACAGAGCAATCCAACTATATTAACGCAAGTTCGGACAGACAGACAAAAGGGCAGACGGACAGACAAACCGAATTCATAAACCCTTTTCAGCTATATTGGAAACTTTTAAAAACGCATATAATCGGTTGAAGTTTCCCTTTCAGCAATTTATACCATTAGACGGAAGCATGCTTAAATACTTTTGTACAGTCCGGTTCTATACCTACTATCTTTATATACACGCCACAATTTTATTAAGACTAAAACACTTTTAAAACTACTGAAATCACAATTCCAGAGATTATCACCTATTGACTGCCATGTATCCAATTCTTTGCGTGGCCCTGTATATCATTTTTCTATATTCTACAAACATAAACCACCTTTATGCTTTTTCCGTTCACACTCATTAACCTTTACGAATTATTTTGTGTAGCCCTGTATATGATCTACAACATTTATACACACAACGTAATATGCAGTAATTTGGTTAAACTTAAAAACTCGTATCACAACTAGAAATGCACTTCCAGCAATCATCGCTGATATACAGTACTTCGGATCCGTATACTATCCCAAATCTTTTGAGTGTCCCTGTAAATACTATGCAATTTCTATTACAAAGGAAGTAACTTGTAATAAACATCAGCAATGCATAGCAATTTCATTATATGTGGAATAGTTTAAGATAATTAAAATATGTCGCAAAAAATGTTTCCAGCTATACCATTATGTAACGGAATTCTTTTGTGTGGCTCTGTAAATGAATAATAAATATTCTTTGCACCGCATATTCTACAGAATGTATATTTTAGTGCACTTCATAAATGCATATCAACTTCATTATCTTTGAAAGGGTGTAATGTCATTAAAATGCGCTTGAAATTATTTTTCCCCATAGGCCGTATTGTAACGAAATACTTTTGACTGTCCCTGTAATTGAACAATACATCCGAGTTTCATAACATTTCAAAACACACGGCAAAATTCTGCAATGATTATATATCTTAAAATTCAAAGAATTCCGTTGGGTAGTTTTTGCCCAGTTATATGCGGGCAGACGGACGGACGGATAAGACGGCGACCATAGGCCATACGTGTTTATATAATTACGAACGCACCTAAAACCAGAAAATGTTTTTATTATTATTTAATTTGGATACTTAATAAATTTCTATGTAGCGTATATTTGTTATATTCAGAAATTTCTGGTTCGATATTTGCTTATTTAGCCACGGCCAAATTACCTGCAAAGCAGAATAATATATACCGATTCTGTATAAGTCTGTATTGTAAAGTTAGCAGCTGTTTATACAAAAAAGAAATATTAAAGTAAGACTCATTTTATGTATTTTTGAAAACGTGTTACTACCCCAGATTTCTATGCTTCGAAATAATGCATGGAGATAAAAAGATAAGCTTTCGTTCTTGTAAGTTTTTAGGAAACAAGTATAAAAATTTCCTAATGATTCCTGCAGCCGGATCATTAACTTAATATGAAGACATAATTATTCTTTGGGATTACTCACTTTATTTTCATGTATCAGCACGCGTGATAAATAATTTTCATATATTAAACATTCTTTTTCATGCAGCCTTTTTAATTTTACCTTGAACTTAATACATGCATTATTGACACGATTTACATCAGGTGTGTCAAACTGTGGCCCGCCTTTTACCACTAATTTTTTAAAGAAATGGTATGTTTCATGAATCGCAGATATTTGATGAATAGATAAGGCAACGATTACTATAAAATTTTAGTGGTATCTGGCCTGCCACAGTTTGACACCCCTGCCTTAGATGTTATACTCTTACGAAATTAAGAAACTTTCCCAGAACATTAAAAATAAATTTAATTTCGAAATTTTAAACAATAAGAAAATTGTTTTGAAAGTGAAAAAGAAAGGTCTATTTCGATCATTTCAATTTCTGTAATCCTGAAGAACTATCGCAGGTTATGACATCATAACTGCCTACTTTTTTTTTTTTTTTTTTTTTTTTTTTTTTTTTTTTTTTTTTTTTTTTTACAAGGTGCGTAAACTACTTGTAAAATTTTGAAACAGAATCTTTTTATTTAATATTTCAGGTGAAGAATTTTCAACCACCCCCTTTAACCCATTGCACCATGAGGTGAGTTTCACTTACCTCTTGTGTTGCGAGGTGTCTTCAAATATTTTCGACACCAGTAATTTAAATTAATTTTCATTGCCTTATCAAATGGCAGAATTATCTGCGATCAAAGATGACGAAGTGAAATGTAAGAAATTAGTGGTGTTCACAGCATTTAGAGCCCCGTTTTACTCGGGACACGTGCTAGCCATGGAACTACTATGTATAAAGAGGAATTGGCATATCTTTAAAATAGTGAAGCTTCAACTGTAACCCCTTTCACTGGGGTTGATTATTGCCGGGTCAAACTCCTACAAGTAAATATAAATAGAAAATTTCTCCTTATTTAAACACCTTATTGATGCAAACTTTTAGTCATAAATGATGGCAAAAAAGATATTCATTATTACTGTTTGAAGTTTATTTCAGCGGTAGTGAGGAACTGCGTGTCCGCCTCATTGCGCTAAGCCAGTCAGTCTCCTGTCGGCGACAGTGAAAAAGATTATAATACCTGGACAAACCGCCACCAGTAAAAACAAATCTTAAATTTAACGAAATTTATGAGAGAAATTTTTCATGAAAAAACCCGCTTAAATGAGGTAGATTTTTCACTTCAAATTTGCTGATAGAAGTTTTTTTTGGCGATAGTCAGAAACAGTTGTTCCGGGGTTAAAAATCAGCCACAATCTTGTGACAACCTCCTCAGTTGCTTCACTTGCAACTCGTATACATTACACAATATCGTCGGTACTGTGTCAAACGATCCAATATGAAAACAGTATTGCCAGTAGGCTACTTTTTTTAAAATTCAGATTTCTTGATTGGCACCATTTTTTTGAAATAGTAAATTTCGCCTTCTTTAATGACATATTAGCTAAACCGAAAACCTAGGGCACTGAAAATTGGAGCCAATCAAGAAATCTCGATAAAAAATGAGCCCACAGGTATGCGTGTTCTCATATTGGATAGCATGGAACCTGCGTTGCCAGTGGACTACTTTTTAAAAATTCAGATTTCTTGATGAACACCACTTTCTTGAAATGGTGAAATTCGCCTTAACCCCTTGAGGAGCACCGGTATATATTATATACCACCTACGATTAATGATGTTTTACACCAGAAAATTTTTATTAAATTTTGCTTTTCTAACTTTGGTAAAAAAAAAGCCGTAAAATTGCTTTTACTTATTTTGAAAAAGAATTTTTCAAAGATTCCAGTGTGAGTCCAGCATTACAGGAACACAATCACTTGCCCCTCAAGGGGCTAATTAATGACATATTAATTAAGGCAAAAACAAGGGGAATTTTACAATTTTAAAAAAGTGGCGCCAATCAAGAAATCTGAATTTGGAAAAAGTAGCCCACTGGCAACACTGCACGGAACTATTACCGTAATTTCCCGTGTATACGCCGCTGCTTACATAGGTCTTTTTCATACCGGAAATTTTATTTAGAAAATGAAGTAAAATAAATGCTAAGTAAAACCAAGTCACATTTTATTTAAAACGAAATCTGGTAGGAAATCGAATTATCTGAGATGCGGCGTATACGCAGGAAATTACGGTAATAAAAAGGAACTGACATATCCTTAAAATAGTGAAGCAGAGTTGCCAGTAGGCTACTTTTTTTCAATTCCGATTTCTTAATTGGCACCAGTTTTTTGAAACGGTAAAATTCACTTTGAATTTGCTTAATTAATATGTCATTAAATATGGCACATTTTACCATTTCAAAAAAGTGGTGCCAATCAAGAATCTGATTTTAAAAATCTAGCCCATCTGGCAGCACCGTAGTGAAGTTTCAGCTGTAACCGATTAATAGAGGTTGATTACCGCCGGTGGAATCCTCCACCAATAAAGTTATATAGAAACTTTCTCCTTATTTAACAGCTTTACTAATGCAAAATTTCAGTCATAAATAATTCTAGAAACTGATCTCCATTTTTACTGGTAGAAGTTTACTTTTGCGGAAGTGAGGCCCTGCATTTTCGCCACATTGTGACAACCACTGGAACAAACTGACTGTTTTACAGGGCAAAATAATACCAGTAAAAGCAAATAGAAAATTTTACCACATTTGTGAGAAAATATTTCCGTAAATAAGACGCTTAAATAAGATGAAATTTTCTATTCAATATTACTGGTGGGAAATTGGCACCGGCGATAATCAGAAACTGTCGATCCGTAGCAGCTACCATCTTGTGACATCCACCTCAGTTACTTCAGACGTAACTAGTAGACAGTACACTATATGTCTTCTCCTCTTTCTTCATAACTCCATTTTGGATAGTTTGGCATGTTACCGACGATGTTTCATCCTCTTTATTCATAACTCCATTTTGGCAACACTAGAGGTAATTTGGCGTTATCTCTTGGGTGCTAAGGGTTTATCGTTGAATTGGTAACGTTTTTAAGGGATCTCAGGACTCTTAAAATTGGAAAAATATGAAAAAAAGTACCGTTTTCGACATTTAATATCTTAAAATGTATTTCATTTTAAAGCACAATTTTAGTTGGGATGAAAGATATAAGTATGCTCTTTTATTTCATGTACAGGGTGGTTCAAATTAAAGTATCCCTGTTTCGGACGCTCTAGTGAGAGGAGAGAAGCAGTGGATGTAACGTCTTCATATTTGGAGGATATACATATCAAACCATGGGAAACTGATTGGTGAAAAAAAAAAAAAAAAAAAAAAAAAAATCAGTTCAAACAAAGAATGCTATGGGAAAATGAGGCGCTGCGATCGGCTTAAGGTAAGGAAGATGTAGCGAAACAAATAGCAAAGAATACAAGGTGTCGGTAATTAACATTTTTTAAAAAATTCCCACCACTAATTTTTTAGTATTCTTCGCCGAATAAGAATACTATCAAAATTAATCGGAGCATATACTAATAACATTTAAGAGAATAATACTCATAAAATTTATTGGTGGGAATCAGCTTATTGGCACCTAGATGTTTACACCATTGGTCATATTACATTTTCCAAACCGATCGCAGCACCTCATTTTCTCCTAGCGGCCTTTGTTTCAACTAATTTTTTTTTTGCACCTATGAGTTTCGCATGGTCTGATATGTATATCCTCCAAATATGAAGTCGTTACATCCACTGCTTCTCTCTCTAGAGCGTCCCAAACAGGGATGCTTTAATTTGAACCACCCTGTACTTAAAATATTGAAAGCTTCAGAATTAACACTCGCAGGTGGCTCCAAACTGTCAGGCATTTGACGAGCAGAAAATCGGCATAGCAGATTACGCGCAGAATTACAAAATATATATATATATATATATATGCATCTAGAAAAGAAAAAAATGGTGCCTACTTATACTTCAGATTGTAATCCTTACCTTGAACCTAAATAAATTTGCATTTAAAGCATTTTTATATTTTTAATACAAAGTTGTATATAGCTAATGCAAAATTTAGAAAATTTCAACAGTTTAATCACCTAAAAAATATTTTTTTGAACAATAAAAAGGAAATTTTAGGTTCGGTTAATACAGACTAACATGAAACATATGTTTTAAAAATTTCATGAAAAAATATCCGCAAGTTTTTGGGATATCATGCGCGTTATGCCTAAAAACGTCATTTGGAGAAAAATTAATTCAAAAATTTGGAAACGCCGTTTCAACTATTGACGGGTATAATTCTAAGAGCCATAACTTCTGTTCTAATGGGAATTTCAAGGAAACAATTATATCAAAATGTTCAGAAAAGGTAGGAGTTCAACAACTAAAAAAAAAAAAAAAAATTAAATTTTCAAAAATTTTAAAGGTTTAACCCTCTTGCTGCGTAATTGTTTTATCAAAAATTGTGTGTTTAGGAATTGTTATCCTTTTGTCACCGGTTTTTCAAAACAAATTTTTTTTTCTAATCTAATCAGGAAAATGCTGCGATTAAATAAGGCAAAATTTACAATTAAAAAATCAGTGGTGGGAATAATCAGGAGGGTTAATCAGAAGGAAAAATGCATCTCCGAGAAAATCTCGGGTTCCATAGCGACAGGGTTAAAAGTCCTGAGCAGTGTTGCCAGATGGGCTACTTTTTTTAAATTCAGATGCTTGATTGGCACCACATTTTTGAAATGGTAAAATGTTCTTATTTAACGAAATATTAATTAAGGATAAAACAAATGGTTATTTTACCGTCTCAAAAAAGTGGTGGTAATCAAGAAATCTGAATTAAAAATAAGTAGCCCACTGGCAACACTGGTCCTGAGACCCCTTAAGTGCCCAAATAATGAAATAAATTCTATTAAACAATATTGGTAAGAATGCAACATGGTTTTTCAGCGCTAATATTTAATAGATATTTTTATATTAACCCTCTAAGTGTTTGGGGCGTAGTATTCCGTTCACTAAGCTCCAGTTTTCACAGCAATACAAGCAATATTTAAGATAATATAATTCTATAGATTTAATGAATTTTAAATACATTGAAGAATGATTAATATTCTCAAGGATTACATTGATATTTGTAATTGAGGTTTTTTTTTTTTATATAATGTTGAAAGAATAATATTTTCTTACCATTTAAAACCAAATGCAAAGAAAGCAACATTACAATTTTACCCCTTTGCAAGATGCTCGGAGGGTTAAAAAGCTCAGATTTTGGGCCATTTATTAACCCATAAATGCGTGATTTTTTATTTTGTTTCGAAAAAAATATATATGATTCCCTGTAAGGCATAGCTGCCAACATCTTACGCTTTTACAGACCACAAAAATTTTATGGAAAATTTTACCTTTTTAAATCGCCGTTATCGGCCGATTAAATAAGGCAAAAATTTCTATTAAATTTTTGTGGTCTGAAAAAGCGGAAGAGTTGGCAGCTATGCTGTAAGGTTTATTACACAGGAAAAATAATGAAAAAAACCAGAGATACATTTTTCATATAATACGTCAATCTTTTCTTCTGTTGCACATCTGCAATACAAGTAAAAACTACTGTCGTGAGGCGGTTTTACGCTAAAATATTGCAAATTCGTAAATATTTTAATAAGTATGTCTCCAAATAACTTATTTTATATAATTATTTATTTTATAAAACTTAACCTTTAACCCTTTTATTCCCATGATAGAATAATTTCTAGAAATTTCTTAGTTCAGAGAATCTGACTTTACACCAAAAAGTTTCAATGGTTAATTTTGCTTTATTTAAATACGGAATGCCTGTTATTAAGTAAAGCAAATATTGCTATTTTAATTTTCAGGTGTGAATTAGGTATATACGAATAAAAAACCTATTAAATTCAAAACACTGTTGTTTGCATATGTGCAAAGCTGCGCACTAAAGGGTTAAAGAAAAATCAACTATTAGTTTTTATCGGTAATAAAATAGTCCAAAAAATAGCTATGTATCATACTCTGGGTGAGTACGAATATTTACATTTGTCAAAAAGTAGTAATCTACTTTTCTTGTAGCAGAAGATGCGACAATTGCCCGTGTTTAAAAAAATCAATGGTAACAATGCAACTCAGTATTTAAAAAATAATAACTGTCCAGGGGAAATGTACCAAAAAAAGGGGGTCACCTTGCAAAGTGTCGGGTAGAAGATTTTTTTTTCGGAATTGTTTATATTGATGCTAACACGGAAAAACCAAGTTTTCAAACAAAATTTCATAAGGTTACATTTTTTGTGGCCAAAAAAAACTACAAAATTTTGGGAGCTTTTTTGATTTTTTTTTAAATATCTCGAGACCCGTTGTCGTAGTATATTATTTGTCAATTACAATATTAAAGGAAATAAAACGTTCTACAACTTTCATATTCACAACTTTTTTATACACTCAATAACAAGCGCAGTACGTCATTTCAAAAATAGGACATTTTTTTTCAATTTTCTTTAAAACCGTGAAAAACGTAGTTTTGACTCGATTATTCAAATGTTTCTCACGGATTTAATCATGCATGTCAACTTCTATATATTGGTAGCAGTAAATTATATGTTTCAGGATCAAAACTAGCCCTTTTTTTACCCGTGGCAAAGATGGATTTTGCCCCCCCCCCCCCCCCCTAAAAAGAAAATTTACCACGAGAAATTTAATAAATGTCTAATAGCCGGATTTTGAAATTTTTAAGTGTGTAATCTTTAAATACGTAATGCTGAACTACGTAATCAGCTTTCTTAAATACTGATTCATTAAAACCTTCACTGAAAAAAATAAAGTACTCAAAAATGAGTAAATCGATGTACACATATCGAATCCTTATTCTGGAAAATATATAATTTTTTTTCTTTAAAGACCGGATTCCGTATATACATCAGATTTCATTTTCAAAGATTTTACGGTAGTTGTAGTATTGAGAAGTTTAAAGTCACAGTTATGTGAATTATGGGACTAAATTAGTGACATGAAGACATTCGCAAGGTAATTTTAAACCTATGGTAGCGTTCTTGACAAATATCTCGCTCGCATTTTGTTACATTTAAATACTTTTTTTCATGGGATACATGAAATATAAATATCTAATGTTGTGCTTTTGTACTTTTTCAGGCATGGTTGCATTTAAAATATTTGGACACTTTCATTTTTGGAAACTGTTTGGAACTCGTTCGGAAATTTAAAATATCCTGTTTGAGCTTTAATTTAATTAATCGATAATCTTAAAGTTTTATATATTTTTGCATGCTAAAATAATATAATCTCTTGTTATATTTATTGATATAAGTGGGGAAAAAAATTGACAATATTTTTTTAAACTATTCTATTAAATATTTTTATGAAACTAGTGATCGCAAATATTTTATTGACACAATTTTTAAATTTTACAAGAGATAAATGAATAACATTAGTTAGTGAAATAATCTGTTGTCATTTATATTGTAGCTATAATAAGGTAAAAGTATTTTTTGCATAAAATATATATTTTTTTGTTTAGTCCCCCCTTTTATATGGAACTAAAATCCAATGTTTGCTATCTTTAAAACAGTAAAACATTAAAACATATGCTATCAATAATTGGTAAATACAGTCGTGGCCATAAATTTAGTACCACCACTGAAAATTAAGATCCAGACAATAAATTGAATACTTACTCGTTAGTAAAATTATAAACTCCGTTTATTACATGAATATTACATTTCTACGCATATAAATCACATACATTAAACACAAATTTTACAGAAAAATCAATATTTTGTTGGTCCACCGTTAGCTTTTACTACGGCCTGCAAAAGTTTTGGTATGCTCTCTACCAGACTTCGGCGGTATGCAGCTGATAATTCTTTCACCCAAACTTCTTTAATTGCTTTTTCCAGTTCCTTAGCACTTGTTGGTTGTTTCTCAGAGACCTTGTGCTTTAAGAGAGTCCATAAGTTTTCAATTGGATTCAAATCGGGACTGTTTACAAGCCAGTCAAGGATTTGAATTTTCTTCGTCTTCAAGAACTGAGTAACAATTTTAGAGCGATGACATGGTGCACCATCATGCATAAAAATTGTGCATTTATGAATGGCCATGTGTAATTCTAACTTCTCCTTCAACAAATCCACGTATTTTTTGCCATTTATAGTCGTTCCTGGTGGTAGGAAGAACAATGCAGCCGTTCCATTCACTGACATTCCACCCCAAATCATGAAACTTGGGGAGTGCTTAACAGTCTGTAAAATGTAACGTTCATCGAGTCGCTTTCCAGGAGGTCTACGGACATAGTAATTGCGTGTAGAGAACTGGTGTATGATATATTCGCCCGAAGAAAAAAAAAAAGGTTGCCACTGACGAATTGTCCGTTTGACATGTTTCTTGGCAAAGTCCAAGCGCTTAGCTCTTATGGCCGCTGTAACCTGGGTTTTTTCGCAGGTTTATGGAATTTTAAATGAAATTCTTCGAACAAACGCCGACTTACCGTTCTACGACTGACATCCGCACCTTTTGCAAGCAGTACTGACCGTATCTTGCTTGCGGAACTCATTAGGGACCGAACTGCTATTCTCCTAATCACATGGTCATCCCTAGGTGTGGTTTTACGATGTCGACCACACCTTTTGGCATCAACTGAAGTCCCTGTTTCTTTAAATTTTTTGATCACATTGTGAACTGCATTCTTACTACATCTTACTAATTCCCTAATTAATCGTTCAGAATATCCTTCATTATGAAGAATAACAATTTGTGCACGCTGAGATTCAGAAACTGGCGATTTTCGACCCATTTTCATAGGTTTTCAAAACTTGTAAAACAAGCAACAATTGCATCTGCGACATTTATTACTCAAAGCTCAAACGAAAAGTGAATACAGTACACCACTGCCAGACGGAATTTCACCATCTGATGCAATCGATTGGATTTATGACGTTATCAGTGGTTTCAATTGTAAAAACGCTAGTTTCTACATGGTGGTCCTAAACTTTTGGCCACGACTGTAAAATATACCATTATAGTGTGTAATAAAATATGTGCTTTTCGCAAATTTTCATACATATCCCATTGACACCTGGAAAAAATATGTATGCATTATAAAAATTATTAAATTATTAAAGTTAAACAAGATTTCTTTTTTAATTAAAACTATCATGCAATAAGTTATTAAATATTGAAGTATTTTTTTAAACAATGTTTTGAAGTTAACATTGTATACACTTAAAGTTACTGTCTAAATACGAAAATTGTCTCACTCATCTGCACTCCGCCCTACTTTTAAAATTATATGAATTTATTGAAAATAAAATTGCTGTTAAGATGAAAATAAAGACGTGAGTGTGCAAATAATAGATAATTTACTGCTATCAATTTTTAGAAGTCGACATACACGATTAAATCCGCGCGGAAGTTTTGAATATTCAGAGCAAAACTACGTTTTTCAGGATTTTTAAGAAAATTGAGAAAATTATTCTATTTTTGAAATAGCGTACTGCGCTTGCTATTGAGTGTATAAAAAAGTTGTAAATATGAAAGTTGTAGAGAATTTTATCTTCTTTAATATTGCAATTGGCAAATAATGTGCTACTTCAAAGAATCTCTATATATTTCAAAAAAAAAAGAATAAAAGGTCCCATAATTTTGTTGTTTTTTTTGGACACAGAAAATTTAGCCTTAAGAAATTTTGTTAGAAAACTTGATTTTCTCATGTTGGCATCATTATAAACAATTCAGAAAAAAAAATATTCTATCCCATAGCTGCCAACATCTTACGCTTTTTCAGACCACAAAAATTTTATGGAAAATTTTACCTTTTTAAATCGCCGTTATCGGCCGATTAAATAAGGCAAAAATTTCTATTAAATTTTTGTGGTCTGAAAAAGCGGAAGAGTTGGCAGCTATGCTATCCGACATTTTGCAAGGTAAAATGTACATTTCCCCTGGAAGTATTTGTGGAAAAATGAAACCGTATCCAAGCTTTATACGCCATACCCACGCGCGTGTATTCTGAGTTAGAAGTATGCACAACAACTGAAAACTTCCATGAGATTGCTTGGTGGAAAATACTACTTGGAAAAAGTGGTTCGCAAAAGCAAGGTACATACTAAATCTGTTATTGGTGCAATTAAAATTGTTGCCACACAGCATAATACTTTTTAATACGTTATTGGATTGGCTGTTATTGAAAACATAAAAAAATAAGCAAAAATTATAAATACAAAATAAGAGAAATACTTTCAATTTGAAGCATAAACTTATCCTTTTAAGAATTTTTTTACATGATAATTTTAAAATTTACTATTAAATAATTTTTTTCTATTCTTTTCTTAATAAACAAAAATTGCATAATAAAAATGTGAAAAGGTATCGAGACCCGTTAATTTTAAGATATATTAAAAAAATTGCATTATTCACGATATCGGAATTTGATATGAACTTGACGTTACCTATTTTTCGGGTTCATAAAATAGAAAGAGTCATAAAATGTTATGTGCTTTTCCTAGTGATATAAGTTCCAAAATATTTCAGAATTACCATGCAGCTAACTGTAACTTTCCTTTACTGTTATCGAACACAGTTTCCTTTTAAAGTATTTATGAGCAGAAACTGTGTCAGAACATAATAGAATTGGTCTCATTAAATTAAATTAACCCTTTTATCGCCACGGAACACATATATGTGAAAATGTTTTGTAACAGTTGGTAATTTAGGTCCTTTATGAGGGAATAAATGCCAACGTAAGATAAAATAAGGTAGAATGATATATTTTACCTTATCGCTATTAAGAATTTTATGTTTTTTTAATAGAACTTTTTAATTCAGATCCAAATATATTTTTAAATTATTTTTTTGTGTTTAATCCTCCCTTCCCTCTCTAATGCTTTTGCTAAAATGTATAGTTCAATAAAATGAAATTTTAAGTATGTAAGTGGTGGTTACCTATATATTTATGTATATTAAATTAATGTATGTTATATTTATATATATATCAGTGGAAAAGATATATTGTGGTTTTATTATGTGGTATGCGATATTAGCGGTATGAAATTGGGGATCATTCAAAATATATAATAATCCATTTGAAGCATTTTGAATTCTTAAAAGGGAATTTGTAATTGCAATCTGCTACGAATATTAAAGCTGTATAAATAAATATTTCGTAACCAATTTTTCTTCCATTTGAATACATGACATGATACACTACCTCCGGTAATCTTGAAAGAAGAAAATTTTAAATAATCTTCGACATGACTTTTGAGAAATGGATTTCAATAATATTAAAATATAAATGAGAAATATTCTGAAAACTTAATCCTTTTCAATAAATTGCTTCTTTAGAATATTTGAAAGAGAAAATATTATGGGATTTAACTATCATCGAAAATACGATAAGTATTTTGCGGCAAAACACATATATTAAAAACATTCTATGGTGTTTTATTCGTATGTGATATAGCTTGTATTATTCATATGTTATTATTTCATGATAACATAAATTTCTGTTATTGGAGTAATTGATTGTCTTATCACATTTTGCCTGTATTATATAGATCAAGAATTTTCCATTTAACCTATTTCTAACATTATAGCATATATAAATGTATTTCAGGATTTTTTTTTTTTTTATTAAAGGATTTCAAACGCTTATAAAAATTCCCAAAGAAGAATTTTTAATCTATGAATTCAAGAAACGTCTGTCATTTGATAAATCAAAATTTACTATTCATACATTCTGGTGTGAATTAAGATATTCGATAAAAATTGAATTTCTGAGTTGCACGCATATGCGATAATGATGCAAATGTATTAACCCCTACGTTCACAAATGAATAATTCTACCAGAAAGCCTACGCCTCATGTAAATCAGGCAATTGAAACACCAAATTTTTCGTAAAGTAATAGTCATCATATTTAAATGTAGAATTTCATCATTAAATAAGTCAATGATTAATTTACTAAAAATGTGGTAATCTATTTCCTTTGAGATCTAGGAGCCTTGCCTATGGAGCACTCACCACTAGTGCAGTGTTACTCACTACACGGCACACCACTGTTTTTTAAATAGAAATTTTCCCCTTATACAGAGTTCGTACGCATCAAGGGTTTGAGGTGTTTTATTACCAAAAATTCCGTAAAATATTGGTCGCTATATCTGAAGATAGATTTGTTTTTCATTAAATAAAGCAAATATTTCTTTACGAAAATTATGGTAAATGTGCTTGGAAGTCCTTGAAGCGTACGAACCCTGTTATACAGTGCTCAGCAGAAGTTTAGACAATGATCTATTATGCTTCTGTGCTGAGAAGTATGTAACGAATTGTTGTAATTCAACTGTCATATTATACTGGGGACTTATCCTTCATACACAAACAATAAATTTTAATTTATACACTTTACATAATATATAATGTAAAAAAAAAAACGAATTTAACATTGTTGCAAAAGTATAGACAATCTGTCTGTTAACAGAAAAATATCCATAAATGAAAATCGAACTGCACCTACATTGTCTGCTATTAATGCAAAAATGTGACTTTCCATCGAAGAAACTAAATCCTGCATCACTTGGGGGTCTATTTCGTGCCAAACACGTTCAACATCTGATCGAAGTTCATTTACAGAGGAGTATTGTTAAAAAATTGCATAAACCGTATGAGATATGATGCCACAAAAGTTTTCGATTGGGTTCAGATCAGGGCTACACGCGGGCCAGTCGAAAACAGTAATATTTTGAGAGTTAAACCAATTTTTTGATTTGTATGCAACATGAATAGACGCATTATCTTGCGCAAATACATACTTTGGAAGAGATAAAAGTTCACCAAATGGCTGTAAATTGTTTTCCAATGTATGTATGTAGTCTTACGCAGCTTGGCGACCACTGAGAAACTCCAGAGATACTTGAGAATTAAAACAAAGTGAGGCCCAAGTCATAAACCCTTTCGAGGGCAAAGGACACATAATTTTAATTCCAGAAATGGCAAGAATATTTAATTAAAATTTTCCTTTTATAATATACGTGAAAATAAGCAATTTCATATTTTCTAATGACTTCGTTTATAAATTCTGGTATCAGTCCATTATTTCATCCGTTTATAAAAAGAATTACTCCGCGACAGGAAAGGGGTCAATTTGTTGTGCGATTTCAAGGCTGGTGGTTTTATCATTTTCATGTAAACTAATGTACATCTTTCTTTAATGCATCTACGAAATTATCCGTTGGCACAGAAAGCTCTAACTCACTTTTAATGCGATTAGCAGTCATCATTTGTCTAGATGCCAGTTTATGGATCCTTCTATAATCTCGTTTTCTGGCCACACGAGTCCTTCCAGATCTATGGTTTGCTTTGAAAGAGTCACCTTTAGACAGTACTTAATAGACAGACTTCTTTGGCCGATTGAAAGAAGCTGAAATTTCCGCAACAGTTTTCCCTTTCTATTTCAGCTTCCGTGCTTTAATTATTTCATCTGACTGAAAATTTCTTGCTCGCGCATCTTCACTAACCGATGCTATCGCGAGATGCACTTAAATACTTCATGCATGTGACATCATAAGTTTGAAATATGCGGTTTTCGGTGAACAATATCGAAAAAATCACAAAAGTGTCTAAACTTTTGCAATATGCAAATTTCACTTTTTTCAGTTAAATGAAATAATATCCTACATTAAAACCGTTATTTCTGTCCTAAAACGTTTAAAATATATTTAAAAATAAGTACAGTCATTTGTATAACCCAAGTGTTCGTATTTTTTATTTAAAGGTTAAAAATAACCAGTGTCTAAACCAGGGATGTCAAACTGTGGCCCGCTGTATACCACTAAAATTTTATAGAAATCACTGCTTTATATAATCTTCGAATCTCTGCGATTCAAGAAATCGACTGTTTCTTTAAAAAATTAGTGGTATCAGGCGGGCCACAGTTTGACACCCCTGGTCTAAACTTTTGCTGAGGAGTGTAGGATCCCAGAAGTCCTATTATAGAAGAAGGCGAATCTTAATTTTCGCAAATACTGATGTCACAAAACTTTTCGCAAAAAGTAGTGAGCTCCCCTGGATTAGTGGAGACATTGAGAGAGAAGGAGTTGAAGGTTTTTTTTTTTTTTTTTTTTTTTTTTTTTTTTTACCAGTGTTCTAAAGTGTATAATTTAGTGGTCTTCAGACCTTTTTCCTGAAAGTAGTGTTGCCAGTGGGCTATTTTATTTAAAATTCAGATTTCTTGATTGGCACCACTTTTCTGAAATGGTAAAATTCTCCTTGTTTCCTCCTTCATTAATATGTCATTAAATAAGGCTAATTTTACTATGTCAAAAAAGTGGTGTCAATCGTGAAATCTGAATTTTTAAAAAGTAGCCACTGGCAACACTGCCTGAAAGTCGTTAGCAAACATAAATTGCTCAATATAATCTTCGACTTTTTTAATCGCAAAGCTTCTGCAGTTAAATAATTCACATTTTTCTATTAAAAAATGGTCCACAGTCAACAGTTTGATGATTTCTAGCATATAGTTATCATTTTGAAATGTTAGAAATTATCAGAGATCCACTATTGCTAGAACGCAGTTTTTGAACAATAATCTTTTACAAGATATATTTATTGTGTTCAACAGAAATCTGTTCTAAATAAACATTCAGCCAGATGCGGAATGCCAATGTGTTGCTGCATCTCGCTGATTTTTTATTGGAGGATTCCAAATTCTCAACAATAAATTTAAATAGTTATTAATGTTTTATAAGATGATAGATAAACCACAAATAAAAGAAAATTGCTATTCGAAATTTTCCGGTGTGAATATCCATAATTGTCTAAAGTGTACCAAAATTGTTGAATAAAATTATTGTGCTTTTATAACATACAGTCAGCCCAAAAAAAAAAAAAAAAAAAAAAAAAAAAAAAAAAAAAAACCTGCATATTTTAATCGGAAAATTCTCAGAGAAAAGAACTGAAAAAGCTATTCCATTTAAAATCATGCTTTTTAAAATTTATTTTAAGAATAAGCTTAGTTATCGTCTTCGTAAATAATCTGTACCAAACTGAAATTTTAAACACAGATACTTATTTTTGCCGTCATATATGAGGTTTTCGACATACCTTATTATACAAATGCGAAATTCATTAGGTCAAGCGGTTTAAAAATTATGCTGATTTAAAATTTGATAATCCTAATGTTAAATTCGGGGGTGTAAAAATCTAGGCGCTAGTGAGCAGTTTCTCACCACTAAATTTTATTAGTTATTTTCCGTCTAAATTTTTGAAATAATGCTAATAAAATTTATGAAAAGAAAACTAACAAAATTTAGTGGTGAAAAACTGCCCGCTGGGGCCTAGATTTTTACACCCGTGTGAAAATTCATTTGCAATCGTTGCAAAACAGGTTAGAGTACAAGTAGTTTCTTTTAAGCATAACGAAAATTATTTGGCGAATTCACCTGTAATTTCAGATACGCATATTTAAACAATCTGTGAATCAATTTCAGTTAAAATCTTTATGGTATACATTTCACAGTATTTTAGAAAATTAATTTTAAAAATATGTACTTTCGAAATAAATTTGGAAACCATCTTGCAAAGATTGCAAATAAATTTACCATTAGGAATTCTAAACTTTCATGATTCTACCTTCATAATAATAAACTTCTACTTGGCCAGATAAATTTTCGTATCGTATTATAAGGTAAAATGTATTAAAAAGCCAAATAAGATGTCAAAATTTTATGTTATTCCTGATTTTAGAGTTTTTATCAGTCTTAGTATAAATACGATCCCTTTAGTTTAACTTTTAGCATAGATTGAAGAAAGGTATACGTTCCTGTCGAATGGCTGTTTATTTTTTTCTCTGTAATAATTTATAATTAAAATTTATGAGGGTGTACGCAATTCTTTCTTTCGGCCGGCTATACCTAAAGAAAAGGATTTTTCTTTCAGAAGCATTACTTCCTGAAATCTGGCGGCTGTCTCTCTTTCCTTACTTTAGCAATAGAATAAATTTGCGCCTTAAAGTGTCTTATGTGTACCAGAAAACATAATGAGAAATAAACACAATCTGTTTACACAAACGGCGCTAAGTTTATATCTCAGTTTTGATCCATGTTAAAATTTTCAGGAAAAGATGTTTTTTAAAGCGTGAGAAATTCCATGCATGATTGACATCTTTTTTAATATTAACCGCAGAAGAAATGCTTCAGAAAAGAGCACTGCGATACTGTTGACAGGCCCATACGTGCTAAAAGGTTCCCTCCGTGAATCCCGTAGTGAGTTTGGCCTTTTTATATTCAAAAGTTCCGAAACAAGAATTTTTACTTTAAGTGATCACGAAATGTGTGTCATCAAATAAAGCAAAATTTACTATTCTGCATTTACAGTATGATTTCTAATTTTTTTTTTAATTAAAAAGGCCAAACTGTCATGCCTGAGCTCGTAGATGGGTGGTGCTCGGCCCGAACTCATGTTGAGATCATTGACTTAACCGCGTGGTATTTTTCGAGATTTTCTTCAAACCTTGCGTAAATATGCGTTCCGTTCTCTTGAAAGAATTAAGGTATTCCCTCTCCATCAGCCTATATCTCTCTTCCTAATAATCAGGTTTAATCCCTTGACCCTTTCAGGGGCAAAGCACCTCCATTGCTAAAAGGTTAATACGAATGAATGACACCGGATTTTACGAACTAATTTATTTGAAAATAAGAAAAAAATATATTTCAAATACATGAGAAGGAGAAAAATTATGTGCGAAATTCTGGTGCCACTGTACCATTTGTTATTACAATTAAAGTGGTTTCATAAACATACCATCGCCCCGCTAATATTTTCCTCTGTTTCATTTTTTTTGGTACAATAAAGTGAAAATAGAGACCAAACACCACTTTTTTCCGACTAAAATATTTTTCTTGTAAAATTGAAATATGTTCTCCACTTAATAAAGCAAAAATTCAGTTAAAAATTAGTGGCGTACAAAGAAGCTTTTAGTAAAGAAGTAATCAAACTCTTCTTGCCAGAGCAGCGTTCGGTTAAAACTGTTAAGGGTTTAACACACACCGCAACCACAAGGCCCCTGAGTGGTCTCTTTTTATAGAGACTAAATCTCAATTTTTACATTTCCGTACAAACAATTTTCGTTTTAACCCTTTCCGGTACACTGTGCCCGGGTCGGGATACCTAATTTTAATTCCATACATACGAGCGGCACCAAGAATATTTTAGTAAAATTTTGCTTTTACGAAGAATATTTAAAGTAACGTGTTTTTATTTTCTGAAAAAGTCGTTTTAAAATTCCGGTGTCAGTCGATCATTTCATCATTTTACAACAAAAATTGCCCGTGCCGGAAAGGGTTAAAATAATCTTGGAATGGTCGCAGGTACCCGCTCAAAGCTGCCAACATCTTTTGCTTTTTTGTACCACAAAAATTTTATAGAAAATTTTGCCTATTTAAATCGCCGTAAACGGCCGATTAAGTAAACAGCGGATATAATAGGCGAACATTTCTGTTAAATGTTTGTGATACAAAAGAGACGAAGAGTTAGTAGCTATGCCCGCTTCATGGGTAGAATTTTATTTTTACGATTCATGTAGTAATCTGCCATAAAAATAACTTAAAAAAGTTAGTGGTGGCCAAAAAACTGACCATTCCGGGACCCGCGCCATACAATGAGTACTTAATTATCAGTTAGAGGGACAAAGTGCCTTTTAAACATTTTTTTAATTTTGAACAATAGGGGAGGGTAGTACACAGTGAGACGAAAATTATTATTACTTAACAAATGGCAACGATTTTTATTCTTTTGAAAAAACTTTTGCTACAACTTTAAGCTAAGCACATACGCTACACATTAATGTATAAATGGTTTTAAAAAAAGTTATTTATAAAAGCACAGAAGCAGCATAAAGGAGTATCGAAAATTGTCTCACTGTATACCACTTGTGGTACACAGTGAGACAATGTATATATTTTCATAAATCATACATTTTTATACTCTATCAAAACTTTTCTGCAGTTTATGACTTCTAATTGATATTTATAGATTTTTTTTTTAATATGAGCTTCGGTTGGACAATGGTAGGCATTGGGCTACCTTCATGCAAACTTTCAGCCTCTTACGTTTAGTAGATTTCACTAACCATCGCCCCCCCACACACACACACAGAGTGATAGAGAGAGAGAGAAAAAAAGCCTTCTTTTGTTAATAAATATCCTTTTTTACGTCAGAACCACCGCATAGTAGATACACAATGAGGCACGTCTCACTGTGTACCAAAACTGTGTGTCTCACTGTGTGCTTTCGTTACGTTGTAACAAAATGGATGCCATATCTGTTACATCATCAGTTTCATAGCTTTGAATGCTTGTGTCGTTTTGTCGACATAGTCTATCATTAGATATAGCTAGGTTTGGTTGAGTAAATATATTCCATAATGAAATAAATAAAGTCTAAAATGGACGTTTATGTAACTTTAACCCCTGTAAAATAAATAGTTACTTACTATTTTGTTGGACGAGTAACCGAAGTGCCGAAACTATATCAACGTGTTATATAACATGAGGTGGTTCAGTGTGTGTTCCAGCTAGGAGAAAAGGTTATAACTAAATGCCAAAATGGCTGCTGTCTCACTGTGTATTATGTCTCACCGTGTACTCCCTAACCCTACTGTAATGTCTGTGGTGAAATTACATTTAACAATATAAAGCAAATAAAACTGAAAAGAATCTTGTATAACAGCGTAAGTAACTAAAATTAAAAAAATAATAATAATAAAAACTCTACTATTTTTTTTAAATATGAATATTTGGCTTCAAGTTTTTTTCCCTACATTTCTTAGAATATACTACATAAAACTGTGCATGGAATTTTAGATGTATAGGATATTGCATTTAAGATGAATTTTTTGAGCTTGTATAAGTAAAACATCATGGAAATCCAACAAACTCATAATTTAAATAATATATATATATATATGTATATATATATATATATATATATATATATATATATATATATATATATATATATATATATATAACCATTAATAGACATTACTGACCACCAACAAAAACTGTGAAATTATGAATAAAATGACATTTACAAATACAGTCACCCCCCTCCCCCAACACACTTAACAAAGATTCCAAAAACATAGTAAAAAACAGCAGAAATTGAAAAACAGAAATGAAAATACCAGATGTTATGTAAATGTTATAGTCCCTTGTACCACCTTATGAGTATTAAAATGGAAGAAAAAAGAAATACATGGATACCGATAAAAATAAGTGAAATGCTTATATATTGAATTACTTTATCAAGGATACAGAATTTACATATATAAGCAATGCAGTGGTTTTCTGTAGAGAAAAAAGCTAAAATCTGAAATTTATTTCCTCCCTGTACCCAAACGACCACTTGACCAAAATAATAGAAGAAAAATGAAAAAAAAATAATATTAAATGCCTTGAAATGGAAAAACAATCTAGCCTATTAAATAATTTATATTAGCTTGTATAAGTGAAATAAAGTAATATTACTCAGCTTACCCTATATAACCCCATATAATTTAATCCGGATTCTCTCCTGCACATGTTTACTTTACCGCTATAACTTTAAGGTTATTTTTGCAGTTAAGTTAAAACAAATTATAATATCTAATGGTTGCAGTTATTCTTTTTTATAAACCTTGATAAATGAATTTAATTAATATAAATAGAAAATCATTTTAATATTAGTATTTCAATTATCTATTGACACATTTAAATTTATTTAACTGAACTAAAAAATTCCCATATATATATATATATATATAAATGTGTGTATGTGTTAAATCCATGCGCAGAAATATTAAATACACCATTGAAAACATTTTAAAAAAAAAACCAAATCGCTATCTGAATTAGAGAAAAAGCCGTAGCATTTATTGATCAAGCAAGTTACGAACGAATGAACATGGAGAAAAATCAGTTCAAAGTTCTCATTTGAAAAATTTAACACTTTTTAACTTCTAACTTATCGTAATTTCCCGCGTATATGCCGCAGCTCGGATAATTCGATTTCCTACCAGAATTGATTTTAAATAAAATGTGACTTGCTTTTTCTTAGCATTTATTTTATTTCATTTTTTAAATAAAATTTCCGGTATGAAAAATAATTAACTAAGTCGCGGCGTATACGCGGGAAATTACGGTACGTGAAGTTCATGCACAATTTTATCAATCATATAAATTAAAGTAATATAAACACTTGCATATAATTTAGTTACAAATAATAAATAAGGTAATGTTTAAAATCAGTAATAATCGAAAAATTGAAAATGAGAAAATTGTCTTATTTGTTGTTATTTATACAAATTATTACTGCCTAATAATATATATCGTGCCAGAACATGAATAACTGTCAAAAACGTTTAGTACAAAAAATCAAAAACAGGCAGACTTATATGAAAGCCCCTCATTTTTCATTTTTGAGGCAAAAATGCGTCTGCAAGCAAGCTTAATTTCTACACGTGCTAATTAATAAACTGTATTAGTTTTTCATTTTCTTTGGTACATGCACATGTATTCTAATTACATGGCAAAATTAACTCAAACTGTTACGGTTAAATTATATGCTGACGTTTTACAAAGAAGGAAACAAATTAAGTCGTTATGCCTTTGGGTTTGTTCACTATAGATCTCAATTCACCAGAACTGCTCAGTGGGTGTGACGTCTCTAAATTCTGTCATCGCACTTAAAACCTTCAATAAGTTCTTTATCATATAACTTTAAAATTTCACCAGTACATTTTTAAAAGATGTAGTTATACATTAAGCCATTAAAAAATTTTGGGAATTAAAATTCAGTGGTTTCATAAACATGCCACTGCCTCTGAAAGAGTTAATACTGCTGTTTTCATACTTTCTAGTCCTTTCCTCTGTTTCTATTTACCTGTTTTAAGTAATATTTAGATGGAGAAAAGTTCCTATCAACTTTCCCATTTATATTTCATTAAGTATTTTCTTGCAGTGCATACTACAGCAATTTTTCACATCTTTCTTTAACCTTCCGTCTACCAGACGGGTCCATTGGACCCGACATGTACATTCAAAATATTTATTCAAACCAGAAATTTCTTCAAAACAAACTAAATGTATAAATCAGACAATAATAAGTTAAATAAAGAAATTAAATAGTTTTAAGTAAAAATTCTGGTGTAGAATGTTTTTATAAAACTTGAGTAAAATTTCCGGTAGTTCTAGGGTTAAGCAGTTTCAAACATTTTCTTTTCCATCACCCCATTTTACAGTAGGTTTACAGAATAAATATACATTCCTTTTTATATATAACCCTTTTCATTATGCACAGTGTATAATAAACAGATTTCCAAAACCACTTAATTAAGAGAGCCTTGAGCATCTGGTCAACCCACCCTCACATTGACTGGGTCAAGCCTCCCCACATACCACTTTTCTAAAGAATAGCACATTGTTATGTTAAGCCTAACTTACAGTACACTCTTTATGCCTGGAATGAAAGCTCGATATTTCTGCATTACTTTAAACCTACTTACTTAAATTTCTATGGTATATTTTATCTGAAAAAAGCTTACAAAATATTTCTAAAAAACGCACTTTTCAGGTTGAAAACGCTTCACAATTGATTTTTCCACACCCATTTCGATTAGCTGTAGGAAACAAAGACTGTTGTTTGAGCATTCCAGTAGCTTTGGTTGACACCTATTGATAAAACTCTGAAATTATTTTAATATTAAAACTGATGGGCGGGTCAAGCCTCCCGTATGGTCAACCCTCCCTAGTCTCCCCTACATATTTTTTTTACAGACTGCTTGATTTCCACCACTTTTTTAAAAATATTATTCTCCTTATTAAATAAGAAATTACATAGGTGAAAAAAGAGACAATTTATAATTTTTTGAAAAAGTGGGAGAAATCAAGCAACCAGAATTAACCCTTTCTATCACCGCGTTGCATGTCTACAACGTACGCTAAAGTCAATGTTACTTACACAGTGAGCTGTAAAAAAAGATTTTATTTATTGCTGCTATCTCCCAAAACATCAGTTAATATAAATTTTTCATAGAATTCTCAGCGATACTGGGTTAATCTTCATGCCATTATTTTTTATATATTTGAGAAATTTCGCATCCTTATTGCTAAAAGGAATTTTTGTTGTTGTTGTTGTTAAATTAGAAATTATATAGGCGTCCAAAAAAAGATTTTTAGAAAGGCAAATTCGTATCCTTTACAATTTGTATCAGGAAAGAGACAATATTAATGAGAAGTGTGTCATTTTGTGTTTATTGCAGATGTGAAAAAAGTACTTTTTATTCAATATTTTTTTTTTATTCAAATGTTTTATATTATTTTTTATATACTTAAAACGATGTGTTCTAACACTTGAGTAAATATTTTTGAAATCGGAGTTGTTGAGTCACAAAGTGTTAAAAGAATGTAGGGGAGGTAGGGAAGGTATGATACACTTTTTTTTACTAATTTTTTACAACCCTTAGAAAGCTATTTTTAAACACATTTTTCACGTTTTTTTTATAAAGTGACCTTTTATTCATTTATTAAAAATATTGTGAATTTAAAAAATAGTCATTCAAAAAATATATCCCAATTATTTTGAATAGTTACTACTGTATCAAATCTCCCCATTACTGGGGAGGATTGATACACCAGCAAGGGAGGTTTGATACATTGTTATGTAGATTGAAAAAAAAAATGCAGACAATTCAATTTATGCGTCATAAAATTTTTTATGATAAATCTTGAAATATTTAAGTAAAATTTGAAACGAAATGACATTGACATATTTTTGTTTCAGAAATGTTTTTTACAAAAATATTTATACTATAGTTGTTATTTAAAAAATCCTATTAACACACTTGTTAGAGAGTAAATAATGAAAAAACCCTCTAGAAATCTAGCTGCAAGGAAAGATGAAGTAAACATTGCTGATTTGCAAACAATTTAACATAAATTTAGCACATTTAAGATTCCTTTAACCCTTTCAGGGGCAAAGCATTTTCAATGCTAAAGTGTTGAATAAATTAATGGCACCGGAATTTACCTACAAATTTAATTAGAAATAAGAAAAGGGCTATATTTTACTTTCATACTAAAAGGAAAATATTTTACCATAATGCTGGTGCCAATGTGGCGTTTGGGAATTAAAATTAAGTGTTTTCATAAACATACCATAACCCCTGAAATGGTTAAAAGAAAAACTAATAACTCTATCATTTTGATAAGTAAAATCGGGTAGATTTAGCGTTTTTCAATTTGCCATTCGTAAATTATAGAAAGATTTTCTCTTTTTAGGCCATTTAAACATTTTTCCTTCTACATGATGAGCAAAGCGAACTAACCATCTATCACCGCACTGCTTTTCTATGTAACCTACATAATGTCTATGAATAGTCTCTTAGTTCTTCCTTACCAATTTCAGTAGCTCTTGCTGTAAAACAATAATGAATATTACAGTCCTATATTAGTTTGCAAACTTAAAAAACTTTAAAATTTCAAATATACAAGTGTATCATTTCTCCCCAGTACTAATGTATCATTTCTCCCTATTATACCTTATTGGATTTTCAATCACTTTGTACAAATGCAGTTGCAAAATGGTAATTTACTTTCTAGTAAAACTAATCCTAACAATGTGCTTTATAAATAAAAAAAAAATTACAAGATATTATCTTCACAATAATAAGAGTTATGAAAGAAAATCAGCCAATGAAAAAATTTACACTGACATTCCAAAAACCTTAAAAATTAATAGAAAAGAAAAGTTGTCAGTTCTTTACTGATTAGTCCAGCTAATGATGACTTCAGCAAATAAATGAAGCCTTCACATATGTTAGAATGGCTGTTAATGCCATTTGTTGAGAAAAATTGACAATGTATCAACCCTCCCTATGTATCAAACCTCCCCTACCTCCCCTACCCATCTGGCAACACGAGTCGTGATTACGTAAAGCTATAATTTTTCTTTCTGAATTTCCGTTACAAATTTGGAATTTCTGAATTTTTAAAAAATGTAATACTGGCTACTTTGCCGTGCGGTTTCTCCGTCCCTATCGCAGATTATGTAGATCTAGGTAAGCACTTTACATGCACAGTACTCGCAGCGCTCCCATATATTCTACCACCAGGGTTGCCAGTTTTGAATTTTTTTTATTGCAAAATTTCGCATTCACACAAAAAATTAACCATTATGTTTCACTATTTGTTTAACCAAACTAAAATTAACATAGTTTAACTAAAATTTACTAGAGATTTTCGTCTTGTTTAATCGTGAGATTTTGACGAATAACCATTTGAAGGGCGGTTGTTCAATTTTGGACCACTTAATTTCAATCTTTAAATGCCTCATTAACACCATAAGTATGGAATCAAAATATCCCTTTTGTTGAATACACGAAGAAAAGATTTTACTTACTTTCAAATAAATTTTGTTGCAAATATTGGTGTCAGTCTATCATTTCAGCATTTTACGATTAAAGGTATTTTGCACCTGAAAGAGTTAAATAAGACTACATTTACTATAAAATTTTAGTGGTAAGAAGAAAGCGTAAAAGTTGGCAGTTATGAACAATTGTATTTTTTCTTTTCTTTTTGTCAATTTTCAAAACAAATGTAACTGAGTATAATCTTCTTTTTTGTAACCCATTAACCGCCAAAACTATAAGGTTTAAATTTTCAACTTTTAGCTGAACGTTGTTTGCCATCACAAACTCTGAAAGATAATTTTCACTTTATACGAGCTTAAAATTTTATGTCTTTAAGTAAGGCCAATTATTTATTTAAAAAATAGTGGCACGTACGTAAATAAATTAAATATGTACATTTATTATTATTTTGACCGTTGCGTGAACACAACACCAGCGGGTAATGCGTTAAAAATTCCTTGTGTAAATCTTAATTAAAATAAAATTTGAATTAACATATCCCATCGCCCCTAAAAGGATTAAGGGGGAGATTACGTTGAGCAGCCTGAAAATGACATTAAGTAAACCAGTACAAGAAATTCTGTAGTTTCCAAACCAATGAATGAAATACAACATTTTTTTTCTATTCTTTCAGACATTTTAATAGGTTTGAGAAAACTTTAACACGTTGACTGCCACGCTACGCGTATACTCGTAACTTTAATATTCGTGGCTTTAATTTATTACTTTTTCACCATTATTTAAAAATAAAAATATGCCTTATTTATTGGCAGAAATTGCGCTGTATTAGTAAAACGAAATTTCCCAACAAACACCGAACTTATGGGCCACTGATGGGTTCGTTAGCCTTGGCCGAAAGTGTTCGATGGTGGCCCGCTATCAGGGAAAGTTACGGCTCCGTAAAAAAAGTGTCACGCCGGACAGAATAAGGCCACAAGATAATTGGCCGTAAATACAAGAAGTTGCCCACAATCATGCCACTAACTTTTCGCTGAAAATGTTAGATAGCCTTAAACTGCCCACAATTATTCTTTTAATGGCCACTAAAAATAAAAGCTAACCAGAAGCTTCCCTTTGTTCTGCCATTTGTGGTTGTCATAAATTAAATTTATCCCAAAGCTGCCCACAAAAAAGCCTATTAGGGTTATTTAAAATGTAATCACTTGCCACTGTTGTGCCATAACGATTGTTTAGAAATAAATCAAAATTTATTCTATAAAAAAAAATACTTTTTATCAGCCTAATTAAATGATAAAATATTTTTGCAGGATTAAAAAAATCTTATAATTATTTAGACATACTTTTGTAGAAAATGAAATTATTTCACTTTGAACTTTTTCAAAAAATTTCCAAAACACAATATTTCACATAGTGCATTAATTTATTTGTTCATTTATTCACTTACATATTTACAAAATTTATATGCAATGCATTTTTAAATAGTTGCATTTCATAAAAATTTATAAAGTGTAATTGAAAAAATAAACTAATCAATCAATTCATTATCAAATATTGTATTTTGAATATTTTTGAAAAAGTTCGAGTTAAATGAACTTGGTTTTCTTGAAAAGTATGTCTAAATAATTATAAGATTTTTTTTTTTTTTTTTTTTTTTTTTTTTTTTTTTAACCTGCCAAAACATTTTATCATTCAATTAACCTGCTAAAAAGTATTTTCTTTTGAAGAATAAATTTCGAATTTATGCTTAAATAATATACGTGATTTTAATATAGTTTATTATATATTTTATATAAAAATGTGTGTGTTTGTGATATTCTTTTTACTTAAATTTCCATTATATTTTACACAGCTTCGTTGGTAAATCTGTTAAATTATGCTTATTCATCAAAGCTTTATTAAATCATTATTATCTAAATTTTTGCATCATTTCTGATCATTTTATTAAAATATTACATAAAAATAAGTTTAATCTTTATGTAGTTAACGAATGACAGTATAATATTTAACTATTTCTCTTGCAGTTTAATAGCCAAACATTTGAAAAAATATATTATTTCAACTTTTTCAAAATTCTTGAAAATTATTTATAATTATTAGAAATGTAAATAATAGAATCATAAGACGAAACGCAATTTTTTCACCTTGATTCAACATAAAATATATGATGTGAACATTAAAAAGGTCCACAATCTTACTTAAAAGGCGACTAAAGTAATGAAGAAGATGTTACAAGTTTAAAATATACATTTTATTTAAAATTTCTTAGTACTTTCAAGCCTTCCAAGCTCATCATTAGAGAATATCTTAATAACTAAATGTTGTTTATTTATACAAATACGTCACTTTGTTTTGAAAATGAGAGGGTCAATAATTACTGAGTAGAAAGTAGCAGTTTTTTGGATTTAATTTAAGTAAAGAAAATATATATTATTATTATTAATTGCAGTTCCATTTAGTTACACAAAAATAATTATATCGTAAAATAATAATTTAATTATATCCATGGAAAGTGACCTATGAGAAACAGAGTGATGTCATAAATAAATGGAACTGTAATTATTAATAATAATATATATTTCCTCTAATTAAATTCAATCCAAGAAACTGCTACTGCTACTGCTACTTCTACTTTCAACTCTAGTAATTATTGGCTCTCACATTTTAAAAACAATAAACAACATTTAGTTATTAAGATATTCTCTGATGATGAGCTAGGAAGGCTTGAAAGTACTAAGAAATTTTAAATAAAATGTATATTTTAAACTTGTAACATCTTTTTCATTACTTTAGTCGCCTTTTAAATAATATTGTGGACTATTTAATGTTCACATTATATATTTTATGTAAATAATAGTTTAATAGTGATTTAAAAATATATATTAAATTAATCTTGATACTTCTAAATTTCATTTAAATTCAATTGTTTTAGTCACTCAAATTTTCTCGAGTATAAAGTCACATTTTTATAATTAAACTAAAATAAACTGTTTTAAGTGGTCTTGTACCTTTTAAACGCGTCAAAAATTAACGAAAAACTTCAACGTTTTAATTAGTTTATCTTCAAAACCTTTTTATGTATATACGTGAAATTTTGGATATTGATTAAACAGATTATGCTTTGTAATATACTACCAACAGAAATTTATTAACCCTTTACAGAATTTGTGTATTGTTGAAATCAAAATAGCTCTTTTTTTACCCCATAAGTCATTGCGCACATGATATCTTAAGAAAGGATGTATGGATTGTCATGAAATTTGGTAAATATATTAAACAAATATGTGTGTTTAAAATGATCTACTTTTAAGTGTTTACAATGGTAATATTTTTAGTTATGACTATTTATATTCATTAAAAATACATATGTTTTTTTTTTTTTTTTTTTTTTTACGAAAATATTTTTTTTATATAGTTAATGAAATAATTTTAGACTAAGAGTAGATCATTTTAAACACATATATATGTTTAGTATCTTTACCGAATTTCATGCTAATCCATACATACTTTCTCAAGATATGCGCGCAATGACTTATGGGGTAAAAAAAAGAGCTATTTTGATTTAAACAATACACAAATTCTGTAAAGGGTTAATAAATTTATGTTTGTAGTATATTACAAAGCACAATCCGTTTAATCAATATCCAAAATTTCATGTTTATACATAAAAAGGTTTTGAAGATAGACTAATTCAAACTTTGAAGCTTTTCGTTAATTTTCGACGCGTTTAAAAGGTACAAGACCCTTAAAGAACAATATCATCCGATATTTATAATGTTTAAAAATAAATTCGATAACTTCGAAAAACTAAAAATAAACTATTGAAGGGAATTTTACTAAAAATGAAAATATCTTTTACATTTTCTTTTGCAATTATAAAAACTAAAATATAAATATTCTTTAAGATAAAATGATGCAAAAAACAGATAGAATGAAATTAATAAATTTGTAATGAATCAACATGAACTAACAAACTTACCGATATACCTGCTACATTTTGAAACCATGTCCACTTATTCCGACGAAGTAAATAACGCGAATGACAAAGCAGAAATGAAAACGCAAAGCTAAAGAAAAATTCTGAGAATTTCTCCCTCTCCCCTCTTGTCGTACCGGACCAGAACTTTCAAAACTGCTTAACCTTGAGCCATTTGAAGGTCCCATCATCTATTTGATTTTTCTGGAGAGGGAAAGAGGGAGAGTAGTTTTATGAGCCAATACCTTATTATAATAAATAAGTCATTTTTTCATAAATCATATATTTTTTCTGTTAATATTATTTTTAGTCATTTGGAAAAAGAGCTTTGTTTTCCTTTTCTTTCTTTTTTTTCGTTCTTTTTTTTTCTTTTTTTAGAGAAATAAAGATTTAAGATACATTGTTTGAATTTTTAAACTCTCCATACAGTTTTCAGATAACACAAAAACACTTTTTTTTTTCCTCCGATTTATCCTTTAAATGGGCATTTTATCTCTTTTCTGTAAATTTGTACCTATTTATCTTCGCAATTAAAAATTATAAGATTTAAAAATAACATGCATTCCATTTTATTCTGATATGCTCATAAAAAATATCTTGTTTATCTATATATATCAAGGCTTATTTTTGACTCAAGACGATTTTACTTGTAATTTATAAGAAATGCTTAAAAATTAATAGAACCTTTTCATGTTTATTTTAGGGCATAAAATATACATATCGCATTTTATTTAATACTTTCATATAATGTCAGATTTTAATGCGTATTCTAAATTTTGCCAGAAATAATTTTTCCAACTGGGTGAAAATGTATCTAGGTCGGGACTCGAAACCAAATAATAATGAACAAAAATTCTTTATTTATTCTGCAATTCTTTACTTAATTCTGCGAAAATTCTTGATTTATTGTGCAATTTTTCACTTAATTATTTTTATACATATGCAAGTTTTATCTGTATTTCTAAAGAGTAAAATAATGGTAGTAAAATCATTAAATATATCTAAATTGTTAGGAATTTAATACAGGCAAGAAATTTTATTTATATTTTCCGTTACAGTGGATTCAGAAACAAAAATTTCTTTTCCAGTATTTTCTTTTACATGGAAATATGTTTCAAATGATATTAAAAATTCATGTTTTAGTAACAGCTTTTAAGTTACCTTTTCTCTCCCCCCCCCCCCCCCTCTCCTCGCTCAAGAATAACTGCTTATTGAAACATTTTCTACTTTTCATTATAACAAATATTTTTTCATGAATGCTGAAATAAAAAGAGCATAAATAAATTGACATTTATCAATAAATTTTTAAACATGTTTAAGTAGTATATATGTCCGAAGATTGCAGTATTTTGCTATTAATATATTATTCAAATCAGCGTATATTTTATATTATGCTATCTGATTATCTTTGCAATCAAAAACAATATAAAAAACCATTAAATATAATCTTTTTTATTCCAGTGTGTTCAAAATATATTTATTTAAAGATATTTTAAAGGCAAGAACGTTAAACGCTTTTATGTTGTTGTTTTTTTCCATATTTTTAAAAAATATATAAACAGGGAATTTATGTACATTTTGGGGACAATTTTTTATTTTTGTAAAATATTTTCAAACTAAATAAAAATATGTAATCTATTTTACTGCTTTAAATATAAATCTCACGACATATTTATATTTTTACTAAAACCCAGATTTAAAATAATTAAACTTACTTAGAAAGAAATGAAGAGAAAAATATATTTCCTCTCTTTAATTAAATATTCGGGTTAGGTGATATTAGCCCTCTACTTTCTAAACGATGACGATCCATTACATTTTTGCCAGAAACCGCCTCTTAAGAGTTGCCGGGCAAAGTAAATGCAACAGTTCTCTCACCGCCGAAACATTACCGTTCCGGCAATAGCTGCCGGAACTAGCGGCGGGTCATTTACGGTACAACATTGTTTGGTTACAAATGGCCTTAACCCCTTTTGGCCACGACATATACGCCATTCGGCCTTAAGTCGAGTGTTTGTTGGGTTACCTTTCAGAATTGGTGGTGGCAAACGACTTTCAAAAAGAAATTTGAAAATTCTTACGTTTTGCGGCAGTGAACGTGTTAAAATATGAAATTTAGCAATATTATTTAACTAAATTGTAACTTAAACAGTGGTTTTATTAAAAATGTGAATAATAATATATACATTTTGCGCCTAAGATTTTAAAAATTCTACTGCAGATACATATTTTTCTCTTCTACAACTATATTTTACACTGAACCTAAATTTAAAAGTTTATTCAAATTCATTAGCATAATCTATAAATTTTAATAATTGTTTTTATAATCATATTCACCAAATTGCCTAATAGTTTAGATTTAATTTATCAATACACAATTTTCTATGACAAGAATCAAGCTAAATTTATGTTCAAAATAAAAGTATACATGAAAATTAGTAAAATGCAAATTTGAAGATTCTATAATAATTTGTTTTTAAATGAGAATACGCGCAATACCAAAAAATACAGTTTTGATAATAAGAGCTTAAAAGTTAACATGCTAGAACAACAAAAAATGTTTTTATGGAAGATAAATTTAGCAATAACATTTGTTCGAATTGGAATTTTTGAAAAATAATTTTGCAACGAATTTGTAAATTTTCAAGATATGCATGCTATTTTTTAATGAATTTTTAAAACTTTCAACTTTTCTCCCACCTTAGTGACATTCATTCTGCCAGCGAGGAAGCGACTTCAGAGAAGTGGCCAGCTGGCAGGCAGGTACCCGCCCCGATGTTGAATGCTAAATAAATTTTATTTTATATCTTTGCTGAAACAAAATTTGTGAAGTTGCATTTCATTATTTTCAGATAAAATATTTCGAAAATTCCGGTGTGAATTTACCTTTACACAAACACAATTACTTGTTCCTGAAGGGGTTAAAAAAGCGAAAGAATATCATACAAATATGGTTTTGACAATTGGCGCACAAGCAAGCGAAATCAAAGTTGCCATGCGGTACATATTTTGTATTCAGATTTCTTGATTCCCAACACCTTATTAAAATAATATAATCTGCCTTCTTTTCGCCTTATTTAATGTGAAATTAACACTTAAATGCATGAAATATTCTTTTACAGGGTTCTTACGGGTACTTGAATTTCATGACTAAAAAATTCTTCGATACCAGTATTTTCTTTTGGAAAATCTCTCCTGAAATAAGGCGAAATTTCATCCGTTTAAACTAGATTTATTTTTCTTTAAAAAATTCTGATATTGGGCCTTGAAAATAACGGTACCCGTACGAACCCTGCTTTTAGAATTGTGTTTTTTACTTTTATATTAAGGTTTAGAACCAGAAATCTTAAGATAGATTTTTAACTTTATTTAGTAGCATATTTTTGTAATTTTTAGAGTATTAATATTTGTATATAAATAAAGTGGTTGTAAGAACTTAATTTATGTATTAAAAAATAAATAAAAAGGTGATGGAAATTTACATCACTATGCAATTAAGGGTTAATTAAGGCCAAGATAAATGTTTCAAAACATTGTTGGCAATCAAATAATATGAATAAAAATATTCCGGGTTGGCAACACTGCACTAGTATGACAAACCTCATCTACATAAAGGTCAATTTTAACCCTTTTCGGCGCGGAGCAATTCTTTTTATAAACCGACGAAATAATGGAGTCACACCGCAATTTATAAACGAATTTATTGGAAAATAAGAACTTGCTTATTTTCATGTACAATACAATAGGAAAATTTTAGTTAATATTCTTGGTGCCGTTTGTCAATTTTGGAATAAAAATTATGAGTCCTTTTTTAAGGACACCGCGCCGGTAAGGGTTAAAGCCTTTTGCACATCACTAAAATTTAGGCTTACTTTTTTACTTATTGAACCGCCTGAATTTAATATTAAAAAAGACAAAAACTCTAATTAAATTCTAATGGTACAAAAAAGTGTAAATTTTAGTTGCTGTAGATCTACACAATTTCAAAGAACGCAACCTAACAGAAAATTGTTCGGCACACAATTTTATACATCAGGCTACGTTAGGTGAGAATTCCTATTTTGAATTACTTCTGTACCAGAAAAATTACGCAGTTATAGTATCATTCTGAAATTAATAGAAATGTGAGAATTTTGGGAAATCTAGTTTTCATACCAGAAATAAATAATAGAACGTTATCGGTTATTATTTACCCCCCCCCTCCTTGAGGGTGGTACCGTCATGGCATTACATAATTTTAATCGCTAATTGCCACATTAGCACCGGAATTTTATAATGAAAATTTCACCTTTATTAAGTATGCGAAAATACACTTTTACTTCTTTACAAACAAATTCTCTTGTAAATACTGGTGTTAGAAAATTATTTCAACATTTTATGAATACAAGTACTTTGCCCCTGAAAGGGTTAATCTCTTGAAGGGCACCAGTATATGTTATATGCCACTTACTTTTAATTCCCAAATGCCGCATTCACAGCAGAATTTACAAATTATATTTTGTTTCATATAATGCATGCGAAGAAAAACTTTTGCTTAGTTTCATATAAAGTTGTTTATAAAAACCGGTGTTAATCAATCATTTTAAAATTTTAGCAAGAGAAAGCTTTGCCCCTGAAGGGGTTAAGAGACATGTTTCTATCACGTAAAGTAAAAAATCTTCTTTCTAAATTTCCGATTAAAATTGAAATCCAAACTGGCAACCCTGCAGCTAGATGTTTCTGTGAGTTAATAGTAGAGATGTTACAGGCGACTATTTTTTAATTCTGTTTCGCACCACTTTTTCAAAACAAAAATCTTTTGCACACGCTTTGCATAGCTACTAACATCTTACGCTTTTCTGTACCACAAAAATTTTATAGTAAATTTCACCTTTTTAAATCGCCATAATCTGCTTATTAAATAAGGCAAAAATTTCTATTAAATTTTTCTGGTACAAAAAGCGGAAGTGTTGGCAGCCACGACTTTGGCAACGTTTACAAGGGAACTATAAAACAAAATGTACTTTTTTAACACGTTCACGCCGGCGCGGTGGGTCACGCTCGACTCTCTCAGAGCTGGCAAGCCTCCGGCCTTTCGGATACCAATATTTTAATACAGAAAATGTTGTTTTATTTAATTAGAACAATTGGGCTATTTAAAGGAACAACATTTTCTCTAAAATAATAGTGGTGTGCAAAAAGCCGGACTTGAAAACTCTGAGACAGTCGAGTGTGACCCACCGCGCCGGCGTGAATGTGTTAAAATAGTGGTGGAACATAACTTAAAAATAGTCACATGTGAATCCCTGTAACAGGTGTTTGCGCTCTTCCGTTAGGAGAGCTTATGCATGTGGATGATGAATTCATTAAAATTAACCCTTTAACCGTTTGAGTGCGGAGGAGCACGATAGATCTCCTCTTGTTATGTGCCAAAATTGCGGGAAGTGCGGTAAGATTTCAGTGTATATCGCCGGCTCACAATTAATCATTTATATATATATACCCAGACACATTCGCATTTTTGGCATATATCCACATTATTTGTTTTGCACTCAAACGGTTAAGGTTCTTCGTATAAACGTTAAGCAGCTGCACTAATATTTTACCGGAATACAGCAAATGAGAGTGTTGCCAGCGGGCTACTATATTTTACTTCCACTTTCTTGATTGGAACCACTTCTTTTAAATGGTAAAATTCGCCTAATTTAATGGCATATTAATTAAGGTGAAAGCAAGGGGAAATTTACCATTTTAAAAACAGAAGTGCAAATCATGAATTTTGAATTTTAAAAAAAGTATTCCACTTGCAACACTGCAATTGAAGATACTTACAGTTCTTAGAAATTGTTGCCAGATTGCTACTTTTTTAATTGAGATTATTTAATCGCCAAAACTTTTTTGTAGAAAGATTCTCCTTATTCAATAACAGATTGAATGATTCGAAAATAAGGCGAAATATACAACTATTAATTGTGGCGATAATCAATCAAACTGAATTTTGAAATGTAGCGAACTGGAAACATTGTTATTAGAGATGAATACCAATAATACTAAATTGTAATACCTGATTCATTTAATCGTAGGAAGTTATTACAAATTCTAAATAAGGCGAAAATTACATTTCGGGAATATTTGTATTATTCGTTAAGAAACGTAAACTGCATGTAGATCTTATCCAGTGTTGCCAGATTGGGGACTTTTTTTTTGTCCCCAGATTGTTGATTGTCACCGCTTTTTTGAAATAGAAATATTCGGCCTACTTAAAATGGATTAAAAATACTGAAAAATAAGGCGAATTATGCTATTAAAAAAAAGTGGTGACAGACAGATAATCTTAATTAAAAAAATCCCGAATCTCGCAACACTGATCTTATCATAAAGCTTAAAAAAAATGTATTGGAATTTTTTTTTTTTTTTTTTAAGGTTAGGGGCCATCACATTTTGCGCTTGAAAGACTCTTGCTAACCTCAGTTCCAAAATTGTTTTATTAAAAACATGTACCTTTGGTAATGTTTTCCTGAATACAAATATGATATAAACCAATTTTGACTTAAATAAATTTTCATATGTGGCTCTTGCAGCATATATGAATTATTGAAAATGCCTAAACTTTTAATCTCTTTTGTATAAATAGAATAGATTGTAAATTTTTCGAAAATTCTGGTGAATTCTAAGTATAAAACATATTTGCTACTGTACATTTTTCGAAAATAGCCATCGTGTAGTGTGTAACCCATTAATTCTCCCTCCCGTGATATTCACAGGCTGTGTCTGTTACTCAGATTGTTTGATTCCCACGAGTTTTATAAAACAGTGTAATTGGCTTTATTATGGTATCATTTTACCTACTAAATAAGGTGATAATTTCTTTTTCATAAAAGAGGTGCCAATGAGCAATTTGCTTTTTTAAACCGTAATTTAATGCGACCGTGAAGGGGATAATGAAGTTCACGTTCTAGAACAGAGGTGGCCAACAGTGGCACGCCGTATACCGCTAAAATTTTGCAGAAAAATTCAACTTCTTGAATCGCAGAGATTCGATGATTAGATAAGGCAATGATTACTGTAAAATTTTAGTGGTGTGGCGCGTGCCACAGTTGGCCACCCCTGTTCTAGAATTTGAATCGGATGTAAAGCAAACTGTAACATTTGCCAGGTCTCCGAGAGGTCACTTTTTTAGCCAACACTAATTACTCAAAATTATTTTCACGACAGATTACTACAAGACCTGCATTGAAAAAATTCACCTCGTAGAAGGTTCCTGAGGCATTACGAAGACAATTCTAAAAGAAAAATTTTCGCAAGGAAATTGTGTTGTTAAAAGTTTCGATTTAGTCTCTATAAAAAGATACCGCTCCGATTTTGTATTTGAACATCTTGTCTTAACCCCTTAACAGTCGCATTAAATTACGGTTTAAAAATTGAAATTTCTTATTGGCCGGACTTTTTAAAAAAAGAAATATTCACCTTATTTAATCACAGGTAAAATTATACTATAATAAAGCCAATTACAGCATTTTATAAAACTGGCGGGAATCAAACAAACTGAATAAAAAACACAGCCCGTGAATATCACGGGAGCGAGAATTATGGGGTTCATGGAGTTATGAATAAAGAGGAGGAGAAATGTAATGTGCTGTCTACCAGTTGCGAGTGAAGTAACTGAGGAGGTTGTCACAAGATGGCGGCGGCTTTTTTAAAATAGGATCTTCAGTTTCTGATTACCACTAGTGCGAACATCCCACCAGTAAAATTGAATAGAAAATTTCGTCATATTTCTACGTCTTATTCCTGAAAATTTTTCTCAAAAATGTCGTAAAAAGTTTTATTTGTTTTTACTGGTGTCAGTATGCCTTGTAAAACTGTCAGTTTGTTTCCCTGGATGTCACAATATGGCGGAAACGCAGTACTTAACTATTGCAAAAGTAAACTCCTACCAGTAAAAATGAAAATCTGTTTCTACCATTATTTATGGCTGAAATTTTGAAATATTAAGGCGTTTAAATAATTTGAAAATTTCTATATAAATCTACTGGTGTATGTTTCCACCGACAGTAAACAACACCTGCGATAGTGGTTACAGTTGATGCTTCACTATTTTAAGGATATGTCTGTTCCTCTTTATTAATAGTTCCATGATGGGGTTAGAGATATAAACTGTAATATTGTACATACAAGTAATCTAATAATGTAAATCAGGGGGTGTTCAACATGTTGCTTGCGGCGTTGTGATATTACCACTTTATTCTTAAAGAATAATTTGGATTCTTTACAGACAGGAACTTTTCGATTTTATAAAATGGAGCTTACTTTTCGGAAACTCTGATCAGAAATGGTTTACAGGGAAACCGTTTGAAATTTCTAATGTAAACCAATGTACAATTTTCTGAAGGATATTTCTACATTTTTGGCTAATAACTAAATGTAATCAATTGAATAGTTTCATGTTCATTAAATCAACGCAATTAATGGAATGCATTCAACATATAAATACATATACAATAAATAAAAAAGTCATCTACGTAAAACTGATATGCTTATGAAAAGTAGCATAGTTTTAACCACAATTTAACCCTTTAAAGTGCAAAGTACTTCGAATCGTATAATGCTGAAATAGCTGATTGACAGCAAAATTTACCGGCAAATTTATTTGAAAATAACTTAAAGGGGAAAAATTCATTCCAAAATTCTGGTGTCATATTATCTTCCAGTGGCGCATCCAGGGTGGGGGTTTTGAGGCACTAGATACCACTTTTTTTCTAAGAGATTTCTTCCTTTTATTTTATCGAAAAAGTTTTGCAATTAAATTGTACGAATTTTACTGTATTAAAACAGTCGTATTTTGAGCTTCAAAACCCCTAACCTGGCTGCGCCACAGTTAGCTTCTATAGACTGAATCCAAGTTTTCTAAAAATGAGCCACCGGTATTTAAGGGTTAACCCTTATCTGCCAACACTTACGCTTTTCGGTACCACAAACATTTGACAGAAAACTTTGCCTCATTTAATTGGCAGATTTTGGTTGCTAAAAAAGGTAAAATTTACTTTGAACCTACTTTGCCTTGAAACGTGTATTTTACTAATTTTCGTGTATACTTTTTATGCTGAACCTTCAATTTTAACCTGAGTTTTTTCATAGAAAATTGTGTATTGATAAATTATATCGAAACGTTTTGGGAAATTTAGTGAATATGTGTATAAATAGAATTATTCAAATTAACAAATGCATATTATTAAACTTTTAAATTTACGTTCAGTGTAAAATAAGTAGTGGAATTAAAAACTGTGCATCTGCAGTAGAATTTTTAAAAACATGCACACAAAACGTATATTTTAGTATTCCTATATTTAAAAAAAATATTTTTGTCGTTACCATTTAATTAATTAATATTGCTAAATATAAATAACTGAAAATTTTCTCAAAGCATAGCAATGGGTAAAGCATAGAAAAAAATTGTTGTATTTCATTCATTGGTTCTGAAATTGGTTTCTCTACTGGTTTCGTTATTCTCATTTTCAGGCTGCTCATGTTTATCTCCTTCTTATCCCCTAGAGGGGGCTGGAATATATTACATCCCGCTTAATTTTAATTACGATTTGCACAAGAATCAGTTAAACAAATTTTCCTTTCGTATATTTAGTTAAAAAATTGTAAAATTGATTTTCATTATTTTCAGATAAAATATTTCAAAAATCCAGGTGTGATTTCAACATTATAGGAACACAATTATTTCTTCCAGAATGGGTTAAAAAAATGTAAACAGTATTTTTCACAAATAGTTTAGACAATTGTCACACAAGCAAGCGTGTTCAAAGTTGCCACCCAATATTTTTTTTTTAATACATAATTCTTGATTCACAACACTTTGTTAAAATAATATAATCTGCCTCCTTTTCTCCTTATTTAATATGTCATTAATAAAGGCGAACACTAATATTTTAAAAAGTTGTTAGCAGTCAAATGATATGAATAAAATTGTTACGGGTTGGCAACACTGCAGAAGTTTGCGAAATCTAATCTACATAACCGCCAATTTTAAAGCTTTTTTCACACCACTAAAATTTAGGAGTTATTTTTGAATTCTTGAATGGTCGGAATTTGATATTCAATAAAACAAAAACTCTAAGAAAATTCTAATGGTACAAAAAAGTGTAAATTTTAGTGGCTGTAGCAGGGCTGCCACAGGCGACTATTTTTATATTCTATTCGCACCACTATTTTAAGAAAATAAATTTTGTAGTATATTTCTGATAC
The DNA here is from genome assembly GCA_963932465.1 of Maratus speciosus. NCBI lineage: Eukaryota > Metazoa > Arthropoda > Arachnida > Araneae > Salticidae > Maratus > Maratus speciosus. The sequence continues at coordinate 471,075,617 of OZ010796.1, forward strand.
ACATGTTGTCAAAGAATATGTCTTTTTTTCCTTTTTCTTTTTTTTAAGTGGTGCGAAATAGAATTAAAAAAAAAATAGTCACCTCTGGCAGCCTTGCTGTAGGTCTGAACATTTTCAAATAATGCCCCCCGAACAGAAAATGGTCCGGCACACAATTTTCCACATCAGGCTACTTTAGGTGAAAATTCCTATTTTGAATTATTTTTCTACCAGAAAAATTACACGGTTATAGTCTCATTCTGAAATTATGGGGGGTCTTGAATTTGACTGGTTAATGTGCTGGTGATTCTTTGAGTTATCAGGTGTATGAGCTCGTTAGTTAGGCAAGTTTTTGTTCATGAAATATAAACTTATCATAAAAAGTAAACTTGTTGTTGCTTCGTTGTGTAAAATTGTTCACATCAAGTAGCTGCAGTAATGTTTCACAGTTAATACAGCTATTCAGAAGACGTAGAGTTCTTACACAGGGCTGGCAACACTCTCCTTTTTTTAATTCCGATTGTTTCTTTGGCACCAATTTTCTGAAGTAGAAATATTCCTCTTATTCAATAAAAAATTAAATAATACGAAAATAAGGCCAATTACAATATTATAAAACAGTGGCGGCAATCAACCATGCTGATTTTTTTTTTTTTTTTTTAAAGGAGTGAACTGACAACACTGTTATTGCAGATGAATATTAATAATTAAAAATAGTATACTTTGATTCCTTTAATCGCGGGAAGTTATTACAAATTCTACACTTAAATAAGGCGAAAATTACAATTCCGGAATATTTGTATTCTTCATTAAGAAATGTAAACTAAATGTAGATTTTATCATACATTTTTTTTTTTTTTTTTTTTTTTTTTTTTTTTTTATGTTTTGGTATTCGAGCATTATCAGTGGAAATATATCGCTATATTAAGGAATTTATTTATTCAAAATAACTACCACTATTACTGACTAGTATCTTTCGCTTTATTTAATAACGGATTGACTGTTATAAAGTGAACCGAAACTTACTATTCAAAAATTTTGGCAGGCATTACGTATAAAAGAATTTCCCATCTTGGCAACACAGCAAGTAGCAAGTATGTAAAACTCCTTTCAACTCGGATTGTGCTGAATTTCTGTTTGTATTAAGATTAGGGGCCTTTAAATTTTTTGCGTGAATGCCGCTTGCTAACATTAATTCCTAAAGGTAATTTAACCTTATTCTAGTGAAAACCTATACTTTTGGTAACGTTTTCCTGAACATAAATATACACCAAATTTGTCTTAACCCTAGAACTACCGGAAATTTTACTCAAGTTTTATAAAAACATTCTACACCAGAATTTTTACTTAAAACTATTTAATTTGTTTATTTAACTTATTATTGTCTGATTTATACATTTAGTTTGTTTTGAAGAAATTTCTGGTTTGAATAAATATTTTGAATGTACATGTCGGGTCCAATGGACCCGTCTGGTAGACGGAAGGTTAACACTAGAACTTCCGGAAGGAGTAGATCCGACTGTATGATTATATGTCAACTTGAACCAGAAATTCTTTCATAAAATAAGTTAAATTTAAAACACGCAGATTTACGTAAATAAATCAGTCAAATAATTTTAAATAAAAATTCTGGTGTCAAATATTTTTATGAAACTTGAGTAAAATTTCCGGGCGTTCTAGTGTTAAATAAATATTCATATTTGGCTCTTTCCAGCATATATTAATTATTGCTCATGCCTAAATTTTTAATATGTTTTGTATAAATAGAATAGTTTGTATATTGTTTTAAAATTGTGATCATTTCTAAGCATAAAATATATTTGCAACTATACATTTTCCGGAAATAGCCTTCGTATAATGTACAATGAAGTTTACGTCATAGAAATTAAATCGGCCGTAAACCAAACTGTAATATCTGCCATGTCTCCGAGAGGTCATTTTTTAGACAACAGTAATTATTTAACCCTTTGCACTCCGCGTCATTTTGACTGTAGGCTACCAGCAACTCCGCGTCATGACACAAAAATTTTATTCGATTGCACTTTTTAAAAAGAAGTTTCCTTCAAGTACACAATTTCAAAAATGCTTTGATTAAATAAGAAAATTATATTTCCTTTTTTACTGGTGCCAAAAACGAATGTTTCAAATAAAGATGACGTCGCCGCAGCGGCGACAACGGAGTGCAAAGTGTTAAAATTATTTTTATGGCAGATTACTAAAAGACTTGCAATTATTTTAATAAAAAGATCTTCCTTTTAGATATTCCTTGTAAGTTTTGTAAAAAAGGACAAAGAAGTTAATTTTTGAAGCAATTCATTTAAAAATTGAACATGATTCGTACGCCTCCTTGAATTTCGCAGGCCAGAAAATTTTTCGGCCTCGGTATTTTCTTATAGAAAATCACTTCTCAAAAGAAGGAGAAATTTTGCGTGTTTATCGTAGAGTTCTTTTTCTATAAAAATATACTAGTAGTTCCATGGAGAAAAAAAAACGGTATCCGTACGAACCATGTTCAAATAAATAAATTCTTCATAATTGCTTCTATTTAAAAACGGACCAATGGGAGTACTGAAAGGACCACATATAAAATATATGGAAATATGGCCCAAAAGTTCTGGGACCACTGCCGCTGCCATCGAAATACTCGGCCATAGGACACAAGAGTGACGTCATCATTAATCTACCGGCTTCTTACTAATTTTGGTTGGTTGGTTGGTTGTATTTATGTCGGCCGATTATCAGCACGTGGGATATAGGCCCTAAGGGGGGAGTGCCTTCCGTGGAGGTCTTTCTAAGGGAACCTAACACGTATTAACGTTTGGAGAGCCAAGGTTCGAAGAAAATCACGAAAACTCCGAACGATTAGGCCGACGGGCGTGATTGGGATCGAACCCAGCACCTCCCGTCTACCAGCTTCGAGAGCAGAACCTCTCGGTCACTGGTAGGGCCTTACTAGTGTTGGATAAAATTGATATGCCTATGAAAATTCGTATATTTTCGTATACAGGGTGAATTTAAACTCTTGGGCAAAACTTTAAGGGGCGATGGCACACATCAAGACAAACAATATTAAATTGGAAACTAAGGGTCCCAAACGGCTTCCGAAGAAGATAGGCGCCGTTAAAGTTTAGAGTGCAAAATTTCAAATGATTATAAAAAACGGAAATATTGGTCGATTCGTTTGCGATTTTCGCTAAAATTGTTCTTTATGTCAGTATTTTCTTGAAAAAAAAATGTTAAAGATAAAGTAAAGAAAAACGCCGATAGAGGGCGCTTTAGACTTTGGACTAAAGAACAACTATTTATTTATTTTTTTTTTTTCAATTTAATTTTTTTTATATCATTAGATGCTTTAAAAAGCTTAGTCTTAAACTTAAATTTTGAGCTCAAAATATGAATCGTTGGGAGTGGTTAAGTAGCACAAACTGAGTTGTGTTCAGGAGTTGAAATTTGAAATTCCCTCCCCCCCCCCCTTCTCCTGAGCACAGTTCTGTTTGCGCTACTTAACCACTCCCAACGATTCAGATTTTGAGCTCTAAATTTAATTTTAAGTCTAACTTTTGAAAGCATTTAATGAGATACAAAAACTAACGGTAAAAAATAGTTGTTCTTTACTCCAAAGTGTAAAGCGCCCTCTATCGGCATTTTTTAACCTTTATCTTTAAAATTTATTTTCAAGAAAATGCTGACATAAAGAATAGTTTTAGGGAAAACCACAAACGAATCGACCAATTTTTTTTTTGTTTTTTATAATCATTTGAAATTTCGGACCATAAACTTTAATGGCTCTATTCTCCTTCGGAAGACGTTTGGGAACCTTACTTTCATATTTAATATTGTTTTTCTTGATGTCTACTGTCACACCTTAACGTTATCCCCAAGAGTTTAGATTCACACCGTATATTTGTATATTTCTTATTCGTACCGTTTAAACCTTTAACCCTTTATCGGGTAATGTGAATATACTTCCAACTTAATTTTTATTGAAAAGTGATCAATTCGCACCGAAATTTTTCTTCAAATATTTAATTTTTATAATGTGATAAATGATATGAAAAATCCATTTTTTTTCAAATCAATTTGGATATAGAATCTGCTGGCAGTGAAAATTTTTAAACTTTCTGTTACAGAATGACTTGACAGATAAAGGGACCAAAATTTGCAAGCAAATTTATTTGCCAATCTTTTAAGGGGGTGCGGTACCCTTCATTCGGCGAAATGTGTCGAAAATATCGATTTCTAATTTTTTGCATAAATTATACTTTATTCCAATTATTAATTATTGCATAAATTATACTTTATTATTATATACTTTATTTACTACAATATTATTTATTATTTACGCGCACCCTACTGCGCGTGCCACAGTAGGGTGGCCAACTGTGGCACGCGCCACACCACTAAAATTTTACTAATCATTGACTTATCTAATCATCGAATCACTGCGATTAAAGAAGTCGAATTTTTCTGTCAAATTTTATTTTAGTGGTATCAGGCGTGCGACTGTTGGCCACCCCTGCTTTATTCTGATAATGTTTCGTAAAGATGCGAGTATTATAAACACATCTAAAAACAATTTTATTAAATCGCTGTCCCATTAAATGCCACACCCACTTACTTCACTTAAAAGTGATTTTTCCCAAGTTGTGTTTTTTCGAGGAATTAGCATGATCAAAGTGATAAAACTTTTAGGTATATTTTTCAATTGATTTGATTTTTTTTTTGGCTCTTTCTTATGGTTTGTTTGATAAAACTAAGTATCGGATTTACAATAAAGTAAAAAGTTTATTTTATACTTAAAAATGTAAAATAAATTCAGTTTTTACTGCAACTTTACACGTATTTGCCCATTCTATATTTTTTCTCCCAAACTAATTAATTTATGGTAAATCCGATACTTAAAATTATACAGCACACTTCTTAGAATAGTTTAAAAAAATAGCTCAAAATGTTCAAAATTGTACGAGAAGACACATTTCAAAATTTACTAAATTTTATTTAAAAAAAAATTAATTTTTCAAATTTTGCCTAAGGAATCGAACAATTTCTTGACAGAATCATTTTCCGTCATTGTGTAATTTATTATTATGCCAAAAATGTACCTTAAAATGCTTAAATTAAATAAAAGATGTTCGAACGGAACCGAGTCCCCTCAAAAAGAAAAGTTAATTTTACACTTAAAAGGACTTAATTTAAATTAAAAGAAAAATTAATGTATATTTTAAAAATCTAAGGGGCCCAAAAACGAGACGCCGGCATTTAACCCTTTCAGTGGCAAAGCACTTCAATTGCTAAAATTTTGAAATGAATGAATGACAAAGGAAGTTACGTACAAATCTATTTGGAAATTAGAAAAAGCTATTTTTCGCATACATAATAAACGGGGGAAAATTCTACTAAAATTATGGTGAAACTGTGGCATTTCGGAATTAAAATTAAGTAGTTTTTTAAACATATCACCACCCTTGAAAGTGTTAACCGAAAGCTGCCAACACTTACGCTTTTCTGTTCCATACACACACACACACACAAAAAAAAAAAAAAAAAAAAAAAAAAAAATTGAAATTTTTGTTTTATTTTTCGGAAGATTTCTGTCATTAACACTTAAATGCGCGATTTCTTATTTGGTTTCGAAAAATTATACATGATTCTCTGAAAAGTTTATTACACAGGAAAAATAATGACAAAAAATCAGAGGTACATTTTTCATTTAATACGTGAATCTTTTTTTTCTGTTGCACGTCTGCAATATAAGTAAAAAATACTGTCGTATGTCTGTTTTACTCTAATAAAAAGCAAATTAGTAAATATTTTAATAAGTATGTCTCCAAATACCTTATCAAATATTATTATATATTTTATAAAACTTAACATTTAAACCTTTGATTCACATGATAAAATAAGTTCTAGAAATTACGTAGTTAAAGAATTTGACTATATACAAGAAAATTTCAATGGTTAATTTCGCTTTATTTAAAAACGGAATGTCTGTTAATAATTAAGGGACATATTGCTATTTTGATTTTCTGGTGTGAATAAGATATATACGAATAAATAAAATGTATTAAATTCAAAACACTGTTGTTTGCATATATGCAAAGATTCGCACTAAAGGTTTAAAAAGGGTAAAATTTACTTTGATCTGACTTTAGTAATTTTGACTTTAGAACCTTTTTGACTTTGAAATTTGCATTTTGCTAATTTTGTCGAATACTTTTATGCTGAACCTGAATTTAGCCTGATTTTTGACATAAAAAATTGCGTATTGATAACTTAATAAAACCTTTTTGAGAAATTTAGAGAATATGATTATAATAAGCATTGTTAAAATTTATAAATTATGCTAATGAACATGATTATGCTTTTAAATTTGGGTTCTGTGTAAGATACAGTAGTATCAGGGTTCGTACGCATCAAGGAATTCAGGGGACTTTAGGTCTTTTAGTACCAGAAATTTCGTAAAATAATGGTCACTATATCTTAAGATAGAATTTTAATCATTAAATAAGGCAAATATTACTTTACAAAATTTCTGGTAAAAAGTGCTTGAAAGTCCTTGAAGTGTATAAACCCTGAGTAGAAGTGATCACTGTGTAGCTTTAGTAAAATTTATTAAATCTTGCACGCTCCCCCTGGGGCCTATATCCCTCGAGTAGATAATTGGCCGTCAACAATCAACCCAACCTAAATCTTGCACGCAACAGGTATATTTTAGTATTCGTATTGATTAAAAAGCATTTTTTCTGTTATTATTTAATTAATTACTATCACTAAATATGTATAATTGAAAATTTACACAAACTATAAGAATGTGTGAAAGTATAGAAAAAAATTGTTGTATTTCATTCATTGGTTTTGAAACTACATAGTTTTCCCTACTGGTTTCGATATTATCATTTTCAGGCTGCTCAACGTGATCTTCCCCATTAACCCGTTCTGGGGTGGTGGGGTATATTATATCATATTAAATTTTAATACGATTTGCACAAGAAATTTTTAATTAAATTTTCATTTTATATATTTGGGGCAAATTGGTTGTAAAATTGCATTTGATTCATTTAGATAAAATATTTCTAAAATTCCAGTATGAATTTAATAATGCAGAAACACAACTACTTTTCCCTGAAAAGGATAAGAAAGGTAAAGAGTGTCTTTCAGAAATAGTTTAGACAACTGGTGCACAAGCAAGCGAGTTAAAAATTTCATCCGCTACATTTTTTTTTATTCCGATTTCTTGATTCAATCCACTATTTTAAAATTTGCAATGTACCTTCTTTTCTCCCTATCTGATATGTCATTATTTAAGACGCACGATATGTTTTCCAAAAATTTTTGCCAACCAAATAATATGAGAAAAATTGTCGCGGATTGGCAAACACTGCGAGAGTTTGCCGAATCTGATTTACATAACTGCCAATTATAAAGCTTTTTTTACACCACTAAAATTAAGGAGTAATTTTTGACTCATTGAATCGGCGAAATTTACTTTTAAATACGATAAAAACTCTTATTAAATTCTAGTGTAAAATGTGTAAAATGCAGCAGTTATAGATCTATTCAGTATCAAAAAACACAACCTAACAGAAAATGGTACGGCACCCAATGTGGCACCAGAATAATTACATAAAATTAATGGGTATCTCATCATAATCTCATTATAAAATTAATGGGGATCGTGATGGTGGCTGCTGGGTAATTCTCAGAGTTATCGGGTGTATGAGCTGTTCGTTAGGCGAGCTTATGTAGATGAATTTGTTGTAATTAAGCTTGCTGTTAAGTTTCGTCGTAGGGAATGTTAACATCAAGTAGCTGCTCTAATGGTTCAGAGGATTGTAGAAATTCAGGATGCGTAGAGTTCTTACACGGTGTTACCAGCATGGTACTCTTTTAAATTCAGATTGTCTGACTGCCGCCACTTTTTTTATCTAGACATTTTCTCCGTATTTAATATCAGATTCAATAATGCTAATATAAGGCGATTTATACTACTATAAATAAATTGTTGGTAATCAAGCAATTTGAATTTTAAAAAGCAGCGAACTGGCAGCACTGTTCTCACAGATTAATACAAATAACATGTACAAACCTTTGATTTGTTTAATCTCAAGAAGTTATTCTAAATTCTACGCTTAAATAAGGCGAAAATTACAATTCAGAAATATTGGTACTCTTTATAAAGAAACGTATGCTACAGGTAGAACTTATCTTAATGTTCAAAAAATGTATTGGTATTCGAACATCATAAGTGGGCAAGTATTGCTACATTAGGGAATTTATTTATTTAAAATATCTACCACTTTTACTGTCTAATATTTTTCGCTAAATTTTATAACTCATTGACTGTCATTAGGTTAACCAAAACTTAATATTCTAAAATTTTGGTAGATGTTTGCATAAAATCATGCCGTATCTTAGCAACATACCAGTTAGCAAATGTGTTAAATTCCTTTCAACTCGGATTGTCCTGATTCTTTTTAGTATTAGGGGCCTTCACATATTTGGATTGAAAGTCATTGCAAATTTATTTATTTTTCGGAAGATTTCGGCTATTAACTATTAAATACGCGATTTTTTTATTTTGTTTCGAAAAATTTATACATGATTCTCTGAAATGTTTATTACACAGGAAAAATAATGACAAAAAATCAGAGGTACATTTTTCATTTAATACGTGAATCTTTTTTTCTGTTGCACATCTGCAATATAAGTAAAAACTACTGTCGTATGTCTGTTTTTCTCTAAAAAAAAGCAAATTAGTAAATATTTCAATAAGTATTTCTCCAAATACCTTATCAAATATTATTATATATTTTATAAAACTTAACATTTAAACCTTTGATTCACATGATAAAATAAGTTCTAGAAATTATGTAGTTAAAGAATTTGACTTTATACCAGAAAATTTCAACGGTTAATTTCGCTTTATTGAAAAACGGAATGTCTGTTATTAATTAAGGCATATATTGCTATTTTGATTTTCTGGTGTTTATAAGATATATACGAATAAGTAAATTGTATTAAATTCAAAACACTGTTGTTTGCATATATGCAAAGATGCGCACTAAAGGGTTAAAAGGGTAAAATTTACTTCGATATGACTTTAGTAATTTTGACTTTAGAAACTTTTTGACTTCGAAATTTGCATTTTGCTAATTTTGTCGAATAATTTTATGCTGAACCTGAATTTAGCCTGATTTTTGACATAGAAAATTGCGTATTGATAACTTAATCAAAACTTTTTGAGAAATTTAGCGAATATGATTATAATAAACATTGTTAAAATTTATAAATTATGCTAATGAATATGATTATACTTTTAAATTTGGGTTCGTTGTAAGATACACTAGTATCAGGGTTCGTACGCATCAAGAAATTCGGAGGACTTTAGGTGTTTTAGTACCAGAAATTTCGTAAAATAATGATCACTATATCTTAAGATAGAATTTTAATCATTAAATAAGGCAAATATTACTTTACAAAATTTCTGGTAAAATGTACTTGAAAGTCCTTGAAGCGTATAAACCCTGAGTAGCAGTGATCACTGTGTAGCTTTAGTAAAATTTATTAAATCTTGCACGCAACATGTATATTTTAGTATTCGTATTGTTTAAAAAGCAATTTTTCTGCTATTATTTAATTATTTACTATCACTAAATATGTATAATTGAAAATTTTCACAAACCATAAGAATGTGTGAAAGTATAGAAAAAAGTTGTTGTATTTCATTCATTGGTTTTGAAACTACATAGATTTTCCTACTGGTTTCGATATTATCATTTTCAGTCTGCTCAACGTGATCTTCCCCATTAACCCGTTGCGTGGCGGTGGGGTATATTATATCACACTAAATTTTAATACGATTTGCACAAGAATTTTTTTAATAAATTTTCATTTTATATATTTGTTGCAAATTAGTTATAAAATTGCAGATTAATATTTTTAGATAAAATATTTCTAAAATTCCGGTATGAGTTCAATAATACAGAAACACAACTACTTGTCCCTGAAAAGGATAAGAAAGGTAAAGAGTGTCTTTCAGAAATAATTTTGACAACTGGTGCACAAGCAAGCGAGTTAAAAATTTCATCCGCTACATTTTTTTTTATTCCGATTTCTTGATTCACAACACTTTTTTAAAAATTGTAATGTACCTGCTTTTCTCCCTATCCAGAGCTACCAAGTCTCCGGCTTTTTGGACACCTGTATTTTAATAGAGAAAATGTTGTTTTATTTAATTGGAACATTTGGGCGATTTAAAAGAACAAAATTTTCTCTAAGATAATAGTGGTGTTCAAAAAGCCGGAGTCTTGGTAACCCTGCTTATCTAATATGTTATTAATTAAGGAGAACAATAATGTTTCCAAAAATTGCTACCAATCAAATAATATTAGAAAAAAAATGTCGCGGATTGGCAACACTGCTAGAGTTTAACGAATCTGATTTACGTAACCGCCAATTATAAAGCTTTTTTCACACCACTAACATTAAGGAGTATTTTTTGACTCATTGAATCGACGAAATTTCCTTTTAAATACGACAAAAACTCTTATTAAATTCTACTGGTACAAAAATGTGTAAAATGTAGCAGCTGTAGATCTATGCAGTTTCAAAGACTACAACCTAACAGAAAATGGTACGGCAAACAGTTTTTTACATCGAGGTACGTTAGGTGAATATTCCTATTTTGTAATATTTTTCTACTAGAAAAATTACATAAAATTATTGGGGTTCTCATCATAATCTCATCATAAAATTTATGAGGATCATGAAGGTGACTGCTAGGTGATTCTTTGAGTTATCTGGTGTATGAGCTCGTTCGTTAGGCGAGCTTATGTATATGAATTTGATGTAATTAAACTTCCTGTTATGTTTCGTCGTAGGAAATGTTAACATCAATTAGCTTCGCTAATGTTTGAGAGGATTGTAGCAATTCAGGATGCGTAGAGGTCTTACACGGTGTTACCAAAACGGTACTCTTTTAAATTGAGATTGTCTGACTGCCACCACTTTTTTGAACTAGAAATTTTCGCCTTATTTAATATCAGATTCAATAATGCTAAAATAAGGCGATTTATACAACTATAAATAAAATGTTGGTAATCAAGCAATTTGAATTTTATAAAGGAGCGAACTAGCAGCACTGTTCTCACAGATGAATACCAATAACATGTACAAATAGTTGATTCGTTTATTCTCAAGAAGTTATTACAAATTCTGCGCTTAAATAAGGCGAAAATTACAATGCAGACATATTGGTACTCTTCATAAAGAAACGTACACTGCAGGTAGACCTTATCTTAAAGTTTAAAAAATGTATTGGTATTCGAACATTATAAGCGGGCAAGTATTGCTACATTAGGGAATTTATTTATTTAAAATATCTACCACTTTTACTGACTAATACTTTTCGCTTAATTTTATAATTCATTGACTGTCATTAAGGGAACCAAAACTTAATATTCTAAAATTTTGGTAGATATTTGCATAAAATCATGCCGCATCTTGGCAACATACCAGTTAGCAAATGTGTTAAATTCCTTTCAACTCGGATTGTCCTGACTTTTTTTTATTATTAGGGGCCTTCACATATTTGGATTGAAAGTCATTGCAAATTTATTTATTTTTCGGAAGATTTCGGCTATTAACTATTAAATACGCGATTTATTTATTTTGTTTCGAAAAATTTATACATGATTCTCTGAAAGGTTTATTACACAGGAAAAATAATGACAAAAAATCAGAGGTACATTTTTCATTTAATACGTGAATCTTTTTTTCTGTTGCACATCTGCAATATAAGTAAAAACTAATGTCGTATGTCTATTTTACTCTAATAAAAAGCAAATTAGTAAATATTTTAATAAGTATGTCTCCAAATACCTTATCAAATATTACTATATATTTTATAAAACTTAACATTTAAACCTTTGATTCACATGATAAAATAAGTTCTAGAAATTATGTAGTTAAAGAATGTGACTTTATACCAGAAAATTTAAACGGTTAATTTCGCTTTATTTAAAAACGGAATGTCTGTTATTAATTAAGGCACATATTGCTAGATTAATTTTCTGGTGTTTATAAGATATGTACGAATAAGTAAAATGTATTAACTTAAAAACACTGTTGTTTGCATATATCCAAAGATGCGCACTAAAGGGTTAAAAAGGGTAAAATTTACTTTGATCTGACTTTAGTAATTTTGACTTTAGAAACTTTTTGACTTTGAAATTTGCATTTTGCTAATTTTGTCGAATAATTTTATGCTGAACCGGAATTTAGCCTGATTTTTGACATAGAAAATTGCGTATTGATAACTTAATCCAAACTTTTTGAGAAATTTAGCGAATATGATTTTAATAAACATTGTTAAAATTTATAAATTATGCTAATGAACATGATTATACTTTTAAATTTGGGTTGTGTGTAAGATACAGTAGTATCAGGGTTCGTACGCATCAAGGAATTCAGGGGACTTTACGTGGTTTAGTACCAGAAATTTCGTAAAATAATGATCACTATATCTTAAGATAGAATTTTAATCATTAAATAAGGCAAATATTACTTTACAAAATTTCTGGTAAAAAGTGCTTGAAAGACCTTGAAGTGTATAAACCCTGAGTAGAAGTGATCACTGTGTAGCTTTAGTAAAATTTATTAAATCTTGCACGCAACATGTATATTTTAGTATTCGTATTGTTTAAAAAGCAATTTTTCTGTTATTATTTAATTAATTACTATCACTGAATATGTATAATTGAAAATTTTCACAAACCATAAGAATGTGTGAAAGTATAGAAAAAAGTTGTTGTATTTCATTCTTTGGTTTTGAAACTACATAGTTTTTCCAACTGGTTTCGATATTATCATTTTCAGGCTGCTCAACGTGATCTTCCCCATTAACCCGTTGTGTGGCGGTGGGGTATATTATATCACACTAAATTTTAATACGATTTGCACAGGAATTTTTTAAATAAATTTTCATTTTATATATTTGTTGCAAATTAGTTATAAAATTGCATATGAATATTTTTAGATAAAATATTTTTAAAATTCCGGTATGAATTCAATAATACAGAAACACAACTACTTGTCCCTGAAAAGAATAAAAAGGGTAAAGAGTGTCTTTCAGAAATAGTTTAGACAACTGGTGCACAAGCACGCGAGTTAAAAATTTCATCCGCTACATTTTTTTTTTATTCCGATTTCTTGATGCACAACACTTTTTTAAAAATTGTAATATACCTTCTTTTCTCCCTATCCAGAGCTACCAAGCCTCCGGCTTTTTGGAAACCAGTATTTTAATAGAGAAAATGTTGTTTTATTTAATTGGAACATTTGGGCGATTTAAAAGAACAAAATTTTCTCTAAGATAATAGTGGTGTTCAAAAAGCCGGAGTCTTGGTAACCCTGCTTATCTAATATGTCATTATTTAAGAAGAACAATAATGTTTCCAAAAATTGCTACCAATCAAATAATATTAGAAAAAATGTCGCGGATTGGCAACACTGCTAGAGTTTAACGAATCCGATTTACGTAACCGCCAATTATAAAGCTTTTTTCACACCACTAAAATTAAGGAGTACTTTTTGACTCATTGAATCGACGAAATTTCCTTTTAAATACGACAAAAACTCTTATTAAATTCTACTGGTACAAAAATGTGTAAAATGTAGCAGCTGTAGATCAGTGGCGTGGCGTCCGGTCATCGCTGGATGCGGCGATGACCAAGCAATATTTTAAAACTCTTAATAAGCTTTTAAAACTCTACGATCCAGGTTTAGCAGAACATTTGGAGTTCATCTATAAGTGAAGGTAAGATTTAAAGTTTCTTTTTTGAACATTCAACCATTGAATTTTAGAGTTAATAATTTTTCACCACAAACTTAAATAATTGCGATGGCCACCGAAAATTTTCACGCCACGCCACTGCTGTAGATCTATGCAGTTTCAAAGACTACAGCCTAACAGAAAATGGTACGGCAAACGGTTTTTTACATCAAGGTACGTTAGGTGAATACTCCTATTTTGTAATATTTTTCTACCAGAAAAATTACATAAAAAAATCGGGGTTCTCATCATAATCTCATCATACAGTTAATGAGGATCATGAAGGTGACTGCTAGGTGATTCTGTGAATTATCTGGTGTATGAGCTCGTTCGTTAGGCGAGCTTATGTATGTGAATTTGATGTAATTAAACTTGCTGTTATGTTTCGTCGTAGGAAATGTTAACATCAATTAGCTTCGCTAATGTTTGAGAGGATTGTAGCAATTCAGGATGCGTAGAGGTCTTACACGGTGTTACCAAAACGGTACTCTTTTAAATTCAGATTGTCTGACTGCCATAACTTTTTTGAACTAGAAATTTTCGCCTTATTTAATTTCAGATTCAATAATGCTAAAATAAGGCGATTTATAAAACTATAAATAAAGTGTTGGTAATCAAGCAATTTGAATTTTATAACGGAGCGAACTAGCAGCACTGTTCTCACAGATGAATACCAATAACATGTACAAATAGTTGATTCGTTTATTCTCAAGAAGTTATTAAAAATTCTGCGCTTAAATAAGGCGAAAATTACAATGCAGACATATTGGTACTCTTCATAAAGAAACGTACACTACAGGTAGACCTTATCTTAAAGTTTAAATAATGTATTGGTATTCGAACATTATAACCGGGCAAGTATTGCTACATTAGGGAATTTATTTATTTAAAATATCTACCACTTTTACTGACTAATACTTTTAGCTTAATTTTATAACTCATTGACTGTCATTCAGGGAACCAAAACTTAATATTCTAAAATTTTGGTAGAAATTTGCATAAAATCATGCCGCATCTTGGCAACATACCAGTTAGCAAATGTGTTAAATTCCTTTCAACTCGGATTGTCCTGATTTTTTTTATTATTAGGGGCCTTCACATATTTGGATTGAAAGTCATTGCAAATTTATTTATTTTTCGGAAGATTTCGGATATTAACAATTAAATACGCGATTTTTTTATTTTGTTTCGAAAAATTTATACATGATTCTCTGAAAGGTTTATTAAACAGGAAAAATAATGACAAAAAATCAGAGGTACATTTTTCATTTAATACGTGAATCTTTTTTTCTGTTGCACATCTGCAATATAAGTAAAAACTACTGTCGTATGTCTGTTTTACTCTAAGAAAAAGCAAATTAGTATTTTAATAAGTATGTCTCCAAATACCTTATCAAATATTATTATTATATATTTTATAAAACTTAACATTTGAACCTTTGATTCACATGATAAAATAAGTTCTAGAAATTATGTAGTTAAAGTATTTGAATTTATACCAGAAAATTTAAACGGTTAATTTCGCTTTATTTTAAAACGGAATGTCTGTTATTAATTAAGGCACATATTGCTAGTTTAATTTTCTGGTGTTTATAAGATATGTACGAATAAGTAAAATGTATTAAATTCAAAACACTGTTGTTTGCATATATGCAAAGATGCGCACTAAAGGGTTAAAAAGGGTAACATTTATTTTGATCTGACTTTAGTAATTTTGACTTTAGAAACTTTTTGACATTGAAATTTGCATTTTGCTAATTTTGTCGAATAATTTTATGCTGAACCTGAATTTAGCCTGATTTTTGACATAGAAAATTGCGTATTGATAACTTAATCAAAATTTTTGAGAAATTTAGCGAATATGATTATAATAAACATTGTCAAAATTTATAAATTATGCTAATGAACATGATTATACTTTTAAATTTGGGTTCTGTGTAAGATACAGTAGTATCAGGGTTCGTAAGCATCAAGGAATTCAGAGGACTTTAGGTGTTTTAGTACCAGAAATTTCGTAAAATAAAGGTCGTTATATCTTATGATAGAATTTTAATCATTAAATAAGGCAAATATTACTTTACAAAATTTCTGGTAAAAAGTGCTTGAAAGTCCTTGAAGTGTATAAACCGTGAGTAGATGTGATCACTGTGTAGCTTTAGTAAAATTTATTAAATCTTGCACGCAACATGTATATTTTAGTATTCATATTGTTTAAAAAGCCATTTTTCTGTTATTATTTAATAAATTACTATCACGAAATATGTATAATTGAAAATTTTCACAAACCATAAGAATGTGTGAAAGTATAGAAAACATTTGTTGTATTTCATACATTGGTTTTGAAACTACATAGTTTTTCCTACTGGTTTCGATATTATCATTTTCAGGCTGCTCAACGTGATCTTCCCCATTAACCCGTTGTGTGGCGGTGGGGTATATTATATCACACTAAATTTTAATACGATTTGCACAAGAATTTTTTTAATAAATTTTCATTTTATATATTTGTTGCAAATTAGTTATAAAATTGCATATGAATATTTTTAGATAAAATATTTTAAAAATTCCGGTATGAATTCAATAATACAGAAACACAACTACTTGTCCCTGAAAAGGATAAGAAAGGTAAAGAGTGTCTTTCAGAAATAGTTTAGACAACTGGTGCACAAGCAACCGAGTTAAATATTTCATCCGCTACATTTTTTTTATTCCGATTTCTTGATTCAATCCACTATTTTAAAATTTGTAATGTACCTTCTTTTCTCCCTATCCAAAGCTACCAAGTCTCCGGCTTTTTGGAAACCAGTATTTTAATAGAGAATATGTTGTTTTATTTAATTGGAACATTTGGGCGATTTAAAAGAACAAAATTTTCTCTAAGATAATAGTGGTGTTCAAAAAGCCGGAGACTTGGTATCCCTGCTTATCTAATATGTCATTAATTAAGAAGAACAATAATTTTTCCAAAAATTGCTACCAATCAAATAATATTAGAAAAAAATATCGCGGATTGGCAACACTGCGAGAGTTTAACGAATCTGATTTACGTAACCGCCAATTATAAAGCTTTTTTTACACCACTAATATTAAGGAGTAATTTTTGACTCATTGAATCGACGAAATTTCCTTTTAAATACGACAAAAACTCTTATTAAATTCCACTGGTGCAAAAATGTGTAAAATGTAGCAGCTGTAGATCTATGCAGTTTCAAAGACTACAACCTAACAGAAAATGGTACGGCAAACAGTTTTTTACATCAAGGTACGTTAGGTGAATATTCCTATTTTGTAATATTTTTCTACCAGAAAAATTACATAAAATTATTGGGGTTCTCATCATAATCTCATCATAAAATTAATGAGGATCATGAAGGTGACTGCTAGGTGATTCTGTGAGTTATCTGGTGTATGAGCTCGTTCGTTAGACGAGCTTATGTATATGAATTTGATGTAATTAAACTTGCTGTTATGTTTCGTCGCAGGAAATGTTAACATCAATTAGCTTCGCTAATTTTTAAGAGGATTGTAGCAATTCAGGATGCGTAGAGGTCTTACACGGTGTTACCAAAACGGTACTCTTTTAAATTCAGATTGTCTGACTGCCACCACTTTTTTGAACTAGATATTTTCGCCTTATTTAATATCAGATTCAATAATGCTAAAATAAGGCGATTTATACAACTATAAATAAAGTGTTGGTAATCAAGCAATTTGAATTTTATAAAGGAGCGAACTAGCAGCACTGTTCTCACAGATGAATACCAATAACATGTACAAATATTTGATTCGTTTATTCTCAAGAAGTTATTACAAATTCTGCGCTTAAATAAGGCGAAAATTACAATGCAGACATATTGGTACTCTTCATAAAGAAACGTACACTACAGGTAGGCCTTATCTCAAATTTTAAAAAATGTATTGGTATTCGAACGTTATAAGTGGGCAAGTATTGCTATATTAGGGAATTTATTTATTTAAAATATCTACCACTTTTACTGACTAATACTTTTCGCTTAATTTTATAACTCATTGACTGTCATTAAGGGAACCAAAACTTAATATTCTAAAATTTTGGTAGATATTTGCATAAAATCATGCCGCATCTTGGCAACATACCAGTTAGCAAATGTGTTAAATTTCTTTCAACTCGGATTGTCCTGATTTTTTTTATTATTAGGGGCCTTCACATATTTGGATTGAAAGTCATTGCAAATTTATTTATTTTTCGGGAGATTTCGGCTATTAACTATTAAATACGCGATTTTTTTTTTGTTTCGAAAAATTTATACATGATTCTCTGAAAGGTTTATTACACAGGAAAAATAATGACAAAAAATCAGAGGTACATTTTTCATTTAATACGTGAATCTTTTTTTCTGTTGCACATCTGCAATATAAGTAAAAACTACTGTCGTATGTCTGTTTTACTCTAATAAAAAGCAAATTAGTAAATATTTTAATAAGTATGTCTCCAAATAGCTTATCAAATATTATTATATATTTTATAAAATTTAACATTTAAACCTTTGATTCACATGATAAAATAAGTTCTAGAAATTATGTAGTTAAATAATTTGACTTTATACCAGAAAATTTCAACGGTTAATTTCACTTTATTTAAAAACGGAATGTCTGTTATTAACTAAGGCACATATTGCTATTTTAATTTTCTGGTGTATATAAGATATATACGAATAAGTAAAATGTATTAAATAAAAAAAAAACTGTTGTTTGCATACATGCAAAGATGCGCACTAAAGGATTAAAAAGGGTTAAATTTACTTTGATCTGACTTTAGTAATTTTGACTTTAGAAACTTTTTGACTTTGAAATTTGCATTTTGCTAATTTTGTCGAATAATTTTATGCTGAACCTGAATTTAGCCTGATTTTTGACATAGAAAATTGCGTTTTGATAACTTAATCAAAACTTTTTGAGAAATTTAGCGAATATGATTATAATAAACATTGTTAAAATTTATAAATTATGCTAATGAACATGATTATACTTTTAAATTTGGGTTCTGTGTAAGATACAGTAGTATCGGGGTTCGTACGCATCAAGGAATTCAGGGGACTTTAGGTGTTTTAGTACCAGAAATTTCGTAAAATAATGGTCACTATATCTTAAGATAGAATTTTAATCATTAAATAAGGCAAATATTACTTTACAAAATTTCTGGTAAAATGTGCTTGAAAGTCCTTGAAGCGTATAAACCCTGAGTAGAAGTGATCACTGTGTAGCTTTAGTAAAATTTATTAAATCTTGCACGCAACATGTATATTTTAGTATTCGTATTGTTTAAAAAGCAATTTTTCTGTTATTATTTAATTAATAACTATCACTAAATATGTATAATTGAAAATTTTTGACAAACCATAAGAATGTGTGAAAGTATAGAAAAAATTTGTTGTATTTCATTCATTGGTTTTGAAACTACATAGTTTTTCCTACTGGTTTCAATATTATCATTTAAAGGCTGCTCAACGTGATCTTCCCCATTAACCCGTTGTGTGGCGGTGGGGTATATTATATCACACTAAATTTTAATACGATTTGCACAAGAATTTTTTTAATAAATTTTCATTTTATATATTTGTTGCAAATTAGTTATAAAATTGCATATGAATATTTTTAGATAAAATATTTTTTAAATTCCGGAATGAATTCAATAATACAGAAACACAACTACTTGTCCCTGAAAAGGATAAGAAAGGTAAAGAGTGTCTTTCAGAAATAGTTTAGACAACTGGTGCACAAGCAAGCGAGTTAAATATTTCATCCGCTACATTTTTTTTATTCCGATTTCTTGATTCAATCCACTATTTTAAAATTTGTAATGTACCTTCTTTTCTCCCTATCCAAAGCTACCAAGTCTCCGGCTCTTTGGACACCAGTATTTTAATAGAGAATATGTTGTTTTATTTAATTGGAACATTTGGGCGATTTAAAAGAACAAAATTTTCTCTAAGATAATAGTGGTGTTCAAAAAGCCGGAGACATGGTAACCCTGCTTATCTAATATGTCATTAATTAAGAAGAACAATAATTTTTCCAAAAATTGCTACCAATAAATAATATTAGAAAAAAATGTCGCGGATTGGCAACATTGCGAGAGTTTAACGAATCTGATTTACGTAACCGCCAATTATAAAACTTTTTTTCACACCACTAAAATTAAGGAGTAAATTTTGACTCATTGAATCGACGAAATTTCCTTTTAAATACGACGAAAACTCTTATTAAATTCTACTGGTACAAAAATGTGTAAAATGTAGCAGCTGTAGATCTATGCAGTTTCAAAGACTACAACCTAACAGAAAATGGTACGGCAAATGTTTTTTTACATCAAGGTACGTTATGTGAATATTCCTATTTTGTAATATTTTTCTACCAGAAAAATTACATAAAATTATTGGGGTTCTCATCATAATCTCATCATAAAATTAATGAGGATCATGAAGGTGACTGCTAGGTGATTCTGTGAGTTATCTGGTGTATGAGTTCGTTCGTTAGGCGAGCTTATGTACATGAATTTGATGTAATTAAACTTGCTGTTATGTTTCGTCGTAGGAAATGTTAACATCAATTAGCTTCGCCAATTTGTAAGAGGATTGTAGAAATTCAGGATGCGTAGAGGTCTTACACGGTGTTACCAAAACGGTACTCTTTTAAATTCAGATTGTCTGACTGCCACCACTTTTTTGAACTAGATATTTTCGCCTTATTTAATATCAGATTCAATAATGCTAAAATAAGGCGATTTATACAACTATAAATAAAGTGTTGGTAATCAAGCAATTTGAATTTTATAAAGGAGCGAACTAGCAGCACTGTTCTCACAGATGAATACCAATAACATGTACAAATATTTGATTCGTTTATTCTTAAGAAGTTATTACAAATTCTGCGCTTAAATAAGGCGAAAATTACAATGCAGACATATTGGTACTCTTCATAAAGAAACGTACACTACAGGTAGGCCTTATCTCAAATTTTAAAAAATGTATTGGTATTCGAACATTATAAGTGGGCAAGTATTGCTATATTAGGGAATTTATTTATTTAAAATATCTACCACTTTTACTGACTAATACTTTTCGCTTAATTTTATAACTCATTGACTGTCATTAAGGGAACCAAAACTTAATATTCTAAAATTTTGGTAGATATTTGCATAAAATCATGCCGCATCTTGGCAACATACCAGTTAGCAAATGTGTTAAATTTCTTTCAACTCGGATTGTCCTGATTTTTTTTATTATTAGGGGCCTTCACATATTTGGATTGAAAGTCATTGCAAATTTATTTATTTTTCGGGAGATTTCGGCTATTAACTATTAAATACGCGATTTTTTTTTTGTTTCGAAAAATTTATACATGATTCTCTGAAAGGTTTATTACACAGGAAAAATAATGACAAAAAATCAGAGGTACATTTTTCATTTAATACGTGAATCTTTTTTTCTGTTGCACATCTGCAATATAAGTAAAAACTACTGTCGTATGTCTGTTTTACTCTAATAAAAAGCAAATTAGTAAATATTTTAATAAGTATGTCTCCAAATAGCTTATCAAATATTATTATATATTTTATAAAATTTAACATTTAAACCTTTGATTCACATGATAAAATAAGTTCTAGAAATTATGTAGTTAAAGAATTTGACTTTATACCAGAAAATTTCAACGGTTAATTTCACTTTATTTAAAAACCGAATGTCTGTTATTAATTAAGGCACATATTGCTATTTTAATTTTCTGGTGTATATAAGATATATACGAATAAGTAATATGTATTAAATTAAAAAAAAACTGTTGTTTGCATACATGCAAAGATGCGCACTAAAGGATTAAAAAGGGTTAAATTTACTTTGATCTGACTTTAGTAATTTTGACTTTAGAAACCTTTTGACTTTGAAATTTCCATTTTGCTAATTTTGTCGAATAATTTTATGCTGAACCTGAATTTAGCCTGATTTTTGACATAGAAAATTGCGTTTTGATAACTTAATCAAAACTTTTTGAGAAATTTAGCGAATATGATTATAATAAACATTGTTAAAATTTATAAATTATGCTAATGAACATGATTATACTTTTAAATTTGGGTTCTGTGTAAGATACAGTAGTATCGGGGTTCGTACGCATCAAGGAATTCAGGGGACTTTAGGTGTTTTAGTACCAGAAATTTCGTAAAATAATGGTCACTATATCTTAAGATAGAATTTTAATCATTAAATAAGGCAAGTATTACTTTACAAAATTTCCGGTAAAAAGTGCTTCAAAGTCCTTGAAGCGTATAAACCCTGAGTAGAAGTGATCAATGTGCAGCTTTAGTAAAATTTATTAAATCTAGCACGCAACATGTATATTTTAGTATTCGTATTGTTTAAAAAGCATTTTTTCTGTTATTATTTAATTAATAACTATCACTAAATATGTATAATTGAAAATTTTTGACAAACCATAAGAATGTGTGAAAGTATAGAAAAAATCTGTTGTATTTCATTCATTGGTTTTGAAACTACATAGTTTTTCCTACTGGTTTCAATATTATCATTTAAAGGCTGCTCAACGTGATCTTCCCCATTAACCCGTTGTGTGGCGGTGGGGTACATTATATCACACTAAATTTTAATACGATTTGCACAAGAATTTTTTTTAATAAATTTTCATTTTATATATTTGTTGCAAATTAGTTATAAAATTGCGTATGAATATTTTTAGATAAAATATTTTTTAAATTCCGGAATGAATTCAATAATACAGAAACACAACTACTTGTCCCTGAAAAGGATAAGAAAGGTAAAGAGTGTCTTTCAGAAATAGTTTAGACAACTGGTGCACAAGCAAGCGAGTTAAAAATTTCATCCGCTACATTTTTTTTTATTCCGATTTCCTGATTCACAACACTTTTTTAAAAATTGTAATGTACCTTCTTTTCTCCCTATCCAGAGCTACCAAGTCTCCGGCTTTTTGGACACCAGTATTTTAATAGAGAAAATGTTGTTTTATTTAATTGGAACATTTGGGCGATTTAAAAGAACAAAATTTTCTCTAAGATAATAGTGGTGTTCAAAAAACCGGAGACATGGTAACCCTGCTTATCTAATATGTCATTAATTAAGAAGAACAATAATTTTTCCAAAAATTGCTACCAATAAATAATATTAGAAAAAAATGTCGCGGATTGGCAACATTGCGAGAGTTTAACGAATCTGATTTACGTAACCGCCAATTATAAAACTTTTTTTCACACCACTAAAATTAAGGAGTAAATTTTGACTCATTGAGTCGACGAAATTTCCTTTTAAATACGACGAAAACTCTTATTAAATTCTACTGGTACAAAAATGTGTAAAATGTAGCAGCTGTAGATCTATGCAGTTTCAAAGACTACAACCTAACAGAAAATGGTACGGCAAATATTTTTTTACATCAAGGTACGTTAGGTGAATATTCCTATTTTGTAATATTTTTCTACCAGAAAAATTACATAAAATTATTGGGGTTCTCATCATAATCTCATCATAAAATTAATGAGGATCATGAAGGTGACTGCTAGGTGATTCTGTGAGTTATCTGGTGTATGAGCTCGTTCGTTAGGCGAGCTTATGTACATGAATTTGATGTAATTAAACTTGCTGTTATGTTTCGTCGTAGGAAATGTTAACATCAATTAGCTTCGCTAATTTTTAAGAGGATTGTAGCAATTCAGGATGCGTAGAGGTCTTACACGGTGTTACCAAAACGGTACTCTTTTAAATTCAGATTGTCTGACTGCCATCACTTTTTTGAACTAGAAATTTTCGCCTTATTTAATATCAGATTCAATAATGCTAAAATAAGGCGATTTATACAACTATAAATAAAGTGTTGGTAATCAAGCAATTTGAATTTTATAAAGGAGCGAACTAGCAGCACTGTTCTCACAGATGAATACCAATAACATGTACAAATATTTGATTCGTTTATTCTCAAGAAGTTATTACAAATTCTGCGCTTAAATAAGACGAAAATTACAATGCAGACATATTGGTACTCTTCATAAAGAAACGTACACTACAGGTAGGCCTTATCTCAAATTTTAAAAAATGTATTGGTATTCGAACATTATAAGTGGGCAAGTATTGCTATATTAGGGAATTTATTTATTTAAAATATCTACCACTTTTACTGACTAATAATTTTCGCTTAATTTTATAACTCATTGACTGTCATTAAGGGAACCAAAACTTAATATTCTAAAATTTTGGTAGATATTTGCATAAAATCATGCCGCATCTTGGCAGCATACCAGTAAGCAAATATGTTAAATTCATTTCAACTCGGATTGTCCTGATTTTTTTTTATTATTAGGGGCTTTCACATATTTGGATTGAAAGCCATTGCAAATTTATTTATTTTTCGGAAGATTTCGGCTATTAACTATTAAATGCGCGATTTTTTATTTTGTTTCGAAAATTTTATACATGATTCTCTGAAAGGTTTATTACACAGGAAAAATAATGGCAAAAAATCAGAGGTACATTTTTCATTTAATACGTGAAACTTTTTTTCTGTTGCACATCTGCAATATAAGTAAAAACTACTGTCGTATGTCTGTTTTACTCTAATAAAAAGCAAATTTGTAAATAATTTAATAAGTATGTCTCCAAATACCTTATCAAATATTATTATATATTTTATAAAACTTAACATTTAAACCTTTGATTCACATGATAAAATGAGTTCTAGAAATTATGTAGTTAAAGAATTTGACTTTAAACCAGAAAATTTCAACGGTTAATTTCACTTCATTTAAAAACGGAATGTCTGTTATTAATTAAGGCACATATTGCTATTTTAATTTTCTGGTGTTTATAAGATATATACGAATAAGTAAAATGTATTAAATTCAAATCACTGTTGTTTGCATATATGCAAAGATGCGCACTAAAGTGTTAAAAAGGGTAAAATTTTTAAAAAGGGTAAAATTTACTTTGATCTGACTTTAGTAATTTTGACTTTAGAAACTTTTTGACTTTGATATTTGCATTTTGCTAATTTTGTCGAATAATTTTATGCTGAACCTGAATTTAGCCTCATTTTTGACATAGAAAATTGCGTATTGATAACTTAATCAAAACTTTTTGAGAAATTTAGTGAATATGATTATAATAATCATTGTTAAAATTTAAAATTATGCTAATGAACATGATTATACTTTTAAATTTGGGTTCTGTGTAATATACAGTAGTATCAGGGTTCGTACGCATCAAGGAATTCATGGGACTTTACGTGTTTTAGTACCAGAAATTTCGTAAAATAATGGTCACTATATCTTAAGATAGAATTTTAATCATTAAATAAGGCAAATATTACTTTACAAAATTTCTGGTAAAAAGTGCTTGAAAGTCCTTGAAGCGCATAAACCCTGAGTAGAAGTGATCACTGTGTAGCTTTAGTAAAATTTATTAAATCTTCCACGCAACATGTATATTTTAGTATTCGTATTGTTTAAAAAGCAATTTTTCTGTTATTATTTAATTAATTACTATCATTAAATATGTATAATTGAAAATTTTCACAAACCATAAGAATGTGTGAAAGTATAGAAAAAATTTGTTGTATTTCATTCATTGGTTTTGAAACTACATAGTTTTTCCTACTGGTTTCGATATTATCATTTTCAGGCTGCTCAACGTGATCTTCCCCATTAACCCGTTGTGTGGCGATGGGGTATATTATATCACACTAAATTTTTATACGATTTTCACAAGAATTTTTTAATAAATTTTCATTTTATATATTTGTTGCAAATTAGTTATAAAATTGCATATGAATATTTTTAGATAAAATATTTTTAAAATTCCGGTATGAATTCAATAATACAGAAACACAACTACTTGTCCCTGAAAAGGATAAGAAAGGTAAAGAGTGTCTTTCACAAATATTTTAGACAATTGGTGCACAAGCAAACGAGTTCAAAATTTTCATCCGCTACATTTTTTTTATTCCGATTTCTTGATTCACAACATTTTTTTAAAAATTGTAATGTACCTTCTTTTCTCCCTATCCAGAGCTACCAAGTCTCTGGCTTTTTGGACACCAGTATTTTAATAGAGAAAATGTTGTTTTATTTAATTGGAACATTTGGGCGATTTAAAAGAACAAAATTTTCTCTAAGATAATAGTGGTGTTCAAAAAGCCGGAGACTTGGTATCCCTGCTTATCTAATATGTCATTAATTAAGAAGAACAATAATTTTTCCAAAAATTGCTACCAATCAAATAATATTAGAAAAAAATGTCGCGGATTGGCAACACTGCGAGAGTTTAACGAATCTGATTTACGTAACCGCCAATTATAAAGCTTTTTTCACACCACTAATATTAAGGAGTAATTTTTGACTCATTGAATCGACGAAATTTCCTTTTAAATACGACAAAAACTCTTATTAAATTCTACTGGGGCAAAAATGTGTAAAATGTAGCAGCGGTAGATCTATGCAGTTTCAAAGACTACAACCTAACAGAAAATGGTACGGCAAATATTTTTTTACATCAAGGTACGTTAGGTGAATATTCCTATTTTGTAATATTTTTCTACCAGAAAAATTACATAAAATTATTGGGGTTCTCATCATAATCTCATCATAAAATTAATGAGGATCATGAAGGTGACTGCTAGGTGATTCTGTGAGTTATCTGGTGTATGAGCTCGTTCGTTAGGCGAGCTTATGTACATGAATTTGATGTAATTAAACTTGCTGTTATGTTTCGTCGTAGGAAATGTTAACATCAATTAGCTTCGCTAATTTTTAAGAGGATTGTAGCAATTCAGGATGCGTAGAGGTCTTACACGGTGTTACCAAAACGGTACTCTTTTAAATTCAGATTGTCTGACTGCCATCACTTTTTTGAACTAGAAATTTTCGCCTTATTTAATATCAGATTCAATAATGCTAAAATAAGGCGATTTATACAACTATAAATAAAGTGTTGGTAATCAAGCAATTTGAATTTTATAAAGGAGCGAACTAGCAGCACTGTTCTCACAGATGAATACCAATAACATGTACAAATATCTGATTCGTTTATTCTCAAGAAGTTATTACAAATTCTGCGCTTAAATAAGACGAAAATTACAATGCAGACATATTGGTACTCTTCATAAAGAAACGTACACTACAGGTAGGCCTTATCTCAAATTTTAAAAAATGTATTGGTATTCGAACATTATAAGTGGGCAAGTATTGCTATATTAGGGAATTTATTTATTTAAAATATCTACCACTTTTACTGACTAATAATTTTCGCTTAATTTTATAACTCATTGACTGTCATTAAGGGAACCAAAACTTAATATTCTAAAATTTTGGTAGATATTTGCATAAAATCATGCCGCATCTTGGCTGCATACCAGTAAGCAAATATGTTAAATTCATTTCAACTCGGATTGTCCTGATTTTTTTTTATTATTAGGGGCTTTCACATATTTGGATTGAAAGCCATTGCAAATTTATTTATTTTTCGGAAGATTTCGGCTATTAACTATTAAATGCGCGATTTTTTATTTTGTTTCGAAAAATTTATACATGATTCTCTGAAAGGTTTATTACACAGGAAAAATAATGGCAAAAAATCAGAGGTACATTTTTCATTTAATACGTGAAACTTTTTTTCTGTTGCACATCTGCAATATAAGTAAAAACTACTGTCGTATGTCTGTTTTACTCTAATAAAAAGCAAATTTGTAAATAATTTAATAAGTATGTCTCCAAATACCTTATCAAATATTATTATATATTTTATAAAACTTAACATTTAAACCTTTGATTCACATGATAAAATGAGTTCTAGAAATTATGTAGTTAAAGAATTTGACTTTAAACCAGAAAATTTCAACGGTTAATTTCACTTCATTTAAAAACGGAATGTCTGTTATTAATTAAGGCACATATTGCTATTTTAATTTTCTGGTGTTTATAAGATATATACGAATAAGTAAAATGTATTAAATTCAAATCACTGTTGTTTGCATATATGCAAAGATGCGCACTAAAGTGTTAAAAAGGGTAAAATTTTTAAAAAGGGTAAAATTTACTTTGATCTGACTTTAGTAATTTTGACTTTAGAAACTTTTTGACTTTGATATTTGCATTTTGCTAATTTTGTCGAATAATTTTATGCTGAACCTGAATTTAGCCTCATTTTTGACATAGAAAATTGCGTATTGATAACTTAATCAAAACTTTTTGAGAAATTTAGTGAATATGATTATAATAATCATTGTTAAAATTTAAAATTATGCTAATGAACATGATTATACTTTTAAATTTGGGTTCTGTGTAATATACAGTAGTATCAGGGTTCGTACGCATCAAGGAATTCATGGGACTTTACGTGTTTTAGTACCAGAAATTTCGTAAAATAATGGTCACTATATCTTAAGATAGAATTTTAATCATTAAATAAGGCAAATATTACTTTACAAAATTTCTGGTAAAAAGTGCTTGAAAGTCCTTGAAGCGCATAAACCCTGAGTAGAAGTGATCACTGTGTAGCTTTAGTAAAATTTATTAAATCTTCCACGCAACATGTATATTTTAGTATTCGTATTGTTTAAAAAGCAATTTTTCTGTTATTATTTAATTAATTACTATCATTAAATATGTATAATTGAAAATTTTCACAAACCATAAGAATGTGTGAAAGTATAGAAAAAATTTGTTGTATTTCATTCATTGGTTTTGAAACTACATAGTTTTTCCTACTGGTTTCGATATTATCATTTTCAGGCTGCTCAACGTGATCTTCCCCATTAACCCGTTGTGTGGCGATGGGGTATATTATATCACACTAAATTTTTATACGATTTTCACAAGAATTTTTTAATAAATTTTCATTTTATATATTTGTTGCAAATTAGTTATAAAATTGCATATGAATATTTTTAGATAAAATATTTTTTAAATTCCGGTATGAATTCAATAATACAGAAACACAACTACTTGTCCCTGAAAAGGATAAGAAAGGTAAAGAGTGTCTTTCACAAATATTTTAGACAATTGGTGCACAAGCAAACGAGTTCAAAATTTTCATCCGCTACATTTTTTTTATTCCGATTTCTTGATTCACAACATTTTTTTAAAAATTGTAATGTACCTTCTTTTCTCCCTATCCAGAGCTACCAAGTCTCTGGCTTTTTGGACACCAGTATTTTAATAGAGAAAATGTTGTTTTATTTAATTGGAACATTTGGGCGATTTAAAAGAACAAAATTTTCTCTAAGATAATAGTGGTGTTCAAAAAGCCGGAGACTTGGTATCCCTGCTTATCTAATATGTCATTAATTAAGAAGAACAATAATTTTTCCAAAAATTGCTACCAATCAAATAACATTAGAAAAAAATGTCGCGGATTGGCAACACTGCGAGAGTTTAACGAATCTGATTTACGTAACCGCCAATTATAAAGCTTTTTTCACACCACTAATATTAAGGAGTAATTTTTGACTCATTGAATCGACGAAATTTCCTTTTAAATACGACAAAAACTCTTATTAAATTCTACTGGGGCAAAAATGTGTAAAATGTAGCAGCGGTAGATCTATGCAGTTTCAAAGACTACAACCTAACAGAAAATGGTACGGCAAATATTTTTTTACATCAAGGTACGTTAGGTGAATATTCCTATTTTGTAATATTTTTCTACCAGAAAAATTACATAAAATTATTGGGGTTCTCATCATAATCTCATCATAAAATTAATGAGGATCATGAAGGTGACTGCTAGGTGATTCTGTGAGTTATCTGGTGTATGAGCTCGTTCGTTAGGCGAGCTTATGTACATGAATTTGATGTAATTAAACTTGCTGTTATGTTTCGTCGTAGGAAATGTTAACATCAATTAGCTTCGCTAATTTTTAAGAGGATTGTAGCAATTCAGGATGCGTAGAGGTCTTACACGGTGTTACCAAAACGGTACTCTTTTAAATTCAGATTGTCTGACTGCCATCACTTTTTTGAACTAGAAATTTTCGCCTTATTTAATATCAGATTCAATAATGCTAAAATAAGGCGATTTATACAACTATAAATAAAGTGTTGGTAATCAAGCAATTTGAATTTTATAAAGGAGCGAACTAGCAGCACTGTTCTCACAGATGAATACCAATAACATGTACAAATATCTGATTCGTTTATTCTCAAGAAGTTATTACAAATTCTGCGCTTAAATAAGACGAAAATTACAATGCAGACATATTGGTACTCTTCATAAAGAAACGTACACTACAGGTAGGCCTTATCTCAAATTTTAAAAAATGTATTGGTATTCGAACATTATAAGTGGGCAAGTATTGCTATATTAGGGAATTTATTTATTTAAAATATCTACCACTTTTACTGACTAATAATTTTCGCTTAATTTTATAACTCATTGACTGTCATTAAGGGAACCAAAACTTAATATTCTAAAATTTTGGTAGATATTTGCATAAAATCATGCCGCATCTTGGCTGCATACCAGTAAGCAAATATGTTAAATTCATTTCAACTCGGATTGTCCTGATTTTTTTTTATTATTAGGGGCTTTCACATATTTGGATTGAAAGCCATTGCAAATTTATTTATTTTTCGGAAGATTTCGGCTATTAACTATTAAATGCGCGATTTTTTATTTTGTTTCGAAAAATTTATACATGATTCTCTGAAAGGTTTATTACACAGGAAAAATAATGGCAAAAAATCAGAGGTACATTTTTCATTTAATACGTGAAACTTTTTTTCTGTTGCACATCTGCAATATAAGTAAAAACTACTGTCGTATGTCTGTTTTACTCTAATAAAAAGCAAATTTGTAAATAATTTAATAAGTATGTCTCCAAATACCTTATCAAATATTATTATATATTTTATAAAACTTAACATTTAAACCTTTGATTCACATGATAAAATGAGTTCTAGAAATTATGTAGTTAAAGAATTTGACTTTAAACCAGAAAATTTCAACGGTTAATTTCACTTCATTTAAAAACGGAATGTCTGTTATTAATTAAGGCACATATTGCTATTTTAATTTTCTGGTGTTTATAAGATATATACGAATAAGTAAAATGTATTAAATTCAAAACACTGTTGTTTGCATATATGCAAAGATGCGCACTAAAGTGTTAAAAAGGGTAAAATTTACTTTGATCTGACTTCAGTAATTTTGACTTTAGAAACTTTTTGACTTTGAAATTTGCATTTTGCTAATTTTGTCGAATAATTTTATGCTGAACCTGAATTTAGCCTGATTTTTGACATAGAAAATTGCGTATTGATAACTTATTCAAAACTTTTTGAGAAATTTAGCGAATATGATTATAATAAACATTGTTAAAATTTAAAATTATGCTAATGAACATGATTATACTTTTAAATTTGGTTCTGTGTAAGATACAGTAGTATCAGGGATCGAACGCATCAAGGAATTCAGGGGACTTTACGTGTTTTAGTACCAGAAATTTCGTAAAATAATGGTCACTATACCTTAAGATAGACTTTTAATCATTAAATAAGGCAAATATTACTTTACAAAATTTCTGGTAAAAAGTGCTTGAAAGTCCTTGAAGCGTATAAACCCTGAGTAGAAGTGATCACTGTGTATCTTTAGTAAAATTTATTAAATCTTGCACGCAACATGTATATTTTAGTATTCGTATTGTTTAAAAAGCAATTTTTCTGTTATTATTTAATTAATTACTATCACTAAATATGTATAATTGAAAATTTTCACAAACCATAAGAATGTGTAAAAGTATAGAAAAAATTTGTTGTATTTCATTCATTGGTTTTGAAACTACATAGTTTTTCCTACTGGTTTCGATATCATCATTTTCAGGCTGCTCAACGTGATCTTCCCCATTAACCCGTTGTGTGGCGCTGGGGTATATTATGTCACACTAAATTTTAATACGATTTGCACAAGAATTTTTTAAATAAATTTTCATTTTTTATATTTGTTGCAAATTAGTTATAAAATTGCATATGAATATTTTTAGATAAAATATTTTTACAATTCCGGTACGAGTTCAATAATACAGAAACACAACTACTTGTCCCTGAAAAGGATAAGAAAGGTAAAGAGTGTCTTTCAGAAATAGTTTAGACAACTGGTGCACAAGCAAGCGAGTTAAAAATTTCATCCGCTACATTTTTTTTTATTCCGATTTCTTGATTCACAACACTTTTTTAAAAATTGTAATGTACCTTCTTTTCTCCCTATCCAGAGCTACCAAGTCTCCGGTTTTTTGGACACCAGTATTTTTATAGAGAAAATGTTGTTTTATTTAATTGTAACATTTGGGCGATTTAAAAGAACAAAATTTTCTCTAAGATAATAGTGGTGTTCAAAAAGCCGGAGACTTGGTAACCCTGTTTATCTAATATGTCTTTAATTAAGAAGAACAATAATTTTTCCAAAAATTGCTACCAATCAAATAATATTAGAAAAAAATGTCGCGGATTGGCAACACTGCGAGAGTTTAACGAATCTGATTTACGTAACCGCCAATTATAAAGCTTTTTTCACACCACTAATATTAAGGAGTAATTTTTGACTCATTGAATCGACGAAATTTCCTTTTAAATACGACAAAAACTCCTACTGGTGCAAAAATGTGTAAAATGTAGCAGCGGTAGATCTATGCAGTTTCAAAGACTACAACATAACAGAAAATGGTACGGCAAACAGTTTTTTACATCAAGGTACCTTAGGTGAATATTCCTATTTTGTAATATTTTTCTACCAGAAAAATTACATAAAATTATTGGGGATACTCATCATAATCTCATCTTAAAATTAATGTGGATCATAAAGGTGACTGGTAGGTGATTCTGTGAGTTATCTGGTGTATGAGCTCGTTCTTTAGGCGAGATTATGTATTTGAATTTGATGTAATTAAACTTGCTGTTATGTTTCGTCGTAGGAAATGTTAACATCAATTAGCTTCGCTAATTTTTCAGAGGATTGTAGCAATTCAGGATGCATAGAGGTCTTACACGGTGTTACCAAAACGGTACTATTTTAAATTCAGATTGTCTGACTGCCATCACTTTTTTGAACTAGAAATTTTCGCCTTATTTAATATCAGATTCAAGAATGCTAAAATAAGGCGATTTATACAACTATAAATAAAGTGTTGGTAATCAAGCAATTTGAATTTTATAAAGGAGCGAACTAGCAGCACTGTTCTCACAGATGAATACCAATAACATGTACAAATATTTGATTCGTTTATTCTCAAGAAGTTATTGCAAATTCTGCGCTTAACACTAGAACGGCGGCAAATTTTACTCAAGTTTTATAAAAATATTTCACATCAGAATTTTTACTTAAAACTATTTAACTTATTTATTTAAGTTATTTTTGTGCAGTTTATATTAATCTTAAATTATAAAAATTTTTCTGGTTCGAATCGACATGTATTCATTTGGCAGGGGTCAAAATGACCCCTCGCCGCCGTTCTAGTGTTAAATAAGGCGAAAATTACAATGCAGACATATTGGTACTCTTCATAAAGAAACGTATACTACAGGTAGACCTTATCTTAAAGTTTAAAAAATGTATTGGTATTCGAACATTATAAGTGGGCAAGTATTGCTACATTAGGGAATTTATTTATTTAAAATATCTACCACTTTTACTGACTAATAATTTTCGCTTAATTTTATAACTCATTGACTGTCATTAAGGGAACCAAAACTTAATAATCTAAAATTTTGGTAGATATTTGCATAAAATCATGCCGCATCTTGGCAGCATACCAGTAAGCAAATATGTTAAATTCCTTTCAACTCGGATTGTCCTGATTTTTTTTTATTATTAGGGGATTTCACATATTTGGATTGAAAGCCATTGCAAATTTATTTATTTTTCGGAAGATTTCGGCTATTAACTATTAAATGCGCGATTTTTTATTTTGTTTCGAAAAATTTATACATGATTCTCTGAAAGGTTTATTACACAGGAAAAATAATGGCAAAAAATCAGAGGTACATTTTTCATTTAATACGTGAAACTTTTTTTCTGTTGCACATCTGCAATATAAGTAAAAACTACTGTCGTATGTCTGTTTTACTCTAATGAAAAGCAAATTTGTAAATAATTTAATAAGTATGTCTTCAAATACCTTATCAAATATTATTATATATTTTATAAAACTTAACATTTAAACCTTTGATTCACATGATAAAATTAATTCTAGAAATTATGTAGTTAAAGAATTTGACTTTAAACCAGAAAATTTCAACGGTTAATTTCACTTCATTTAAAAACGGAATGTCTGTTATTAATTAAGGCACATATTGCTATTTTAATTTTCTGGTGTTTATAAGATATATACGAATAAGTAAAATGTATTAAATTCAAAACACTGTTGTTTGCATATATGCAAAGATGCGCACTAAAGTGTTAAAAAGGGTAAAATTTACTTTGATCTGACTTTAGTAATTTTGACATTAGAAAATTTTTGACTTTGATATTTGCATTTTGCTAATTTTGTCGAATAATTTTATGCTGAACCTGAATTTAGCCTCATTTTTGACACAGAAAATTGCGTATTGATAACTTAATCAAAACTTTTTGAGAAATTTAGCGAATATGATTATAATAAACATTGTTAAAATTTAAAATTATGCTAATGAACATGATTATACTTTTAAATTTGGGTTCTGTGTAATATACAGTAGTATGAGTGTTCGTACGCATCAAAAAATTCATGGGACTTTACGTGTTTTAGTACCAGAAATTTCGTAAAATAATGGTCACTATATCTTAAGATAGAATTTTAATCATTAAATAAGGCAAATATTACTTTACAAAATTTCTGGTAAAAAGTGCTTGAAAGTCCTTGAAGCGCATAAACCCTGAGTAGAAGTGATCACTGTGTAGCTTTAGTAAAATTTATTAAATCTTGCACGCAACATGTATATTTTAGTATTCGTATTGTTTAAAAAGCAATTTTTCTGTTATTATTTAATTAATTACTATCATTAAATATGTATAATTGAAAATTTTCACAAACCATAAGAATGTGTGAAAGTATAGAAAAAATTTGTTGTATTTCATTCATTGGTTTTGAAACTACATAGTTTTTCCTACTGGTTTCGATATTATCATTTGCAGGCCGCTCAACGTGATCTTCCCCATTAACCCGTTGTGTGGCGATGGGGTATATTATATCACACTAAATTTTTATACGATTTTCACAAGAATTTTTTAATAAAATTTCATTTTATATATTTGTTGCAAATTAGTTATAAAATTGCATATGAATATTTTTAGATAAAATATTTTTAAAATTCCGGTATGAATTCAATAATACAGAAACACAACTACTTGTCCCTGAAATGGATAAGAAAGGTAAAGAGTGTCTTTCAGAAATAGTTTAGACAACTGGTGCACAAGCAAGCGAGTTAAAAATTTCATCCGCTACATTTTTTTATTCCGATTTCTTGATTCACAACATTTTTTTAAAAATTGTAATGTACCTTCTTTTCTCCCTATCCAGAGCTACCAAGTCTCTGGCTTTTTGGACACCAGTATTTTAATAGAGAAAATGTTGTTCTATTTAATTGGAACATTTGGGCGATTTAAAAGAACAAAATTTTCTCTAATAGTGGTGTTCAAAAAGCCGGAGGCTTGGTATCCCTGCTTATCTAATATGTCCTTAATTAAGAAGAACAATAATTTTTCCAAAAATTGCTACCAATCAAATAATATTAGAAAAAAATGTCGCGGATTGGCATCACTGCGAGAGTTTAACGAATCTGATTTACGTAACCGCAAATTATAAAGCTTTTTTCACACCACTAATATTAAGGAGTAATTTTTGACTCATTGAATCGACGAAATTTCCTTTTAAATACGACAAAAACTCTTATTAAATTCTACTGGTGCAAAAATGTGTAAAATGTAGCAGCGGTAGATCTATGCAGTTTCAAAGACTACAACATAACAGAAAATGGTACGGCAAACAGTTTTTTACATCAAGGTACATCAAGGTGAATATTCCTATTTTGTAATATTTTTCTACCAGAAAAATTACATAAAATTATTGGGGTTTTCATCATAATCTCATCTTAAAATTAATGAGGATCATGAAGGTGACTGCTAGGTGATTCTGTGAGTTATCTGGTGTATGAGTTCGTTCGTTAGGCGAGCTTATGTATATGAATTTGATGTAATTATTCTTGCTTTTATGTTTCGTCGTAGGAAATGTTAACATCAAGTAACTTCGCTTATTTTTCAGAGGATTGTAGCAATTCAGGACGCGTAGAGGTCTTACACGGTGTTACCAGCACGGTACACTTTTAAATTCAGATTGTCTGACTGCCACCACGTTTCTGAACTAGAAATTTTCGCCTTATTTAATATCAGATTCAATAATGCTAAAATAAGGCGATTTATACAACTATAAATAAAGTGTCGGTAATCAAGCAATTTGAATTTAAAAAAGCAGCGATCTAGCAGCACTGTTCTCACAGATGAATACCAATAACATGTACAAATATTTGATTCGTTTAATCTCAAGAAGTTATTACAAATTCTGCGCTTAAATAAGGCGAAAATTACAATGCAGAAATATTGGTACTCTTTATAAAGAAACGTACACTACAGGTAGACCTTATCTTAAATTTTTAAAAATGTATTGGTATTCGAACATTATAAGTGGGCATGTAATGCTACACTAGGGAATTTATTTATTTAAAATAGCTACCACTTTTACTGACTAATACTTTTCGCTTAATTTTATAACTCATTGACTGTCATTAAGGGAACCAAAACTTAATATTCTAAAATTTTGATAGATATTTGCATAAAATCATGCCGCATCTTGGCAACATACCAGTTAGCAAATGTGTTAAATTCCTTTCAACTCGGATTGTCCTGATTTTTTTTATCATTAGGGGCCTTCACATATTTGTATTGGAAGTCATTGCAAATTTATTTATTTTTCGGAAGATTTCGGCTATTAATTATTAAATGCGCGAATTTTTATTTTGTTTCGAAAAAATTATACATTATTCTCTGAAAGGTTTATTACACAGGAAAAATAATGACAGGGCTCCCAAATGGTCCGCCAACTGAATACCAATATTTTTTTAGAAAAATTTTCTTTTCAGATTTTTCTTACAAACCGCCCCGGAAACACCTTTGAAAGTTAATTCTAACGCAAACCTACCTTAAAATTTTCTGTTAAAATTTATTGGTATTCAGTTGGCGGACCATTTGGGAGCCCTGTAATGACAAAAAATCAGAGGTATATTTTTCATTTAATACGTGAATCTTTTTTTCTGTTGCACATCTGCAATATAAGTAAAAACTACTGTCGTATGTCTGTTTTAGTCTAATAAAAAGCAAATTAGTAAATATTTTAATAAGTATGTCTCCAAATACCTTATATATATTATTATATATTATATAAAACTTAACATTTAAACCTTTGATTCACATGATAAAATAAGTTCTAGAAATTACGTAGTTAAAGAATTTGACTTTATACCAGAAAATTTCAACGGTTAATTTCTCTTTATTTAAAAACGGAATGTCTGTTATTAATTAAGGTACATATTGCCATTTTAATTTTCTGGTGTGAATAAGTTATATACGAATAAATAAAATGTATTAAATTCAAAACACTGTTGTTTGCATATATGCAAAGATGCGCACTAAAGGGTTAAAAAGGGTAACATTTACTTTGATCTGACTTTAGTAATTTTGACTTTAGAAACTTTTTGACTTTGAAATTTGCATTTTGCTAATTTTGTCGAATAATGTTATGCTGAACCTGAATTTAGCCTGATTTTTGATATAGAAAATTGCGTATTGATAACTTAATCAAAACTTTTTGTGAAATTTAGAGAATATGATTATAATAACCGTTGTTAAAATTTATAAATTATGCTAATGAACATGATTATACTTTTAAATTTGGGTTCTTTGTAAGATACAGTAGTATCAGGGTCCGTACGCATCAAGGAATTCAGGGGATTTTAGGTGTTTTAGTACCAGAAATTTCGTAAAATAATGGTCACTATATCTTAAGATAGAATTTTAATCATTAAATAAGGCAAATATTACTTTACAAAATTTCCGGTAAAAAGTGCTTCAAAGTCCTTGAAGCGTATAAACCCTGAGTAGAAGTGATCACTGTGCAGCTTTAGTAAAATTTATTAAATCTAGCACGCAACATGTATATTTTAGTATTCGTATTGTTTAAAAAGCATTTTTTCTGTTATTATTTAATTAATTACTATCACTAAATATGTATAATTGAAAATTTTCACAAACCATAAGAATGTGTGAAATTATAGAAAAAATTTGTTGTATTTCATTCATTGATTTTGAAACTACATAGTTTTTCCTACTGGTTTCGATATTATCATTTTCAGGCTGCTCAACGTGATCTTCCCCATTAAACCGTTGTGTGGCGGTGGGGTATATTATATAACACTAAATTTTAATACGATTTGCAAAAGAATTTTTAAATAAATTTTCATTTTATATATTTGGTGCAAATTAGCTGTAAAATTGCATTTTATTATTTTTAGATAAAATATTTCTAAAATTCCGGTATGAATTCAATAATACAGAAACACAACTACTTGTCCCTGAAAAGGATAAGAAAGGTAAACAGTGTCTTTCACAAATATTTTAGACAATTGTTGCACAAGCAAACGAGTTCAAAGTTTTCATCCGCTACATTTTTTTTATTCCGATTTCTTGATTCACAACACTTTTTTAAAAAATGTAATCTACCTTCTTTTCTCCTTATCTAATATGTCATTAATTAAGACGAACAATAATTTTTCCAAAAATTTATGCCAATCAAATACTATTAGAAAAAATGTCTTGGATTGGCAACACTGCGCGAGTTTGACGAATCTCATTTACGTAGCCGCCAATTATAAAGTTTTTTTCACACCACTAAAATTAAGGAGTAATTTTTGACTCATTGAATCGAAGAAATTTCCTTTTAAATACGACAAAAACTCTTATTAAATTCTACTGGTACGAAAATGTGTAAAATGTAGCAGGTGTAGATCTATGCACTTCCAAAGAATACAACCTAACAAAAAATGGTACGGCAAACAGTTTTTTACATCAAGGTACCTTAGGTGAATATTCCTATTTTGTAATATTTTTCTACCAGAAAAATTACATAAAATTATTGGGGTTCTCATCATAATCTCATCTTAAAATTAATGTGGATCATGAAGGTGACTGCTAGGTGATTCTGTGAGTTATCTGGTGTATGAGCTCGTTCTTTAGGCGAGCTTATGTATATGAATTTGATGTAATTAATCTTGCTTTTATGTTTCGTCGTAGGAAATGTTAACATCAAGTAACTTCGCTTATTTTTCAGAGGATTGTAGCAATTCAGGACGCGTAGAGGTCTTACACGGTGTTACCAGCACGGTACACTTTTAAATTCAGATCGTCTGACTGCCACCACGTTTCTGAACTAGAAATTTTCGCCTTATTTAATATCAGATTCAATAATGCTAAAATAAGGCGATTTATACAACTATAAATAAAGTGTCGGTAATCAAGCAATTTGAATTTAAAAAAGCAGCAATCTAGCAGCACTGTTCTCACAGATGAATACCAATAACATGTACAAATATTTGATTCGTTTAATCTCAAGAAGTTATTACAAATTCTGCGCTTAAATAAGGCGAAAATTACAATGCAGAAATATTGGTACTCTTCATAAAGAAACGTACACTACAGGTAGACCTTATCTTAAATTTTTAAAAATGTATTGGTATTCGAACATTATAAGTGGGCATGTAATGCTACATTAGGGAATTTATTTATTTAAAATATCTACCACTTTTACTGACTAATACTTTTCGCTTAATTTTATAACTCATTGACTGTCATTAAGGGAACCAAAACTTAATATTCTAAAATTTTGATAGATATTTGCATAAAATCATGCCGCATCTTGGCAACATACCACTTAGCAAATGTGTTAAATTCCTTTCAACTCGGATTGTCCTGATTTTTTTTATTATTAGGGGCCTTCACATATTTGGATTGAAAGTCATTGCAAATTTATTTATTTTTTGGAAGATTTCGGCTATTAATTATTAAATGCGCGATTTTTTATTTTGTTTCGAAAAATTTATACATTATTCTCTGAAAGGTTTATTACACAGGAAAAATAATGACAAAAAATCAGAGGTACATTTTTCATTTAATACGTGAATCTTTTTTTCTGTTGCACATCTGCAATATAAGTAAAAACTACTGTCGTATGTCTGTTTTACTCTAATAAAAAACAAATTAATAAATATTTTAATAAATATGTCTCCAAATACCTTATATATATATTATTATATATTATATAAAACTTAACATTTAAACCTTTGATTCACATGATAAAATAAGTTCTAGAAATTACGTAGTTAAAGAATTTGACTTTTTACCAGAAAATTTCAACGGTTAATTTCTCTTTATTTAAAAACGGAATGTCTGTTATTAATTAAGGCACATATTGACATTTTAATTTTCTGGTGTGAATAAGATATATACGAATAAATAAAATGTATTAAATTCAAAACACTGTTGTTTGCATATATGCAAAGATGCGCACTAATGGGTTAAAAAGGGTAACATTTACTTTGATCTGACTTTAGTAATTTTGACTTTAGAAACTTTTTGACTTTGAAATTTGCATTTTGCTAATTTTGTCGAATAATATTATGCTGAACCTGAATTTAGCCTGATTTTTGACATTGAAAATTGCGTATTGATAACTTAATCAAAACTTTTTGAGAACTTTAGAGAATATGATTATAATAACCGTTAATAAAATTTATAAATTATGCTAATGAACATGATTATACTTTTAAATTTGGGTTCTTTGTAAGATACAGTAGTATCAGGGTTCGTACGCATCAAGGAATTCAGGGGACTTTAGGTGTTTTAGTACCAGAAATTTCGTAAAATAATGGTCACTATATCTTAAGATAGAATTTTAATCATTAAATAAGGCAAAGATTACTTTACAAAATTTCCGGTAAAAAGTGCTTCAAAGTCCTTGAAGCGTATAAACCCTGAGTAGAAGTGATCACTGTGCAGCTTTAGTAAAATTTATTAAATCGAGCACGCAACATGTATATTTTAGTATTCGTATTGTTTAAAAAGAATTTTTTCTGTTATTATTTAATTAATTACTATCACTAAATATGTATAATTGAAAATTTTCACAAACCATTAGAATGTATGAAATTATAGAAAAAATTTGTTGTATTTCATTCATTGATTTTGAAACTACATAGTTTTTCCTACTGGTTTCGATATTATCATTTTCAGGCTGCTCAACGTGATCTTCCCCATTAAACCGTTGTGTGGCGGTGGGGTATATTATATCACACTAAATTTTAATACGATTTGCACAAGAAATTTTTTAATAAATTTTCATTTTATATATTTGGTGCAAATTAGTTGTAAAATTGCATTTTATTATTTTTAGATAAAATATTTCTAAAATTCCGGTATGAATTCAATAATACAGAAACACAACTACTTGTCCCTGAAAAGGATAAGAAAGGTAAAGAGTGTCTTTCACAAATATTTTAGACAATTGGTGCACAAGCAAACGAGTTCAAAGTTTTCATCCGCTACATTTTTTTTTATTCCGATTTCTTGATTCACAATACTTTTTTAAAAAATGTAATCTACCTTCTTTTCTCCTTATCTAATATGTCATTAATTAACCCTTTGAGCTCCGGGTTATTAAAATTTTAAAAATATGCTAGAAAAATACTTAAAATGTGATTAGGGGACTGTCTGAAATTGAACCATGCGATTAAAATTTTTTTAAATACCCCCTTTAGGCTGGGGGACGTGGGAAGTTTTTCCACCATCAGAGCTCTAGAGCATTCATTTCAACACGCAAATACAAGAAATGACACCTCAAAGTTATTCTAAAATTACTATAATTGCTGAAATTTCAACATATTTTAAGCAGTTACATGGTTTAAACAAATTCTAAGACTGTTAAAATATTTTAAAAATTTATTAAATGAGAAAATTCAAAATTTAAAATTTTTTAAATCATAATATAAAAATACAAACTAATCAAATTTATAGATGAAACAGATTTAAAAAATATTTATTTTTTGTTTAGAAATATTTAAAACATAATAAACTCGTCAATCTGCTAAATTAAACACAAATTTAAATTCCTTGGAATTAAATTATAAGCATCTAAATTTTGGTTCTGAAACACTGTCAGGTATGTAATTTTAGTGCTGCCATCTAGTGACAAAGCACATTTTTGTAGTCCTTAGAGCTCTGCTGGTAGAAAATTCTACCATTACTTATTTCTATCCCCTGTAATTATTTAAAATTTCATTTTAGTGATTTGCATGTAATTATTATTAAATGTTTGATGTGTCCAAGAGAAAAAAATGTTATCTGCTTTGAAAAATATTTCTTTATAATGCTTGAAAAATACAAAATTTCTAAACCTTCAAAATTGGAGTGTTTTTAAGGTGGCATTAAAAATCTACTAGATATTTGCAGAGAATAGTGCTGTCATCTAGATTTTAAGAAGACAAGTAAAATCTACAAAACCCAGTTTTTGCAATTAAAATGGAGACTTTT
Source organism: Maratus speciosus (assembly GCA_963932465.1). NCBI lineage: Eukaryota > Metazoa > Arthropoda > Arachnida > Araneae > Salticidae > Maratus > Maratus speciosus. The sequence continues at coordinate 471,118,082 of OZ010796.1, forward strand.
TGAAGGAAATTAAAAGATTTTGATTTTATGTGGGTGAAAATTCACCCGGCAGAGCTCAAAGGGTTAAGACGAACAATAATTTTTCCAAAAATTTCTGCCAATCAAATACTATTAGAAAAAATGTCTTGGATTGGCAACACTGCGCGAGTTTGACGAATCTCATTTACGTAACCACCAATTATAAAGCTTTTTTCACACCACTAAAATTAAGGAGTAATTTTTGACTCGTTGAATCAAAGAAATTTCCTTTTAAATACGACAAAAACACTTATTAAATTCTACTGGTACAAAAATGTGTAAAATGTAGCAGGTGTAGATCTATGCACTTTCAAAGAATACAACCTAACAAAAAATGGTACGGCAAACAGTTTTATACATCAAGGTACCTTAGGTGAATATTTCTATTTTGTAATATTTTTCTACCAAAAAAAATACATAAAATTATTGGGGTTTTCATCATAATCTCATCATAAAATTAATGGGGATCATGAAGGTGACTGCTAGGTGATTCTTTGAGTTATCTGGTGCATGAGCTCGTTCGTTAGGCGAGCTTATGTATATGAATTTGATGTAATTAATCTTGCATTTATGTTTCTTCGTAGGAAATGTTAACATAGAGTAGCTTCGCTTATTTTTCAGAGGACTGTAGCAATTCAGGACGCGTAGAGGTCTTACACGGTGTTACCAGCACGGTACACTTTTAAATTCAGATTGTCTGACTGCCACCACGTTCCAGAACTAGACATTTTCGCCTTATTTAATATCAGATTCAATAATGCTAAAATAAGGCGATTTATACAACTATAAATAAAGTGTCGGTAATCAAGCAATTTGAATTTAAAAAAGCAGCGAGCTAGCAGCACTGTTCTCACAGATGAATACCAATAACATGTACAAATATTTGATTCGTTTAATCTCAAGAAGTTATTACAAATTCTGCGCTTAAATAAGGCGAAAATTACAATGCAGAAATATTGGTACTCTTCATAAAGAAACGTAAACTACAGGTAGACCTTATCTTAAATTTTTAAAAATGTATTGGTATTCGAACATTATAAGTGGGCATGTAATGCTACATTAGGGAATTTACTTATTTAAAATATCTACCACTTTTACTGACTAATACTTTTCGCTTAATTTTATAACTCATTGACTGTCATTAAGGGAACCAAAACTTAATATTCTAAAATTTTTGTAGATAATTGCATAAAATCATGCCGCATCTTGGCAACATACCAGTTAGCAAATGTGTTAAATTCCTTTCAACTCGGATTGTCCTGATTTTTTTTTATTATCAGGGGCCTTCACATATTTGGATTAAAACTCATTGCAAATTTATTTATTTTTCGGAAGATTTCGACTATTAATTATTAAATGCGCGATTTTTTTATTTTGTTTCGAAAAATTTATACATTATTCTCTGAAAGGTTTATTACACAGGAAAAATAATGACAAAAAATCAGAGGTACATTTTTCATTTAATACGTGAATCTTTTTTTCTGTTGCACATCTGCAATATAAGTAAAAACTACTGTCGTATGTCTGTTTTACTCTAATAAAAAGCAAATTAGTAAATATTTTAATAAGTATGTCTCCAAATACCTTATATATATTATTATATATTATATAAAACTTAACATTTAAACCTTTGATTCACATGATAAAATAAGTTCTAGAAATTACGTAGTTAAAGACTTTGACTTTATACCAGAAAATTTCAACGGTTAATTTCTCTTTATTTAAAAACGGAATGTCTGTTATTAATTAAGGCACATATTGCCATTTCAATTTTCTGGTGTGAATAAGATATATACGAATAAATAAAATGTATTAAATTCAAAACACTTTTGTTTGCATATATGCAAAGATGCGCACTAAAGGGTTAAAAAGGTTAACATTTACTTTGATCTGACTTTAGTAATTTTGACTTTAGAAATTTTTTGACTTTGAGATTTGCATTTTGCTAATTTTGTCGAATAATATTATGCTGAACCTGAATTTAGCCTAATTTTTGACATAGAAAATTGCGTATTGATAACTTAATCAAAACTTTTTGAGAAATTTAGAGAATATGATTATAATAACCGTTGTTAAAATTTATAAATTATGCTAATGAACATGATTATACTTTTAAATTTGGGTTCTTTGTAAGATACAGTAGTATCAGGGTTCGTACGCATCAAGGAATTCAGGGGATTTTAGGTGTTTTAGTACCAATAATTTCGTAAAATAATGGTCACTATATCTTAAGATAGAATTTTAATCATTAAATAAGGCAAATATTACATTACAAAATTTCCGATAAAAAGTGCTTCAAAGTCCTTGGAGCGTATAAACCCTGAGTAGAAGTGATCACTGTGCAGCTTTAGTAAAATTTATTAAATCTAGCACGCAACATGTATATTTTAGTATTCGTATTGTTTAAAAAGCATTTTTTCTGTTATTATTTAATTAATTACTATCACTAAATATGTATAATTGAAAATTTTCACAAACCATAAGAATGTGTGAAATTATAGAAAAAATTTGTTGTATTTCATTCATTGGTTTTGAAACTACATAGTTTTTACTACTGGTTTCGATATTATCATTTTCATGCTGCTCAACGTGATCTTCCCCATTAACCCGTTGTGTGGCGGTGGGGTATATTATATCACACTAAATTTTAATACGATTTGCACAAGAATTCTTTAAATAACTTTTCATTTTATATATTTGGTGCAAATTAGTTGTAAAATTGCATTTGATTATTTTTAGGTAAAATAATTCTAAAATTCCGGTATGAATTCAATAATACAGAAACACAACTACTTGTCCCTGAAAAGGATAGGAAAGGTAAAGAGTGTCTTTCACAAATATTTTAGACAATTGGTGCACAAGCAAGCGAGTTCAAAGTTTTCATCCGCTACATTTTTTTAATTCCTATTTCTTGATTCACAACACTTTTTTAAAAAATTTAATCTACCTTCTTTTCTCCTTATCTAATATGTCATTAATTAAGACGAACAATAATTTTTCCAAAAATTTCTGCCAACCAAATAATATTAGAAAAAATGTCTTGGATTGGCAACACTGCGCGAGTTTGACGAATCTCATTTACGTAACCGCCAATTATAAAGCTTTTTTTACACCACTAAAATTAAGGAGTAATTTTTGACTCATTGAATCGAAGAAATTTCCTTTTAAATACGACAAAAACTCTTATTAAATTCTACTGGTACAAAAATGTGTAAAATGTAGCAGGTGTAGATCTATGCACTTTCAAAGAATACAACCTAACAAAAAATGGTACGGCAAACAGTTTTTTACATCAAGGTACCTTAGGTGAATATTTCTATTTTGTAATATTTTTCTACCAAAAAAAATACATAAAATTATTGGGGTTTTCATCATAATCTCATCATAAAATTAATGGGGATCATGAAGGTGACTGCTAGGTGATTCTGTGAGTTATCTGGTGCATGAGCTCGTTCGTTAGGCGAGCTTATGTATATGAATTTGATGTAATAAATCTTACTGTTATGTTTCGTCGTAGGAAATGTTAACATAGAGTAGCTTCGCTTATTTTTCAGAGGACTGTAGCAATTCAGGACGCGTAGAGGTCTTACACGGTGTTACCAGCACGGTACTCTTTTAAATTCAGATTGTCTGACTGCCACCACGTTTCTGAACTAGACATTTTCGCCTCATTTAATATCAGATTCAATAATGCTAAAATAAGGCGATTTATACAACTATAAATAAAGTGTCGGTAATCAAGCAATTTGAGTTTAAAAAAGCAGCGAGCTAGCAGCACTGTTTTCACAGATGAATACCAATAACATGTACAAATATTTGATTCGTTTAATCTCAAGAAGTTATTACAAATTCTGCGCTTAAATAAGGCGAAAATTACAATGCAGAAATATTGGTACTCTTCATAAAGAAACGTACACTACAGGTAGACCTTATCTTAATTTTTTAAAAATGTATTGGTATTCGAACATTATAAGTGGGCATGTAATGCTTCATTAGGGAATATATTTATTTAAAATATATACCACTTTTACTGACTAATACTTTTCGCTTAATTTTATAACTCATTGACTGTCATTAAGGGAACCAAAACTTAATATTCTAAAATTTTGGTAGATATTTGCATAAAATCATGCCGCATCTTGGCAACATACCAGTTAGCAAATGTGTTAAATTCCTTTCAACTCGGATTGTCCTGATTTTTTTTATTATTAGGGGCCTTCACATATTTGGATTGAAAGTCATTGCAAATATATTTATTTTTCGGAAGATTTCGGCTATTAATTATTAAATGCGTGATTTTTTATTTTGTTTCGAAAAATTTATAAATTATTCTCTGAAAGGTTTATTACACAGGAAAAATATTGACAAAAAATCACATGTAAATTTTTCATTTAATACGTGAATCTTTTTTTCTGTTGCACACCTGCAATATAAGTAAAAACTACTGTCGTATGTCTGTTTTACTCTAATAAAAAGCAAATTAGTAAATATTTTAATAAGTATGTCTCCAAATACCTTATATATATTATTATATATTATATAAAACTTAACATTTAAACCTTTGATTCACATGATAAAATAAGTTCTAGAAATTACGTAGTTAAAGAATTTAACTTTATACCAGAAAATTTCAACGGTTAATTTCTCTTTATTTAAAAACGGAATGTCTGTTATTAATTAAGGCACATATTGCCATTTTAATTTTCTGGTGTGAATAAGATATATACGAATAAATAAAATGTATTAAATTCAAAACACTGTTGTTTGCATATATGCAAAGATGCGCACTAATGGGTTAAAAAGGGTAACATTTACTTTGATCTGACTTTAGTAATTTTGACTTTAAGAAACTTTTTGACTTTGAAATTTGCATTTTGCTAATTTTGTCGAATAATATTATGCTGAACCTGAATTTAGCCTGATTTTTGACATAGAAAATTGCGTATTGATAACTTAATCAAAACTTTTTGAGAAATTTAGAGAATATGATTATAATAACCGTTGTTAAAATTTATAAATTATGCTAATGAACATGATTATACTTTTAAATTTGGGTTCTTTGTAAGATACAGTAGTATCAGGGTTCGTACGCATCAAGGAATTCAGGGGATTTTAGGTGTTTTAGTACCAAAAATTTCGTAAAATAATGGTCACTATATCTTAAGATAGAATTTTAATCATTAAATAAGGCAAATATTACTTTACAAAATTTCCGATAAAAAGTGCTTCAAAGTCCTTGAAGCGTATAAACCCTGAGTAGAAGTGATCACTGTGCAGCTTTAGTAAAATTTATTAAATCTAGCACGCAACATGTATATTTTAGTATTCGTATTGTTTAAAAAGCATTTATTCTGTTATTATTTAATTAATTACTATCACTAAATATGTATAATTGAAAATTTTCACAAACCATAAGAATGTGTGAAATTATAGAAAAATTTTGTTGTATTTCATTCATTGGTTTTGAAACTACATAGTTTTTACTACTGGTTTCGATATTATCATTTTCAGGCTGCTCAACGTGATCTTCCCCATTAAACCGTTGTGTGGCGGTGGGGTATATTATATCACACTAAATTTTAATTCGATTTGCACAAGAATTTTTTAAATACATTTTCATTTTATATATTTGGTGCAAATTAGTTGTAAAATTGCACTTTATTATTTTCAGATAAAATATTTCTAAAATTCTGGTTTGAATTCAATAATACAGAAACACAACTACTTGTCCCTGAAAAGGATAAGAAAGGTAAAGAGTGTCTTTCACAAATATTTTAGACAATTGGTGCACAAGCAAACGAGTTCAAAGTTTTCATCCGCTACATTTTTTTCATTCCGATTTCTTGATTCACAAAACTTTTTTAAAAAATGTAATCTACCTTCTTTTCTCCTTATCTAATATGTCATTAATTAAGACGAACAATAATTTTTCCAAAAATTTCTGCCAATCAAATACTATTAGAAAAAATGTCTTGGATTGGCAACACTGCGCGAGTTTGACGAATCTCATTTAGGTAACCGCCAATTATAAAGCTTTTTTTCACACCACTAAAATTAAGGAGTAATTTTTGACTCATTGAATCGGAGAAATTTCCTTTTAAATACGAAAAAAACTCTTATTAAATTCTACTGGTACGAAAATGTGTAAAATGTAGCAGGTGTAGATCTATGCACTTTCAAAGAATACAACCTAATAAAAAATGGTACGGTAAACAGTTTTTTACATCAAGGTACCTTAGGTGAATATTCCTATTTTGTAATATTTTTCTACCAGAAAAATTACATAAAATTATTGGGGTTCTCATCATAATCTCATCTTAAAATTAATGTGGATCATGAAGGTGACTGCTAGGTGATTCTGTGAGTTATCTGGTGTATGAGCTCGTTCGTTAGGCGAGCTTATGTATATGAATTTGATGTAATAAATCTTACTGTTATGTTTCGTCGTAGGAAATGTTAACGTCAAGTAGCGTCGCTTATTTTTCAGAGGATTGTAGCAATTCAGGACGCGTAGAGGTCTTACACGGTGTTACCAGCACGGTACACTTTTAAATTCAGATTGTCGGACTGCCACCACGTTTCTGAACTAGACATTTTCGCCTTATTTAATATCAGATTCAATAATGCTAAAATAAGGCGATTTATACAACTATAAATAAAGTGTCGGTAATCAAGCAATTTGAATTTAAAAAAGCAGCGAGCTAGCAGCACTGTTCTCACAGATGAATACCAATAACATGTACAAATATTTGATTCGTTTAATCTCAAGAAGTTATTACAAATTCTGCGCTTAAATAAGGCGAAAATTACAATGCAGAAATATTGGTACTCTTCATAAAGAAACGTACACTACAGGTAGACCTTATCTTAATTTTTTAAAAATGTATTGGTATTCGAACATTATAAGTGGGCATGTAATGCTTCATTAGGGAATATATTTATTTAAAATATATACCACTTTTACTGACTAATACTTTTCGCTTAATTTTATAACTCATTGACTGTCATTAAGGGAACCAAAACTTAATATTCTAAAATTTTGGTAGATATTTGCATAAAATCATGCCGCATCTTGGCAACATACCAGTTAGCAAATGTGTTAAATTCCTTTCAACTCGGATTGTCCTGATTTTTTTTATTATTAGGGGCCTTCACATATTTGGATTGAAAGTCATTGCAAATATATTTATTTTTCGGAAGATTTCGGCTATTAATTATTAAATGCGTGATTTTTTATTTTATTTCGAAAAATTTATAAATTATTCTCTGAAAGGTTTATTACACAGGAAAAATATTGACAAAAAATCAGATGTAAATTTTTCATTTAATACGTGAATCTTTTTTTCTGTTGCACACCTGCAATATAAGTAAAAACTACTGTCGTATGTCTGTTTTACTCTAATAAAAAGCAAATTAGTAAATATTTTAATAAGTATGTCTCCAAATACCTTATATATATTATTATATATTATATAAAACTTAACATTTAAACCTTTGATTCACATGATAAAATAAGTTCTAGAAATTACGTAGTTAAAGAATTTAACTTTATACCAGAAAATTTCAACGGTTAATTTCTCTTTATTTAAAAACGGAATGTCTGTTATTAATTAAGGCACATATTGCCATTTTAATTTTCTGTTGTGAATAAGATATATACGAATAAATAAAATGTATTAAATTCAAAACACTGTTGTTTGCATATATGCAAAGATGCGCACTAATGGGTTAAAAAGGGTAACATTTACTTTGATCTGACTTTAGTAATTTTGACTTTAGAAACTTTTTGACTTTGAAATTTGCATTTTGCTAATTTTGTCGAATAATATTATGCTGAACCTGAATTTAGCCTGATTTTTGACATAGAAAATTGCGTATTGATAACTTAATCAAAACTTTTTGAGAAATTTAGAGAATATGATTATAATAACCGTTGTTAAAATTTATAAATTATGCTAATGAACATGATTATACTTTTAAATTTGGGTTCTTTGTAAGATACAGTAGTATCAGGGTTCGTACGCATCAAGGAATTCAGGGGATTTTAGGTGTTTTAGTACCAAAAATTTCGTAAAATAATGGTCACTATATCTTAAGATAGAATTTTAATCATTAAATAAGGCAAATATTACTTTACAAAATTTCCGATAAAAAGTGCTTCAAAGTCCTTGAAGCGTATAAACCCTGAGTAGAAGTGATCACTGTGCAGCTTTAGTAAAATTTATTAAATCTAGCACGCAACATGTATATTTTAGTATTCGTATTGTTTAAAAAGCATCTATTCTGTTATTATTTAATTAATTACTATCACTAAATATGTATAATTGAAAATTTTCACAAACCATAAGAATGTGTGAAATTATAGAAAAATTTTGTTATATTTCATTCATTGATTTTGAAACTACATAGTTTTTCCTACTGGTTTCGATATTATCATTTTCAGGCTGCTCAACGTGATCTTCCCCATTAAACCGTTGTGTGGCGGTGGGGTATATTATATCACACTAAATTTTAATTCGATTTGCACAAGAATTTTTTAAATACATTTTCATTTTATATATTTGGTGCAAATTAGTTGGAAAATTGCATTTTATTATTTTTAGATAAAATATTTCTAAAATTCTGGTTTGAATTCAATAATACAGAAACACAACTACTTGTCCCTGAAAAGGATAAGAAAGGTAAAGAGTGTCTTTCACACATATTTTAGACAATTGGTGCACAAGCAAGCGAGTTCAAAGTTTTCATCCGCTACATTTTTTTAAAACCTATTTCTTGATTCACAACACTTTTTTAAAAAATTTAATCTACCTTCTTTTCTCCTTATCTAATATGTCATTAATTAAGACGAACAATAATTTTTCCAAAAATTTCTGCCAATCAAATAATATTAGAAAAAATGTCTTGGATTGGCAACACTGCGCGAGTTTGACGAATCTCATTTACGTAACCGCCAATTATAAAGCTTTTTTCACACCACTAAAATTAAGGAGTAATTTTTGACTCATTGAATCGAAGAAATTTCCTTTTAAATACGACAAAAACTCTTATTAAATTCTACTGGTACAAAAATGTGTAAAATGTAGCAGGTGTAGATGTATGCACTTTCAAAGAATGCAACCTAACAAAAAATGGTACGGCAAACAGTTTTTTACATCAAGGTACCTTAGGTGAATATTCCTATTTTGTAATATTTTTCTACCAAAAAAAAATACATAAAATTATTGGGGTATTCATCATAATCTCATCATAAAATTAATGGGGATCATGAAGGTGACTGCTAGGTGATTCTGTGAGTTATCTGGTGCATGAGCTCGTTCGTTAGGCGAGCTTATGTATATGAATTTGATGTAATTAATCTTGCATTTATGTTTCGTCGTAGGAAATGTTAACATAGAGTAGCTTCGCTTATTTTTCAGAGGACTGTAGCAATTCAGGACGCGTAGAGGTCTTACACGGTGTTACCAGCAGAGTACTCTTTTAAATTCAGATTGTCTGACTGCCACCACTTTTTGGAACTAGACATTTTCGCCATATTTAATATCAGATTCAATAATGCTAATATAAGGCGATTTATACAACCTTAAATAAAGTTTTGGTAATCAAGCGATTTGAATTTTAAAAAGTAGCGAACTAGCAGCAATATTCTCACAGATGAATACCAATAACATGTACAAATATTTGATTCGTTTAATCTCAAGAAGTTATTACAAACACTAAGCTTAAATAAGGCGAAATTTACAATGCAGAAATATTGGTACTCTTCATAAAGAAACGTACACTACTGGAAGACCTTATATTAAAGTTTAAAAAATGTATTGGTATTCGAACATTATAAGTGGGCAAGTATTGCTACATTAGGGAATTTATTTATTTAAAATATCTACCACTTTTACTGACTAATAATTTTCGCTTAATTTTATAACTCATTGACTGTCATTAAGGGAACCAAAACTTAATATTCTATAATTTTGGAAGATATTTGCATAAAATCATGCCGCATCTTGGCAACATACCAGTTAGCAAATGTGTTAAATTCATTTCAACTCGGATTATCCTGATTTTTTTTTTATTATTAGGGGCCTTCACATATTTGGATTAAAAGTCATTGCAAATTTATTTATTTTTCGGAAGATTTCGACTATTAATTATTAAATGCGCGATTTTTTTTTGTTTCGAAAAATTTATACATTATTCTCTGAAAGGTTTATTACTCAGGAAATATAATGACAAAAAATCAGAGGTACATTTTTCATTTAATACGTGAATCTTTTTTTCTGTTGCACATCTGCAATATAAGTAAAAACTACTGTCGTATGTCTGTTTTACTCTAATAAAAAGCAAATTAGTAAATATTTTAATAAGTATGTCTCCAAATACCTTATATATATTATTATATATTATATAAAACTTAACATTTAAACCTTTGATTCACATGATAAAATAAATTCTAGAAATTACGTAGTTAAAGAATTTGACTTTATACCAGAAAATTTCAACGGTTAATTTCTCTTTATTTAAAAACGGAATGTCTGTTATTAATTAAGGCACATATTGCCATTTCAATTTTCTGGTGTGAATAAGATATATACGAATAAATAAAATGTATTAAATTCAAAACACTGTTGTTTGCATATATGCAAAGATGCGCACTAAAGGGTTAAAAAGGGTAACATTTACTTTGATCTGACTTTAGTAATTTTGACTTTAGAAACTTTTTGACTTTGAAATTTGCATTTTGCTAATTTTGTCGAATAATATTATCCTGAACCTGAATTTAGCCTGATTTTTGACATAGAAAATTGCGTATTGATAACTTAATCAAAACTTTTTGAGAAATTTAGAGAATATGATTATAATAACCGTTGTTAAAATTTATAAATTATGCTAATGAACATGATTATACTTTTAAATTTGGGTTCTTTGTAAGATACAGTAGTATCAGGGTTCGTACGCATCAAGGAATTCAGGGGATTTTAGGTGTTTTAGTACCAAAAATTTCGTAAAATAATGGTCACTATATCTTAAGATAGAATTTTAATCATTAAATAAGGCAAATATTACTTTACAAAATTTCCGATAAAAAGTGCTTCAAAGTCCTTGAAGCGTATAAACCCTGAGTAGAAGTGATCACTGTGCAGCTTTAGTAAAATTTATTAAATCTAGCACGCAACATGTATATTTTAGTATTCGTATTGTTTAAAAAGCATTTATTCTGTTATTATTTAATTAATTACTATCACTAAATATGTATAATTGAAAATTTTCACAAACCATAAGAATGTGTGAAATTATAGAAAAATTTTGTTGTATTTCATTCATTGGTTTTGAAACTACATAGTTTTTACTACTGGTTTCGATATTATCATTTTCAGGCTGCTCAACGTGATCTTCCCCATTAAACCGTTGTGTGGCGGTGGGGTATATTATATCACACTAAATTTTAATACGATTTGCACAAGAATTTTTTAAATACATTTTCATTTTATATATTTGGTGCAAATTAGTTGTAAAATTGCATTTGATTATTTTTAGGTAAAATATTTCTAAAATTCCGGTATGAATTCAAAAATACAGAATAATATTTTTATTCCGATTTCTTGATTCACAAAACTTTTTTAAAAAATGTAATCTACCTTCTTTTCTCCTTATCTAATATGTCATTAATTAAGACGAACAATAATTTTTCCAAAAATTTCTGCCAATCAAATACTATTAGAAAAAATGTCTTGGATTGGCAACACTGCGCGAGTTTGACGAATCTCATTTAGGTAACCGCCAATTATAAAGCTTTTTTCACACCACTAAAATTAAGGAGTAATTTTTGACTCATTGAATCGAAGAAATTTCCTTTTAAATACGAAAAAACCTCTTATTAAATTCTACTGGTACGAAAATGTGTAAAATGTAGCAGTTGTAGATCTATGCACTTTCAAAGAATACAACCTAACAAAAAATGGTACGGCAAACAGTTTTTTACATCAAGGTACCTTAGGTGAATATTCCTATTTTGTATTATTTTTCTACCAAAAAAAAATACATAAAATTATTGGGGTATTCATCATAATCTCATCATAAAATTAATGGGGATCATGAAGGTGACTGCTAGGTGATTCTGTGAGTTATCTGGTGCATGAGCTCGATCGTTAGGCGAGCTTATGTATATGAATTTGATGTAATTAATCTTGCATTTATGTTTCGTCGTAGGAAATGTTAACATAGAGTAGCTTCGCTTATTTTTCAGAGGACTGTAGCAATTCAGGACGCGTAGAGGTCTTACACGGTGTTACCAGCACGGTACTCTTTTAAATTCAGATTGTCTGACTGCCACCACGTTTCTGAACTAGACATTTTCGCCTTATTTAATATCAGATTCAATAATGCTAAAATAAGGCGATTTATACAACTATAAATAAAGTGTCGGTAATCAAGCAATTTGAGTTTAAAAAAGCAGCGAGCTAGCAGCACTGTTTTCACAGATGAATACCAATAACATGTACAAATATTTGATTCGTTTAATCTCAAGAAGTTATTACAAATTCTGCGCTTAAATAAGGCGAAAATTACAATGCAGAAATATTGGTACTCTTCATAAAGAAACGTACACTACTGGTAGACCTTATATTAAAGTTTAAAAAATGTATTGGTATTCGAACATTATAAGTGGGCAAGTATTGCTACATTAGGGAATTTATTTATTTAAAATATCTACCACTTTTACTGACTAATAATTTTCGCTTAATTTTATAACTCATTGACTGTCATTAAGGGAACCAAAACTTAATATTCTATAATTTTGGAAGATATTTGCATAAAATCATGTCGCATCTTGGCAACATACCAGTTAGCAAATGTGTTAAATTCATTTCAACTCGGATTGTCCTGATTTTTTTTATTATTAGGGGCCTTCACATATTTGGATTGAAAGTCATTGCAAATTTATTTATTTTTCGGCTATTAAATATTAAATGCGAGATTTTTTATTTTGTTTCGAAAAATTTATACATGATTGTCTGAAAGGTTTATTACACAGGAAAAATAATGACAAAAAATCAGAGGTACATTTTTCATTTAATAAGTGAATCTTTTTTTCTGTTGCACATCTGCAATATAAGTAAAAACTACTGTCGTATGTCTGTTTTACTCTAATAAAAAGCAAATTAGTAAATATTTTAAGAAGTATGTCTCCAAATACCTTATCAATATTATTATATATTTTATAAAACTTAACATTTAAACCTTTGATTCACATGATAAAATAAGTTCTAGAAATTACGTAGTTAAAGAATTTGACTTGATACCAGAAAATTTCAACGGTTAATTTCTCTTTATTTAAAAATGGAATATCTGTTACTAATTAAGGCACATATTGCTATTTTAATTTTCTTGTGTGAAGAAGAAATATACGAATAAATAATATGTATTAAATTCAAAACACTGTTGTTTGCATACATGCAAATATGCGCACTAAAGGGTTAAAAAGGGTAAAATTTACTTTAATCTGACTTTAGTAATTTTGACTTTAGAAACTTTTTGACTTTGAAATTTGCATTTTGCTAATTTTGCCGAATAATATTATGCTGAACCTGAATATAGCCTGATTTTTGACATAGAAAATTGCGTATTGATAACTTAATCAAAATTTTTTGCGAAATTTAGCGAATATGATTATAATAACCGTTGTTAAAATTTATAAATTATGCTAATGAACATGATTATACTTTTAAATTTGGGTTCTGTGTAAGATACATTAGTATCAGGGTTCGTACGCATCAAGAAATTCAGGGGACTTTAGGTGTTTTAGTACCATAAATTTCGTAAAATGATGGTCATTATATCTTAAGATAGAATTTTAATCATTAAATAAGGCAAATATTACTTTACAAAATTTCTAGTAAAAAGTGCTTGAAAGTCCTTGAAGCGTATAAAGCCTGAGTAGAAGTGATCACTGTGCAGCTTTAGTAAAATTTATTAAATCTAGCACGCAACATGTATATTTTAGTATTCGTATTGTTTAAAAAGCATTTTTTCTGTTATTATTTAATTAATTAATATCACTAAATATGTATAATTGAAAATTTTCACAAACCATAAGAATGTGTGAAATTATAGAAAAAATTTGTTGCATTTCATTCATTGGTTTTGAAACTACATAGTTTTTACTACTGGTTTCGATATTATCATTTTCAGGCTGCTCAACGTGATCTTCCCCATTAACCCGTTGTGTGGCGGTGGGGTATATTATATCACACTAAATTTTAATACGATTTGCACAAGAATTTTTTTAATAAATTTTCATTTTATATATTTGGTACAAATTAGTTGTAAAATTGCATTTGATTATTTTTAGATAAAATATTTCTAAAATTCCGGTATGAATTCAATAATACAGAAACACAACTACTTGTCCCTGAAAAGGATAAGAAAGGTAAAGAGTGTCTTTCACAAATAGTTTAGACAATTGGTGCACAAGCAAGCGAGTTCAAAGTTTTCATCCGCTACATTTTTTTTTATTCCGATTTCTTGATACACAACACTTTTTTAAAAATTGTAATCTACCTTCTTTTCTCCTTATCTAATATGTCATTTAAGACGAACAATAATTTTTCCAAAAATTGCTGCCAATCAAATAATATTAGAAAAAAATTTCGCGGATTGGCAACACTGCGCGAGTTTAACGAATTTCATTTACGTAACCGCCAAATATAAAGCTTTTTTTCACACCACTAAAATTAAGGAGTAATTTTTGACTCATTGAATCGGAGAAATTTCCTTTTAAATACGACAAAAACTCTTATTAAATTCTACTGGTACAAAAATGTGTAAAATGTAGCAGCTGTAGATCTATGCAGTTTCAAAGAATACAACCTAACAAAAAATGGTACGGCAAACAGTTTTTTTACATCATGGTACCCTAGGTGAATATTCCTATTTTGTAATATTTTTCTACAAGAAAAATTACTTAAAATTATTGGGGTTCTCATCATAATCTCATCATAAAATTAATGGGGATCATGAACGTGACTGCTAGGTGATTCTGTGAGTTATCTGGTGTATGAGCTCCTTCGTTAGGCGAGCTTCCCGTAAGGCATGGTGGCGTCACGGCGACGTCGTTGTGAAGTCACACTATGATTTTGTGACCGTCGATGTGACGTCATAGTGACTAGAATGCGAGGTCGTTATGGCCGTTTTAGAGGTCGTTTGTGACGTCACATTGTGACCACTCTGTGAAGTCACGGTGTGACAAATTTGTGAAAAGTGTGTCATTTGGGACTATTTTGGCATTGACTTTGTGACGAACCTGTGACGAAAGTGACAATGCTTTGAAGTCACACTGTGACCAATTTGTGAAATATGTGTCATTTGTGACGAATTTGTTATAAACAATGTGATGATTTCAAATGAAAATCAAATTTCAAATTAATTGCTTAAAAGGCGCAAATGCGAACATAGTGAAAAAGATTCCATGCTGGGACTCGAACCCGGGCCATCAGTATAGCGCTCTGACATTCTACCGACTAAACCAGATGTAACGATACCCGGCCTGGAAAATTTCTCACTATTACATGTTGGCAAGGCTACAAACGCAGCACAAGGTGGAATATTTATCGTGAGCCATCGACATGGGGCAAACACGAAACTTAATTAAATCGAGCATCGATTGAAACTATATTAATACTTGGAAATTTTTCCAGAGAGAACCATTCGCCTTGCATACAATATTTCAAATGAAAATCAAATTTCAAAAAAATTTCCAAGCATTAATATAGTTTCAATCGATGCTGGATTTAATTAAGTTTCGTGTTTGCCATATGACGGTGGCTCACGATAAATATTCCCTCTTGTGCTGCGTTTGTGGCCTCGTCAACATGTAATTGAGATAAATTTTCCAGGCTGGGTATCGTTCCATGTGGTTTAGTCAGTAGAATGTCAGTGCGCTATACTGATGACCCGGGATCGAGTCCCGGCGTGGAATGTTTTCACTATGTTGGCCTTTGCGCCTTTTTAAGCAATTAATTTGAAATTTGATTTTAATTTGAAATATTGTATGCAAGGCGAATGTTTCTCTTTGGAAAAATTTCCAAGTATTAATATTGTGATGATTCTTGTCATAAACACTATGATAATTTTAAAGTAAAGTTTTGTTTGAAATATAAAGTCTTATCTTTTTACCGTACTTTTTAGCAAGATATCCCTATTTTGGAGTCCTATTCTTCTAAAATATTTTTAATTTTCCATTTAAAAAACAATCCTTATCAACTGACATCTTTTATTATTAAGTTCTAAGCTTGATCTTGAATTTAAGCTTAATATTAAGAATGTGTAAGCTTTTTAATTTTTTGTGATTTGTCATTGCTTTACTAAATACGAACAAGGAGTCTAACGGACATTAATACAACTGTTATTTATAGAACGACATGATAAGCCATATTTATTTAAAATTTTTATTTCCGTATATATTGTATTTTGTGAATATGAGCTAATTAGATTTGGTATGTTTTATAGGAAAAGACTGATCTGGGAAATAGAAACAACAAGTAAGATATATCATGCGTTAAGCCTATATTATAAAACACTTTCCAACTCTTCCTGAATGTTTTAACAAGACATCGGGGGAAATAACGTAAACAAGATAACTAACTAAACATGAAAACGCATAAAACATTTGAACATTTTCAGCAGTTACCATCCATAGCCAAATATGTTTTCCAATTCTTTTAAACAGTCCTGTATTTGATCTGTAGATTGATATATATACTATATAATGGAAAATTTTAGTTTATCAAGGAAACGCATAACAGGTTGAAATTCTCTTTCAGCAATTAATACTAATATATGGAAACATACTTAAGTAATTTTGTACAACCCTGTAGTTTACCTAGAACCTTTATTACACGCCACTATTTAGTTAAAATTTAATTCAAACTAAAACACTTTTAAAACTGCTGAAATCACATTTCCAGAAATTACAATTTATAGACGGCAACGTATCCAATTCTTTGCGTGACCCTGTATATTATTTTTTCTATATTCTACAAACATTTCTTAGTAAATTAAATACAGTGCAGCGTAAAAATGCATAACTTATTTAAAAAACACCTTTAAGCAATACCCAGTAACCCTTACGAATACTTCTGTATAGTCCTGTATATTAATTATAGCATATATATATACACCATATAATTTGCATAAATGTAGTGAATCATAAAAGCGCATATCATAATTAAAAATGCTTTTCCAGCAATCATGGCTAATGAACAGTACTTCGGATACAATATAGCATCTGAAATATTTTGTGTGTCCCTGTAAATGCTATATACAATTCGTATTATACATGAAATAATTCATAGTATGCAAACCTCAACGACGTATATCAATTTCATTACATATCAAATAGATTAACATAAATATAGTACGCCGCAAACAATTCCCTCCACCCCTATATCATTATGTATTGGAATTCCTTTTTTAGCCCTGTAAATAAACAATAACTATTCTCTGCGTTGCATATTCTACGGAATGCACATTTTAGTGCGCTTCATAAATGCATATCAATTTTATTCTGTTTGAAAGCGTGTAAAATCATTAAAAATCATTTGAAACGATTTTTTCTCCCACAGGCCGTAACGTAATGGAATACTTTTGACTGTCCCTGTAAATGAACTATACATGTTACAAACTTCATTACAAATAGGGACCTTGCTATGGTAAACGACAATAACATCCAAAAATTTCAAGTCAATCCGAGTATATTTACGCGAGTTAGAGCGCGGACAGACGGCCAAACAAACCGAAGTCATAAACACTTTTCAACTTTATCGGGCCTGAAAAACACTTTATTTCAATGCTTAAATATTATTTTTTCAATGCTTAAATATTATTTTTTAAATATTATTTTTTATTTTTTAATGCCAATAAAATAAATGTATCGAAAACGTAGAAAATGAGTTTACAATCAAAGAAAATTTAATAACTGATTCTGAATGTCTACAATTAAATGTTCGATTAAAATCACAAACAGCAAAAAAAAAAAAAAAAAATGATTAAATAGAATAAAAAAAATAAATATATCAATTTGAAAAACACTAAATAATTAGTATTTATAATTGTACTATTAAGCAACAACAAACTACAATAGATGAATTAAATGCATTTAACAATTTCTCAAAAATCTTTCCATATGTTATAAGGAATTTCTACTATTTTATAATTTTGGCAAATGTTAAATCTGAAAACATTGGTATGAAGATTTTAAATACTAATTTAAAATATTACTAACAATGAAAAAAAATTTTTCAAAAGTTTCACTACTACAATATGTAAAAGATATTTTCCCAGTATAATGTTAATTTCAAAATTGAAACAGTTTCCTAATATCATTATAATCGAATATCATATTTAACTCCAAAATATTAATGACGATAAATACTGTGTTAGAATCAGTCTCTGCATCAGTTTTTTTTTCCCTTCTAGCGATGCAGATTAAGATATTTTACAGCATCGAATCGGAAAAGAATTGCAGATCAGTCTCATTGCATATGACATACTACAACTTATTTAACTTTAATCTATCAAACGGGAATAAAAAATTTAAATTAAATAAGACATACCTTTTAAGTTCCATAAATAGTTTAATAATATCCGTGTTTTATCCTAAATTGTCAGACATATTTCTGACAAAATGACAAAATTGTCAGACATACTTCCCGCGACAAAAGTTCTGATCCTTATTTTATTCTACGGTTTAATCGAGCGCAGACGATAGCGCACGCGCACGCGCAAGCAGGTGCTTATACTGTATTATTATAATTTTTGTCTGTAATGAAAATTTTCAATTTGAATGAAACACCTGCCTTTTTTCTTTCTTTTTTTTTAAAGTAAAGTTTGTTTTACACGTAATAAATACAAATTAGGCATCTTAATAAATGAAAAGGGAGTATACAGGATAAAAAAAATTTCTTTGTCAATCTGTCATTTTTTTATATTCATTTTCTGTAGAATAAAACTATTTGTAAAATAGCTTTTTTTTAAAGTCGTATTTCTAAAACACGAATTTAAAATATGAATAATTATATCATGGGTTTTGTATAAAATTTGTATAAATATTTTTTCGGAAAATGCTAGTTTTATTTAAAAAGTCTGAAAGAAGTAGCATTTTTAAAAAAATAGTTATTTAAAATAGTTAAACACTAACAGGAAAAAATATGACTTGAATGCAAATTCTAAAGCAAGAAATGCATATATGACTAAACTCTGAATACTCTTTCTACGTGCTCATTAAAAGCTGCAGACTTAACTGTAACAGAAAATTTTAGTTTGAAAACACACAAGTGTTTCGAATAACACTGGTCGACAAAAAACTTCCTCCCTGCAAACTAAATATGTAAAGTGTACAGATTTAATATTCCTAATTCTAAATATGTTATCCAAATTGCTTCATAACGTACCATTTTTCCGAGAAACACTTTTATAATAATAACAATCGGTGAAGGATTAAATTGCAATGGTAGATAAAATTGAAATCATAAAAAAAGTATACTTCACTGTCTTAGATAACAAATTGATAAAATATAGCATGAAAATCTAGTTTGTTGATACTTGTACCGTGCATTTTCCCTTTTATGCCCCCCCCCCCCCCACCACCACTACCTCTTTTCGTGTCCGAATTTACTATTTCCTATCCACTAATATGTTTTCATTCCTTATGTTGCTGTAACTCGAGCATGTTTAAAATATTTCTGTTCATTTTCAAAGATTTTTGATGTTCATATTTTTGTCACACTGTGACTTACAATATGGTGGTTTTATCGTCACATATGTGACGTGAACGTCACAATTTTTTTTTTATTGCCAGAAAATATAATTTTACATAAATAACATGTTTTGAATATTTTTTGTAATTTTTTTAATTTTTCTAAGAAGTTCACATCTCAGTCACAATGTGACATCACTGAGTGGAGGCATTTTGGTCACAGATGTGACGTGACCACAGTGACTCACAGTGACGTCACAACGACGTCACCGTGACCATGCATGCTATGAGGGTTATGAATATGAATTTGATGTAATTAATCTTGCTGTTATGTTTCGTCGTAGGAAATGTTAACATCAATTACCTTCGCTTATTTTTCAGAGGATTGTTGCAATTCAGGACGCGTAGAGGTTTTACACTGTGTTACCAGCGCGGTACTCTTTTAAATTCAGATTGTCTGACTGCCACCACTTTTTTGAACTAAAAATTTTCGCCTTATTTAATATCAGATTCAATAATGCTAAAATAAGGCGATATATACAACTATAAATAAAGTGTTGGTAATCTAGCAATTTGAATTTTAAAAAGTAGCGAACTAGCAGCAATATTCTCACAGATGAATACCAATAACATGTACATATATTTGATTTGTTTAATCTCAAGAAGTTATTACAAATTCTGCGCTTAAATAAGGCGAAAATTACAATGCATAAATAATGGTACTCTTCAGAAAGAAACGTACACTACAGGTAGGCCTTATCTTAAAGTTTAAAAAATGTATTGGTATTCGAACATTATAAGTGGGCAAGTATTGCTACATTAGGGAATTTATTTATTTAAAATATCTACAACTTTTACTGACTAATAATTTTCGCTTAATTTTATAACTCATTGACTGTCATTAAGTGAACCAAAACATCATATTCTAAAATTTTGGTAGATATTTGCATAAAATCATGCCGCATCTTGGCTACATACCAGTTAGCAAATGTGTTAAATTCCTTTCAACTCGGATTGTCCTGATTTTCTTTATTATTAGTGGCCTTCACATATTTGGATTGAAAGTGATTGCAAATTTATTTATTTTTCGGAAGATTTTGGCTATTAACTATTAAATGCGCGATTTTTTATTTTGTTTCGAAACATTTATACATGATTCTCTGAAAGGTTTATTACACAAGAAAAATAATGACAAAAAATCAGAGGTACATTTTTCATTTAATACGTGAATCATTTTTTCTGTTGCACATCTGCAATATAAGTAAAAACTACTGTCGTATGTCTGTTTTACTCTAATAAAAAGCAAATTAGTGAATATTTTAATAAGTATGTCTCCAAATACCTTATCAAATATTATTATATATTTTATAAAACTTAACATTTAAACCTTTGATTCACATGATAAAATAATTTCTAGAAATTACGTAGTTAAAGAATTTGACTTTATACCTGAAAATTTCAACGGTTAATTTTTCTTTATTTAAAAACAGAATGTCTGTTATTAATTAAGGCATATATTGCTATTTTAATTTTCTGGTGTGAATAAGGTATATACGAATAAATAAAATGTATAAAATTCAAAACACTGTTGTTTGCATATATGCAAAGATGCGCACTAAAGGGTTAAAAAGTGAAAAATTTACTTTGATCTGACTTTAGTAATTTTGACTTTAGAAACTTTTTGACTTTGAAATTTGCATTTTGCTAATTTTGTCGAATAATTTTATGCTGAACCTGAATTTATCCTGATTTTTGAGATAGAAAATTGCGTATTCATAACTTAATCAAAACTTTTTGAGAAATTTAGCGAATATGATCATAATAACCATTGTTAAAATTTATAAATTATGCTAATGAACATGATTATACATATAAATTCGGGTTCTGTGTAAGATACAGTAGTAAAAGGGTTCGTACTCATCAAGGAATTCAGATGACTTTAGGTGTTTTAGTACCAGAAATTTCGTAAAATAATGGTCACTATATGTTAAGATAAAATTTTAATCATTAAATAAGGCAAATAATACTTTACAAAATTACTGGTAATAAGTGCTTGAAAGACCTTGAAGCGTATAAACCTTGAGTAGAAGTGAGCTCTGTGTAGCTTTAGTAAAATTTATTAAATCTTGCACGCAACATGTATATTTTAGTATTCGTATTGTTTAAAAAGCATTTTTTCTGTTATTATCTAATTAATTACTATCACTAAATATGTATAATTGAAAATTTTAACAAACCATAAGAATGTGTGAAATTATAGAAAAAATTTGTTGTATTTCATTCATTGGTTTTGAAACTACATAGTTTTTCCTACTGGTTTCGATATTATCATTTTCAGGCTGCTCAACGTGATCTTCCCCATTAACCCGTTGTGTGGCGGTGGGGTATATTATATCACACGAAATTTTAACACGATTTGCTCAAGAATTTTTTTAATAAATTTTCATTTTATATATTTGGTGCAAATTAGTTGTAAAATTACATTTGATTATTTTTAGATAAAATTTTTCTAAAATTCCGGTATGCATTCAATAATACAGAAACACAACTACTTGTCCCTGAAAAGGATAAGAAAGGTAAAGAGTGTCTTTCACAAATAATTTAGACAATTGTTGCACAAGCAAGCGAGTTCAAAGTTTTCAGTCGCTACATTCTTTTTTTTTTTATTCAGATTTCTTGATTCACAACACTTTTTTAAAAAATTGTAATCTACCTTCTTTTCTCCTTATCTAATATGTCTTTAATTAAGACGAACAATAATGTTTCAAAAAATTGCTGCCAATGAAATAATATTAGAAAAAATTTTTGCGGAGTGGCAACACTGCGCCAGTTTGACGAATCTGATTTACGTAACCGCCAATTATAATGCTTTTTTCACACCACTAAAATTAAGGAGTAATTTTCGACTCATTGAATAGACGAAATTTCCATTTAAACACGACAAAAACTCTTATTAAATTCTAGTGGCACAAAAATGTGTAAAATGTAGCAGCTATATATCTATGCAGTTTCTAATAATACAACCCAACAGAAAATGGTACGGCAAACTGTTTTCCACATCAGGGTGCGTTAGGTGAATTTTCCTATTTTGTAATATTTTTCAACCAAAAAAATTACATAAAATTACTGGGGATCTCATCATAATCTCATCATAAAATTAATGGGGATCATGAAGGTGGCTGCTAGGTGGTTCTATGAGCTATCTGGTGTATTAGCTCGTTCGTTAGGCGAGCTTGTGTATATGAATTTGATGTAAATAAACTTGCTGTTATGTTTCGTCGTAGGAAATGTTAACATCAATTAGCTTCGCTTATTTTTCAGAGGATTGTTGCAATTCAGGACGCGTAGACGTTTTACACTGTGTTACCAGCGCGGTACTCTTTTAAATTCAGATTGTCTGACTGCCACCACTTTTTTGAACTAAAAATTTTCGCCTTATTTAATATCAGATTCAATAATGCTAAAATAAGGCGATTTATACAACTATAAATAAAGTGTTGGTAATCATGCAAATTGAATTTTAAAAAGTAGCGAACTAGCAGCAATATTCTCACAGATGAATACCAATAACATGTACAAATATTTGATTCGTTTAATCTCAAGAAGTTATTACAAATTCTGCGCTTAAATAAGGCGAAAATTACAATGCATAAATAATGGTACTCTTCATAAAGAAACGTACACTACAGGTAGACCTTATCTTAAAGTTTAAAAAATGTATTGGTATTCGAACATTATATGTGGGCAAGTATTGTTACATTAGGGAATTTATTTATTTAAAATATCTACCTACTAATATTTTTCGCTTAATTTTATAACTCATTGACTGTCGTTAAGCGAACCAAAATTTAATATTCTATGCATAAAATCATGCCGCATCTTGGCAACATACCAGTTAGCAAATGTGTTAAATTCCTTTCAACTCGGATTGTCCTGATTTTTTTTATTATTAGGGGCTTTCACATATTTGAATTGAAAGTCATTGCAAGTTTATTTATTTTTCGGAATAATTCGTCTATTAACTCTTAAATGCGCGTTTTTTTATTTTGTTTCGAAAAAATTATACATGTTTCTCTGAAAAGTTTATTACACAGGAAAAATAATGACAAAAAATCAGAGGTACATTTTTCATTTAATACGTGAATTTTTTTTTTCTGTTGTACATCTGCAATATAAGTAAAAACGACTGTCGTATGTCTGTTTTTCTCTAATAAAAAGCAAATTAGTAAATATTTTTATAAGTATGTCTCCAAATACCTTATCAAATATTATTATATATTTTATAAAACTTAACATTTAAACCTTTGATGCACATGATAAAATAAGTTCTAGAAATTACGTAGTTAAAGAATTAACTTTATACCAGAAAATTTCTATGGTTAATTTCGCTTTATTTAAAAACGGAATGTCTGTTATTAATTAAGGCACATATTTCTATTTATTTTTCTGGTGTGAATGAGATATATACGAATAAATATAATGTGTTAAATTCAAAACACTGTTGTTTGTATATATGCAAATTTGCGCCCTAAAGGGTTAAAAAAGGTAAAATTTACTTTGATCTGACTTTAGTAATTTTGACTTTAGAATCTTTTTGACTTTGAAATTTTCACTTTGCTAATTTTGTCGAATAATTTTATGCTGAACCTGAATTTAGCCTCATTTTTGACATAGAAAATTGTTTATTGATAACTTAATCAAAAAGTTTTGAGAAATTTAGCGAATATGATTATAAGAACCACTGTTAAAATTTATAAATTTTGCTAATGAACATGTTTATACTTTTTAATTTGGGTTCTGTGTAAGATACAGTAGTATCTCGGTTCGTACGCATCATGGAATTCAAGGGACTTTAGTTGTTTTAGTACCAGAAATTTCGTAAAATAATGGTAACTATATCTTAAGATAGAATTTTTTTTTCATTAAATGAGGCAAATATTACTTTTTAAAATTTCTGGTAAGAAGTGCTTGAAAGTCCTTGAAGCGTATAAACCCTGAGTAGAAGTGATCACTGTGTAGCTTTAGTAGAATTTATTAAATCTTGCACGCAACATGTATATTTTAGTATTCGTATTGTTTAAAAAACATTTTTTCCGTTATTATTTAATTAATTACTATCACTAAATATGTATAATTTAAAAATTTTGACAAACCATAAGTATGTGTGAAAGTATAGAAAAAACATTTGTTGTATTTCGTTCTTTGGTTTTGAAACTACATAGTTTTTCCTACTGGTTTCGATATTATCATTTTCAGGCTGCTCAACGTTATCTTCCCCCTTAACCCGTTGTGGGGCGGTTGTGTATATTATATCACACTAAATTTTAATACGATTTGCACAAGAATTGTCCCTGAAAAGGATAAGAAAGGTAAAGGATGTCTTTCACAATTAGTTTAGACAATTGTTGCAGAAGCAAGCGAGTTCAAAGTTTTCAGTCGCTACATTTTTTTTTTTTTATATTCCGATTTCTTGATTCACAACACTTTTTTAAAAATTGTAATCTACCTTCTTTTCTCCTTATCTAATATGTCATTAATTAAGACGAACAATAATGTTTCAAAAAATTTCTGCCAATCAAATAATATTAGAAAAAATGTCGCGGAGTGGCAACACTGCGCCAGTTTGACGAATCTGATTTACGTAACCGCCAATTATAAAGCATTTTTCACACTTAGTTTTCTAAGAAGTTCAAATCTCAGTCACAATGTGACATCACTGAGTGGTGGCATTTTGGTCACAGATGTGATGTGACCACAGTGACTTACAGTGACGTCACAACGGCGTTTAAGGAATTCAGGGGACTTTAGGTGTTTTAGTACCATAAATTTCGTAAAATGACGGTCACTATATCTTAAGATAGAATTTTAATCATTAAATAAGGCAAATATTACTTTACAAAATTTCTAGTACAAAGTGCTTGAAAGTCCTTGAAGCGTATAAACCCTGAGTAGAAGTGATCACTGTGTAGCTTTAGTAAAATTTATTAAATCTTGCACGCAACATGTATATTTTAGTATTCGTATTGTTTAAAAAGCATTTTTCTGTTATTATTTAATTAATTAATATCACTAAATATGTATAATTGAAAATTTTCACAAACCACAAGAATGTGTGAAATTATAGAAAAAATTTGTTGCATTTCATTCATTGGTTTTGAAACTACATATTTTTTCCTACTGGTTTCGATATTATCATTTTCAGGCTGTTCAACGTGATCTTCCCCATTAACCCGTTGTGTGGCGGTGGGGTATATTATATCACACTAAATTTTAATACGATTTGCACAAGAATTTTTTAAATAAATTTTCATTTTATATATTTGGTAAAAATTAGTTGTAAAATTGCATTTGATTATTTTTAGATAAATATTTCTAAAATTCCGGTATGAATTCAATAATACAGAAACACAACTACTTGTCCCTGAAAAGGATAAGAAAGTTAAAGAGTGTCTTTCACAAATAGTTTAGACAATTGGTGCACAAGCAAGCGAGTTCAAAGTTTTCATCCGCTACATTTTTTTTTATTCCGATTTCTTCATTCACAACACTTTTTTAAAAATTGTAATCTACCTTCTTTTCTCCTTATCTAATATGTCATTAATTAAGACGAACAATAATTTTTCCAAAAATTGCTGCCAATCAAATAATATTAGAAAAAAATTTCGCGGATTGGCAACACTGCGCGAGTTTGCGGAATCTGATTTACATAACCGCCAATTATAAAGCTTTTTTCACAACACTAAAATTAAGGAGTAATTTTTGACTCATTGAATAGACGAAATTTCCTTTTAAATACGACAAAAACTCTTATTAAATTCTACTGGCACAAAAATGTGTAAAATGTAGCAGCTATATATCTATGCAGTTTCAAATAAAACAACACAACAGAAAATGGTACGGCACACAGTTTTCCACATCAGGGTGCGTTAGGTGAAAATTCCTATTTTGTAATATTTTTCTACCAAAAAAATTACACAAAATTACGGGGGATCTCATCTTAATCTCTTCATATAATTAATAGGGATCATGAAGGTGACTTCTAGGTGATTCTGTGAGTTATCTGGTGTATGAGCTCGTTCGTTAGGCGAGCTTATGTATATGAATTTGATATAATTAAACTTGCTGTTATGTTTCGTCGTAGGAAATGTTAACATCAAGTAGCTGCGCTAATTTTTCAGAAGATTGTAGCAATTCAGGATGCGTAGAGGTCTTACACGGTGTTACCAGCACGGTACTCTTTTAAATTCAGATTGCTGACTGCCACCACTTTTTTGAACTAGACATTTTCGCCATATTTAATATCAGATTCAATAATGCTAATAAAAGGCGATTTATACCACTATAAAAAAATGTTGGTAATCAATCAATTTGAATTTTAAAAAGCAGCGAACTAGCAGCACTGTTCTCACAGATGAATACCAATAACATGTACAAATCTTTGATTCGTTTAATCTCAAGAAGTTATTACAAATTCTGCGCTTAAATAAGTCGAAAATTACAATGCAGAAATGATGGTACTCTTCATAAAGAAACGTACACTACAGTACAAACGTACACCTTATCTTAAAGTTTAAAAAATGTATTGGTATTCGAACATTATAAGTGGGCAAGTATTGCTACATTAGGGAATTTATTTATTTAAAGTATCTACCACTTTTACCGACTAATATTTTTCGCTTAATTTTATAACTCATTGACTCATTCGCTTAAGCGAACCAAAACTTAATATTCTAAAATTTTGGTAGATATTTGCATAAAATCATGCCGCATCTTGGCAACATCGGATTGTCCTGATTTTTTTTATTATTAGGGGCCTTCACATATTTGGATTGAAAGTCATTGCAAGTTTATTTATTATTCGGAAGATTTCGGCTATTAACTCTTAAATGCTCGTTTTTTTATTTTGTTTCGAAAAAATTATACATGTTTCTCTGAAAAGTTTATTACACAGGAAAAATAATGACAAAAAATCAGAGGTGCATTTTTCATTTAATACGTGAATCTTTTTTTCTGTTGCACATCTGCAATATAAGTAAAAACTACTGTCGTATGTCTGATTTACTCTAATAAAAAGCAAATTAGTAAATATTTTAATAAGTATGTCTCCAAATACCTTATCAAATATTATTATATATTTTATAAAACTTAACATTTAAACCTTTGATTCACATGATAAAATAAGTTCTAGAAATTACGTAGTTAAAGAATTTGACCTTATACCAGAAAATTTTAATGGTTAATTTCGCTTTACTTAAAAACGGAATGTCTGTTATTAATTAAGACACATATTTCTATTTTAATTTTCTGGTGTGAATAAGATATATACGAATAAAAATAATCCCAGGTAAAAAAGTTAGCAAAAACTTCAGGGAAACTGAAGGTATTTGGAACTAAAATTATCTTCATTTTACCTTTAGGTAAAAAACCTGTACTTTCCCTTAACCTTTTTAGTTCCAAATACCTGCTGTTTTCCTTTAGGTAATAAACCTGTTAGGCAGCCTAAGAGAGACTGCTCAGGGCCGGCTAGGCCTGCCCCTTAGAGCTTAACGTCTCTCCCGGTATGTTCCCCGACACGTTGGGGCTCGTTAGTGAGTACAGCCCTGTCCGGCCGTATGCAGACGGACTAACACAAAATGCTCAAGGGGCGACGCTCACCCGCTAAGGGCGTCTATGCACCACCGACCACAGAACCCAGAATTTATTTTAAAAAGAACAAAGTGGGATTACAAAAAATAGACGAATGCCTTCGCGCCAGGAAAACGCCTACTCGCGACAGAGGGCGGGAGTATGAGAACATTTAAAGTAAAAATAAAATAAAATAAATAATAATAATAATAATAATAAACATCACTGATCTTGGCCGCCGGGGTAGGAACCCCTCTCGCGACAAGGGGCGGCAGGAAGGGAAAAGAATGGAATGCGTGGCACAAGTAAGATGGCACGAGCAAATACTCAAGCGTCCATTGGAGATGTAATGATTTGCGCGGCACAAATAAGATGGCACGAGCAAATACTCAGCGTCCATTGGAGATGTAATGCTTTGTGAGGCACAAGTAAGATGGCACGAGCAGATAAGCAGAACCAGGGCTGAAGTTAAGTTTGTTAAGTATGTAAGGAAATTGTGAATGTGTTTTAATTTGTTGAGTAGGAGGGTGCGGGAAAGGACGTTTTGGAGCCAGTCGACTGGCAGTATGTCTGGACGCCTCAAGTGCCAGCGTTGCGTGAGAGTACAACTGTAGTACGGGTGACTTATAGTGCCATCTTCACCGCAGACGCAAGTGGCAGTGGATCTTATTTTGAAGCGGTCCAGATATGCCATGAAAGGGCCATGTCCTGTTAAGAAGCTAGTTGTGTAGGGTGTTAAGTTATATAGTGTGAGAGAAACTTTAGGAATTAGCTTATATGTGTGCCTGCCCTTTTTTGAAGTATCCCAGTGTTCCTGCCATCGCGTCAGTATCCTTGCTCTAAGGACCCCTTTGACGTATGACTGGGGCACTGGGAGGTGTGTGTCTATTGTTTCTTTCTGTGTGGCCTTCTTCGCTAGGTTGTCTGCTAGTTTATTACCAAAGATGCCTTTGTGAGCCGAGACGTGACCTAGTGAGATACGATGTAGGAGATTCTTAAGTTTTAGTTTGATTTGCAGTACTAGAGGATGTTTTGTCCTGTGTGCCTGTATTGCCTGCAGGCCAGAGAGGCAGTCACTGTAGATGATAATACTATTGCTAGAGTGGGATTCCACCCACTCTAATGCGTTTAGTAATTTTTACAGGATTATCTGCAGTTTTCCTTTAGGTATAAAACCTGTTTCTTCTCTTTACATTATATCGCTGCGCCTGCATACGGACAGCCTTCTGTGCAAATTCGCATCAGATCAATACATAATAATGATTACATATCCAGTTCGACATTCATTTGATATCTATTATGCATGAAATAAACTTCAAATACTCAAATGGAATTACAAAATTTGTGAAGTTGGTTGATTTAACATTAGCTTTTGGGGGTATCATGTCATGGCTTTGTATAGGCTCGTTTCTGGAAATCAACTATGCTTATAATAAATTGCATGAACAGTGTTGGCAAAATTTAGAAATGTGCCCCCTGGAGGGGCACCATAGGTGTGTTAAATGAATAAGTGGTCACTGGCCTTTTGAACGATACGTCACATCAGGGAGTTCAGCAAAATTTAGAAAAGTGCCCCCCCGGTGGGGCAAAGTGGGGGGAGGTGCATTAGAGGTGCATAACATGAATAAGTGGTCACAGGCCTTTTGAACGATATGTCACACGAGGGGTGTCAGCAAAATTTAGAAAAGTGTCCCCCCCGGGGGTGGCAAAGGCACCGGAGGTGCGTAACATGAATAAGTGGTCCCAGGACTTTCGAACGATATGTCACATGAGGGATGTCAGCAAAATCTAGAAAAGTGCCCACAGGGGGGGGGGCAAAGTGGGGGGACGACATTACAGGTGCATAACATGAATATGTGGTCAAGGGCCTTTTGAACGATATGTCACATCATGGATGTCAGCAACATTTAGAAAAGTGCCCCCCTTTGCGGCAAAGTGTGGGGAGGGGCATTAGAGGTGCATAACATGAATAAGGGGTCACAGACCTTTTGAACGATATGTCACATGAGGGGTTTTGGCAAAATTTAGAAAAGTGCCCCCGGGTGGGCAAAGTGGGGGGAGGGCATTAGAGGTGCATAACATGAATAAGTGGTCATAGGCCTTTCCAACGATATGTCACATGAGGGGTGTCCGCAAAATTTAGAAAAGTGCCCCCGGGGGGGCAAAGGGGGGGAGGGCATTAGAGGTGCATAACATGAATAAGTGGTCACAGGCCTTCTGAACGATATGTCACATCAGGAATGTCAGCAAAATTTAGAAAAGTGCCCCCGGGGACAAAGTGGGTGGGAGGGCATTAGAGGTGCATAACATGAATAAATGGTCACAGGCCTTTTGGAGAATATGTCACATGAGGGGTTTCGGCAAAATTTAGAAAACGGACTCCCAGGGGGGAGCAAAGTGGGCGGAGGGGCATCAGATGTGCATAACATGAATAAGTAGTCACAGGCCTTTCCTACAATATGTCACATGAGGGGTGTCAATAAAATTTAGAAAGTGCCCCTTCAGGGGGAGCAAAGTGGGGGCAGGGACATCGGGTGTGCATAACATGAATAAGCGGTCACAGGCCTTTCGGAAAATATGTCACAAGAGGGGTTTCGGCAAAATTTGGAAAACTGCCCTGCAGGGGGGGAGCAAAGTGGGGGCAGGAGTATCAGATGTGCATAACATGAATAAGTGGTCACAGGCCTTTCCGACAATATGTCGCATGAGGGGTTTCTGTAAAAGTTAGAAAAGTGTCCCTCTTTGGGACTATTATTGTGCCCCCCCCCCTTTGAAATTTTTATATATTACAAATAATATTTATCGGAAGGCTCCGTAAAAAAATTCAAACTAAAATGATGAAAATACTGCAATTTAAAAAAATATCTGAAAAGTAAGACATAATGAAATTCCCCAAAGCAGAATATGCTTATAAATGCGACATACATTGACTTCACTGCAGAATACTTCAAATTTTCATTTTCAAGAAAATTCACCATTCAATTGTAGGAAAAATCGTGAAATATGTCACTCAATGGCAAGGGGAAAAAAATCAGCAAATTCTTTAACCGTTTATTTAAAAAGATTGCGAAATTCATCAATTGGTCGCAAGAAAAACTCATGCAATTCGTCAGTCATGGAGAACAATTCATGAAATTCTTTAGCTTGCTGCGGAAAAACATACAAATTTCGAAGAACAGTTGCGAGAAAAAAATCTATGATTTTCGCCAATCGGTTGCAGATAAAAAACTGCGAAATTTGTCAGTGCACCTAAAGAAGAAACAGAGAAAAAAACCACGATCTTCTCTAACCGGTCGCAAGAAAAAGCCTCAAAATTTGCCTATGTTAAAGGAAAAATTTGTGAAAATTGAAAATCGGTTGCGGTTAAAAAAAATCGTGGAAATTGTCAGTGGATTGTCAGAAGAAACTGCGAAATTCGTAGATCAGTAGCGGGAAAAAACTCACGACTTTCTCCAATCGGTCTCAAGACTTGCATACTGGTTCAAGAGAAATAGCTGAAAATTTAAAAATCGGTCACAGGGGAAAAAAAAGGGGAAATTTGTCGGTGGATTATCGAAAAAAATGGAAATTAGCCAATCAGTCGTGCAAAAAAACCCCTCGAGATTTGGCCAATCAGTCGCAGAAAAGCGACAAAGTTTACCAGTCGATAGAGAGAAAATATCACGATATTCAACGATCTCTCGCAGTGGAATGCGAAATTAGTCGATCGGTTGCAGAAAAAAAAATGTGTTTTTTACCAATCGTTTACAAGAGAAAAAATTTGCTAATCAGTAAAAAGAAAATATAATGAAATTCACTTATCAGTCGCATGAAAAGTCGTCAGAAAATTCACGAAATTCTTCGATCAGTCGTGGAAAAAACCAACGACTGTTTCCAATCTGTCACAAGAAAAAATTGGAACATTTGCCAATCAGTCGGTAAAAAAGCACGAAATTCATGGATCAGTCGTGTGAAAAAAAATAAGATTTTCACCAAAAGGTCAATGAAAAATATTACAAAATTCGCCCACCAGTCGTGGTTAAAAAATGCGAAATTCGTCAATGAAGTGTGGAAAATATATCGAAATTCTTTACCCAATCGCAGGAGAAAAATTGTGAAATTCAATGATTTGGTCAGAGAAAAAACGCCAAATTTGCCAGTTGACAGAGGGACAAATCTGAAATAATTCGAAAATCGTTTATCGATTGTTTGAAAAAAAAGACGAAATTATCATTCGATTGGGGGAAAAAACACAAAATTCGCCAATAATTTCTTTCGTGTGAGTATGTCAGCGTTTTACGAAATGTCCTTAGCATTTCTATAAAAGATACAATTGCACTTCCTCATGTATAAGAAAATTTTCCTGTGACTTTTTTTTTTTTAAATTCACACAGAACATTGCAAAGTATTCAGCTTTGGGAATGAAATTCTTTGATCAGCCGCAGGAAAAATCTGTGAAATTCATTCAGTGACCATACGAAAAAAAAAAATCCTATGAGTTTTGCAAATTGGTCGCAAGGAAACGTCTGCAAATTTTGCCATAGAAATAAATCACAATCAGTTTTTTTCCTCTCATCCAGAAATTCGGTTCAAAACACCCACTTTGTAGATATTTTCTGTAAGATATTTTACGTTCACCAAAAAACGGAAAACGTCTTTCAAAGACATAGTTTCTGAATAACATCTGTTGATTTCATGCGTTTCTGAACAAAAATGAATTAAAACATGTGTCCTAAAGTTACTTCCTTCAGATTTGAGAGCAGCCGTAAAACATTGTGAAATTTGTCAGTCCTAAACTTACTCCCTTCAGGTTTGAGAACAGCCTTAAAATATTCTGAAATTTGTCAATCTGCTGGGGAAAAAATCATGAAATTGAACATTCAATCGTGAGGAAAAAAAATGAGATTCTTCAGTCGGTTTCAGAAAGATAATGTGATTCGTTGTTGACCGATTTCGTTATTAGTCGCATTAACTGACAACTGAATATTACCTTTGAATAATAATTAATGGAAAAAAAAAGTAAAAAGAATGCATAACATTAAATTAGGGGAAATCACGAAATTCAGTCTGTTACAGGAAAACACTTCAAAATTGTATTGTTATAAAAATATACCCTAAATAAAGGACACATTTGTACCTTGTAAAGAAAAGAAAAAAAAAACAATATTTGGAACTGGCCTGTTTAATGTCCCCATTTCTCAACAGAATTTTTTTTATATTTTCCCACGACTGATTGAAATTTGTCAACTGTCCTCCCAAGCAACAGACGAATGTCGCGGTTTCTTTCTCTCGTAATCAAATGAAAAATTTTGCTATTTTTTAAACATGTAAATTTCATCATTAGGTCGTGCGAAGCATCATAATCTTGTCAATCAGCCATGTGAAAAAGAAAAAAAAAACCAAGAAATACATCAGTCGGTAACGGTAAAAAAAAAAAAAAAAAAAAAAAAAAAAAAAAAAAAAAAAAAAATCACACAGTTCTTTGGTCGTCACGAGGAGAAAAAGTTATTTAATTCATCCATTGATTGCATGAAACAAAAAATAAATGTTTTGCTAGTAAGTTGTGGGGGAAAAATATGGAAATTCATCAACTGTTTATAAAAAAAGAGATTCGTTGATCAGATTAGGTGGGAAAGGGGGGGGGGGCAAAATTCATAAACCGATTGCATGGAAAAAATTTCTTGAGTTCCGCTAATCACTCGCAAGAAAAAATGCAAAATTTGCCAGCGATCACCAGAAAAAAATACAATATTTCCCAATAAGTATACGTAAAATATATCAGTGATGCAGTAAAATCAGTACATTTGTCACAGGGTGGTAATTTTTTTAAAAAAAGGCACACTTGTACTTTGTAAAAGAAAAAAAAGGAACAATATCTTGAGCTGGCTTGTTCAGCGTCCCTTTTTCTCAACAGACTTTTGCAATATTTTCCCGTAATTTTCCTCCCGTGATCAAAGATGAATTTCGTTATTTTTTAAAAACGTAAATTTCATCATTAGGTCCTCGGGAAGCATCATAAACTTGTCAATCAGTCATGAGAAAAAGATAAAAAACCCAAGAAATACATCAGTCGGTAACGGTAAAAAAAAGAAAAAAAACACAGTTCTTTGGTCGTCATGGGGAGAAAAGATTATTTAATTCATCCATTGATCGCATGAAACAAAAAAGAAATGTTTTGCTAGTAAGTTGTGGGGATAAAATGTGGAAATTCATCAACTGTTTATAAAAAAAAATGAGATTCGTTGATGAGCTTAGTTGGGAGGGGGAGGGGGAAGGTAATCGGCAAAATTCATAAACCTATTGCATGAAAAAAAATCCTTCAGTTCCGCTAATCACTTGCAGGAAAAAAGGCAATATTTGCCAGCGATCACCAGAAAAAAAATACAATATTTCCCAATCAGTATAAGTAAAATATATCAGTAATACAGTAAAATAAAAAAAGGGCCCCCAAAAGAAAAAAAAGGGCCCTTTCTCTTTTTTGCATTAAAAAATTTGCTTGTATAGTAAAAACTAATTCAAGGTTGTCTTGAAAGGCTTTTTAAATAAAAAAAAATGAATTTAAAAATCAAAAAAGTATCTTTAAGAATCTGAAAAGTATCCTTAAGAATCCAAAACATGCCTTTTCTCACCGACAGCAACTTGCCGTTTTTTTAACCTAGGGGAAAACTCTGTTATTTATTCGCAAATTAATAAATGGTAACAAAACTTCCTGTTTGAGAAAAAGAAACAAACAATGTAGTGCAGCAGAATCCATCAAACGCACACATTGTTGCAGATGTAAACTGATGCTTATAGTTAAAATTTAGGGGAGAAATTCATGATTTTTATATCATTTTGTACACAATTTAATATATAATTCTCATTAATTTGACAGAACTCGAGCTGTATACATTTATTTCTGAATTCAAGATAGCACCGGTATCAGTGGCCACCTCAGTATTTTTACCAAATACATATTTATATATTGATCAATATTTTTTTTTATTATTTAGTCTGACTAAAGATGAAATATTAACTTCATTAATTCATGCAAATTATTAGTGTATGTTTATAAAGCAATTATTATGCATAGTTAGATACGCATTATTAATTATTTACATGACCTTTACACTTTTAATATTTTATTGATTTTATTTTGCTTAATTTTTATTGTTTTATTTTACTACTTTATTATTTTACTTGACTAATTTAACATTTAACTTTATTGTAAGCATTCATTATACTTTTTGAGTGAATTATTACATTCTAATTACTCTTTTAAAAAATGTAAACCAAACAGTGACTGAAAATCCACATAATTCTAAAATCTGAACAACCTCTGGTCCCAAGCTATGCAATTTTGAGGGAGTCTACTGTATAAGTTTTTTAAAGCGATTCACAATGCCATAAAAATCAGTTTCAAAGGGAATTGAATTGTTATTCATACAATATAACCAAAGCCTGATTACTGCCAAGGCCCACAGTAGCAGAAAATTCTCAAAATGTCTGCGACAGATATTTCAGCTTCAGTAAATAATCTACATGTAAAACATTTTACAATTGAAGCATTTATTAATCAAACAATCACTTACCTATAAGCTTGTAACATCTTTATGCATTTTATTTATTTTTATTAATAATAATCTTACGTTTGTGTATTAAATAATAAAGAGATAAACATAATATAAAGCAAAATAAAGGTTCAATGGAAAAAGAATCTGAAAGGAAAAAGAAAATCTGCGACACCCGTCTTGAACTTTTTGCTACCGGCGCCAGGACAAACTTCTAAGTTTAAATTTTAACAGAAACATTTGTATTATTTAAATGCCTGATTCATGGGGAATTTCTCAAATGAATTCGTCAAAAAATCCTGGTTTAAACCAGCAGCATTATTTGAAAATTAAGTATAAAAAAAAAAGGAATGATACACAAAAAGTCGAACAAAAAATATATAAATGATTCAACACTTTATCACTCTGATAAGAGTTCTATATATCACATGACTATTCCTTGCTGTAACACTTTTGACTTAAGAATTTAAAGTTTATATACCATAGTACATATATTTCCTTGAAATTAGAAATTATTTGTAGTCTACAAAAGAAATTATATTATGTAGTATAGCCATAATGCTTGCCATATTTTATGAGCTTTCTGATTACAATAGAATTACTTTAAATAATCCTTTTTTTTCTTAATACTGTATAAAATTATTTACAGATATATTATTTATAAACTTTTTATAAGAAACACTTGAAAATAAACATAAAAATATTAAGAAATACTTGGTAAGTTGGTTGACAGTAATCGTCTTACATCGTACCTAGAAGTAAAATCAAAATCAATACAACAAAAAAGATTAATTTCTTTACAATGAAAAAGGTTCAATTAATCACGTAATGGGTTATTCGAATTCCCAATATCTGACATTTAATTAACTTCCTTTCTATTAAAATTTAAAAAACAAATCTAAAATAAAATAATAATAAAATTTTGAATCTAAAGATTCCCCTCCCAAATATTTTCTGGATTGGGCCATAATGTTTCATACCAAATGTACACTTACAGAGTTACCAAGTCTCCGGCTTTTGGGGCACCACTATTATCTTAGAGAAAAACTGGTTCTATTAAATCGCCGAAATGTTCCAATTAAATAAAACGACATTTTCTGTATTAAAAAACCGGTGTGCAAAAAGCCGGAGACTTGGCAGCTCTGCACTTAATAACTAATTATCTAAACTGTTTATTGATTTTTAGCCGTCATATGGTGTTATCTATTTAAAACAGAGGTGGCCAACAGTGGCACGACGGATACCGCTAAAATTTAACAGAAAAATTCAACTTCTTGAATCGCAGAGATTCGATGATTAGATAAGGCAATGATTACTGTAAAAGTTCAGTGGTGTGGCGCGTGCCACAGTTGGCCACCCCTGATTTAAAAAGATTAATAAATGTTGGAAGAATAAATCTGAAATAGCAAATTACGATAAAAAAAAACGCGAGACGAGGAGACGTAGCGATAAAATACCGCCAAAACGACCAGTCAGGTTGTAAACAATGTGGAGTTGAGAAGTAGCAATACTTTTGCCGTACGTGAGCATGGAGTAAGCTAGACGCTATCAGTTGTGACGTCAGTGATGACGTTTTGCTTGGAAACAAATTCCATATAAACGATTGCTATGATGTATTTTATATTGCGTTTGTATATTATAGCTATTTTTCATAGCTAAGTATTTTTATATCTTAGAGGCAGTGGTTTTCTACGATTTATATTTAAGAAGAAATTAAACATAGCAATCGTTCTGACGTCACGTTCAAAGCGTCTTGTAATTTTAAGTAAATTAATGAATAAGAATATATATGATTTATTAAGTAGAAGTAATTTTCCTAAAAACTGGTATGTCTGATAGGAAAGAAGTATATAAATATGCAGTGAATAAACCCATCTATATTTTTAAGCTCTAATCATGGGTGACACCAAATGGTCCATTGCCCCTCCTAAAGTTTTTTAATTTAAGTATTTAAAATTTCTTTTTCTCAGATTTTTAACAAACGTAGTAGAATTTATTCTTTTCGAGTAATTAAATAAAGGGAAAACTAAGAATTTTCCATTACGGTGGAGGGGGGAGGGAATATGAGAGAGTAATTGTCCAAAAAAGTGTTGGTAATCAAGCAATTTGAATTTTAAAAAGCAGCGAACTAGCAGCACTGTTCTCACAGATGAATACCAATAACATGTGCAAATCTTTGATTCGTTTAATCTCAAGAATTTATTAAAAATTCAGCGCTTATATAAGGCGAAAATTAACATGCAGAAATATTGGTACTCTTCATAAAGAAACGTGCACTACAGGTAGACCTTAACTTAAATTTTAAAAAATGTATTGGTATTAGAACATTATAAGTGGGCAAGTATTTGCTACATTAGGGAATTTATTTATTAAAAATATCTACCACTTTTACTGACTAATACTTTTCGCTTAATTTTATAACTCATTGACTGTCATTAGGGGAACCAAAACTTAATATTCTAAAATTTTGGTAGATATTTGCATAAAATCATGCCGCATCTTTACAACATACCAGTTAGCAAATGTGTTGAATTCCTTTCGACTCGGATTGTCCTGATATTTTTTTTTATTATTAGGGGCCTTCACATATTTGGATTGAAAGTCATTGCAAGTTTATTTATTTTCCGGAAGATTTCGGCTATTAACTCTTAAATGCGCGATTTTTTATTTTGTTTCGAAAAAAATATACATGATTCTCTGAAAGGTTTATTACGCAGGAAAAATAATGACAAAAAATCAGAGGTACATTTTTCATTTAATACGTGAATCTTTTTTTCTGTTGCACATCTGCAATATAACTAAAAACTACTGTCGTATGTCTGTTTTACTCTAATAAAAAGCAAATTAGTAAATATTTTAATAAGTATGTCTCCAAATATCTTATCAAATATTATTATATATTTTATAAAGCATAACATTTGGAAGTCCTTGAAGCGTATAAACCCTGAGTAGAAGTGATCACTGTGCAGCTTTAGTAGAATTTTTTAAATGTTGCACGCAAAATGTATATTTTAATATTCGTATTGTTTAAAAAGCATTTTTTTTCCGTTATCATTTAATTAATTACTATCACTAAATATATATAACAGAAAGTTTTCACAAACCATAAGAATGTGTGAAAGTATAGAAAAAAATTGTTGTATTTCATTCATTGGTTTTGAAACTGCATACTTTCTCCTACAGGTTTCGTCATTATCATTTGAGGCTATCATTTCAACGTGATCTTCCCCCTTAACCCGTTGTGGGTAGGTGGGGTATATTATATCACACTAAATTTTAATACGTTTTGCACAAGAATCTTTTAAATAAATTTTCATTTTATATATTTGGTGCAAATTAGTTGTAAAATTGCATTTGATTATTTTTAGATAAAATATTTCTGAAATTACGGTATGAATTCAACAATACAGAAACACAACTACTTGTCCCTGAAAAGGATAAGAAATATAAAGAGTATTTTTCACAAATAGTTTAGACAATTTGTGCACAAGCAAGCGAGTTCAAAGTTTTCATAAGCTACATTTTTTTTTATTCCGATTTTTTGATTTACAACACTTTTTTTAAAAATTCTAATCTACCTTTTTTCTCCTTATAAAATATGTCATTAATTCCGACGAACAACAATTTTTCCAAAAATTGTTGCCAATCAAATAATATGAGAAAAAATATCGCGGATTGGCAACACCGCGCGAGTTTGACGAACCTGATTTACGTAACCGCCAATTATAAAGCTTTTTTCACACCACTAAAATTAAGCAGTAATTTTTGACTCACTGAATCGACTAAATTTACTTTTAAATACGACAAAAATTCTTATTAAATTCTAGTGGTACAGAAATGTGTAAAATGTAGCAGCTGTAGATCTATGCAGTTTCAAAGACTGCAATCTAACAGAACAAACAGTTTTTTACATCAGGGTACGTTAGGTGAAT
Organism: Maratus speciosus; assembly: GCA_963932465.1. NCBI lineage: Eukaryota > Metazoa > Arthropoda > Arachnida > Araneae > Salticidae > Maratus > Maratus speciosus. The sequence goes on from OZ010796.1 coordinate 471,157,939, forward strand.
ATTCCTATTTTGAAATATTTTTCTACCAGAAAAAGCACATTGTTACAGTCTCATAATAAAATTAATGGTGATCGAGAAGGTGACTGCAAGGTGATTCTGTGAGTTATCGGGTATATGAGCTCGTTCGTTAGGCGAGCTCATGTATACGAATTTGTTGTAGTTAAACTTGCAGTTATGTTTCGTCGTAGGAAATGTTAACATCAATTAGCTGCGCTAATGTTTCAGAGAACTGTAGCAATTCAGGATGCGTAGAGTTTTTACACGTTGTTACTAGCACGGTACTCTTTTAAATTCAGATTGTCTGACTGCCACCACTTTTTTGAACTAGAAATTTTCGCCATGTTTAATATCAGATTCAATAATGCTAATATAAGACGATTTATATTACTATAAAATAAGTATTGGTAATCAAGCAATTTGAATTTAAAAAAGCAGCGAACTGGCTGCACTGTTCTCACAGATGAATACCAATAACATGTACAAATCTTTGATTCGTTTAATCTCAAGAAGTTATTACAAATTCTATGCTTAAATAAGGCGAAAATTACAATGCAGAAATATTGCTACTCTTCATAAAGAAACGTACACTACAGATAGACTTTTTTTTTAAGTTTAAAAAATGTATTGGTATTCGAACATTATAAGTGGGCAGGTATTCCTACATTAGGGAACTTATTTATTTAATGTATCTTCAAATTTTTCTGACTAATATTTTTCGCTTAATTTTATAACTCATTGACTGCCATTAAGCGAACCAAAATTTAATATTCTAAAATTTTGGTAGATGTTTGCATAAAATCATGCCGTAGCTTGGCAACATACCAGATAGCAATTGTGTTGAATTCCTTTCGACTCGGATTGTCCTGATGTATTTTTTTAATTATTATTAGGGGCCTTCACATATCTGGCTTGAAAGTCGCTTGCTAACATCAATTCAAAACGTAAATTAACCTTATTTTATGATACACGGTACCTAGTTGACATGATCCAAAAATAAGTGCGAATTACAGGGCTCCCAAATGGTCCGCCAACTGAATACCAATAAATTTTAACAGAAAATTTTATGGTAGGTTTGCGCTAGAATTAACTTTCAAAAGGGAGTCCGGGGCAGTTTGTAAGAAAAATCTAAAAAGAAATTTTTTCTAAAATAATATTGGTATTCAGTTGGCGGACCATTTGGGAGCCCTGGAATTAGGTCAACAAGGTACCTTCCAGTTTGCTCAATAGGTTAAAGCATTGCCACGGCATGCCAAGGTATCTAGGTTTGAGTAATAGTTTGGATATTTTTCGCTCTGTTTTAATAAACCTTAACTGTATTATTCGAAACATGAATATAATTTATCCTTCTGAAAAAAAAATTCTTCTCTGCACTGTGAAAGATTTTCTTATTTAAAAGAGCATTCCTTGAAAGTGGCGGTCAAATCAGGTGACCATTATATCTAAAATCATTTTCTGCATTTTTTGAATGGGTTAAATCACGGATGGCCTTTTCTGTACCCAAGGGGTCGCGAACCTGCAAGCTAGACAACTAATTGTTACGACTGCTTCCAAATATCTTATTGAATGTAAGAAGCATGGTGCGTACATTTCTAGCACAATTACTCACAGTATTACTTAAAGACAACAACAGCTTAAGTAAAATGCCATCCGTAATCTTACCCATTCAAAAAATCCAGAAACGATTTTTAGAAAAAAATGCCAACTTGGTTTAGCACAGTGTTGCCAGATTGGGAACTTTTTTAATTCAGATTATTTGACTGTCACCATTTTTTTTAAATAGCATGATTCACCTTATTTTTCAGAATTTTTAGTCCATTTCTGAATATGCCGAATATTTCTATCTTAAAAAAATCGGTGACAATCAACAATCTGGGGACGAAAATTCCCCAATCTGGCAACACTGCTTTAGCATAAGTTTAAATGAACTCTTGAATATAAGAAAATCTTTATCTCGTAACTCTAAAACATTCAAAGAAAAATACGAGTACTTTTCCTGTGAAACATTAGCAATGTCCCTATTTAAATCGGAAGACGGTATTAGAATTACTCCGTAAAATTGATACACTTAAGAAACGTTTCTAGATATTGTTTTTCTTTCTTTTTTTTTTTTTTTTTTTTTTTTTTTTTTGACAGAGCAGTGCAAAATCACCACACAAGCAAAATCTTTTACGAAAAACAACGACCATTGATCGTGGGGAGCTTTTCTTTTTTTCCAGGTAAGTTATGTTCCAGTACCAGATATGCTTAATTTAAACATTGCAGAAGAATGTTTTATATTTGGAAAGTGATTTCAGGCATAACTGACAACTCTCCCGCTTTTTTGTGCCACAAGAATTGAATCGACATTTTTGCTTAATATAAGAGGCTAATTAAAGTCAAAGGAAAAATTTATTATAAAATATTTGTGGTACAAAATAACAAAAGTGATGTCAGCTATGACTTTTGGGTGCACTTGTAGAAATGGAATTTCTTATTAGTAAGTAAAAGCAGAGAAGTTATGTATAAGAAACAGAGTACAGAGAGCCTAAGACAACAGCGAAAAATTCACATTCGAATATTAGACAAAAAAATTGGTCGAGTGGTGCCTGTTTCATCTCTCTGCTACAAATTTGTGACGTAATATTATAAGGTAGTCGGATATTTTTTCAAGGAGAGTACATGAACAGAAAGATTTTAGCTTTTGTTCCTAATCCAACAAATCGCAGTAAATAAACATTTCAGTGCAAAAAGGAAGGGTGTATCATAGTTCGTAGAGGTGTTCTTTTTTTTCGCTATCATTATTTGAAAATAAATATTCGCCTTATTTAATTTGAAAGTACGAGATTAAATAGGCATTCAGTAATAAGTTTCATGTTTGTGTTATGTTCATTTTCTTAATAATTCTGGAATTGTTCCTGAGGTAACGGTCACACCATCTGTTATTTGCTCATATCATGAGGGAGACAAGTAAAAAAAAATAATAAATAGAATAGCATATAATATCACTTGCACAAAAATAAATTCCCCAACTCGTTTAACACGACATAAAATTTCCTGTATTTAAACAAAGGACAGGCCAACCACTCGGTGATGTTTTTTATACCTCCTTTTTAAAATAATAAAAGTTTAATACCATTGTTTTAATAGAAAGATCTTCCTTTTAGATTTCCCTTGCATATTTTGTAAAAACGACACAGAAGTTAATTTTTGTAGCAATTCATTTAAAAATTGAACATGATTCGTACGTCTCCTTGAATTTCGCAGACCAGAAAATTTTTCGGCCTCAGTATTTTCTTATAGAAAATTACCTCTCAAAAGAAGGCAAAATTTTGCGCGTTTATTGTAGAATTCTTTTTCTATAAAAATATACTGGCAGTTTCCTGGAGAAATAACGGTATCCGTACGAACCATGTTGAAATAAATAAATTCTTCATAATTGCTTCTATTTAATAAACGACCATTGGGAGTACTGAAAGGACCACATATAAATTATATGGAAATATGGCCCAAAAGTTCTGGGACCACTGCCGCTGCCATCGAAATACTCGGCCATAGGACACTAGAGTGACGTCATCATTTATCGACCGACTTCTCACTAGTGTTGGAATTCGCATCGAAAAATTTTGAATAGCAATTTTATTTTATTTGTGGAATATCTATCATTTTATGAAACAATTATAACTGTTTAAAATTACTGGTGAGAATTCGGAATCCCTAAATAAAAATTCAGCCAGATGCAGAATGTCACAGTGTTGCCGTAGCTAGCTGATATATATTTTTAACAGATTCAAAAATTTCACCATTAAGTTTAAATTGTTAATTTTGATTTATGAGATGATGGATATTCCACAAATAAAATAAAAGAAAATTGGTATTCAAAATTTTCCGGTATGAATTCCAACACTAATGAGAAGACGGTAGATTAGTGATGACGTCACAATCATGTCCTCAGGCCTTGAGTATTTTGATGGCAGTGCCACTGCACCCGTAAGGGGTCTGGTCAGTCAGCTTCGGAATTCTCTCCGTAATGTTAAGTCTATAGACTTTTGATGCATTGGTATATTTAAAATATCTTCTCGGGAAATTCATATTTTTAACATCTTTTTTCTGTGTACTCTTCTTAAAGGATGTCTCCTTTTTTCTTAGATTTCAATATATTTTTAAAATCTATGCTGATTTTAATATTTTATGCGTAAAAGCGGGTGAACTATGTTATAGAATTTAACACTTCATATAAAATTAAGTGTATAGTTTAGAAATATTTGTAGAACAAAGAAAAAAAGGGACTTCTTTTAACAAGTCTACACAAAAAACAGAAGTTAAAAATATTAATTTCCCAAGGAGATATTTTAAATATGGTAATGCATCCAATGCCCATAGATTTTACATTAGTGAGGGGAAATCGGAAACTGAGTGACCAGCCCCCTTAAAGTAATCAATTACTTTTTAAAGTCACAAATTATGTCATAAATATGATGGAAAGCCATTACTGTTGGAAATTCCGCTTAGTTGGAAACATTCCACCATACATCCAGAGTTGCCAGTGGGCTACGTTTTCTAAACTCAGATTTCTTGATTAACACCACTTCTCTTAAATGGTAAAATCCTCCTTGTTTTCGCCTTAATTAATATGTCATTAAATTAGGTGAATTTTACTATTTCAAAAAATTGGTGCCAATCAAGAAATCCGAATTTTAAAAAAGTAACCCACTGGCAACACTACATACATCAACCAAATCATACCAAAAAAATGATTCAGATTAGAAATTAAAAAAAAAAAAACATTATTTTTTGTGTAAGGACACAACCATTGTGTTTCTATTTTAGACCCGTAATAAATGTGCGTTTATCTGTTTAAAAACCGGTCTGTTCCAAAAGCATTAAAAGATAGTGACCGCGGTTCTATACCGATCTTATCTGCTTTCCATCCTACCGTGATCACATAGTAGTTCAATATTCCGCGGAATATGGACTTTCTTGATTACATGACAGCCAATAAGAGTTTAGCATAACTGCCAACTCTTCCGCTTTTTTGTACCACATAAATTTGATAGAAATATTTGCCTTATTTAATTGGCAGATTACGACAATTTAAAAAGGTAAAATTTTCTACAAAAGTTTTGTGGTATTAAAAAGCGTAAAATGTTGGCAGCTATGGTTTAGGAATCGCGGCCAGTCTCTTTTGTAGGCTGCGGGCCATCCATATATCGTCGGTACCATGTCAAACTATTCAGTGTGAAAACAGTGGGCTACTTGTTTAAAATTCAGATTTCTTGATCGGCACCACTTTTTCGAAATAGTAAAATTTAAATTTTTTAACATTAAATATAATGACATATTAATTAAGACGAAAAGAAGGGGAATTTTACTATTTCAGAAAAGGGGTGATAATCAAGTAATCTGCATTTTAAATATGTAGCCCACTTTTCTGAAATTTTCGGCCCACTATTTTCATATTGGGCACTATTTGTGCCCACTATTTTCATATTGGATAGTTTGACATGGTACCGACGGTATCTTCTGTCATGAATCACTAAAATTAAAATTCGTATAATGTAACAACCACAAAAATTTAAATAGAGATGGTATATAAATAGTTTTTAATAGGTTGCGTCTGTTAACAGCCTTATAGAACTCCGTGTTATCCGAAATTGGTCTCGTCTTTCTAAGATGGGATTCTGGTAAAAATTGTAAAGCATAGACTAATCGCGCTGCTTTCGAAGTCACATTGTTTGACGTTTGGTTTAAAAAATTACTCGGAGGGATTTTGCTTGGATTTTTTCCAGGTTTAGTGAACTTGCGTGCCATCGGGTCGCACGCTATCAATTAATATATCATCAGAATCTCACAACCACATTACTACCAGTAATTTCGTGAATCTGAAATTTGCCTTGCTTAACCTTGTAAGATCTCGCAATTCAATGATGTCAAATTTTACATACTAGAATTCTGGTAGTAATGTAATTGTGAATCCCTGATGAACAGCTGCTGTTGTTACCTCTAATTTGGAACAGTAATTTTTAGCTTATTTATTTACAGAAGTTCCAATAATTCGACGATTACTTTTTCGGAAATGATGGTAACAAGGGGTCCTACTCAGGTTCCATTACGCGGTTTCATTAACCTTAATTTATGTACTTGTATAAATTATAAAGTACTGAAGAAGGGAAGTGTACAAGGAAAAGGATATAAATAAACTAGGTGACTTCCGTGCAAGCAGAAACGTGCAAGAATTACACGTTTTATCTGTATTATGAAAGAGTAATTTTTAACTTATTTATTTAAAGACGTTCTAATATTTCGATGATTACTTTTCGGAAATGACGGTAACAAGAGATCCTACTCAGGTTCCATTACGCAGTTTCATTAACCTTAATTTATGCAATTCTGTAAATTAAAATGTACTGAAGAAGGGAAATGAACAATGAAAAGCGTATAACTAATGTAGGTAACTACCGTGAAAGCAGATTCGTGAAAGAATTACACGGGGTTTTTATTGCAGATTGGCGACTGATGGCGTGAAATCCCGTCTTTTTATGGAATAGTGGATTCTCCAGTGACTACCATTTATTACATTTTGTTATATTGTTTCTTAAAAATATACAAGATGGTGACCCTATTTTTATCCATTAAGTTATCTGTGCCTAAAGATACAAGGAATATAAACAGCATTATTTTTATATAAATAGCAACCCAGCTTTTACATTAATGGAATTCATCTTTTTCATGCAAATTTTACTTTTCTTTACATCCCTTCAAATGTGTAAACATGGATGGGTTACTGCAGGGCTAAATTTCAAGCAGTATTTTATTTTGAAAATTTTACGATTCCTGATTTAACCCTTTCAGGGGCAAGGTACTTATATTCATAAAATGTTGAAATAATTTAATGACACCAGTTTTTACAAGAGAATTTATTTCTAAAGGAGTAAAAGCATATTTTCGCGTACTTAATAAAGGTGAACATTTCATTATAAAATTCCAGTGCCAATGTGTCAAATAGGGATTAAAATTATGTGATGCCTTGACGGCATCACCGCCCTTCAAAGGGTTAAAAACAGCATTTTTCCTAATTTAAATTACCCGAAAAATTCTTTGATAAAATACACTTTTGTACAAAAATTGTTTAAATAAAAAAAATTATAATAATTTTTTAATACTTTTCTAACATTTTTTTTCTATCTTAATAACCCCTTGAAGGGCGGTGATGCCGTCAAGGCATCACATAATTTTAATCCCTAATTGCCACATTGGCACCGGAATTTTATAATGAAAATTTCACCTTTTTTTAAATATGCAAAAATATGCTTTTACTTGTTTACAAATAAATTATCCTGTAAATACTGGTGTCAATAAATTATTTCAACATATTATAAATACAAGGGTCCCTTGAAAGGGATAAAGTAACTCCGATTTCCTAACATATTATTTTCGTATTTAGGAGAAAAGTTTTTATTTGTATTTTCCGCAATAACGCCAACAAAGTTATTTTTATATGAGGATTGTTTCACTTTCATAAACAGTGAGGTTATGAAACGCTTCTGTCCTCAAGGCCAGAGGACGGAAGCGCCGTAGATGTGACGCCATCACTAATCGACCGATTTCTCACTAGTATTGGAATTCACACCCGAAAATTTTGAATAGCAATTTTACTTTATATTATTTGTGGAATATCTATCATATTACAAAATAATAATAACTATTTAAACTTAATGGTGAGAATTCGGACTCCCTAAATGAAACTTCAGTCAGATGCGGAATGCACAGTGTTGCCGCATCTAGATGATTTTTTATTGGGGGATTCCAAATCCCCAGTAGTAAGTTTAAATAGTTATTATTGTTTTATAAGATGAAAGGTATTACACAAACACAATAAAAGAAAATTGCTATTCAAAATTTCCGGGTGTGAATTCCAACACTAGTGAGAAGTCCGTCGTTTAGTGATGACGTCACACTCGTGTCGTCTGGCCGTGGGTATTTCGATGGCAGCGATAGTGCGCTGTCTACCAGTTGAGAGTGAGGTAACTGAGGAGGTTGTCACAAGATAACGGCTGTTTTCTTTTAATCGGATCAACAGTTTCTCATTTCCGTCGCACCAACTTCCTACCAGTAGATATGAATAAAAAATTCCGTTTTATTTAAGCTCCTTATTCATTGAAATATATTCGTACAAATTTGATAAAAAATTACAGATTTTTTTTTACTGGTTGCAGTTTGCCCCGGTATTATGATCTTTTTCACTGACACTGACAGGAGGTTGTATATGTTGTCACAATATGGCGGACACGCAGGGTCTGACTACCACCAAAGCAAACTTCCACCTGTAAAAATGAATATCTGTTTCTGCCATGATTTATGACTGAAATTTTGCATTCTTAAGCCGTTTAAAAAGGGAGAAAATATTTATTTAAATTTACTGGTGGAACTTTCTCCCTACGGTAATTAACCCCTACCACATGGTTGCCTGTTTTGCCTCGATTTTCATCCAGAATTAGCACAGAAATTTCCTAAAAAGGTATCTTTACATTAATTAATAACGAAATGCATTAAATGAATGTCATTAAATGAATTAGAATATACTTGCTCATATATTCTGGTATGACTTCGAAATTTCGGAATAAAAACGGAGTCCAAACTGACAGCTCTGGCTTGCGAAAGCGCTTACAGTAGGAGCTTCACTATTTTAAGGATATGCCGGTTTCTTTTTTTTTTTTTTTTATCCCTTTCCTGTGCGGAGTAATTCTGTTTGTAAAATGGTGAAATGGTGGACTGACACCGGAACTTATAAATTAGCTTATTAGAAAATAAAAACTTGCTTGTACTACCGTAATTTATAACAAGAAATTTTTAATTAAATATTCCTGGTCCCAGTGCTTTTAAAATTAGGTGTCCTTTTTTGTGGACACCACCTGCTAAGTGGTTAAAAGTTCCATGGTTCAAACCAGTTCCAAAAGTGAAAGTATCCGTATATAAAAAAAATGTGTTACCAAATTCAAAAAAGTACAAGCTTATATTAAAATATATCGACCTCAGTTATCCTGTGCAAAGAAAATCATTTAAAAATTTTAAATTGCTTGCGATAAATCTGAAAAGAACTCTCCCATAGGATTAACATTAGATAGAGCGTTTCTTCCTGTGACTAGTGTAGACTCTTAGTAGCCTACACTAATCACGCGAAAAAGTTTCTAATCGGTTTCAAAAGTGAAAAAATCCGCATTTTAAAAAAATTGTAAGGAAAATGCAAAAAGTACAAAACACAGCGTAAGATATCTACCTCAGGTATCCTATATATAAAACAAATCCTTTAAAAACATTTAGATACAAGGGAGAAATCTGCAAAGATTTTTCCCGTAGGTTTAACATTCGCGTTCGAGTTTCTCTTCATGACTAGTATAGTGTATTCTGAACATTCACTAGTCACGTATCGACACTTGATCGGTAATGTTAAACATATTCGAGCGTTATTTTCATACTTCTCGCTTGCATATTAATATTTTTAATTTTTTTTTTGTATTCATATATAGCTGATGTCTATCTATGAATTAAATAAGGCTATTTTCTTTCGCAACGTGAAAGTAACTTTATAAAAATTATCTGCAACCAAAATCAGAAAATACAAATTAGCAGGGTTAGAGATCGACACGACTATAGAAAAACGCATAAAAAAGCCTTTCTTAATTACTGTAAAAGCACTTATTTTCGCTATTTTCGCGAACCCGTCGTAATCGCGAAAATTTAAACCTCGCGAAATATATTTCTTTTTCGCCTCAAATAATAATGAAGAATCAGAAAATTTTCACTTTCGAAATTTAATGATTACAGTTACTTAACCCTAGAACTACCGGAAATTTTACTCAAGTTTTATAAAAACATTCTACACCAGAATTTTTACTTAAAACTATTTAATTTGTTTATTTAACTTATTATTGTCTGATTTATACATTTCGTTTGTTTTGAAGAAATTTCTGGTTTGAATAAATATTTTGAATGTACATGTCGGGTCCATTGGACCCTTCTGGTAGACAGAGGGTTAAATAAGAAATAAGTACAAAAATTTCTTGGTTACTTACAACTATTTCTTGAATATTATACAACTACTTCTCGAATAAAAAACAATAATACAACTAATAGAATGCAGCTCATTCACTTACAATATTTATACCAGCTTCTTTGGAGCCATTCATTTTTAGAGCGATGGGGAGAGGGGGGTGAGCGAAGAACTTTTCTGACAAAAAGAAGTTTCTTAAATTGCCTTATGCAAAATGGGTTCTATTTAGGTAGTTTCGGAATTGTTCAACTTTCGGTTCAAGTCATATAAAATTCGCGAAGCTTTCAACTCGCGAAATCACCGATATCTTAATTTTTGCGAAAATTACGGCTCGCGAAAATAAGTGCTTTTACAGTATACCATTTTAAAAATTCCTATAGAATGACAAAATTTGAAAATTGTTTAACTGAAAAATACAATATTTTTGGAACTGTGTTTATTCGATTTTCTAAAATAGCCTGGCACATACCTTTTACGGTCTTCTGTATCCAGTATTTTAGAGTAATTATGAATTTCAGAATTGATATATTCAAATATTCAGCACATTTATTTAAATGGGGAGAATATTTCTTAAATGTTCAGTATTTTCCCTTATTTATAAATTCAACCTAAACATAAATGAGTAGCTATACTTAAATTTCGATAATATTCATCTAATTATTATGCTCCTTTGTAGATAATACGCCATACATTACACATTAGCTAATATTAGAAAGTCAAAAGGGGAAATTTAACTCAAGTCATATAAACATATCTCAAAAACCAGAACTTTTTAAAAATATTAATTTAATTAAGTTACTTAGCTTAATCTTATTTGATGAATGTTTGATATCTTTTTTAAGAGATTTCTTGCTTAAGAAAGTGCTTCCTATCGCTATAGCCGTTTTCGTGCTAACTATCATTTATTTTAAAAAGCAAAATAATTTCTAAAGATTTTGCCTTAATCGATATTCAAAAATACTTCGCTATTTGTTCAATAACCGAAGCACATTATTCAAAAATACTTTGCTATTTGTTCAATAACCAAAGAACATTAAAATTATAACACACTTCTTATTTTTGAAAGTGTGTTGATGCTCCAGATTTTTAAGTTTAGAAATAACTTGTGGGGGTAATAAGATAAGCTTTCTTCCTTGCAAGCTGTTAGGTAGCAAGTGTAAAAATTTGCTAATGTTTTCCGCTGCCGGATCATTAAACTTAAAATGAAGACACAATTTTCCTCTCGGATAACTTATCTTCATGTATCAGCAGGTTTGATAAATAATGTCCGAAACATTAACCCTTTTTTTCCCTGCAACTTTTCATTTTTCGTTTTGAATTTATGATATGCATTCATGACACAACTAATATGTTCCTCTTAAATAATGGGAAAAGCTTGAAATTTTCCTTGAACAAGAACTTTGATTTTGAAATTCTGAACGATAAGAAAATTGCTTTGGAAGCAAAAAGGATTTATTTCGTTTATTTTGATTTCTTTATTCCTGGAGAACATGCACAGGATATAATATCATAGCTTCCCATCAAGTAATTTTTTTTTTTGGAAAAAGCGTTAACCCTTCAAGAGCGGTAGTTCATTTTTGGACCACTTAATTTTAATTTCTAAGTTGGCACTTGAAGATTAGACTGAAAATATTCCATTTATTAAGTACGTGGATAAAAACTTTTATCTATTTTGAAATAAATTGCTTTGCTAATTCTCGTGTTATTGAATCATCTTGTGAATAGAAGTGATTTGCCCCTGAGACAAGACTCCCACTTATCCGTTTTTCGAAAACCAGTATTATTTTAGAGAAAAATCCATGGTACTTTTTACCAACAACAGCAATAAAAACTCGTTTCGAGGCAAGTTTTAATGAAAATTATAAATTAGATTTTTCTTTGGAAAAAAAAACTGGTGTTCAAAAACGGAACGAGTGGGAGCCCTGCCCTGAGAGGATTAACTTCTTTGAAAATTTCGAATAAAGAAATTTCTATCCAATTCTTCAATCCCAGAATTTTTAGCCTCATAATTAATCCTTTAGTGCGCAACTTTGCATATACGCAAAGAACAGTGTTTTGAATTTAATAGATTTCTTTAATTCGTATATACCTTATTCACACCAGAAAATTAAAATAGCAATATCTGCTTTAACCCTCCGTCTACCAGACGGGTCCATTGGACCCGACAGGTACATACAAAATATTCATTCAAACCAGAAATTTCTTTAAAATAAACTAAGTATATAAACCAGACAAAAATAAGGTAAATAAATAAGTTAAATAGTTTTAAATAAAAATTCTGGTGTAGAACGTTTTATTAAAACTTGAATAAAATTCCCGGTAGATCTAGGGTTAATTAACAGGCACTCCGTATTTAAATAAAGATAAATTAACTATTGAAACTTTCTGGTGTAAATTCAGATTCTCCGAACTACGTAATTTCTAGAACGTATTCTATCATGGGAATTAAATGGTTAAATGTTATGTTTTACAAAATTAAAAATTATATAAAATAAGGTATTTGGAGACATACTTATTAAAATATTTACTAATTTGCAATATTTTAGCGTAAAACAATCACACGACAGTAGTTTTTACTTGTATTACAGATGTGCAACAGAAGAAAAGATTGACGTATTATATGAAAAGTGCATCTCTGATTTTTTTCTGTCTAATAAACCTTTCAGAGAATCATACAGCATTTTTTCAAAACAAAATAAAAAATAGAGCATCTAAGGGTTAAATCGTAGAAGCCGCAAACTTTTGCGAAATAAAATATGGCGAAAATTCTGTGAACGAATTGTGGTAGGAATGCACCCCTTATTATCATCACTAAGTTTCAATGGGCATTTTTGAGTTTCTTAACCACTAAACTGTCACATTTTATTTGACACCATAAACTAAAAACAGGGAGTAAGCACCATTTTTTAAGTACAAAAATATTTGCCTTAAATAATCCAGAAAAGTCTGCCATTTAAAGAACCGTAGATTTCGTGTAAAAATTAGTGGTGTGGAAAAGCTCTTTTAACGAAGCAAGCTAACTTTTCTCGCTCGAACGGAGTTCGGACATTAACCCTCCGTCTACCAGACGGGTCCATTGGACCCGACAGGTACATACAAAATATTCATTCAAACCAGAAATTTCTTTAAAATAAACTAAGTATATAAACCAGACAAAAATAAGGTAAATAAATAAGTTAAATAGTTTTAAATAAAAATTCTGGTGTAGAACGTTTTATTAAAACTTGAATAAAATTCCCGGTAGATCTAGGGTTAATAAACATTAATTGGTTAAAATTATACAGGCCGCAAACAGTGTTGGCAAATCGGGTGATTTTTTTTATTCAAATATTTTGAGTTCACAACAGAAAGGTTTTAATACTGATTTTGCTTAATTTTATTCAAGAAATATCATCATTATAATAACCAAAAATAAATATTCATAATTTATGGGGTGAATTTAGAATTTCTTAACGATAGTTTATAAAGGACACAAATATGCGTCAACTGGCCTGTATAGTTTTCACACAGTTACAGGGTTCCTACAGGTCAGGAAATTTCGATACCAGAACAATCTCATATACCAGTATTTATTTATAGAAAATATCTTCTTAAATGAGGCGAAATTTTGCGCGTTTAAGCTAGGTTTATTTTCCTATTAAAAAATACTTCTATTTACATGGAAAAATCCTTGAAATATATGAACCCTGTATAAGGCAGCAGTAATTATTTAGAAGTATTGTTGGCAAAGCGATATAAGTAAGCGTCCTATCTTAAATGGGAGAAGAAACCGCAAGATTAAAAGCGAGGTCACATCAATCAAGGTCATGCGCCACGTAGCGGATAGAGTGTGAACTACAGGTAGATACCTCACTGTTTTCTTACTCACACCACTAAAATTGTAAAGTTTTTTCACCTTGATTAATAACTGAAGTGTCCTTGTTAAGGCGATGAAAACATCGTGGTGTCAAGTGCATTTGGCTACCCCTCTCGCTACGCCGTTATCCTGCAATAAATGTGGCAAACAAAACTGATTTCCTTGAGTTATTAAAGATTTAGACAGATTAGAAAATACGCACCACACTAAAAGGCCGCGTATGTGAATTATCACTCCGTCCACAAGAAACACTTGTGGACGGAGACGTGGACGGAACACGTCTGCCCACACTGTGTTAATTTACCCCCGATTCCAGCATTAAGTTTGCACGCTTACTTATATCGCTTTGATTGTTGGCAAAATAAAACCATATGAAGCCTCATAACACATTAACCCTTTCAGCGGCAATCAATTAAATTTCTGTAATGTTGAATTCACACCGGAAAACTCGAAAAAAAATGGTTTCAAAATAAGGAAAAGCAATTTTTCGACTTTTTTCCACCAAAGACAAAAACGTAATGTTTAATTAAAAGTTTCTGGTTTAAATCATGATGAAAATTAGGTGAGATATAATATATACCACCGACCTTCAAGAGGTTAACACTAAAACCGCCGGCAAAAACGTATAACCGCCAAAGCGGTCATTTTGACCGATGCGGATTATCATGCTCAACTATTGTTTACTTGACATTTTTTACTCTTAGTATCGTTTATTACTATTATTACAATCATTGTCAATATAATAATACATATTTCATAATTTTTATTATATTTTTTTTATATTTTATTCTGTTATAATAGTATTATATTGAGATATATATATATATATAATTTATATATTTTTGTAGTTTAATAATATTTTTATATTAAAAAATATTTTTCATGAGAAATCGAAATTGCTAAAAAGAAGAATAAACTTGGCTAAAACAAACATTTATATTTATCCCCTGAGCAATACAATATTCAGAGTGGCATGTGGTCAGGGAAAAACACAGTCAAAAAATAGGTGGCTACCAGTATTTTCTTCTAGAAAATAGAACCAATAATATATAGGGATTAAAGAAAGCAAATTTCTCTTTAACAAAATACTGGTATTTGATACCTTTTTTGACTGTGTTTTTCAGAATTGATAGCCGCTAAATCAAGAAATTTATAAAACACTTGTAGAGGTCGTCGTCTTTGTAGACTACTTCCGTGACGTTTGGTTGAGCACGTCGACGCCAAATTTTCTAGAATTATAGAACTTTACAGTTTCTGGTAAGTGTTTATCACCTGTTTCAAATGTAACTAATGGATGTCGGGAACTTAGAATTAAAACACATTTATCTTCCCTTTATAAATTCAACGTAATATCATCTTTAGCAAGAATTTGTCTGCTGTACAAAAACTTTTTTTCAGATTTTATGACCTGTGGAATTTTGTTTTTTGTCCGGGATTGACTATGCCAACAATGCTTGTTTTTAGTGACTTCAGCTTTTCTGCAAAGGGCAGTGAAGTAATGAAGTTATCTGTGGTAATGTTGTAACCTTTGTTGAAGTATGGTTGTATGAAGTAGGGACTATTGCGACATCTATTAGATAAAATATGCATTAAAATTGACGGCGGTCATTTTGACCGTTCCGGCGGTTCTAGGTAAACTACTGCAACACTTCATAAATTTTGGCTGACTGGAAATTTTATCGCTGGCATATCATAGCTTTTCGAATTATAGGAAAAGTCACGGAAGCTGAAAGTTATACTCTAAACAGAAAAAAAATGGTACGGAATGAAATTTCGAAACGGTCAAAATAATCTCCTTGGCGGTTCTAGTGTTAAAATTGTCATGAGATATCTTGGTATAGGTTACTATTTGGAAAAAAAAAATACTCTCAAAAATAAGGTGCATAGTAGGGTGGAGCGAAAAAAATCATTTTTTTTTAAATCAAAAACGGGTAGGTGCCAAAAGGTGCCTTTATACTATTACATCATCTGCGTGCAATATTACCGCTGAAAAAAAATGGCATGTGTCTGCGCTTTTGGTCCAAAAGTCGAAATTTTGGGTAAAATTTGACATTTTTTCAAAAAAATTAAAAAATTCCTGTAGAGCTGGTTATTATTTAAAAGTGTTATTTAAACCTTTATTATTAATGACTTAACATGTTTAAACGATAAAACGATATATTTGTTCTGTATAACTGCAGCAAAACTGACAACTTTTGGTAAAAAAAGGGGTTGCCACGCTGTTGTATCATACAACTAATTGTTGTTTAGAATACAGCTCTTACGTAGTTGCTTTCAAATCTACCCAGGAGGTATCACATAGAAGTGGCTGCATTTCATGACACAACAGTGCATATCTCGACCACCCTTCCAACTGAGCACAATGTTTTATTTATACATTGAATTGTAATTTTTTATCAGAGACTGGCATAAGTTTTCTATGTATCAACCTAGTCCATCTCTTCTTTGTATCCACAGACGTTGTGTGATGCTGCTGTGACATTCGTTCACGTATATTTCTACTGTTTATGTATGATAAGGTAAGCAGAGTAATGCAGTGGAATTAATGGAATCTATTCAGCCGCCTAGATCTTCACCAAAATTGCATCCAGTTACTGCATAGTGATTGGAAGTTCTGTTCCTGCAACATTTAGGTATTTTATCTTTGAGTATGCCATAATTTACCCTACCTCTTGCATTTTTATATGCTGATAAACTTGTTGTTTAATGTGATGGAGATCGTCAGAAAACATTGCAATTAGAATTTGCTCTCGATGTGAAAAGCAACCATTGTCCTAAATAAATTTTTGTAGTATTTATTTTTGGCGTTTTCTGTGATGTTTAGCAGCCGAGTAAATTCACATAAGTTTTTAGATCAATTTTTTGATGTGGATCACATTTGGTGTAAACCATCCTGCGGCATAAACTTGGATTACATACTTTGTGATTGAACCTATAGACTCTGAAGGTCAATCAGTGCTTATGTAAATGCGAATAATTCTATTCGTCTTTGTGAGCCATCTTGCGTAGGACAAGTTTCTTTGGTTCCTATTCGCTTGTGCTTCTGAGCAATATTTTGATGAAATAACTTTACAATTGTCTAGCAGGTATTTCTGGTATGTGCGGAGAACACTTTTCTCGATTTTAGGAAATAATGTTTGAAAATTACTCTCTATGGCTTCAAAAATTGAAATAAGAAGGGAATAGCACGTGGGTGAAGATTTTTCTGTTGGTCCGGCGAATCCCTGTGGGTTAGAATCTAATTTTTGCCAACGATCTTGTCTAATAAATGATTCAGAGGAACTTCACTGGACTTGGAGGTGGCATATGATCCATTTTAATGGTTCATTCTAAACATGTCCGCCGCCGAATGGATGACAACGATGAACAGAATTATCCGCCTTCAAATGAGCACTCACTGCCCATCAGAGTCTCTATGTTAACTCAAAAAGTACTATGTAATCCAAGTTTGGTCCAAGGATAGTTTACAATCAAATGTAATCCACAGCTAAAGAAGGGATCTAAGATCTAAAAGATCCTGGTAAATTACTCGGCTACTAAACAACACACAAAACGGAATAAAACAAATAGTAAAAAAGATTACTTAGAACAATCGTTGCTTTGCATACGCAGAGGACATTCTTATTTCAATGCTCTCTAACGATCGCCATAAAATTAAACATCGGCACATAATAGTTGAAAGATAAGAATAAATGATGACATACACAAATCTGAAATATCAACAATCAACTATGAAGCGGTTAGTTATATAAATCTAATTCATTGGAAAAGTGTTGTGGTTAACAGAACCCCTAATCAATATGCATTTATCGGGTGCAATCTTGGTGAAGATAATAGACGACTGAATATATTACAATAATATCATCCGCACTGCATTACACTGTTTGTCTTCTCTTACACAAGCAGTAGAAAAATACGTAAAGGAGATCACAGCAGCAGCATCAAAAGTCTGTGGATCCAAAGAAGAGATGTACTAGGTTGATACATAGAAAACTTATGCCAGTCTTTGATAAAAAAAAAATCACCATTTAATGTATAAATAAAACATTGAGTTCAGATGGTAGGGTGGTTGATCTATGCACTCTTATGACATTAAATGCAGTAACCTCCACGTGGTAGCTCCTGGGAGGTTTTGAAAGCGACTAGGTAAGAGCTGTATTCTAAACAACAATTAGTTGTATGACACAACAGAGTGGCAACGCCTTTTTTTCACCAAAAGTTGTCAGTTTTGTCTCAGTTATACAGAACAAAGATATCGTTTTATCGTTTAAATATGTCAAGTCATTAATAATAAAGGTTTAAGTAATACTTTTAAATAATAACCATCTCTATCGAAAATTTTTAATTGTTTTGAAAAAAATGTCAAATTTTACCCAAAGTTTCGACTTTTGGACCAAAAGCGCAGACTCAAGCCATTTTTCTTCAGCGGTAATATTGCACGCAGATGATGTACTAGTATAAAGGCAACTTTTGGCACCTACCCGTTTTTTGATTATAAAAAATAAATTTTTTTCGCTCCACCCTAGTGCATAGTAAAGCTTTCAATGTTGTAATTAAAATTTTTGCCGTGCAATATAATACCGTTTAAAAATTTATTTATTTATTTGTTATCCAAAACATAAATAATTAAGAAAAAATTTTACAAAATAGGGGAAAAACTGTTATTTAGAGTATAAACTTATTCTTTTATCTATATTTTTTATATAAATAATTTTAAAGTTTACCTTAAGTAATTTGTTTATATTACTTTCATTATAAATGAAAAAAAATTAAGTTTCAAAAATTTCGTAAGAAATATGTTGAAAGAGGTATTAATTTTAAGATATCTTTTAAAGGAAAGCTTTATTTATGATATCCGAATTTGATATACACTCGATGTAATACATTTTTCTGTCTTCATATAATAAGAAATAGTAATAAAAACTGACGTACTTTTCCTAATGATATATCTATAATATCTCAGAATTACCGTCCAGTTAACCATATCTTTCCTTTTCTGTTACCGAACACAATTTCCTTTTACAGTATTTATGAGCAGAAACTGTGACAGAACATAATAGAATACGTCTCGTTAAATTAAAATAACCCTTTTATCGCTTCGGAACATTTATACGTGAAAATTCTTTTGTAACAGTTGCAATTCATGTCCTTTTACGAGGGAATAAGAGCCAGTGTAACATATAATATAACGTAGAATGAGATATTTAAACCTATGGTTATTTCAAGACTTTTGCGTTTTGTACATTGTATTTTATACATCAGGTCTAGGTATATTTTTAAATATTTCTTTTTTTCTTATTTCTGCACCAAATGCTTTTGTATAGAAGCATTAATCACAAAAATGAAATTTTATGTATATTACTGAAGGTTTTATACAAAGACAGACAAAAATGTTGGACACCCCTGATATGTATATATGTATCATATTTTAAATTGACACATCGGCTACTTCACATTATTCTCCCTGCACTGCACACGGGACGTAATAATGATAAGTAGATAATTTGAGAAACAAAGAATTAAGACATACCGAAATATTTATTTTTAAATTTAAGCACCTATATGGCAGAATTTGAAAATCTGGTTTCCTTAGATTTTTTTTAGAATATAAAACCATAAGCTTTAACCCCCTTAACGCTCGAATTAAATTACGGTTGAATAATTCAAATTGCTTACTGGCACCACTTTTATGAAAAAGAAATATTCACCTTATTTAATGACAGTAAAAACGATACCAAAATATACCCAATTTTGTTATTTTATAAAACTGGTGGGAATCGAACAATATGAGTAAAAGACACAGCCCGTGAATATGACGGGAGCGAGAATTAAGGTGTTTAGTGTTCGTAAAGCCATAAGTTTTAAGTGTTCAAATTTCTGTGTTCATAGCTTTCAACTTTCTGCGTTATGCAACTAAAAAATAGCACCAAATAAGCCATGTGAAAACAAAAATACATCTTATTTAAAATTATTTTCTGTTCAAATGTTCTGTATTTGACAAGAATCGGAAGGCAGGCAGCATTTTCTGTATGTAGGATTGTTGAACCCCTTACCGGAAGACCAACTGCAATCAGTATTTCTGGAAAATGTTGTTCGATATATTTAATGAAACAAATCCTTAGATTAAACAAGCAAAAGACAATTAATCATAAAAAAGCTAGACAATTGGCCTTGTGGTACGAGGTTTCAGCTTCTATGCTGTGCAACATGGTATACAAGCTACAACTCTGTCCGTTTTTTGAACACTATTATTTTCAATAAAAAATCTTTATAGATTTCTGTTGAAAAATGTTTAAGAAATTAACGCAAAGGTTTCTTGTTTTTTTTCTTTCTTTTCTTTTTGTAGCAAATGTAAAAATCAATAGAGATTATTTTTCTTCAGAAGTGCTGTTATTTAAAAATCTGATCAGTGGTAGCTTTGGGAAAAGTGCAGGTTAGCAAAAACCCGTATCAGAGGCCATTTTTCACCACTTATCTCGAATGAAATGTTCACATTATTTATTGACAGAAAATGTACAATTAATTAACACTAAGTACCATGGAACTATGAATAAACAGGAATTGACATATCCTCAAAATCGTGAAGTTTCAACATTAACCGGTTTCGCAGTGGTTCATTATCGCTGGCGCAAACTTTCACCAGTATATTTGAATAGAAATTTATTCCTATTTAAACGCCTTCTTAAAGCAGAGATTCACTCATAATTATGCCAAAAACAATTATTCATTTTTACTGGTGGAAGATTACTTTGGCGGTAGTCAGGCCCTGCGTTTCCGCCATATTGTAACAACCTAAACAACCTCCATTCAATCTCAGTGAAAGATATAATAATACCCGGGACAACTTCCACCTTTAACCCTAGATCTACCGGGAATTTTATTCAAGTTTTAATAAAACGTTCTACACCAGAATTTTTATTTAAAACTATTTAACTTATTTATTTACCTTATTTTTGTCTGGTTTATATACTTAGTTTATTTTAAAGAAATTTCTGGTTTGAATGAATATTTTGTATGTACCTGTCGGGTCCAATGGACCCTTCTGGTAGACGGAGGGTTAAAAACGTATAGAAATTTTAACCTTACTTGCGAGAGAAATTTTGCATGAATAATTCGCTAAAATAAGGCGAAATTTTCTATTCAAAATTTACTGGTAGATGTTTTCCCTGGTGGTAATCAAAAACTGTAGATCCTATCTAAAAAGTCATCCGTCACCTTATGAAATCTCCTTAGTTCACTCGCAACTGGTAGACTCAACATTATATGAGGAGCTCACAACCATAGTAGACCAATTCCATTTTGAAAAAAAAAATGAGATGGTCCGATTACAAGGCGCTATAGAAAATGCTTCTGGATCAATGAATTAACCAGTAGCGAATGAAAAGCATTCTTATTCTACTTCAGAAGTTAACCCTAGAACTACCGAAAATTTTACTCAAGTTTTATAAAAATATTACACATCAGAATTCTTATTTAAAACTATTGAACTTATTTACTTAACTCATTATTGTCTGGTTTACATATTTAGTTTATTTTAAAGAAATTTCTGGTTAGAATAAATATTTCGAATGTACCCATCGGGTCCATTGGACCCGTCTGGTAGACGGAGGGTTAAACAAACAAAATATTTATTGAAATCTGGGTTAAGTAGAACATAACAAAAATATAAAAACCATAGGTCGTTGACATATACAAATATAATTTCGATCTCATAATATATGTGAAGAAAAGCTTTTGATTATTTTCAAATAAATTTGGCCGTAAATTGCGGCATGAATTAATTAATTGAACATTTTTGGAGCCGAAATGCCTTGCCCCTGAAAGGGTTAACCCATTCAGGGGCAAAGCACTTCTATCCGTAAAATGCTGAAATCATTGAATAACACATCAGGAATTTAAAAACATATTTATTTGAAAATAAGTAAAAGGCTATTTCCATGCGAACTTGTTATGTCTGTTACATACTATGATTTTTGTCTACCAGTATTTTAGAACGGGAAAATGTGACTTATTTTGTCGGATATATCTCATCAATTGAATAAGGCGAAGCAAACTTTTCGAAAACAACGGTGGCCATCAATCATAGCGATTTTCAGCTGTGTAACAGACTAACAAGTTCGCATGGAAATAGCCAAAAGCTTTTATTTGCGTACTTGGTTAAAGGAATATTTTCATTTTTAAATTCTGGTGCCAATGTGGCATTTAGGAATTAAAATTAAGCGGTCCAAAAATGAACCACCGCTCTTCAAGGGGTTAAAGAAATTTCTGGCTTGAATAAGTATTTTGAATGCACTTGTTGGGTCTAGTGGACCAGTCTGAAAGGCGAAAGGTTAAGTAGATGTACTAATTTGTAGATGTATTTGTTGATTTTTGAACTTTCTATTAATTATATTGTGTGCTATGAAAAATGGCCAAAAAGGTTTGTTTTTATGTTTTATATATTCCTCCTTTGATGAACAGCTCTCTACATACTAGGGCTACGCGCTGACAGGAAAACAGTAGCTGACTTAAACAGAATATTTTTAGCTTTTGTTCGTTAAATTTCATTTGTATACCACTATTTTCAAAAAAGTAATCTTTGCCTTGTTTCATGTCAGACAAATAAGGCGGATAACACTTTTAGAAATTGCTGATATTCAATTTAAAGTAACGGTACAAACACTGAAAAAAAATTTCCTACGACAGCCGTACGTTTTTTTCACCGCGTAAGTTTGTTATTTAGAGGAATATTTTTTATGTCCCAAACATAAATTTTATTCAACAATGTTATTTGTTTTTATCTGTAATTGCTAATTTTTAAAGCGAAAATTAATTAAATTAAAATTTTGTCCTGTTTTTAAATTCAATATTAACAAAAGGGAACATTGTGTCGTAAAAGTTAAAGTAAAGCTTAAAATAAATCTCCGATTTCTTTCTTTGGAATACCGCTATTTCCAAATAATATTTTTTTTCCTGATTCAATTATGGAAATAAAGAATTAATCAAGAATATGGCACGTATGCAACAAGTAACGGATGCACCAGAAATATAACTCGACCGCTCACTGTTTTGAAAAATTTTACATTTTCATCACCGTTACATTAACAATTTGTTGACCGGTCACGAGTATACTCGTGTTTCTAAAACGGCACGTTATTGATTAAAGACAAATGCTGGAACCTCACTTCAGCCTACGTCATTTTCGTTGAATAAAATATCAGCTAGCTTTTTTCCGAAAGATTCCGTCTTTATGCCAATGAGCTGGCAAAATTTATTTGATTATACGAAATTTAATATAAAATTCAAACATTTAAAAAAATATTTAGTCATAGGTAATCTTGAAAAACCTATCTAGTCAACCAACTTTCAGAAAAGGCAAAGATTTCATAAGAAATTGCCAGCCAACGATGAGTTGGACCGGCAACACTAGAAGGACGGTGAGGGGTCATTTTGACCTGTACCAAATAAATATATTTCAGTTCGAAGCTCAAATATCATTATAAAATAAGTTTCAACGGCACAAAGAGAGAGAAAAAAAAGAGTTAAAAAGTTGAAGGCTTTTAAATAAAAATTCTGGTGCGAGATATTTTTATCAAACTTGAGTAAAATTTCCCGTCTTTATTAAGTTAAAAAAAGAAAATATTACCTGATCCAAAGCTAGTGCCACCGCAATTCACGGTAGTTACGAATGTCTATAGGCTAGTTCCATGGGTTTTTGTAGTGTAAGTCACATAGCTAATAACTGATATGCTTGTTGGCCACCATTATTTCCGTAAAGTTTGTTTGGCCTTATTCAATTAATGGGATATCTTCCATAAAATAAGCCACATTTATCCGTTCTAAAATACTGGTAACCAGAAATCGTAGTATGTGACTTACATTACAAGTACTCATGGAATTTGCCTATAATAAGTAGACATTTTACTTAACAAACCGTTTCTCAATTTTATATCGTATGTTTATTTTAAATCGTTTACTATTTTGAATTTGAGGTTCGAAACGTATTTATGAAACCAGTTTCATTGTGCATAGTAAATACGAAACACGCGTCACAGTGTTCAAATCTAGTGTGGTTCATACGGTCGGCGCACAGTGGAGTATTTGACCCAAAAACCTGGCCAAAAATGCAAAAATTTAAATTTCGTCAAGAATTGTAAAAATCATATTTGTTAATAGCTAACTAATTGGTGCCTCGATCTATGTCTATTTTAGGAACCTGAGTTATATCCGGTGGCTCCTGACCTCAGCTGAAAAGAAAGTTTCTTTCTGAGAAGACGTGGTTTTTTGTTGTTTTTTGGCATTGTTGTTATGTTTAAATATAATTGTTTTGTGGCTCAATGAATTGTTGAATTGAAACTAAACAGGGCTTACGTGTTTAACAAAGGTCAGAGCTTAGTCTTAAACTATGTGTTAATTTAAATAGTTTAGTTTTTAATGCAATAAAAAAACATTAACTGTGTAAAAGGGTTATTTTTAAAGCGTTTTTGGCTCGAATTTATACATATCGAAAGCTTTTTAAATATGTGCCTCGCTTTTCCCAGCCATGTTTGAATTATAATCGTATTAGTTATAGTCTTGAGTGTCTATTTATGCAAAAAAATCTTCCGCATATTGTTGCCATTTTTTATAATTTTTTTTTTTCGGGATGACTATTTAAATGATCTGTTTTGCGGCCACCGAATTGAAAAGATAAGAACTATATATTTACTGTCGTATTGCAGGTTTTTAGCTCACAGGATATTACCGGAGATCTTTTGCACCTACATATTCTGTCTGTATGTATGTACGAACGTACATATGTACGTACGTAGGTACGTACATACGCGCGCAACTCGATATCTTTTGATATAAATATCCGATCGCCTTCAAATTGTATATACTTATGTATTGAAAAAGGGTTCCCTAATTAGTTCTTGGGGCTCATGTGTGTAACATGAGGAGAGATAGGAGGGACTTAACCCTTTCGAGGGCGGTGCCCTTAAAAAGGGACACCTAATTTTAATTCCAAAACTGACAAACGGCACCAATAAAATTTAATTAAAATTTTCCTTTTATAATGTACGTGAAAATAAGCAACTTCATGCCGGGTGACCCAGCGGGTAATGTTTGAAACAAAGTCCAATAGATGGCGCTAGGTGCACGTGAGTGAAGCCAAACTTGGTGCGCATGCTCCGGTGAGTGGGCAATTGTAAATGTGATGTTCCTTCAGTCTGCGGTGCGCTTTATCGGGTGATTCTCGTTAGTAAACATGAACAAATATTCGACGGATGTTCGCGTCTTTATTGTGCTACAAATGGCCAGATGTGATGAAATTGTGAAGGCAGTTCAACGAGCATGGCAGGAGAAGTTCCACAACAAGAATGGCCAAAAAAAAGGACTATGGCAAGGTGAGTCATTTTGTGAGTTTTACGGTACAAATGTTTTCCTTTTTGCTTCCATGTTTGTTCTGAAAAATGTGTTTCAATACTCTTCCCTGTAGACTGTATTCCAAGTTCAAACGTACTGGATCGGTGGAAGACAATAAAAAAGCTATGGCTACAGCCACTGCTACTGTTGTCATAGACGGTGCAAAACAGTTCGTCGACGACTTTTTCGCTGCCGATCAGACCCGATCTGTAAGGAGAGCAGCAGAAATGTTGGGAATAAAGCGTACATCACTTCAGCGAATAATGAAAGAGCTCGAATTGTCGCCTTACAAAATTCAAGTAACCCAACCTCTCAACGAAGACCATACACAAAGACGATCTGAGTTTGCACAGCTTATGCTTGAAAATTCCAAACAGGTGAAATCGATGTAAAGAAAATTTGGTTTTCAGATGAGGTCTACTTCACTTTGGATGGCCATCTGAACAAACAGAATTATCGCTACTGGGGCAGAGAAAAGCCGGAGATCACTGTTGTCCGAAGCCTGCACCCGAAAAATTTCTTCTGTGGTGTGCAATATCTTCGCATGGTGTGTTTGGCCCTATTTTCATCGATGGAACTCTAAGCGCGGCGAATTACAGAAAGTTCCTGGACGAGGAGTTCATCCCTTTTCTTCATGGTCATGACTTGGTCCAAGGTCATTGGTTTATGCAGGATGGAGCAAGACCACATCGTACGGCGGATATTTTCGAGGTGCTCAATGAGCATTTTAGCGATAGAATCATTGGGTTAGATTACCCATCGCGCTTCCAAGGTGGTATCGAATGTCCCCCATATTTACCCGATCTGAACCCCTGCAATTACTACCTATGGGGTTATTTGAAGAGCAAAGTGTGGTAGACAAGTCCTACGAACCTTCCAGAACTCAAAACCGCCATTACAACTGCTGTCGACATGATTGACAGTGAGGCCTGCTCACGAGTAATCGTTGGATTCCAGAACCGCCTAACTGCTGTCCTTGTTAAAGATGGCGGGCACTTCGAACCTCTTTATCATTAATTGCCCAAAATGTCCATTCAATAAACATCACTAAATTCTTCTCATGTCTCTTATTTGTTTTTATTTTTTCATTTGTTTCAAACATTACCCGCTGGGCCACCCGGTATTTTCTAATAACTCCGTTTACCAACTAAAAAGAGCAAGCCATACAGTAGCGAGACCCTACAACTTCTTCTTTCAGCAAGGTCTGGTGGTAGTAGCGATAAAAGACAAGAAGAGAGTGATGAAGAAGAGTTCCGAAGAATCATTTTGAAACTGGTAAAAAACTAGCAATCTATACTATATAGACTCCACTTTACTGAACCTACTATTAAATATAACACTATTAAACACAAATTAAATGCAATAATTATTGTTAAATGTAATTTAAATGTAATAAGCATTATTAAATATAAATAATAAGTTTTATATATAGTAAAATTAAATACATTTAATTAAACATTAATAGTGAATAAGACAAACCTATCAACAATTACTTTCCTCTTAAAAACAGTAAATAGTTAAGATTGCAAGTCGCTCAACTCCCAAACTCCCTTCGGTAATGTTAAGTCAATGGACATATGATTTATTCGTATTTTTTAAAATATCTACTTAGTAAATTAATGTTTTAACTTCTTTTTTCTTTGTGCTCTTCTTAAATGATGACTCTTTTTTTTTTCTTAATTGTCAAAATATTTATAAAATGTATATTTATTATTATGTGAAGTGTTAATATCTTACTTACACTTCGTCAACTTTTAAGAAATAAAATATTAAACTAAACTATGAATTTGTATGTATACTTCATAGTATGCTAAAAGATAGTTCAGTGAAACGCACAGCACAGTTAAAAATGTCCATTCAGCCCTTTCCGTGAATAAACGGAAATGTACTTGAGAACTTTTGTGCAGCCCTATATATGATCTATAGAATATATCCACACCCCAAGTAATATTATTTTAAAACGCCTATCACAACTACAAACGCAGTTCCAGCAATTATTAGTCATAGACTTCAATAGTTAAATTTATTATTCAGCCATATTCTTTTGTGTGTCCCTGTAAATGAACGATATATTCTATTCACACCATATTCTACAGTATGTGCCTTAGTAGACCTTAGTGATATATATAAATTTCAGCACGTTTAAAAGTGTGATATCATTAAAATACAGAGCAAACGATTTTCCCCCATAGACCATAATGTAAGGGAATTCTTTTGGGTGTCTCTGTAAATGAACCGTAAAGGCTATAGACTTGATTTACAATACCAAACATGTCATAGTGATGCCCAATAAGATCTAAGAATTTCAAGCCAATCGGACTATATTTTCATCGAAAAATATTTTTGGCCAGGATTTCGGGTCAAATACTTCACTGTGCGGCGGTTATGTGTAACTCTTCGTGGTTAATATTAGAAAGTTACATTTCACAAAATAATTTACAGTAGGAGTTTCCAAACTGGTGTCCACTTTATACCACCCATTTCTATAGCAATCTTCACCATATTTCATGACTTACAACCTTATGGTTTTTTCCAAGTCAAATAAATATAATTTCAACCGAAAAATCATTTCATGTAACTTTTCTTATTTCTTTAAAGTGGTTTATTAATTCCACTTATTTAGTAAAATTTCTGGTATCAATTGATTAAGAAATATAACCGGGAGGTTGGTGTTGGTACACCGCCGCCTGAATAATAGACCTGAGCGCAGAAACAACAGTAGCGTCGGCCGAAGGAGGATTTTTTTTTTTTTTTCATATGTACTGTCCCCAAAATTTTGACACCAGTATTTTATTAACGATTTCTTGAACTTGTTTAATTTCAGAAAAACGATGCGGAAAAATCTTCAAGGGACCGTACACACACTGAAAAAAAAAATCCGACTTCGGCAGCCGCTATTTTTGTGTCAGTGCTCCGGCCTGACACAGGATTCAGGTGGCGGTGGTTGGTAGCTATATTGCATAACTTCTGTGAATAAATAAAATTAAATTCACTTTTTGGAAATAGTGCTATTCCCCAAGCAT
Organism: Maratus speciosus; assembly: GCA_963932465.1. Classification (NCBI taxonomy): domain Eukaryota; kingdom Metazoa; phylum Arthropoda; class Arachnida; order Araneae; family Salticidae; genus Maratus; species Maratus speciosus. The sequence continues at coordinate 471,186,230 of OZ010796.1, forward strand.
CGGTTTTTACAGCACTGATTTAGCCAATGGATCACATTTCCTTTTTATATAATTTTACTCAGAGACACGGGAAAATATGTAACCAAGCCCTAAATTTCTGCTGTAAAGAATTACAAGTAAAAACATATCGGTGCCAGCTTATCTGGATTACTATTAAAGTCTATGCTGTATTTGTCGTCTTAACCCAGGAGAAATCGCGCTGTAGTATGAATGGTTTTTACTTTGTCACCAATAAATACAAATAATAATCGTCACCTTCTTTAGTCGGAGGCAATTTTCTCAAATTCTGCGACAAAATAAGTTGAAGATTACTTTAAAAAAATAGTGATGACAATTGTAAAAACCATACGCACTCTGGGTCTATCAGGCCCGGTTGGAGTACTCCCGGGTTAATATAATTAATACTATGTCAGCCCCATTTAATTCCTCGTTATCTACATGGCGTTGTAAAACGATCGGTGTTTTCCTGCATTTTACACATTGACCGCGCGTCGGGACATAAACGTCCCAATAGACCACTTTTTTGAAATATAATCTCTACCTTAGGTTTACTGTGACATTTCCGTTTGAGTATCCGTACGGATTTTATGTTTGAGCAGTACTATTTCTGAATTCTATTTCATTCTGTTTAGGCGTTTATTCTTCTTTCTACTTCGTAACAAAAATTCTGCGATTAAATAAAGCAAATATTGGCTTGTGGAAATAGTTGTATTCAAATTCAAGTACTGTAAGAAACATCAAGTATTTTACTACTGCGTCATAAATTTTCCTTTCTAAAATTTTTAATATATTTGCATAATTTTTATTAATTAATAAGCAGAACGATTAAAAAGAGTTTAATCCCTTAAATGTTTTGCCCGAGTGTCGCTCGGGCAAAAGTGTTTCCTACATTCGATACTAAAAGCTTTTGGATAATTTTATCTTTTATCTTTGGTTTCTTAAATGGCATACTTTTTTCGATTGTACAAAGCCAAATATTTTAGTAAAAGAAAAATGGTGCGGGTCCTTATTTTTAATTTGTTGCGTCAGAAAAAGAAATAGTTAAGGTGTTAAAGAGTCTTTCTTTAAGCGATTTCTTTCAAAGATAATCTCTTACACATTAGTTTAATCCCATCTCAAGCAACATAAGAAACTTGACACAAACATTAGATTCCCATTACCATTTTTCCACCCAAAGATGCCAATTAAGAAACTAAAAATGTTTCACTTATACATCTCATTTGGATTCCATTTTAATGCATACTTTTGAAAAAAAAATTAATTAAGAGAGTTTTGTTATTTTTTGCTTTGAGAAAAATAACTTGAGCACCTGTTTTAACACTAGAACGGCCAGGAATTTTATTCAAGTATTATAAAAATATTGTATACCAGAATTTTTATTTAAAACTATTTTATTTATTTATTTAACTTGTATCTGCGTTGCACGTTTTTAACTTATTTTACAATGAATTTTTTGGTTCAAATCGAAATACTTTTATTCGGTACCGGTCAAAATGACCGCTATGGCCTTTCTAGTATTAAATGTCAGTGCGTTGTTAAACCAATTTTGTTAAAATGAAAATATTAAAAACTTCATGTAGGTAAATCACATAACTAGGGGTTTTCAACTTGTAACATGCGGGCCAGCATGCTGCAACTATTTCACAATAGGAAGATTTTCCTTATTTAACCTTTTCAGAGGCAAAGCACTTACATTGCTGAAATGTTTAAATTAAATGAGTGACACCGTAATTTACGAACAAATTTATTTCGAAATAAGCGAATACTACATTTTGTATATCTAATAAACCGTAATTTTTTTATCAAAATTCTGGTGCCATTTTGGCATTTGTAAATTGAAACCAAGTAGCTTTATAAACGTACCAAAGCTCCTGAAAGTGCTAATGCATTAGCTGCAAGCATTTACACCTTTCTCCTACCACTGCTTTTATACAGAAAAATATTTCATTAGGCAAAATATTCTGTTGAATAATAGTAATAAGAAAAATAATTCAAGTGATAGCTCAAAATCTTAAAAGTTGGCAGCTATGATTAACACTCCAGTCGCTGGCGAATATTTCTATGGGTTACATTTTTTTAAAAATTAAGATTGTTTGATTCCCACCAATTTTTTGAAGTAGAAATTGTCACTTTATTTAATTACAGATTAAATAATGTGAGAATAAGTCGAATTATAGGCTTTTAAAAATGGGGTGGGAATCAAGGAATCTGAATTTTTAAAAAGTAGCCCACTGGAACGCAAAAATAGCGTTTCCCGTGGCTGGAGGGTTAATGACAGAATCATAGCGAGTATATACGACGAATATTACCTTTTGAAATTTGTTGTGACAAACAACATTCAGGCAAGCAGGTTGAAGATCCCTATGTTATGAGATATTATTTTTTATGACTCTCCAATAAAACGATATTTTCCAATGCAGGTTTTGACTATTCCCCTTCCAGTAAAGTTGAGAAGAGATTTTAATATTACAAAACGGTTATAAAAAGAGCAGATTAAAATTTGAGGATCTTTCTTCCACAGAAAATCTCGATTCACTAAATCTTAATTTAATGATAAAGGAGCCATTATTGAAATTTTAATATGTTATGAGAATCGGAAATAGTGGTTACGAACGGCCATGAAGCAAAACTGTTGGACATCCCAACTGTACAGCATTGGAGAGATATTTAATTTTTAAAAAGGCCTTTTAAACAGTTACAAATGTTGGGTTATTTTTTCGATAAAATATTTAAGATATCAATTTGGTCTTGGATTAGCCCATTTTGACAAATTTAACACTAAACATCCAGAGTTTTAACCCTCTCGCTGCGTAATTGTTTTAACAAAATAGCTTCAAAAATTGTGTATTTATAGAATTTTTGTTCTTTTGTCATCTGTTTTTCAAAACAAAAATTTTTTATCTAATTTAATTGGGAAAATGTTCCGATTAAATAAGGGAAATTTTACAATAAAAAAATAACTGGTGGAAATAATCAAGGAGGGTTAATTAGGAGGAAAAATACATCCCCGATAAAATCTCGGGTTGCGCAGCGAGAGGGTTAACCCCTTGATGGGCGACGGTATATTATATATACCTCTTAATTTCTCTTCCAAAATTCCACACTGTCACCAGAAATTTGAAATGAAATTTTGCTTTTATAATGTCAGTGAAGAAAAGCTTTTAATTATATTTAAATAAATTTGTTCGCAAAACCTGATGTCATTCAATTATTTCAACATTTTAACAACATAAGTACTTTGGTCCTGAAAGGGTTAAGTAAGTTTTATTAAACCCTTGAGGGGCGGTGGGATATGTTATATCCCACCAAATCTTAATTCAGACTTCCACCAGAAAGTTTTAAATATGTTTTACTTTTATAACTTTGCTTAACACGTTCACGCCGGCGCTTATATTAATGTTTTTCGCTGTGAGGCGGCGCTTGAATTCATGTTTTGCTTCATCTGGCGGCGCGAACTTTCGCTTATTCAAATACTCTATGTAATGACACGCCCCTCTCATATTTATTAAATTGAACTCGAACATAACAATCAGAGTTGATTGTGAATGTCTGCAAGTTCGTAAAGAGTAAGCAAATTACTTACAGACATGATTTTATTGTCTACATATGTACGAATTTAATATAAAATGTCTTAAAATCTAAAGAAATGTGGACAAGATGATATAAGTGCATTTTCTGTAAGGTTGAAACCACGCCCTTAGCCAGTGATATATTTTGAATGAAAACGAGAATTCTCCTTTCTCGTAGTGAATGTATAAGTTTTATTACATTGAATTGTTTTTACTATTCAAGTGTGATCCACCTGTAGTGAACGCAGTCTATGGCATAGTCGAGTGTGACCCACCTGTAGTGCACGCCTTCTATTTAACTGTGGAGTGTGACCCACTGGTGACTCACGCCGCCCGATGCGACAGTCAAGCGTGACCCACGCCAAACGATGGGGCAGTCAAGCGTGACCTACCGGTGATGCACGCCGGCGTGAACGTGTTAAAAAAAGGCTGAAGAATTGCATTTCTTTTTTTTTTTTTTTTTTGCAATAAAATTTTCCCAAGTTTCCGGTGGAAATTCAACATTACTGAAACACAATTGCTTGCCCCGAAAAGGGTTGAAAAAATTTCACACCAAAACTTGTACTTAAAACTATTTAACTATTTTATTCAGCTTATTTCGGTGTTATTTATATTTTCTTTATTTTACAAAAAAATTCTGTTCCGAATAGATTCTTTTCATTTGTAACCGGTCCAATGACCATTTGGTGGTATAATTAGTGCTAAAATAGTGTGAAAGCTTACATTTTTAAACCATATTTAAAAAAAAAAATCTTTAAATACTGTAAAAAAAATTAACAGACATTTTAATGTGAAATGACAGATTTTTGCGATTAAATAAGGCAAAGAGTATTATTAAAACATAATGGTAAAAAAGCGTAAAAGTTAACCGCTATGCAAACACGAATATACTCGTGACCGGTCAGGTCTGTGTTAATGATAATTTTCTTTGTATAAAAGTCGTCAGGTATTAAAAATATGCAAAATAGAAAAAAAATGATGAAAAATGAAAAATAATAAGGAATAAATAAAAAATGTTACTTCAAAATATTACTCTGCTAGAAAATAAAAAGTCATTTCTATCCTTCTGATTGCATTATAGTTAATGTTTAACTCATTAACCGCCAAAACTATAGGTTTGAAATTTTCAACTTTTTAGCTGAACTTTGTTTGGCACTATATACTCTGAAAGATTATTTTCGCTTTATATGATCTAAAATTTTTATGTCTTTAAATAAGAACAATTTTTTTATTCAAAACGTGTTTGTAAATAACTTAAATATGTGCATTTATTTTGACTGTTGCGTAAACGCAACACCAGCAGGTAATGGGTTAAGCAGATGAAAAAGAAATGATGCTATACGGTATCGTGGCTGCCAACTCTTCCGCTTTTTTGTACCACAAAAATTAAATAGAAAATTTTGCCTCATTTAATTGGCAGATTATGACGATTAAAAAAGGTGAAATTTACTGTAAGATTTTTGTGGTAAAAAAAAAAAAAAAAATCGTAACAGTACACAGCTATGCAATATTTATATTATATGTTAGTTCTAGTTTAGGTTTATATATTTAGGCAAATTTTCCAAAAAAAAATTAAGTTTTCGAGCCCTTTCAAAATTCCGTCAATATGGAACTGAGTTCGTTCGAAGTCAAAATAATATATAAGTGACATTTATGAGCATCTGCATCAGCAAATAGTCATAAAGGTGAAAAAAATTCAAACAAAGCGAAACAAATGATAATCAGGCAGGATAATTTCTAGCACAGGAACAGTGTTGCCACATCTGGCTGGTTTTTTATTAAGAAATTCCGAAGTCCCACCAGAAAGTTTTAATAGTTATTTCTGCTTTATAAGATTATAGATATTCTATAAGTAAAATTAAATAAAATACTATGTGAAATTTTTTGGTGTTCATTCTAAATTTCTAAATAAAAAAAAGCAAGATGTGGCAACACTGCATAGGAATGCCTAAATTGTGGTTTGCGGGACGCAGATCTATCATTCTTTCCAAACATAACAGTTCCACCTTATTTAATGCCATAAACCCTGTAATTAAATAAAGTGGATGTTTTTAATCGGAGATAGTCGGAACAGGCAGCCCGAAGGAAATTTTTTACCTTCGTTTAGTAAATATATTAGATGTCTTAAAATTTCTCAGCTTATTTCGAGCTTTATTCGAGTGGTAAAAGACACTTTAAGCTTTACATTGTCATAGGTGAACATAAATCTTCTTTTTCGAATATTTTTTAATCGGGGAGGACGCGCGCCGGGCTTGATAGACCCGGAGTGCGTATGGTTTTTGCAATTGTCACCACTATTTCTTTTGAAATAATCTTCAACTTATGTTATCGCAGAATTTGTAACAATTGTCTCCGACTAAATAAGGTGGCGATTATTATTTGTATTTATTGGTGACAAAGTAAAAACCATTCATGCCCTGAGTATGCGTCCGTTCTCCCGGGTTAAGAATCATTTGCTTTGGGGTTTCAGTGTCTTCAGATATGGACATTAGACATCACAAATGTGTAATGCAAAGAAAAAAATTATATTGACATTATTAAACAAGGCACGCTGTTAACTTCTTGATATAAAAATTCCTGTTTAGTTAAAAGATTCGGAGAATTGATTTCAGGTTAATATCTGTACCGAACTACCATATTCTTTTTTATTGCGGTTTTTTGCATATTGCTCAGAAATGATTACGGAGTCAAAATATGTATTTAAAAAAACATTCGAAAATTTTAAAGAATTAAAGGTATCCTACCCACTTAAACCCGGAAGGACGTCCGCCGGGATTGATAGACCAGGAGTGCGTATGGTTTTTGCAATTGTCACCACTATTTCTTTTGAAATAATCTTCAACTTATGTTATTGCAGACTTTGTAACAATTGTCTCTGACTAAATAAGGTGGCGATTATTATTTGTATTTTTTGGTGACAAAGTAAAAACCTTTCATGCTCTGAGTATGCGTCCGTTCTCCCGGGTTAAGAATAATTTGCTTTTGGGTTTCAGCGTCTTCAGATATGGAAATTAGACATTACAACTGTGTAATGCAACGAAAAGAAAATATATTGACATTATTAAACAAGGCACGCTGTTAACTTCTTGATATAAAAATTCCTGTTTTGTTATAAGACTCGGAGAATTGATTTCACGTTAATTTCTGTACCGAACTACCATATTCAGAGTATTTCCTCAACTCATTATCCGCGGGTGTTGTGTTCACGCTATGGTGAAAATAATTGCTCATGCGTAAATTTATTACTTTGCCACTACTATTTGAGAATTAAAAAAAAATTACTTATTTACTGGCACAAATTTTGATATTTTAATAAACGCTAGTTCCATGGGTTTTTGTAGTGTAGGTCACATAGCTGATAACTGCAATGCTTGTTGGCCACCGTTATTTTCGAAACGTTTACTTGGTCTTACTCAATTAATGAGATATCTTCTATAAAATAAGTCAAAATTTTCCGTTCTAAAATGCTGGTAGCAAAACATCGTAGCATGTGACTTACACTACAAGTGCTCATGGAAATAGCCTAAAGCGAAAATTACCTTTATGAATTTGTGGTGGCAAACGACTTTCAACAAGAAATTTGAAAATTCCTACTTTATAGTTTTGGCGGATAATGGGTTAATCATTTCAAAGGCGATGTTTTTACGGCGCGAAAAATTAATTTTAATTTCAAACTGCCAATTGATACCCAGAAAGGATTAATAACATTTTTCTGCCTAAAATGCAGGAAGAAAAGCTTTTAAATACTTTAAAATAAACGTGCCCTTAAACTTAGGTGCCCATCAGTTATTCCAACATTCTTTGTAGCAGGAATATTTTCCCATGAAAGTGTTAAAGGCTTTATTACGGGACAGAACTACCGAGTATTTTTATATTCATTCGTACCACAATTTGAAAACATATTCCTTTCTTGTAGATTTTCTCTTAAAACTATACTTATATTAGTTAGTACCAGCGATTTTTTTTAACTGCTAAGAAAAGATTTAAAAAATAACCCACTAGGACAAATTTGTTCAAATCTGTAGCCCAGGGAAGTAAAATTCTAGGCGCCAGCAGGCAGTCTCTCACCACAAAGTTTTATTAATTTTCTTCCCTTAAATTTTATTAGCATTCTTACAAAAGATTTAGACGAAAGATAAGGCATAACAGTGACTGGTGAGAGACTGTCCGCTGGCGCCAAGATTTTTACACCCCCGTAGTAGTCAAATAATGAATTGCGTTTAGTGTGAAATAACTGGTGAACCAAGCTAGCTGCATCTTTGAACTTAGTGTTTAAGCGAATTTAAAAACTATAAAACCTAAGCTAGGTACAATTTATATGAAAATAGAGTGTTTCATTTTTTATTGCAATTATATGAATTATTAATTATAGGTCAGTGGTTATCGTTTCGATTATTCTACTTTTAAATAAATAAAAAGCGCGGGAATAGGATGTGGTTTTTAAAAATGTCTGACGTCTTTAAATATATTCTCATAGCTTCCGATCCTCAGCATTTTTGAAAACATTTTTGTTATTTTTTAATAATAACCTTTGTCATATTTAACCCCTTGAAGGGCACCGGTATATTATATATATCACTTACTTTTAATTCACAAATTCCACATTGGCACCAGCATTTTAATTTATACTATAAACCCGAAGAAACGCTTTTAGAAATTTTCATATAAATTTTCTTGCAAATCCTGGTGTCAATCAATCATTTTATCATTTTAGCAGGCAAAGTGCTTTGCCCCCCCCCCCCCCAAGGGGTTAATCGCAGATTATCTGCAATCATTAACCCATTAAGGACCAGCACGATTTACAGGAATTTTATTCAGTTCACACCACTTTTTGTTAAACACTTATTTTTACACTTTTGTGATTCATAAGAATCACAAAAATGCGTTAATTAAATAAGGCAAATTTTACTTTTCTCTTTTACTGGTATCAAATTTTTTTTCAAAATCACAAATATAATGTTGCGAAAACGCAACGTCAGTCTTTAATGGGTTAAAGCAATTATTTATTTTCGAAAATAGTAGTACTAAAAAATGCAGTGTTGGAAGGTTTATTTCTATATTTTATTTTTAAAACATTACCTCCTCCTTTATAAAATATTTTTTCATGTGTACATTTACTATAGTTCAAAGAACAGATTTCTATCAAGAGACTATTTTTTTCGGGGTATCGTTGTTTAAAATCCTTTTATCTCATTTTCATTCTCTCTAATCTAACAGCCCAAAGATTCCTTTTTTGCACTTTTCAATAAAAATATTTTACTTACTTATTCAAAGAATTCTGTGATTAAGAGAAGAGTGTGAAAACGAAGATTATTAGCAGTTAGATTATATGCAGTGTTGCTATTTCAGCCATCTTTTTTTCTACCCAGATTGCTTAATTTCGAACACTTTGTTTTAAATACAAATTTTACCTTATATTATGAAAGATTAAGCTCTTGCGCTCTGTGACGTACGTAGCGTACGTCATGATATCCGGCCAGTTTTTTAATTACCGTAATTTCCCGCATATACGCCGCAGCTCAGATAATTCGATTTCCTACCATAATTCGTTTTAAATGAAATGTGGCTTGCTTTTGCTTAGCATTAGTTTGACTTCGTTTTTTAAATAAAATTTCCGGCATGAAAATGACTTAAATAAGACGCGGTGTATACGCGAGAAATTACGGTAAACATTCGAAACTCTCACCAGTGTTGCCAGATGGGCTACTTTTTTTAAATTCGGATTCTTGTTTGGAACCACTTTTTTGAAATAATATAATGCACCTTATTTAATGACATATTAATTAAGTTGAAAACAAAGGTAATTTTAGCGTTTCAAAAAAGTGGTGGCAATCAAAAAATCTGAATTAAAAAAAAGTAGCCCACTGGCAGCACTGACTCTCACCAGAATGTTTTAACTCTCATTTTTGCTTCACAAGATGATTGGTTTCCTATAAACAAAATACAGCTCATATTCAAAATATTAGAATAATTGATAAAAAGTTATAAGAAAAAATAATTTTTCATTTATTTATTTCTTCTACTAAGTAAATGCAATTATATATCTTATCAATTAAATCTGGAATGATTAGATAAGATTTTAACATTTACAAAATCATAGCTGCCAACATTTACGCCTTTTTGCTACAACTAAAATTTAGTACAGATTCTCGACTTGATTAATCGCGAGATTTCGACGATTATATAAAGCAATCTATTCTATAAAATTTTAGCGGTAAGAAAAAAGCGTAAAAGTTGGCAGCTATGCAAAATATAAAATACGGTATAGTTAAATAGGTACAGAGCTTTATGAAACACATCAAAATATTAGAATAAAATTTAGATTGGTTCAAAATATTAGAATATTTTATTTTACGCAACAATATTACCTTATGAAGTAAATGGTAGTTAATATTTTGTAGCATTCCCTTTAGGTCTCATAACAGCGTACAATCGAACTTGCATACTATATACAAGTTGTTGACAAACATTTCTATCAATATTAGACCAAATAGACTTTATACGTGCCACTAATTAAGTTTTACTTGAAGGGGGATTTTCCTGGAGTTTTTTCTTCATTATACACCATAAGTTTTCGATGGGATTAAGGTCTGGTGAGTTTGGTGGCCACGTAAAAACCTTAATGTTGCGTTGGTGGAACCAATTCTTAGTTGACACCGAGGTATGCGGTGACGCTAAATCTTGTTTAAAGATGAAATCATCTTCAAATAAATCTTCTGATGATGGAATCATATAATATTCCAAAATGTCTTGATATACCTGAGAGTTAACTTTTTCATAGACGATGCATAAATTTCCAGGTCCTTCTGCACTCATGCAACCCCAGACCATGACACTAGCAGCAAATTTTACGGAACGTTTAAGGCATTCTTTATCAAATGCTTCTTTCTTCATTCTCCAAACTCGAATACCTTGATTACCATATTAAACACAATACATACTTTCATCACTAAATAATATATTTTCCCAATCTTCTTCACTCCATAAACGTCTTGATTTACACCAAATTAATCTTATATGCTTTTGTTTTGAAGTCATGAGAGGTTTTGTTTTTGGTTCAGGAGATTCAAACTTAAATTTATGGAGACGTCTTTACCCTCTCGCTGCGCAACCCGAGATTTCATCGGGCAACGTAAAAGTAGCAAAATTTGCGCAACCCGAGATTTTCTCGGGCATGCATTTTTTTCGTCTAATTAAACCTCCTTGACTATTCCCACCAGTTATTTTCTTATTGTAAATTTTGCGTTATTTAATCGGAGCATTTTCCCGATTAAATTAGACAAAAATTTCTGTTTTGAAAAACTGGTGACAAAAGAAAAATAATTCTTAAAAAACGCTTGTTGTGAAGAAGTTAAATACGCAATTTTTGAAGCTATTTTGATAAATACAATTACACAACGAGAGGGTTAATGTTGTCGATGTAGAAACTTCAACTCCTTCTTCTTTCCATTTTCGGTCCAAGAATCACACATTTTTAAAACGGTTTTTCTTAACCCTCCGTCTACCAGACGGGTCCATTGGACCCGACAGGTACATACAAAATATTCATTCAAACCAGAAATTTCTTTAAAATAAACTAAGTATATAAACCAGACAAAAATAAGGTAAATAAATAAGTTAAATAGTTTTAAATAAAAATTCTGGTGTAGAACGTTTTATTAAAACTTGAATAAAATTCCCGGTAGATCTAGGGTTAACTATACGCTTCAGTTTCCCGTCATCTCTAGCAGATGTTTTTGGTTTTTGGTCGCGATTTCGACAATTATTTTGAAATTTTCCATTTTTTGAATATTGTGTTAGTATTTTATTAACGCTTGATTGCAAAAAATGTAAACAATTCGCAATATAACATTGATTTTTACCGTGCCGCTCAGTGTTGCCAGTGGGCTACTTTTTTAAATTCAGATTTCTTGATTGGCACCATTTTTCTGAAATGGTAAAATTCCCTTGGTTTTCACCTTAATTAATGTGTCATTAAATAAGGCGTATTTTACTATTTCAAAGTTGATGTCAATCAAGAAATCCGAATTTTAAAAAAGTAGCCCACTGGCAACGCTGGTGCCGATACAAATCAACCATGCGAAGTTTAATAGATTCAGAAATATCGCTCACATGACCCATTTTGAAACTGAAAAGCAAACAAACAGCACAAAGAATACTGATTTTAAATAAAATCGTCTTGATTTAGTCAATGATGCCACCAATTATGAATTGGCGATAATTAAATAAGAATTAATTTGAAATATTCTAATATTATGAACCACTTGAATAAATATTCTAATATTTTGACTTTTCAAAATACTTTTTTTTTTTCAATTAATCTTTTCAAAAATTATATTAATTTTAAGATAATAAGTAAGTTTAATCAACAATAAGTTCTTAATAAAAATATCGTTCGCATATTTGCATTAAAAGACATTAAATTACCAAAGGATATTTTCAATTTGTAAAAAAAAAGTAATTATTCTAATATTTTGAATATGAGCTGCATAAGAAAATTTCCAATTTAAATTTTGTTGGATGAATTCAAAATTTCTGAAAAAAAAAATTCTGCCAGTTGCAGCAACACTGGTGTAGTGTTGCCAGTGGGCTACTTTTTTAATTCAGGTTTCTTAGTTAGCATCACTTTTTTGAAACTGTGAAATTCCCCTAGTTTTAACCTTTATTATTCTGTCATTAAATAAGGCGAATTTTACTATTTCCAAAAAGTGGTGCCAATAAAGATGTCTGAATTTTTTAGAAGAAGGAGCCTACTGGGAACACTGCACTGGTGGCTAGTGACATACTACATCCGCTAAGAGCACCAGAGCGCGAGGGGTTAGTGACAGATTAGACAGGGCGAATATTATAAAATGGTAGCACTTAAGCAATTTAAATAAGAACTAGCCCAGTTGGCAACACAGTTGGCATGGTACATTCTCTATCCCCTTTATAGCTTACACCTTACAGTAAACAAATATAACGCTGGCAATAAAAGGTAGAATTCACGTGCAAATTATTGTATTTTTCCTAGATTTTTTTTTTTTTTTTTTTTTTAAGTTTTATTATGTCACTGGAAACAGTGACAAAACTTTTAATTTAAATGAATAAATTGATATAGCACTTAAAGCAGCAAATTATTCCACATTTTTTATTGATATTTATAGGATTGTAATATTCCCTCATTTAAACGTATATTTCTGCAATTAAATATGACAAATATTGCTATTCGTAAATAATTCAATAAAAACACAAAATAATAACATCTATGTTTTTAAAAACGCGTAACTAGTAATTATAGTTTTATTTTGAATGGCATGTGTTATTAAATTTTGTGTTTAATTCACTCAAAATATTTAAATAATTTTATTTACAAGAAATGTCTTCCGAGATTTCATTAACGCTAACCTAATTTTAAACATTTGTATATTTAAATTCATAAACCATTTTTTAAAATCTATTACAAATCGGAACATTTGTAATTTTTTACATTTTAACTAACAGAATTTAATAAAAACATTTAAGTTTAAATGGTTAGCACAGTTGCCAACTTGTACGGATTTTTCCTACCACTAAAATTTAAAAGAGATTTCTCCCGTATTAAATTATCAACATTCACGGCAATTAGGCGATTGAATTAGAATTATTTTTCTATTAAATTTTAGTGGTAGCAAAAATCCGTACAAGTTGGTAACTATGGGTTATATAAAATAAATTTGTAAATCTTAATACCCTGTAACAAATTGACATAAACCTTTGAAGGGAGGATGAATATTATATATGCCACTTAATTTAGTATCAAACTGCAAAATGTCATCAACCAGATTTTTATAAAATTTTGCAAGGTATATAGAGATAAGTATATATTTAAAAATAAATGTACTGTTCTTCTATTTTAACTGTACTATTTCGTAACGTAATCTTTGCTTTATTTAATTGTAAAAACATAATGCTGTATAAATCTGATTTCTTTTGGTAAACAGTGGTACTCAAAAGTAAGGATCTACGTAGCCTGTTCAAATGTTTTTTTGTAAATCATTATTATTTAGAACTAGAGCTAGATTAACCCCTTCAAGGGCAGTGGTTCATTTTTGGACAGCTTAATTTTAATTCCTAAATGCCGCATTGACACCAGAATATTATAATGAAAGTTTTCCTTTTATTAAATACGTGAACAAAAGGTTTTGTTTATTTTGAAATAAATTTGCTTCTAAGTTCTGGTGTCATTCATTCATTTAAGCATTTTACGAATAGAAGTACCTTGCCTCTGAAAGGGTTAACCCTTTGCACTCGAGAGATGACTCTCACTCATCACTCGTGCTGCCAGGATTCTTGCGTTAATTCGAGCTCCAAATGCTCTGGACGCCAGTATTTAAAAAAAAAAAAAAAAAATCTTAGTCTTTTCTAATGGAGAATTATTTGCGATTAAAGATGGCGGAATAAACTATAAGAAATAAGTGGTGTCCAGAGAATTTGGAGTCCTGATTTACACGTGACACCTGGCAACACTAGCGGTGAGTGAGATTCACCTCTCGAGTGCAAAGGGTTAACCATTTCAAGCACAGTGATCTCACCCCAGAACTTAATTCCAAACTTACAAGCTGCACCAAGAATCTCTCTATTCTAAAAAAAAGTAGTTAACTCTGTCACCGCCGGCGGTTTTCAATTTTTTGTGACCGGAGGTCTTTCTTCTTTAATATTAAGCAAAATATTGCATACAAAAATATGAAAATCACTGGTATTATAGAGAAATGTTTGATAAACACGCTGATGCAGACAGTTTTCAAATCGAAGAATTCCAAGCAAAGAGAAAATTGCTGGCCAGCAGCAAGATAGGTGCTGGCAATGATGGAGAAGTGCTGCCTGATGATCTACCACTACATGACCACTGCCGGACAGCTTCAGTCAACTCTGCTGTTGGAAATCATCAGATAAAATTTTGGTGGGCATCCATTTTATCTCATGCGCTGGCCCACCACTACATGGAAGTGCACGAACTTTTGCAATATTATTGCTGGGAACCCTTACACTAGGTGGCGCTGCGAATGTCGAAGACATTGAGTATTTGAACACAAATCTGAATTGAATATCTTAACACAATTTAAGCTGTGAAGCTAATTTTTTTTTTTTGAAACTGTAAAAAATATAGCACCACTGCCACCAACAAAATAAATAAGTAAATGAATAAATAAATAAATTCTTTATTTCAATCCACTTTTTTGTCCTCCTTAAATCTGGATTTACTAGGCTACAAAGGATTTCGGTTTTCATAATTTACGCAGTTCAGAATCAATAATAAAAAAAGCGTATAAAATACACAGAGGATTTCTATACCAGTTTAATGATTGGGAACGTAAATTACAAAAGAAAAAAACTTGAAATAGTGTAATGAGAGCTTGATAACTACGAGCAATCGTAGCGTACGCTGAAAGCACTTGATCATGTCCGATCACGAAAACCAAGCAGCATCGAGCGCGGTCAGTACTTGGGAGGGTGACCATATGCAGTTCAAATATTTCTATAGACACTTCTACAGATGTTTCTATAGCTCTTGGTGAAACTAGCTTATAGAAAAAAGAGCCATAATTATATAATACTTTGTTTTTTTTATGGAATTCTATAAGAATTTTTTGTAAGGGAAAGTGCTGGGCCAGCAAAGGAATAGCAGTGGGATAGGTGCTAGCACTCCAGGAAAAGTGCCGGATTGAAGTAATAGGATGGCATACCAAAGCTGGCCTGCTGTTGGCCATCACTGATGGGCCAGCTGCATTCGGCTTGGACACTTTTCGACAGGTTTAAGTAATGGCACCCTTGCACTTTACCGCTCATAGCACTGCTGGCTGCCATCTTTTTTCCAGCTGATGGCCCACTGTTTCTTTCTTTGCTGGGTTATTTTAAGAGATATTTAATGCTAAAATTCGACAAAAACATTCCATTAAAAAAGTTTTATCGGAGCAAAAAACTGTACATGGGAATTTAATCATTTGCAGATCATTTTATGTGTCAGAATTTCCCGGTGTGCAGACTGCATTTAGTTTTTATTTTGACTCATTTTTTGACGTTTTATTTATAATTTAAATTCAATTTTCAACATTTCGAGATAAAATTTTTACATAGTTTATAAAATTTTATTAATTTATAGTGTTGCCAACTGTATAAAGAGCGCAAACAACAATGTTTGCTTCATATTAAAAATTTATTTTACACGTGACTATTATAAACAGAAATTATAAAAAGCAGGAACTCATTGAAAATTACGTCATAAAAACTATATTTACACGTGAGTTTTAAAAGAGAAAGAATATTGTAAAATATTAAATTCATTAACCAGGGATGAGATTTTCGCTTTTTTGCACACCAGTATTTTGTTAGAGAAAATATTATATTATTTAATCGGAACATTTGTGAGATTTAAAAGAACAACACTTTCTCTAACAAAATGGTGGTGTGCAAAAAAGCGGAAATCTCATACCTGATTAACAAGCGTTAGAAGTCTTAAATAGGAGAAATTACGCCACATTTACATCACATTACACTTATTACGTAAAATGAACATAAAATAATATTGCAAAACAGTTTAAATTTAAAAATTGCGCGAGACATTTATTTGATTTTTGAAGATGATCTTTTCAGCTATTTTTATTAGGGCAGCGCAAATAATATTTCATTTCTAAAAAAAGTATCTTCACGTGAATATTAAAAAGAGAAAGAAAAGTTTGATGAAAATTACGTCAGATTAAAAACGGTACATTTAAAGTGTCTTATTTAAAAAAAAACTTTCTTTTCGCTTTGCTAAAAAATACCGGGAGACAAAGACTCTGTTTATTTAATTCATTTTATATTAGCTTATTTTGAAATGTTTAACTGATTTTATTTAATAAAAGACGGAAACAGCCATTGTATCTTTTAACAGCAGCTTATTTTGCCTTAAAATTCCCCAATGAAAGAGAAATGAGTAGGAACCCGTTTATAAAGAGATGGCCACTGTTTTTTAAGTTATAATTCAATCTTCCGAAATCTTTTTTAAAGCCGACCAAATTAGCGTGCTTTTAGAGTCTGCGGTGTCAGAACGGGGGTTGCCGAGCGTAACCCGTAGCAGTCAGCGCCTCTTAGTATTATTTTTTTTTAATTGTCTTTATAATGAATGCTTAAAACAACAAGTTTTTTACTTTCCAAGAAGTTCGTTTGTAAATTCTGCTGTCACCCAATCATTTCGTCATTATGCAAACAAAATTTTCCTGCGCCGGAAAGGGTTAAGACATGAACACACGATACACTTGTTTCGGTCAAAGAGTACCCCTATTTTCGAAAAGTAATCTTCGCCTTCCTAAAAAGCAGAGTTTCTTTCTTCAATAAGTCGAAAACTTCTATTCGAAAATAAAGGTAACTATGTACCCCGATTCCCAAAAGCATAGCTGCCAAATTTTACACTTTTTTATTACCACTAAAATTTAAAAGATATTTTTGATTTATTGAATCGCAGAGTTCGCCGATTAACACTAGAACCGCCATCAAAAACGTATACCTATATCCGCGGCCATTTTGACCGATATAGATTACCATGCTCAACTATTGTTTACTTGTCATTTTATTACTGTTAGTATCGTTTATTACTATTATTAAAATCTTTGCACATATAATATAATAATATATATTTCATAATTTTTATTATATTTTTTTATATTTTATTATGTTATAATTATATTCTATTGAGATATATATGTATATTAGTTATATATTTTTTTTTATTTTAAGAATATTTTGTTAGTAAGAAATATTTTTCATGAGAAATCAAAATTGCTAAAAACAACAATAAACTTGGTGAAAACAAACATTTTTATTTATCCCCTGAGCAATACAATATTCAGGGTGGCGAGTGGTCAGGGAAAAACACAGTAAAAAAACAAGTTGGAAATTGCTCGTCAAACGTGGCAAATGATGTGCGTTCGTACTATAACTAGTTTTATAATTATTTTTTGCACCCCATATTGTACTCAATGTATATTTTTTTGCGCTTCATAAGTGCATAGTCTGTAACATCATTAAAATGCACTTACAATAATTTTTCCCCATTCCCCATAATGTAACGGAAAACTTTTGACTGTCCCTGTAATTAAACTATACATTCGATTTTCATAAAATTTAAAATGGCTCGACAAAATTTTGCATCAATTATATATTTAAAATTTCAGACCATTCGGAAGGCTGTAAAATCATTAAAATGCATTTGCAATAATTTTTTCCCATTGGCCATAATGTAACGGAAAACTTTTGGGTGTCCCTGTAATTAAACTATACATCCGATTTTCATAAAATTGGAAATGGCTCGACAAAATTTTGCAGCAATTATATATTAAAAATTTCAGACCATTCGGAAGTCTGTAACATCATTAAAATTCACTTGCAATAATTTTTCCCATTGGCCGTAATGTAAAGAAACACTTTTGACTGTCCCTGTAATTAAACTATACATCCGATTTTCATAAAATTGGAAATGGCTCGACAAAATTTTGCAGCAATTATATATTAAAAATTTCAGATCATTCGGTCGGGTAGTTTTTGCTCTGTTATATGCGGACGGACAGACAGACGGACGGACAGACGGACGGACAGACGGACAGACAGACGGACTGAACGACGACTATAGGTGCTACGTATTTATATAATTACGAACGCACCTAAAAAAGGAGATTACCAGTATTTTATTCTAGAAAATACTTCCAATAATATAAAGGGATTAAAGAAAGCGGATTTCTCTGTATCAAAATATTGGTATTTAACCCTTGCCGGCGCGGAGTTATTATGTTTATAAATTGATAAAATAATGGACTGACACTGCAATTTATAAACGAATTTATTAGAAAATACGAAATTGCTTATTTTCATGTGCATTATAATCGGAAAATTTTAGTTAAATATCCTTGGTGCCGTTTATCAGTTTTGGAATTAAAATTAGGTGTCTTTTTTTAAGGAACCCGCGCCAGAAAGTGTTAACACCTATTTTGACTGTGTTTTTCAGAATTGATTCCCACTAGATCAAGAAAATTATAAAACACTTGTAGAGGTCATCGTCTTCATCTAGCTTTTGTAGAATACTTCCGTGCCATTTGGTCGAGCACGTCGACGCCAATTTTTTTTAGAATTATACAACTTAACAGTTTCTGGTAAGTGTTTATCACCAGTTTCAAATGTAACTGATGGATGTCGGGAACTTAGAATTAAAACATATTCATTTTTCTTCCCTTGATAAACTCAACGTAATATCATATTTGGCAAGAATTTGGCTACTATACTTCAGCTTTTCTGCAAGGGACAGTGAAGTAAAGAAGTTATCTGTGGTAATGTTGTAAACTTTGAGTGTGTTCGAGAAGCACGCGCGCTACGCGCGCGAGCTCAGGAGGCAGGAACATGGAGTGGGTCTATATCATGGATGGAATAACACATAGTGTGTTCAGGAACAGATCATGGATTTGATTAATTAAGGTGCTAATTATAAAGATATTTTGTTGCAAAAGGAACGTGTGCTAGATGGCCGAATGGATAAGGCAGTGAACTCGAGACTAGGGGTTCTGGGTTCGAATCCTTCCAGTCCCACATCGTGTCACAATTTTTTTTTTTGTTTTGTTTATTGGTTGTTTTATATTTTTCATAATGAATAAGATATTTTTGATGAAGATATATTTTTGATTTTTATTATACAGAGGCACGTGTATTTTTATTATAATAATAAAATACTTATTTAAATGTGAGAAAATGAGGTATTTCGAGCTGAAAGTTTTACATCTGAACGCCTTTTAAATATTCAAAGTTTCGTTTCTAAGTGATTATATATGTATATGTATAATGATATAAACATTAAGCAATTCCAAATGAAAAAATAATATATATTGTGCAAAAATATCCTTTTGCACGTAGGATAATTCCTTGATTTTTTTTTTTTTTGAATACTTTACGAGTGAATTTTTATCGAGACTAGGCTGGAAATCATATTTTACTTTAAACATTATAAAAATAAAATGTAATAGTTGTAGATTATTTTAACTAAAAATATCTGTACATATATTTTTTAAAGAGATAAAATATATAGGTCTGTTGTCTAGTTTTATAGTGAATAATGTATGATTAGAATGTTTATAAATTTTCTACTCAAAGTATAAGTAAGTATTTTGCTTATACTAACAGAATTTTGAATGCCATTTATTTCTCATGTTTTATGACGTATTTTGGTCTGTTATCCACACGGTATTAAAATATGCAATCATAAAATAAGAAATATATATATATTAAAACCTTCCCTGAAAAACTGTCTAACTATCAGTGCAAATTCCATTGAAATCCATCCAGTATAGTAGATTACAAACAAATCTCATATGTTGATATCACAATCTTGGTTTACTAACAGCATTCTATTTATCACAGAAGTTATAAATCAACTGATAAATCATTTTTAAATAAATAAAAAGAAAATTGTTAAAAAGTTAAAATTTTTAGATCACCAGTTGAATTCTTAAATTGTATCAATCAACCTACCAAACAAAGCACAACCAATAACACATAAGCAGAAAACGCACAATCACGTGATCAAATCGCCCACACAATTTTTTTGAGCAGCTTGAGCGGAGTTTGTGTGCGGTTGGTTAACTTATTTTAAATGCTAAATGGGCTAAAGTAGATAAAGAAGGTCACGTGATGTTTTTCCCGACTATTTTAGATTTTATCTGAGTGAATATAGGCATGTAGTCCTGTTACGAAAACCATGTTTTGGAAGGATAAAGAAATATAGTCGTCGGTTTTACCTTTTTTGAACCATAAAAATAATGAAATAATTGAATTATGTTAAAATTCCTTTCTTCGATAAGACCTACTCCATGGCATAAACTTCTGAGCGCGCGCGCTGCGCGAAGTGCACTTCTGAACACACTCTTTGTTGAAGTATGGACTGTTGCGACATCTACTAGATAAAATGTGCATTAAAATTGACAGCGGTCATTTTGACGGTTTCGGCGGTTCAACATATACTGCTGCAAAACTTCATAAATTTTAGCTGACTGGAAAATTTATCACTGGCATATCATAGCTTTTCAAATTATAGGAAAAGTCACGGAAACTGAAAGTTATACTCTAAATAGAAACAAATTCGTAGGGAATGAAAGTTTCGAAACGGTCAAAATGGCCTCCTTTGCGGTTCTAGTGTTAAATATGAAAAATTTTACTATTACATTATAGTGGTAAGAAAAAAGCATACTTCAATTTCGTGCGTATCCGCCGCACCTCAGATAACTCGATTTCCTACCAGAATAAATTTTAAATAAAATGTGACTTCCTAATGCTCAGCACTTATTTGATTTCTTTTTTTCAATAAAATTTCCGGTTTGAAAGATTACTTAACTGAGCCGCGATAGATATGCGGGAAATTACGGTAGAAGTTACCAACTATGCAAAAATGGTTAGTTAAGCTCTGTAAAAGCTTTGAATTACAGTGAGATAGTATTTATACTATATATTTTTAATCAAAATTTGAACAAGAATTTTCGAATAAAATTTTACTTTTATAACATACCTGAAATAATTATTATGATTATGTTTATTAATTTTCAAATAATGTATTTCTAATACTCTGGTAAGTTATCAACATTATAGAAAAAAATTACCGTAATTTCCCGCGTATACGGCGCAGCTCAGATAGTTTGATTTCATACCGGAATATGTTTTAAATAAAATGCGACTTGCTTTTGCTTAGCTTTTATCTGACTTCATTTTTTAAATAAAATTTCCGGTATGAAAACGACTTAACTAAGCGGGACATTACGGTACTAGTCCTTGAAAGGTTTGAAAATGTTTAATACAGTGAAACCTCCCTGTGCGACCACCTCCATTAACCGACCACCTCCCTGAATGACCATTTTTTCATGAACGAAATTTATTCCCATATGCTCAATACTAATTTTACCTCTATTCAGACACTATCCCAGTTGAACTCCCTCCATAAGCGACCAATTTCTTTGAAGAAAATGAAACAAATTTCGTTTTTTCCTGGTCGCTTGAAGAAGGTTTTTAGAAAAATAATTCCGGAGAGCGCATTATTCATCAAACTTCGAAACAAAGTATAGAATTTTTCTTTATTCCGGTAACTTTTAAGTGTTTAAACCCTTTTGTGCCTTTTTAGACAATGAATTTAACTCTGATGACAAATTAAGGATGACGGTCAATAAACCTCCATGCCCTGTTCTGTCAGGAAACTCTCAAAGAAATAGATAAATTAATGAAATCTTCACTATTTGTTTCTGTCAAAAAAAAATGCATTTATTTACTGAACTTCGAAAGAACTTGGAAATAAAAGTTAAAAAGATAAAACCTTAAAATCAAAGCAAACGTCAAAGTATTCATTTTTTTAAACTCTGCAGCAATTAACTTATGTAATTAACTTTTGTTTTGATACTTAAATTTTCATATTTTTTTCCTAATGTGATAAATGAACTTTAGTAAAATTAATTGTTACCTTTTTTTAACAGTTAAAATCTCGATTTAAACATGACCTCCATTAAGAGACCACCTTTCGGAGCGACCAATTTTTATCGGAACGGAATGTAGTCGCTTTAGGGAGGTTTTACTGTAATTGCATTTTTCAAAAGATTATACTCTAGATTGTGGGTGAAAAGCCAACGCTCCAGTGAGGCAATTGTCACTTCTTTTTTCTAATAGAAATCTTTGCCTTATTTAACCACTTAACTGATTTGCTCGTACGCTGTACGGGAAAGAAGAATTTGCTTGATTCATCACTTAAAGCTTTTTAATACCACTAATTTTTATAGTTAAAATTTCATACTATTTAATGAGAGAAATTTTTAGAGTAAATATTACGAATATTTTAGTTTAAAAAAGTGGTGTTTAACCCATATTTTCAATTTATTGTATATGTCGTAGGCTAATTGAGAAATCCGGCTCTTTGCAAACAGCCTAGGCTCTCTGCAAAGAGCCGGGCTAATTGGAGAATCCATCTCCTTTTTTCCAATTAGCCTGATATTGTTCAGGCTTATTGCAAAGAGCCTAGAAAGCGTTAGGTTAATTGAAAAATGACCACTTATTATCCGATCAGGGTGATATTTTTAGCTCACAGGCTATCAAAGCCTGAGAGCTTATGTGCCCGCCGATTCTGTATGTACGTGTGTTCGTACGTACGTACGTATATACGTAACAGGATAACTCTTGATAGAAATATCCGATTTGCTTCAAATTTTTTTCTAGGTTCATTCTGATAAGGTGCTTCCCTAATTAGGTTTTGGGGTTCATTGGTTAAGGATAAAGGGGGGAAAGGGGGCTAGTCTCCCCCCTTAATTTATATAAATGGGTTTTTCATGCAGAAATATTCGATTTGCTCCAAATTTGGCATACCGGTTTATTGTGTTAAGGAGCTTCCCTGATTAGATTTGGAAGCTCATTATTTAAGTATAAAGTGGGGAAAGGGGGGCTACCCCCCTTAATTTAGATAAATCGGTTTTTTATGATGAATTATTCGATTTGCTCCAAATTTGGTATACCGGTTTATTAAGTTAAGGAGCTGCCTTGATTAGATTTGGAGGTTCATTAGTTACATATAAAGGGAGGAAAGGGGGTGGCTATCCCCACCCCCGTAATTTAGATAAATGGGTTTTTCATGCAGAAATATGCGATTTGCAATAAATTAGGTATACCGGTTAATTATGTTAAGCAGCTTCCCTGATTACATTTGGAAGATCGTTATTATGTATAAAGCGGGGAAAGGGGGGCAATTGCCTCTTCCCTTAATATAGATAAATGGGTTTTTCATGCAGAGTTATTCTTTCTGCTCCAAATTTCGTATACCGGTTTATTATGTTAAGGAGCTTCTCTGATTAGATTTGGAGGTTCATTAGTTAAGTATAAAGGTAGGAAAGGGGGGGGGTAGACCCCCCTTAATTTAGATAAATGGGTTTTTCATGCAGAGTTATTCGATTTGCTCCAAATTTCGTATACCGATTTGTTATGTTAAGGAGCTGCCTTGATTAAATTTGGATATTTATTGGTTAAGTATAAAGGAGGGACAGGGGCTAGTGTCCCCTTAATTTAGATAAATGGGTTTTTCATACAGAATTATTCGATTTCCTTCAAATTTGATGTACCAGTATATTACGATATGGCTTTTTTTCATTTGATTTGGAGGTTCATTGGTTAAGTATAAAAGGGGGGAAAGGGGTGCAACTGCCCCTCCCCTTAATTTAGATAAATGGGTTTTCATGCAGAATTATCTGATTTAGTTTAATTTTTTTTCAACCGGATCCGAACTTGAAGGTTCCATTTGAAGTCAACCCGAAAACCGACCACAACCAGGTTTCAGATTAAGTTCAATTAGAACTTTCAGGTTCGGATCGGGTTGCCGGTGGACGGAGATTATTTTGTCTGGCTTGCATCGGGTTATAGTTCTTTGGAATATTTTTGTCGGTTAAGATTTGGTTCGGGACGGGTTTCAGGTTGACTTCGAATGGAATTTTTAGATTCTGGTAGCGTTGCGTGTCCACGGAAACTAATTTGTCTTGTTCGGATCCGGTTATGGATCTTTGGAATATTTTTGTCGGTTATCAGATTTGGTTCTGGATTTCGGGTTTTTTCAAATGGAACTCTCAGGTTCGGGTCGGGTTGCATGTAGACTGAAATTATTTTGTCTTGCTCGGATCGGGGTGCGGTCTGTTGTAATTTATTTTTCGTGTTTGTGTAGGGTTACGCGTTAATAAACCTAATAAAAAGAAAATTGCCCAGTTAAACTGATGACATTGAGCTCACAGGCTATTCACACTAATTGTATATTATACTCTTATTTCAAAGAATAATGCCCCTCGAAAAATAAATGAAGGTATTAGTCCCCGTTGCCTTCCTGTCTACTTAACCAAAGAACCTCCAAATCTATTCAGGGAAGCTATTTAACATAATAAACTGGTATACCAAATTTGAAGCAAATCAGATAATTCTGCATGAAAAAAACATTTCATTAAATTAAGGGGCGGGGGTATTAGCTCCCCAATTTCTCCCTTTATGCTGAACCAATGAACTTTCAAATCTAATCAGAAAAGCTCCTTATTAGAATGAACCTAGAAGAAAAATTAAATTAAATTAGATAATTCTGCATGAAAACACATTTATCTAAATTAAGGGGAGGGGCAATTGCCCCCTTTTCCCCCTTTTATACTTAACCAATGAACCTCCAAATCAAGCCATATCGTAATAAACTGGTATATCAAATTTGAAGCAAATCGAATAATTCTGTATGAAAAACCCATTTATCTAAATTAAGGGGACACTAGCACCTGTCCCTCCTTTATACTTAACCAATAAATCTCCAAATCTAATCAAGGCAGCTCCTTAACATAATAAACCGGTAAACGAAATTTGGAGCAAATCGAATAACTCTGCATGAAAAACCCATTTATCTAAATTAAGGGGGTGGAGTCTAGCCCCCCTTTCCTCCCTTTGTACTTAACTAGTGAACCTCCAATTCTAATCTGCCCACTCTTTAACATAATAAACCAGTATACCAAATTTGAGCTAATCGAATAATTCTATATGAAAAACGCATTTATCTAAATTAAGGGGAGAGGCAATTGTCCCCCTTTCCCCCCTTTATACATAATAATGATCTTCCAAATGTAATCAGGGAAACTGCTTAACATAATTAACCGGTATACCAAATTTATAGCAAATCGCATAATTCTGCATGAAAAACCCATTTATCTAAATTACGGGAGGATAGCCCCCCTTTCCTCCCTTTATATGTAACTAATGAATCTCCAAATCTAATCAAGGCAGCTCCTTAACTTAATAAACCGGTATACCAAATTTGGAGCAAATCGAATAATTCTTCATGAAAAACCGATTTATCTAAATTAAGGGGGTAGCCCCCTTTCCCCCCTTTATACTTTAATAATGAGCTTCCAAATCTAATCAGGGAAGCTCCTTAACACGATAAACCGGTATACCAAATTTGGAACAAATCGAATATTTCTGCATGAAAAACCCATTTATATAAATTAAGGGGGGTGACTAGCCCCCCTCTTTTCCCCCTTTATCCTTAACCAATGAACGTCAAAAAATAATCAGGGAAGCACCTTATCAGAATGAACCTAGAAAAAAAAATCGAAGCAAATCGGATATTTCTATCAAGAGTTATCGCGTTACGTACATACGTACGTACGTACGTACACACGTACATACAGAATCGGCGGGCACATAAGTTCTCAATCTTTGATAGCCTGTGAGCTAAAAATATCACCCTGATCGGATAATAAGTGGTCATTTTTCAATTAGCCTAACGCTTTCTAGGCTCTTTGCAATAAGCCTGAAAAATATGAGGCTAATTGGAAAAAGGGAGATTGATTCTCCAATTAGCCCGGTTCTTTGCAAAGAGCCTAGGCTGTTTGCAAAGAGCCGGATTTCTCAATTAGCCTACGACATATATAAAAAAATAATAACTTAAAGTAGTTAATCTCAAAATTTATGAGATTGAATACCACATGCGTGTTTGTCACTCCTCTTCTAGATTTTTTAAAGTTAAATCTTACACTCTTACAATAAAGAAAGCATTCTGCTGTTTATACAAAAATACCAGATTACAAAAGGAAATTAAAATTAACCCCTTGAGGGGCAAGTAATTGTGTTCCTGAAATGTTGAACTCATACCGGAGTCTTTGAAAATTTCTATTTCAAGTAAGTTTTTCAAGTAAGTTTCAAGTAAGTTTATTCTAAATAAGTAAAAGCAATTTCACGGCTTTTTTCCACCAAAGTTAGAAAAGTAAAATTTAATAAAATTTTTCTGGTGTAAAACTTCATTAATCGTAGGTGGTATACAATATATACCGGTGCCCCTCAAGGGGTTAACAGCTGACGGGAGTGAATTAAAATTATAAAACAAAAATAAATATCGCTATTAATATTTCAGCAAATTTTTAGAAATCTTCCTAGATTTTAATGCAGAGGACCAATTTTTTCTAATACAGATTTCTCTGTAGTTCAATAACACAAAAAATTCTCTTTCTGAGTGTAGCTGAATAAAATAACAATTTAATTTCCTTTATATTATATAAATTCATCCTTACATGAAATTGCAATTAACTATTTCAAATAGAATTGTGCGTCACCCGAGGGATTGAATTCTTTTATTTGCCTTTCCTTTTATTCATTTCAGTTCATCTCCTTAAATTACTTTTAATTAGATTTAAAAACTAAGGTAAAAGCATTCGAGTAAAATGTACTGCTAAACTTAAAATAAAAAAATAAAAATATATAACGCAGGAGTTTAAATGAAAATGCATATTTCAGTTTCTAACAAAACAATTGATTGGAAATTTAAAATTAGTTTCACGTGTTTATTGGTAATTTGAATCTTTTTACATAATAATGTATAGAATTTAGAAAAACAGAATGAAATAAAACAAATAAGTTTTCGTGCTAAATGATTGATATATCTAAGAAAAAGGAATAGATTAAAAGAAAAAAGTAAAACGCAAACTTCTGTGTAATGTGTCACATTTTATCTTGAGATGTCCAATGCTCAAGCTTGATTATCATACTTTCCACTGTATAATCCGAGAATCACATAAACATTCACTGAACTAGAAATTATATTTAATCTACAAAGTCAATTTAGTACCTGACAGAAAATAAATTGCATTTTATAAAATAAAATTTAAGGTTTGAAACATGTTTGTTTTATCCAAGGATCATAAAACGGGAATTACGGAAAATATTATGTAATTGGGGAAATTATGTTATTAAGTGAGAGGAATTATGATATTCAAAAAGATTAGTAACATATACCGCAAAATTGGGAAGAGAATGCATTATGAGCCTGTACACCTGTTTCAAAAGCTTTCAAATAATTAAAAAATAATTATAAAAGTAAAGGAAAGAAAACAAAATAATACTTAACTCTTTGGACTCCGGCGTCTATTACACAAATTTTATTCGGTCAGCACCATTTTTTTAAAAGAAGTTTCCTTCAAGCGAACAATTTCAAAAATGCTCTGGTTAAATAAGGCAATTTTTATTTTGCTTTATTACGGATGACCAAAACGAAGTTTGCAAAGAAAGATGATGTCGTCGCACCGGCGACAACGGAGTGCAAAGGGTGAAGAATCATTCAACAAAAAGTTATACGAATCGATAAAAATATATATTTTGGCAATAGGTACGCCACTATGTATACATATTAACTAATTACCGACAAGTGCCCATTACACGTTATAAGGTCATTGTGCCTATAAATGCGACGCGATTCCCCATAGTTTTGTCGCATTTAGGGAATATTTGGGATTTTGTTAATAAAATTATATTTTAATAAGTAGAAAATTGTTGAATACTATGCCTTTAGATCAAAACTAGCTTGTTTAGTAAAAAATTGAATCGTTATTTTTACCATCAGCCAACAATGTACCATTGTCGTATTTAGGTCATTTTTGTCGCATTTACTGTAGTTAAATCCTAAATGAGACAATGTCCTAAATGTGAAAATGCGTTTTACACATGTCATTTCATCTCAAAATACTAATTTAATTGCTATATATATTTTAATTACATAGTAAAGAGTTGAAATACCTCAACTTGAATGTTGAATAGCTTATTATTGAACAATTGAATAAAAATTAATTTACATAAAAAATCATAACGGTATATAATCTTGAATACATTTTACTTAAATAATGCATACTTCAAAATCAGTATTTAACAGAATTTTAACTTTGACCATCGAGAAAACATGAAGTAATTAATGAATGACTGGTACAACAAGTTTTACCAAATATTTTAAGTTTGATTGTAACGCATTTTTGATTTTCACCTTCCGTGTAGGCCTTTATTTTTCATTTTGATATCTGAATGGTATGGATCTATATACTATTAATGTTTAAGTTGTTGAAGATTTACTTCCAGATTGTTTTAGTGACTGACTTCAGGTTTTTAACAATTTTGTTTTTGAAATGCTGATTTTGATTTTTTACGATTTAATTATTCTCTCTCTTTCATTTTTTGATACTGCTGTTGCTTTTTCATTGTCCTATTTTGTATTTCCATATTATGCTGCAGTTTTTAAACATGCAGCAGAATCTGATTCTACAGATTTTCGCTTTTTCGTAGAATTTTGAATTGTCTTCGAAACTGTTTCATGAAACGACTTTCAAAAGTAGAGGGTGGATTAGTTTCCCCGAAGTACGACAACGCAGGAATGTCCCTCGGTTCCATTTCGCACGAACGTTTGGCATTAGCAAACCACTGGATGGGACAGTACCGTTTACGGTCAAAGCACACACAAGAACCTGGCAAACAAAAGCCCAAACATGTTAACTAAATTTATATTTTAACGTTGCTTTTAGTGGAAACTGGTGCCAATGAAAATTTGCATAAGCAGATTAAAAACATCACATTGTAAACATATTTGAAAGCAGGTAAACATTTTAACCTATGACGTAGCCAGAGTGGGGGTCCAAATAATCAGGATACCACTAATATTCAAAAGTTTTGTTCGTATTAATGAATAGAAAAATATTCTCAGATCTAATAAGGCGAAGAAAACTTTACAAAACTATTGGTACACAGAGCATCTAGATCCCCACCCTGGCTATGCCACTGATTTCAACTTTTAGACTTGAAAACAAATGATAAAGTTTCACGTATATTCGAAAGACGTTTGTTCTTTTGAAACTTTTTTATAGGAATTACAGCATTTCTTAAAAATTCATTTTTTCTTTTTAAACATTAGTTTCATAATTTCTGTCATTAAATAAATTGCTCTTCAGAAATAATGATAGCAGTTTTTCCACTAGCAACGGGTTTGCCACCCTTTCTTTACAAAATGCAGATTTGTTTTATGAAATTTAAAATGTTTAACAAGTTTCGAAAATGTTTACGATATAATAATTTTTCCCGTCTTTGACTAATGAATAAAAATTTAGATTCCCACCAGTTTACATTAAAAGCATTGTTCAGATATTTATTTCTCTCTGTGCTACTAAATTAATGCGGATAGCGGGAGAAAAAGATGCGCCCGTAGTCCGTGATTGTTCATTTTGAAAATCTTTTTGCAGCGCGACTTGTGCTTGCTGGGGGTGCACTTGCACTGCGCTGACTGTCTGTTTTTGGGAAACGCTAGGTATGTTTTAAACTAACTTAAAATTCTGTAAATTATCTTGGAACGTTCTACTGAAAAATCTGTAAAATTCCTGTGAAATGAATAGATACATTGATGGCGAATGCACGTGCTAGCGAGTTAATTGTTACCCGTACATACGAGTAGTAGGGATATTTCAGAAAGAAAATTAAAAATTCCGGTTATAAAAACTTATGACAAGGGAAAACGATCCCAGAATAAACGCGGAATGTTACCATTTTTTGACGGTGCCCTGACTGAATTAGAAAATGGCACTTTTTATATTAAAAATTTTAAAGATGAGTATTTTTCTATTTTGCTCATTTCAAATACACGTTGGGCGCGGTAAAAGAAAACACTATTGGATGATCATCTTGAAATTCTTAATTTATTGACTCAACACAGCTTATTTAGACACAATTTTTACTTTAAACATTATTTTAATGCAATTTATGAAAATACTATATAAATATACCTTAGTTTATATCCAGGGATGAGATTTCCGCTTTTTTGAACACCAGTATATTTTTAGAGAAAGTGTTGTTCTCTTAAATCGCAAAAATGTACCGATTAAACAATATAACTATTTCTCTAATAAAATACTGGTGTGCAAAAAAGCGGAAATATCATCCCTATTTATATCCTGAAAGTCTCTTCGCATTCAAAGCTGAAACTCTTCCGCTTTTTCGTACCACAAAAATTTAATAGAAATTTTTGCCTTATTTAATCGGCAAATTACAGCGATTTAAAAAGGTTAAATTTACTATAAAATTTTTGTGGTACAGAAAAGTGTAGGATGGTGGCAGCTATTCCGCATTTAGGAGATTATCTTTGTCACTAATAGGCAACTGAAGAAAACAAGTTGCCTAAATGCGTGGAAAACTTTAGAACTCAAATCTGAAAACTTTTCGCGTTTTCACCAGCTAACTTTGCTGGTACATGGAACACACATGTCAGACATTGACTTCCGTAATTTTATTTGATCTTCCAAGTTAACAGAAAAAAAACTTGAACCAATTTCGGGATTTTTTATCGCATTTAGGAAACACTGGGGCGCTATAAAATGAGTGATGTCCATTGGAATGGGAATTTGTTTAATATAAAACGTTTTAAATATAGATAAATATTTCGGGTTTTGTTCATTAAGATCGGATGCCTCATTATACAGCATTTATTTATAATTCTTGCATTAAGATTACAAGGAAACGAACATTATCGCATTTAGAGGTCATCACATTTAGGCGCACTGACCTCATATATATTTATTTATTTTACAAAACTTTTGCTGAAATTCCTGTATTGCGTAATCGTTGAAATTTTGTGATTAAATTAGGCGAAGTTTTCTGCAAATAAGTACTGGTGTTCAAAATAAAGGATTTGCTATATCCTTTACGTCACGTATACTCCCTAATCCTGTCAAAAGTATTAATACTTTCTTTGCTCTTAATAATTAGCCATGTTCTTTCTCCATGGTGATTTTTTTTTGTATTTTCTTTATCAGTTAATTTATCAGTTTCTTTATCAGTTATCTTCCAAAAATAGCAAAATTGCTTAAAACATTTTGTACATTAAATTTTTTTTATAGTACCAGTACTACGTGCGCCAATGGCCAGGGATGTCCATACTAAATGCACAGTACATGACTGTAACCATGTTTACGTCGTATTCCTTCGAATTTCATTCCTTCACCCACCCCTCTCCAAACAGCATGTGCTTCCTCGCTGAACTGCAGGCGAATGTCATAAACAGTATTTGGAAAATTCACAAATAAAATAAAATAAAATAAAATAAAAAATAAAAAAAAAAGAAAAAAGAGGTAATTCATCCTCATATTCAACTTCACAAAAATAAGTCAAGTTTACGATCAGATTCGAAATTTATAAAACGAATCCGGTCAATTGAAAGTCATTTTTTTAAAGAGCGAAACCCACTAAGTAGTACTTTAAAAGATGAAGAAAAAAAAAATAAGAAAAATAAATATATCAGAAGAAAAGGGAAAAAATATTTAGCATTGTTTTACGAATTTACTATATGATAAAAGGACGCCAATATTTCTAATTAATTTGGTATTGATACAAGACTTAAAATACTGTGATGTATATTTGCAGAATTGCCAATCTCCCGATTTTTTTAACACCTTTGTTTTTACACCGAAATACTTGTTTTATACAATTGCACAATTTCTGCAATTAAATAAATCGAAAATTTTTATAAGATTTTACTGGTATTAATAAAATTGGGAGTTTGGCAACTATGTATGTGTAATTGAAAT
Source organism: Maratus speciosus (assembly GCA_963932465.1). Lineage (NCBI taxonomy): Eukaryota > Metazoa > Arthropoda > Arachnida > Araneae > Salticidae > Maratus > Maratus speciosus. The sequence goes on from OZ010796.1 coordinate 471,218,196, forward strand.
ATTGTAATTAATATAATTAATTTCTAACGATTATTATTAAATTCTAAAATTCTAATTTTTAGTGTTAAATTCTCAAAATATTTTTCTCTTCAAAATGTGGCTTACTATTAAAAATATTACAGTATATCTTTCTCGTTTTTTAAATTAAGTGCAATCGTGTCTTTTTTTCTTTGGGACAAATTAAATTACAAATCGCCCAAAACAAAGAAGCTGCTTAAATAGTTTTAGATTATTAGGTAGAACCCCCATAGCTCCCATCTTTTACGCTTTTTCCATACCACTAAAATTTAACAGAATTTTTTTCTTTAATTAAATGGCAGATTTCTATGATTTAGTAATGGAAAGTTTTCTATTATATTTTAGTGGTACGAGGAAAGCGTAAAAGTCAGCAGCTATGGAACCCAATGAATAAGCACTTTTTAACACTTTAGAGGGATGTGTCCACAAAAAAGGACACCTAATTTTAATTACAAACTGACAAACAGCACCAAAACTATTTTATTAAAATTTCAATTTTATAAAGTACGGGAAAATAAGCAAGTTTTTATTTTCTAATAAATTCGTTTGTAAACTCTGGTGTCAGTCCATCATTTCAGCATTTTACAAACAGTCTTACTCCGCGCCGGAAGGGGTTAATGTTTTATAATGTTAAAAATACAAAGTTCGTACACTTCAACAGTGTTGCCAGATTGGGGACTTTTCTAATCCAGATTATTTGACGGCCATCACTTTTTTAAAATAGTATAATTCGCCTATTTTTCAGAATTTTTAATCTAGTTTTAAATACGGCGAATATTTCTATTTAAAAAAACCGGTGACAATCAACAATTTGGGGACAAAAAAAGTCCCCAATCTGGCAACATTCCACCACCTGTTACTAGAATTTTTTAACGTAATCTTTGCCTTACTTGATGAAAAAGAAATCTATCTTCAGATATAGCGACCAGTATTCCGAAATTTCTGGTACTAAACCAGTTAAAATCCCTTGATTTTTTTTATGCGTACGAACCCTGAAACATGGAACTAGAATAGACAACAATCTCTTCTCAAAAAAGTTTTTTTTAGGGTGGAGGGGAGGTTTAGAGCAGTGTGAAAATCCCACGGTTGGGAAGGACCTTGGATCTCCCCAGTAACTCAGTGGGCTATCGCTCTCCTTGTGCGCCTGTGGTTTTTCAATTGGACTGTGTCATTTTAGGCACGTATACGTCGTCTTCCTTTTTTTTCCCACTAAAACAAAAATTTATAATACGACTTATAGGCATACTACATATAATTAAATATTCCAGTTTTGATATTTTTCTTCTGAGATGTTATACTCAGTATAAGTTTCATTATTATTTAATGAAAACTAAAGTCAGGGTTCACATGATTCTATAAAACTCATGATTTGAAAGAATTTTTTATGATGATCTTTCAAACATAAAATTATCATTCCTGTAAAACTCCAGAATTTTTCTATACAAAGAGAAACTCCTCTCTATGTCTGAAAAAAAAAATTAGGAGGCATGGACCTTCATATTTTCACAGATTTCTGGGGCTTTTTTAAAAATAATTTTTCATCAACGTTTCACGCTAAATGGTCGAATGTTTTGGCCGAAAAGTTGTGGTCAAATATCGTTATAAAGTTACTCTATTAAATTCAGAATAATGATTTTCTTTTCCTGAAATGTTTTTCTCAAATATAAAGGGACTAACTTCTGCTGAGTCATTAAGTTATTCTTGAACGCATAAAATTTACATTTATTCTTATTCAGGTAACAAAACATCAAATGCATTTTTATAGAGGAGAAAGGATTACAGAACAAAAACCCAAATGGACAGAAATTCCAGGTGTATTTACAATTGCAATATTATTTCAAAAATAATTTTACTGTTGAATGCTTGATATTTTAGTAAATTTCAAAATAGTTCGGGAAGAATTTTGCGAATATTACATAAATCGTATAGACCTCTTTTATATAAAAAATGATAGTTAATTTCATTCACAAGTTAAGGTCATTGTGCCTAAATGAGACGCGATTCCCCATAGTTTTGTCGCATTTAGGGTATATTTCGCATTTCGTTAAATAAATATTTATTTTATGAAGCTGAAAATTATTGAATACTGTGCCTTTAGGTCAAAACTAACTTATTTCGTAAAAATTGAATCCTAATATTTGCTATAAGCCAACAATATACCATTGTCGTATTTAGGTCTTTTTTTGCCGCATTTACGGCAGTTAAATACTAAATGAGACGTCCATTGTCCTAAATGTGACAATGCGTTTTATACATGTCAGTTCATCTTAGAATAGTCATTTAATTGCTATACATATTTTAATTACTTAATAAAGATTTAAAATACATAAAATTGAAAGTTCACTAGCTTATTATTGAACAATTAGATAAACTAATAATTTAAATTAAAAATCATAACGGTACATTATTTGAATACATTATACTTAAATAATGAATGCTTCAAAATCCATATTTAACATACTTTTAACATTGACCATCGATAAAACAGGAAGTAAATAATAAATGACTGATACAAAAAATTTTACCGTATCTTTTCCTTTTCAGTTTGCTTTTAACTCATTTTTTATTTTCTCCTTCCTTCTAGGCCTCAATTTTTCTTTTTGATTTCTAAATAGTATGGATCTATATAGTTTAAGGTTTAGGTTGTTTCAGCCTTACTTCCAGGTTGTTTTTGTAATTGACTTCAGGTTTCTAACGATTTTTTTTTTTTAAATGCTGTTTTTCATTTGTTTTACGCTTTAATTGTTCTCTCTTATTCATTTTTTGACGCTGCTTTTGTTTTTTCAGTGTCCTATTTCATTTTTCCATATACGCTACAGTTTTTATGCTTGCAGCAAAGGTTGACTCTACGGCTTTTCGTAGGATTTTAAACAGTGCTGCCAGTGGGCTACTTTTATTAAATTCAGATTTCTTGATTGGCACCACTTTTTTGAAACGGTAAAATTCACTTTGTTTTTGCCTTAATTAACATATCATTAAATACGCACATTTTACCATTTCAAAAAAGTGGTGCCAATCAAGAATCTGATTTTTAAGAAAGTAGCCCATCTGGCAACAATGATGTTAAATCGTTTGCGAAACGATTTTTAACAATTGGCTTCAAAACGCAGAAGATGGATTAGCTCTCGCAAAGTACGAAAATGCCGGGACGTCCCATGAAAATAAAGGCCATTCGCGCTCCCACAGGTCCATTTGAAACGACCGTCACGCACTGCAACAAATACGGCAAACCACAGCTCCAGGAGATCCAGCCTACGTTCAAAGACCACACGGGAACCTGGCAAGCGCAAACCGTAACATTTAAAGTAAATTTATATTTCCACGTTGTATTTAGTGGAAACTGGTGAAGATGAAGTTTTACATAAGCAGATTAAAATCATCACATCGTAAGCATATTTGAAAGCAGATAAACATTTTAACCTTTAGACCCGAAAACAAATGAAAAGTTCGAAGTATATTCCAAAGAGGTTTGTTTCTTTTGTAGTTTTTTATAAGTATTGCAGCATTTCTTAAATATTCTATTTGTTTTTTTTCTTTTTAAAATTTTAGTTCTGTAATTTCTGTCAGTGTTGCCAGTGGGCTACTTTATTTATATTTAGATTTCTTGAATGGCACCAATTTTCTGAAGTAAAATTCCCCTTGTTTTAACCTTAATTAATGTGTTATTAAATAAGGTGAATTTTAGTATTTCAAAAAAGTGGTGCCAATCAAGAAATCCGAATTTAAAAAAGGTAGCCCACTGGCAACACTGATTTCTGTCATTAACCCGGGAGAACTCGCTAGTGAGAATGACCAATGGATTTTCTTTTACTTTACATTCATATAATATCAACTTTTTTTGGTTGGCTTAGTACTTTTATTCACAAAATAGGTAGAATAATTGTAAAACATTTTGAAATTTTAATTAAAATGAAAAATGATTTAAATAAGAGTCTTAAAAAAGTACGACTGTGAGAGAAAATCTCATGCAGCGAGTTCTCCCGGGTTAAATGAATTGCTCTTCAGAAATAGTGATGGCAATTTGTCCAATGGCAACGAGTTCACCACCCCTGCCTTACAAAATACAGATTCGTTTTATGAAATTAAAAAAAAATAAATAAACAAATTTAAATTGTTTACGATGTAATAATTTCCCCCGGATTTGACTAACAAATAAAAATTTATATTCACACCAGTTCACACTAAAAGCATTGTTCAGATACATCAGATTTCTCCTGCGACCTAGTACGCAGTGTTGCCAGATGAGCTACTTTTTTTAAATTCAGGTTCTTGTTTGGCAACACTTTTATCGTATGGTAAAATGCACGTTATTTAATGTCATATTACTTAGGGTTGAAAACAAAGCTAATTTTACCGTTTCAAAAAAGTGGTGGCAATCAAGAAATCTGAATTTAAAAAAAGTAGCCCACTGGCAACACTGCTGGTACGCATCCCAAAGCGTTATAAGTAAGCGAGCAAACTTAATGCTGGAATCAGGCGTAAATTAAGATAGTTGCGCCACCTTGTGGATGGAGTGATAATTCACATACGCGGGCTTTTAGTGTGGCGCGTATTTTCTAAATCTTTAGTCACTCATAGAAATGAATTTTGTTTGCCACATTTAATGCAATATAATGGCGTAGTGAGAAGGGCATCCAGAAGCATTTGACACGACAAAGTTTTCTTCGCCTTATCAGAACACTTCAGTTATTAATCAAGATGAAAAATACTTTACAATTTTAGTGGTGTGAGTATGAAAATAGTTAGGTATCTACCTGTAGTTCACACTCCATCCGCTACGTGGCGCATGACCTTGATTGATGTGACCTCGTTTTTAATCTTGCGGTTACTTCTCCCATTTAAGATAGGACGCTTACTTATATCGCTTTGACGCATCCTGGTATCGGGTATAAAAAACTCGCCCGTAGTCCGTGAAGCCACATTTTGCAACGCGAATTGTGTTTTCTGTGGGTGTGTTTGCGTTGCGCGATCAGTGTTGCCAGTGGGCTACTTTATTTAAATTCAAATTTCTTGATTGGCCCCACTTTTTTGAAATGGTAAAATTCACTTTGTTTTTGCCTTAATTATTATGTCATTAAATAAGGCACTTTTATCCATTACAAAAAAATGGTGTCAATCAAGAATCTGATTTAAAAAAAGTAGCCCATCTGGCAACACTGTGCGCGATACGTCTTTATTTAAAAAAAAAAAAAAAGACAGAAATGTTTTTAAACTAACTAAAAATTTGCTAACTTGTTCCGGAACGTTTTACTGAAAAATATGTAACTTCCTGTGGAATGAACAGATATATTGGTGGCGAATGCGCGTGCTACCGAGTTAATTGTCACCAGTACATGCGAGTTGTAGGAATATTTCAGAAAATAAAATTATAACTTCCTGTTATAAAAACTTATGAAAAGGGAAAACGATCCCGAAATATATGTGGAACGTTACCCTTTTTTTATACGGTAAACTCACTGAATTTCAAAATGCCATTTTTTAAATTTAAAGTTTTAAAGATGGGTATTTTTCTATTTTATTTATTTCAAATACGTTTTTAAGTACGCTTTAAAAGAAAATACTATTGGAGGGTCATGTTGTAATTTTAAATTTATTGTCTCAACACAGCTTATTTAAATATAATTTCTGCTTTAAACATTAATTTTAATGCAATCTATGAAAATACCATATAAATATACCTTAGTTAATATCCTAAAAGTCTCCCCGTATTTAGGACATTATCTTTATCGCTAACAGGCCGCTGAAGAAAGAAGTTACCTAAATACGTGGAAAACTTTAGAACTCAAATCTGAAACTTTTCGCGTTTTCCTGAGCTAACTTTGCTGGTAAATTAAACACACATGGTAGCCACTGACGTCCTTAATTTTATTTGATTTTCAATGTTAACAAAATTTTTTTTTTTTAAATCAATTTCGGGATTTTTTATCGGATTTAGGAAACATTGGGGTGCTATAAAATAAGAGACGTCCATTGGAATGGGAATTTGCTTAATATAAAACGTTTTAAATGTAAATATTTTTTTCGGGTTTTCTTCATTAAGATCGGATGCCTCATTATACAGCATTTATTGATAATTCTTTCATTTAGATTATAAGGAAAAGAACATTGTCGCATTTAGGGGTCATCATATTTAGGCACACTGACCTTACATATTAGATAAGTATGATTGTAAACTTTGGAAAAAAACCAGCATATTATGATTTTATGAAATTCGCATTCTTGCTTCCTGCAGACAGAGTTGCCACAGGCGACTATTTTTATATTCTGTTTGCACTACTATTTTTAAAGAGTGCATTTTGTTGTATATTTCCTTTGCCAATGTTGTCAAAGCGCATGTAAAAGATTTTTGTGTTTTGAAAAAAGTTATGCGAAAAAGAATTAAAAAATAGTCGCCAGTGGCAGACCTGCGCGAAGTGGAGGGAGGGGGGGGGGCGGCAAAAACGTATCTAAAAGCCTGTCACCGCATCAACTATCAAATTTGGTAAAATACAGAGAATCTGAATATAAACACACTATACAGATAGCTCATTCTGAAATTCAAACTTTATACTTCTCGGGGGGGGGGGGGGATACAAGACATATCTGGGAACTATATAACGGGCTTTAAAGGTAAAATTTTGGCAAGATACTGTCTAAAAAATTGACATTATATTGGATATATGTTTTTTAATGTCCCCCTCTTTGCATCTGAGGGAAGGAAGGGTCATACAATCGCTTAGGGCATCCGTGTTAAAAATTTACAAGATGCAAATTCTCAATATATACCACAAAATAAAGAGGATTTTCCTCTGATTCGGCGTTCTTTCTCCTCTGTAGGGCGAGGGGTGATGGTTGCGCAAAAAATATATGCCTTGCTTAAGAAAATATCTTTCACTTAGAAAATATATTTCCAAAATTATATCTCTTAAAGCCATGATAGATTCGAGATACGATTTTGTAGCCTTACTTCCCCTCCAGGGAGACAAGGGTGGCCGAATTGAGAGTTGCCAATTATCCGGCTTTTTGAACATCAGTATTTTGTTAGAGAAAATGTTGTTCTTTCAAATCGAAGGTTGTTCAGTTTAAATAAAACATCATTTTCTGTGCTAAACTACTGGTATCCAAAAAGCCGGAGACTTGACAGCCCTGGAATTTACAAAAATGTATCCGTATCTTAAGGTTGTATTCTGATACTCTGCATCTAAGAAGATTTTTATCAATGACACTGTGACAAATTTTTAGATACGTTTATGCGCCAGCTTCTCCCTCCCCACACAGATCAGAAAGAATTCCGAATTAAAAAAAAAAACATCTTTACCTTGTGTTATATATAAGGAATCTGCATTTTGAAAAGTTTTATCAGAAAAGCAGGGATAGATTCAATGCCCCTCCCTTCATTCGGTAACAAGAGAGGCAAAAAAAAAATATCCGGCCTGAAATTTGTATTCTTAAAAATATCTTGCCAAAATTTTAATTTCTAATTCCTTTATAAATTGCCAGATATGTTTTGTAGACACCCTTCCGCAGAAATACAAAGGGAGGGGCTGAATTTCCGAAAACGTTATCCGTATCGAGTGTTTATATTAAGATTCTCTCAATCTTTGAGGCGGGGACAGGTTTTGAGATACATTTTTATCCCCCGCTCCTTTCCTGGGGAAGTGAGGATGGCGAATTTCAAAAAATCCTAATCTGATGTTTCTATTCTAAGATTTAACATTTCAATTACATCAGACTTATCTAATATGTGACTTGTGAACGAAATGAACTACCTTTTTATATAAAAAGTAATCTTGTGATTAATGTAAGACTCTCAAAATTCTTCACTTGAACTATTTTTAAATTTAGTAAAATTTAACTGTAAATTCATGTTTGAAACAGAATAAATTTTAAGAACACGTGGGACTCTGCCCGGTGGAGATGTTGTCCAATGGGGGGGGGGGGGGGGGGGGGTGCCCGTTGTAGGTTTTGTTCTGTCGGGGTTTTTGACTGTGGGGCTTTGTCGACGCGGTTTTTGCCCGCGAACTAGGATAAAGCTATTTTCCTAATGTGACAATGATGGAAATTTCAGTAAATTTTAGAGATACGACTGTCAGGTATACGTCTTCATTGAGTAAAAGTCGATTACAAATCAAGATGTAATACAGTTAATGAGCGATAAAAATACAATTCGCTTCTAAAGAACATAGATATCAATATTTGAGAATTTCACGTAAGATCATTTGCCTAAATGTGACCCTTAACGACGACCCTTAAATGTGACAATGTTCTTTTACTTAAAATCTTACGGCAAGAATCGCATATAATTTGGAAGTAAAGATGCAACAGCCCAAACCTTAAGCTTAAATAGACCCATACCATTCGAAAATCAGAAAGAAAAAGACCTATACGAAAATGAAAAGCAAACATGCGTTAAAAGCAAACTGAAAAAGAAAAGATTTGGTAAAATTTGTTGAATCAGTCATTCATTATTTATTTCTTGTTTTATCCATGGTCAAAGTTAAAATTGTGTAAAATATGGATATTGAAATACGCCTTATTTAAGAATAATATATTCATAATCATGTATCTAAAAGTTATTTTTTTAATTTAATCTTTTTTTAAGTAAAGTTATTAGTTTATTCAATTGTTCAACAATAAGCTATAAAATTTTAAATTTTATATATTTCAACGCCTTATTAAGTAATTAAATATGTATAGAATGGAGTTATGAATAAAGAGGAGCAGACATATAGTGTACTGTCTACCAGTTGCGAGTGAAGTAACTGAGGAGGTTGTCACAATATGGCGGCTGCTTTTTTTAAATCGAATCTACAGTTTCTTTATACCACCGGGGCAAACTTCCAACCAGTTAAATTGAATAGAAAATTTTAGCGTATTTAAGCGTCTTATTCATGGAAATATTTTTTCAAAAATATGGTGAAAATTTCCATTTGTTTTTACTGGTGTCAGTTTGAATGGTAAAACAGTCAGTTTGTTTCATCGGTTGTCACAATATGGCGGAAACAAAGGGTGTGACTACCGCAAAAGCAAACTTACACCAGAAAAATTGAAAATATGTTTTTGCGATTATTTATAACTGAAATTTTGCATTAATAAGGCCTTTAAATACGGAGAAAATTTCTATATAAATTTATTGGTGGAAGTTTTCGCCGGAGGTAATCAACCCTTGAGAAAGCGGTTAAAGTTGAAGCTTCAATATTTTATAGTAGGAGAGCTGTTGAACATTTTTGAGTAGGTATTTGAGGCACCCTGAAAATTTGTGCAACACTTCTTTTGTAATGCCTGAATACAAAATCGAATGTCTTGCTGAAGGATCGTGGCCCAAAAACTGTGCCAGACAAAAAATGGCACTTGACACGTGACTGGCACAGTTTTTGTGCCGACTAAAGTGTCTGTCATTTTCAAAATATTTTTTTTCTAAGCATAAATATTATTCTGTCTCAATCTCAGCGTGCCTCAAATACCTTTTTTGGGTAGTCAAAAAATGGCACTTGACACGTGACTGGCACAGTTTTTGGGCCGACTAAAGTGTCTGTCGTTTTCAAAATATTTTTTTTCTAAGTATAAATATTATTCTGTCTTAATTTCAGCGTGCCTCAAATACCTTTTTTGGGTAGTAAAAAAAAAATGGCACTTGACACGTGTCTGTCACAGTTTTTGGGCCACGATCCTTCAGCCAGACATTCGATTTTGTATTCAGCCATTACAAAAGAAGTGTTGCACAAATTTTCAGGGTGCCTCAAATACCTTCCCTAAAATGTTTAACAGCTCTTGGACTATTAAGAATATGTCAGTTCCTCTTTATTGATAGTTCCATGATGTAAAGCAATTAAATGTGTATTTTAAGTCGAACTGTCATGTGTAAAAAGCATTGTCGCATTTAGGACTTTGGACATCGCATTTAGGTTTTAACTACCGTCAATGCGACAAAAATGACCTATGTACGACAATTGTATATTTATATTAAAAATAACAATACATTTTTTACACAACAAATTAGTTTTGAACTAAAGGCACAGTATTCAATAATTTCCAGTTTCATAAAATACATATTTATTTAACGAAATGCCAAATACATCCTAAATGTGACAAAACTATGGGGAATCGCGTCGCATTTAGGCACAATGACCTTACACGGTGTTGCTAGTGACTACTGTTTTCTTAATTCAGATTTATTCATTGGCACTACTTTTTTGAAATGGTAAAATTCTCCTTATTTAATGACAAAGTAACTAAGGCGAAAACAGGGGGCATTTTACCATTTCAAAAAGTTGTGCCAATCAAGAAATCTGAATTTTAAAAAAATAGTCCACTGACAACGCTGCATTTACATGTAAAAATAACATTTTGAATGTATCGGAAAGATACTCATTGCTCAGCAGTTTTTTTTTTTTTTTCTCAGGCTTAAATGTATTTACTACAAAAATTGCAGTAGATGTAAAATCCTTTCTATGTGTGTGCATTAGTATACGAGGAGTAAGTTGCAGAACACTCTGTGTTATATATATGCTGGTTCAATTGTCAAAAATACTGTTAAAATATATTTTTAATTCATAATTTAAGTCATACAAAGAAATTTAAGACTGGCTACTGTCTTCTGAAAAAGACTCATTCTTACAAATTCGTTAACCAATAGTGATACAACATCGTCACAATCAATTTCCTCGTCAAAGGATAATCTATGACTTTTATCAAGGGTGGCCAACTGTGGCACGCTTGACACCGCTAAAATTTTATAGTAATCATTGCCTTATATAATCATCGAATCTCCGCGATTCAAGAAGTAGGCTATTTTTTTTAAATGTTAGTGGTATTCAGCGTACCGCATTTGGCCACCCCTGACTTACTTCATTGTGAATTATGAGGGACAATAAGTATTATAATGGGCTCGTTAACACTTTCCGGCACAGTGTGCCCGGGTCGGGATACCTAATTTTAATTCCAAACTTACGGTACAAGAATATTTTAGTAAAATTTCGCTTTTATAATGAACATTTAAAGTAATATGTTTTTAATTTCTAAAATAGTCGTTTTAAAATTCCGGTGTCAGTCAACCATTTCATCATTTTACAACGAAAATTGCCTGTGCCGGAAAGGGTTAATTTCTAATGTAATAAAAGATACAAGTATTACTGAAACGTTGAAATGGAGAATATTCCTTATTTTTTATGGAAATAATTTACCATACTGACTTAAAGAAAGCCAATTTAGTGTGGCTAAGCGTAACAACGACAACAAAAAAAAATGAAAAATCTAAATTTTTTGTGGTCAGGGCTCATATTGGTCCATTTTTTGGAAACCAGTAATTTTTTCGAAATAAATTCATGTAGGTTTCTGCAACAATTGCAAGAAAAATTACTGGTATATTTCTACGAAATTTATAAAGAATATTTTTCAACACGTGTTGAAAAAATTGACAGAGTGGAAGCCCTGTGTGGTGAAACATGTTTTGAAATTAAAAAATGGAAAATTAAAAAGAAGATGTAGCAAAGACGACGAAATAACTTTTCGTTACATTACCTAGTAAGAAACCTGCAAAATTTGGATTAAGTCAATACTCAGGTGACATTAGTCGAGTTCAGAAATAACAATCGCTTCTAAAAATTGCTATAAATATTTTAAATTACCGTAATTTCGAGCGTATAATCCGCGGATCAAACAATTTTCTTTGGACCCAGAAATTTTATTTAGTAATTGAAATCAAATATTTACCGCGATTTAAAAAGTTATATTTTATTTTTAAAAATTTCTGGGTCGAAAAATGATTGTTTGATCCGCGGATTATGCGTCGGAAATTACGGTAATCATATTCAGTTATATTAAAAAATACAAAAAACAATAAAAATAACTTCATATGATTTTTAAAAATATTATTAACATACTGGACGTGGGACATTTGTCGAAAATGAGCACGAAATCCACGTTTGGAAATGTCTCTATACATTAAAACCGGCTCAAAGCCAACCAGAAACAAACATGCTTGGATTGCACATTCTTTTTTCTTCCTTACAAATTTTCAGTAAAAATTCTGTATTAATTTCTTCCCCCAATTCACAAAAAAGCATTTTTACGTCTCCCACTTTCAATACTATTTATGAAACTTGAAAATGAAATAATTTGTCAATCCTGTTCTAAAGTTATATATTGTTTCATATTCATATTATCATTCATATTATTTGATAATAGGTAAGAATAGGAAATCGAAAGCTTTACAATCGGTCTGTCATAAAACATTGTGATAATTTATTCAGTGACACCATCCATAGTATTAGATATCATTTTAGTATTAGTTACGATTATTAGTTACCATTTTATTTTGCATACTGAACTGTTTTCAACTTAAATTTCGCAGTATAACTACATTGATTGTCCATCTTAATCGCACGTTGTCAAAGGACGCTTTCAAGTATTTCGGCGAGTGATGTCACCACAGCATGGTATGTCACTCACTCTCTTCCACACTCACTCCCTATCCGAAGTCAAAAAATAGATTTTCGACTTCTTTCCTGATCTGAGGTAACATTTGTTTCGTCTTTCTTTACTGAAATTCATTTGGTCATTCATTCACGTCCATGTCAAAATTATGGTGCTTGTTACATACGAGATTTAAAAAAATGCCATTTTTTCTTGTAATGTACGGGGTGCTCGTACAGATACATTATAAGAAAATTAACTTACGGTATTTATTTAATTTCTTTTTCGAAATAAAATTTTTGGTGCTAAACATACTTATTTGATCCGGCGACTGAAAAGGATAAGGATTCTCAATATATTAATATGGATTCACAATTTTACGAATTAATTTATATTTTCATAAGATGAGAAATCAAATACTAGCGTGAAAGACACACTTTTTAAACCCGTACAGGGTAATCATATACGGTACCTTAAGAACTCACAGGCAATGACTTAAAGGGGGCGAAGGAGGCAACCAATTATACTTCAGCAACTAATTTGATAACTTTTTTTTTACTTATATAATAACAGATCTCTGTGATTAATAAGATAAAAAATTTTAAGAATAGGTATGGGAATTTGTTGTTTTCCCCCCTTGTCCTGCTATATTGGAGTTTATGTAAGGAAAATCTCAAAAGACAATATAATGCAACTATAACACAATATGTATGGCACAAGCTGTGATATAATGTATATTATGTATAATGAATATTTAAGATTCATATATTTGTACGCTAAATAATTTGTTTCGAATAAAAAAATGATTTTGTTTCAATTTTCAACTCTGCATTATTTATTATAAGGTATTTTCGCATTCATTTTAAATTGAAACATTGAATTTCATATTTCTATTGTCTATTTCATCATATTGTCTGTTTCATATTTTAAAAGTACTTGGATATGAACTATGCAATTAATTATTGAAAAAATTGTATTATTAGTTTTTGATACATTTAAATCTTATTATTAAAATGCATTCATTACATTAAAGGACACATTATATTTTATAAGGAAATTGGGAGATTTTAACAGGAACAAATAATCCTGAAATGTAGTGGATCAAACATCATAGTGTTGCCATTTTGCGAAAAATGCATAAAAACTTATAGCCATGCAAAGTTCTAATAGCCATGCAAAGTTCTAATAGCCATGCAAAGTTCTAATTTACTATTTAATAGTTCAAATAATTCAGTACAGCCTACTTTAGAACAAGAATATCTTTGTTAGCTTTATTTACTATTAGCGTAAGAGCTTACGTATGACAAAATGCAAAGTGGCTATTTTCAGGAGGATTTCAATATTCTAGAATGTTCTTTTATTAGCACTACAATTGCCTGAAATTAACAGTAACTAGTAGAAAAGGCTTATAATAGTTTCCCACGTTGCGATTATCAGTAAAAGAAAAAAAAAATAATAATCTTTTCAGAGGCAAAAGAAGTCTGTTGCTAAAATTTTTGAATGATTGAATGACCCCGGATTTTACTAACATTTTTATAGAAAATAAGCAAAAGATTTTTCGTGTTCTTATAAAACCGAAAATTTGTTCAAAAATTCTCGTGCGAATATGGCATTGCGGTATTAAAGTTAAGTGAACTATATAATATCCCACAGACCTTCAAGAGGAAGATAAATATCAATTAAAATAGAGGAAGTCGTTCAAACCCTGGGGTTTGAACTAAATGTTCTATAAACTAAAATGTTCTATATTTTTTTATAAATTTGGCACCAGTATTTTAAAACAGAATTTCCTTTTAACGTGTTAACACTAGAACACACAAATCATGGAATTATTAATAAAGAGGAACTGACATATCCTTACGAAGTGAAACTTCAACTGTAACCTCTTTCGCAGGGGTTGATTACCGCCGGGGAAAACTTCCATCAGTAAATTCAAATAGAATTTTTCTCCTTATTTGACGAATCTTAATTTTTTTTTTATTCAATAAATTGAAAATATGGGATAAACACTACTTTCTTTGTACTAAAATATTCGTAATATTTAGTCTAAAAATTTCTGTCATTAAATAGCATTAATTGATGAAAAAAGCTTTAATTGATGGATCAAGCAAACCCTTCTTGCCCGTACAGCATACGGGTAAATCAGTTAAGTGGCTGCCGTATTATTGCAAAATCTCAGTCATAAATAATAGAAAAATCAGATATTCATTTTTACTGGTGGAAGTTTATTTCGGTGGTAGTTATGCCCTGCGTTTCAATTATATTGTGACATTCTTAGAGCTGCCAAGTCTCTGGCCAAAGCGTTATAAGTAAGCGAGCAAACTTAATGCTGGAATCAGGCGTAAATTAAGATAGTTGCGCCACCTTGTGGATGGAGTGATAATTCACATACGCGGGCTTTTAGTATGGCGCGTATTTTCTAAATCTTTAGTCACTCATAGAAATGAATTTTGTTTGCCACATTTAATGCAATATAATGGCGTAGTGAGAAGGGCATCCAGAAGCATTTGACACGACAAAGTTTTCATCGCCTTATCAGAACACTTCAGTTATTAATCAAGATGAAAAATACTTTACAATTTTAGTGGTGTGAGTATGAAAATAGTTAGGTATCTACCTGTAGTTCACACTCCATCCGCTACGTGGCGCATGACCTTGATTGATGTGACCTCGTTTTTAATCTTGCGGTTACTTCTCCCATTTAAGATAGGACGCTTACTTATAAGATTACTTATATTGCTTTGGTTAGACAGTTTTGCATAGGTGCCAACCTCAAACTAATCTTCCGTAATACTTGAGTTAATTTGTCTCTGGCTTTTTGGATACCAATATTTTAATACAGAAAATGTTTTTTTATTTAATTAGTACATTTGGATGATTTAAAAGAACAGCATTTTATCTATGATAATAGTGGTGTGCAAAAAGCCGGACACTTGACAACTCTGTAACCTAAACACCATCCTATCAGTGTCAGCGAAAAAGATTATAATACCTGGACAAGCTGCTACCAGTAATAACAAATAGAAATTTGAACAATATCTGTGAGAGAATTTTTTTCATGAAAAAGCCACTAAAATAAGGCACAATTCTCTGTTCAAAATTTACTGGTGGATGTTCGATCAGACATTAATCAGAAACTGTTGATCCGATGTGAAATAAACAGATGCCCTTTTTTGACAACCTCCTCAATTACTTCACTCGCAACTTTTAGACATTACACTATATGTCTACACCTCTGTATTCGTAACTGAATTGCCCAAAAGGTGTTCATCGACTCCGGCCACGATTACCCTCAGAAAGGTTATGGCACTGTGGGCAGTGACGTCACAGTAGAAGTGTATTGTTTTTCTAGAGTTGCCAAATCTCTGGCTTTTTGCACACCACTATTATTTTAGAGAAAATATTGTTACGTTTCCTACTCTTTTTCCCCTTTGCTGCAGCACTGCTATCTTAGCAACGGAGTTGTGAAGAAAGAGGAGGAGACATATAGTTCCTTTCTACCAGTTGTGAGTGGTGTGAGACCAGGTGTGAGTTAACTGAGGAGGTTGTCATAAGATGGCTGCTGCTTTTTTAAAATCGGATCTACTGTTTCTAATTATCACCGGAGCAAACTTCCCACCAGTAAAACTGAATAGAAAATTTCGCCTTATTTAAGCGTCTTATTCATGGAAATACTTTCTGACAAATATGAAGAATTTTCTATTTCCTTTTACTGATGTCCGTTTGCTTGGTAAAAGTGTCAGTTTGTTTTACTGGCTGTCACAATATGGCAAAAACGCAAGGCCTGACTTTCGCCAAAGTAAACGACTACCAGTAAAAATGAAAAGCTGTTTCTGAATTATTTATGACTGAAATTTTTCATTAATAATGCGTTTAAATAAGGAGAAAATTTCTATGTTAATTTACTGGTGGAAGATTCCGCCAGCGGTAATCAGACCCTGCGAAAGCGGTTACAGTTGAAGCTTCACTATTTTAAGGATATGTCGGTTCCTATTTATTAATAGTTCTATGATCTTAACGTCACAAATCATGCGTCACAGCCAGTATTGCCAGTGGGCTACTTTTTTAAAAATTCATATTTATTGATTTGCACCACTTTTTTTGAAATAGTAAAATTCGCCTTACTTAATGACATATTAATTAATGCGAAAAGAAGGGTTTTTTACCATTTTAAGAGAAGTGGTGCCAATCATGAAATCTGAATTTTAAAAAAGTAGCCCACGGCAATAACCTCAGAGATTTCAAAAAAGCTGGCCAAAGATCCGGCCAAATGCAGGTCTCTAAGCGGACTCTTTCTATGCAGACTAAATCAAAACTTTTATCGCCACTATTTCCTTACGAAAATTTCAGTTTTATATTTATCTTCAAATGTCGCAGGAACCCACTTCGTGGAATTTTTTCTTGTAACTCTTGTAGCAATGTGCGATAAAAATAATGTTATAAAATTGGTGGTGGGTTAAAAATTGACCTCATCGAGGCCTGCATATTATTAAATGTTTTTTTCGGACCAAATATTTCCGCATAAATTAAGTTAAATATAAACCTCAGAGAAATAAGTTAAATAACTAAGTTATGTAGTTTTAAATAAAAATTCAGCTGTAATATATTTTTATGCAGATTGAGTAAAATTTCCTTGTATTCTAGTGTCAAAGAAAGCTACAACAAATTTTATAGATTAGAAAAAGTGGTAGCAAGTGTAAAAAAAAAATAGGAAATTGCGATCCCGGCATACCTCTCATTTGGCCAATAATCCCGAGTTCTCCCTACATGTAAAATTTTCAAAATCGAATTCTTAAACAACATTTAAATTATATTTCCTTCCCATAATCTCATTTATTTTGTAAAAGCTAAGATATTTCCTTTCTAAATAAAGGTACAAAATTGAATTTCTTACTCGGAAATTTAATAAATTATTTTCTTTTATTTGACGAGGAGAATTCAAATAACAGAAAGTTACGTTTAATTTTACCTTTAAGAAAAAAGAAATGTTTATGGTTCTTCGGATATTTGTCATATCTAATCATTTTTAAAATTATCTTGCTGAAAATTTTTTTTTTCTAAAATTGAAGAAAAAGGAAATGAACGACTATCCGATTATTCGAACAAATAAACATTTTTTTAAAAATTAAAGAAATTCAATTACATTTGGACAGAAACATTTTCCAATTTTCTCTCAATTTTAAGTTTTATCCTAATAAAAAACAAATTCTGAATAGTTTCCCTGAATGAAATATTTTTTAAGGATGTATTAGCAGTAAATAGAAATCAAACTAAAATCTTTTAGTTTTATTTTTCTTTAAATATACTGTAATAACATCATAGTTAATTCATAAAAAAAAATAGTTGTCAGGGTACTATTTTTTTATTAATATTTCTGTAATTATATTTGCCTTAATTGTTGAAGATTATACGAGAAATTCCTTTTGATTGAATCAGGCGAAGATTCATGATAAAATAAAGTGTAGATTAAAAATTAATGGTAAACAAATTAAGGGAACATACGCACTTTGAATATCAGAAATGTTTATCCGAAGAGCCTCTTCTTACCACTATTTGCGTATAGTAATCCTCGCTTATTGAATCGCAGAATTTATAACACGAATGAAGCATGCAACCTATATTATTGAGAATTTCTGCGATAAAATAGGGCAAAAAGTGCTATCGGAAACAATTTATTCATTAACTAGTGTAACAGAAATTGCCGCACGAGTACTGTGAGCGGTGTCTGAGACCGCTTGCTTGGAAAAGCATAAAAGGCTCGATTAACTCATAGGGTACTGTTTTTGTTCTAAACCTTATGCACAGGACTGTCAAGTTATCTTATTTGAATCTTCTTGCACTACTTTCCCAAATATTATTTTTTGTGTTATTTGGTTGCTGAAATTCTGTAACTATGTGAGGAGAAAATGAATACCTAGGGATATTCCTATCAAAATTCAAGTGCTTTGCGCACACAACACGGCAAATACAGCGTTTGTATAAAAAATAATGATTCAATTTTTTTCTGATGTGAAGAAGAGCGCATGCTGTAATGAAGTTATGTGTAAAGATGAGGAGACATACAGTGTATTGTCTACCAGTTACGAGTGAAGTAACTGAGGAGGTTGTCACCATCGAACTAATAATAAAGAGGAACTGACATATCCTTAACCCCTTAACGGTCGCATTAAATTACGGTTTAAAAATTCAAATTGCTTATTGGGACCACTTTTTTGAAAAAGAAATGCTCACTCTGTTTAATGACAGGTAAAAAGATACCGTAATAAAGCCAATTACACTGTTCTATAAAACTGTTGGGAATCAAGCAAATCTGAATAATCTGAAAAAAAAAGACACAGCCCGTGAATATGACGGGAGCGAGAATTAAGGGGTTAAAATAGTAAAGCTTCAACTGTAACCGCTTTCATATAGGTTGATTACCGCCGGCGCAAACGTCCACCAGTAAATTTAAATAAACATTTTCGCCTTTTTTAAATCCCTTATTTATGGAAGATTTCAGTCATAAATAATGGCAAAAACACATATTATTTTGACTGTCGGGAGTTTACTTCGGCGGTAGTGAGGCTCTATTTTTCCGCCATATTATGAAAGCCTAAATAGCATACTCTCAGCTTTATTTAAAATTATTATAATACCCGGAAAACTTCCACCAGTTAAAACAAGTAGAAAATTTAACCATACTTATGAGAGAAATTTTTCATGAAAAAGCCGCTTAAATAAGGCAGAACATTCCATTAAAAAGTTACTGGTAGAAGTTTGCTCCTTCTTTTACCAAAAACTGTTGATCGGATGTAAAAATTCAGCCGCCATCTTGCGACAACCTCCTCAGTTACTTTGTTCGCAACTCGTATAGACAATACACTATATGTCTCCTCCTATTTATTCATAATTCAAGTGTTGTCACAATATGGTGGCCGTTTATTTTTACCCTTTCAGGTGCAAAGCACTTCTGTAGCCAAAAAGATAAAATGATTGAATGACACCAAGATTTGCAAAAAAAAAAAATCCTATGAAAGTAATTCAAAGCTTTTCTTCGCGTTCATTATACAAAGCAAAATTTAATTAAAAATTTCTGGTGCAACTGTGGCATTTGTGAAATAAAATTAACTGCTATACATAATATACTCCCTCCCTTCAAGAGATAAAGGGGGCTGATCACTCAGCTTCCGATTTCCCCTCGCTAATGTAAAGTCTATGGGCTTTTCATGCATTCGTATATTTAAAATATCTCCTCGGAAAATTCATATTTTTAACTTCTATTTTTTGTGTGCACTTCCTAAAAGATATCTCCTTTTTTTCTTAGTTCTAAAAATATTTCTAAAATATAGACTTAATTTTATGTGAAGTGTTAAAGTCTTACTCACTGTCCGCCAGCTTTTAACACATAAACTATTAAATTCAGCATAGATTTCAGAAATATTTTGAAAACTAAGAAAAAATGAGACATCCTTTAAGAAGAGTACACAGAAGAAAGATGTTAAAAATATGAATTTCCCGAGAAGATATTTCATATATACGAATACATCAAAAGTCCATAGACTTAACACTACGGAGGAGAATTCCGAAGCTGAATGGCCAGCCCCCTTAAATCGGATCAACAGTTTCTGATTAACGCAAAGGGAATACTTCCACCAGTAAACTTGAATAGAAAATTTAGAGACTTGAATAGAGACATTTTCTAGATAAATTTACTGGTACAGGTTCGCCCCGGCGGTAATCAACAACTGTGAGAGCGGTTACAGTTGAAGCTTCACTATTCTAAGGATATGATATTTCCCCTTTATTAACCTTCCAGCCCCGGGCGACTTTTCAGTGGGTTTCTTTTATAAAATGAAGATTGTTTGATTCCTACCCCTTTTTCGACGTAGAAATAGTCACTTTATTTAATTACACATTAAATAACGCGAGAATAGTCCGAATTATACTCTTTTAAAAAAGTTGTGGGAATCAAGCAATCTAAAAATTTAAAAAGTAGCCAACTGGGACGCGAAAATAGCGCTTCCCGTGACTGAAAGGTTAATATTTCCGTGCATGCTCCAGGTGAGTTCGATCAACACCTACTTGATTCAAGTAGATGTTGGTTTGATGGAGGCTGAAATCAGCTTCAACACGCGTCGAGCGTCAGTTGGCTACGAGCTTTCGTACGGTTCGTATCTTGGTTTTTGTCAACACCTTTCCCTAGTCTCGGATGATTCTTTAAAATGAAGCATTTTATCAAACAGTGCTACGCCATTAAATTATGTTGAAAACACTGAAGCAGCCAGGATGGGCGTTTTGAAGCTCAATGTACCTCTATTTTTATATAGTAAAATTTATATAATTTAATTGCAAAATTTTTCGATGAAACAAAGCGAAGAAAAATCTCCAAAAAATCTCTTAGAAAAATTGGTGGAATCCAGTGCCTCTAAACCCAAACCCTGGCTGCACCACTGGCTGAAAAGATTGAAGGTAATGGTCAATCGTGTGACACCAGGCTTTGTCGCCAATTGGAAGCTCCATCATGATAATTCCACAAGCCACACTTACTGCGTATTCAACGACTGCCTGACATGGAACGGTCATCAGTGTTGTCAGTGGGGTACTTTTTTAAAATTCTGATTTCTTAAATGGCACCAATTTTTTGAAATGGTGGAATTCCCCTTGGTTTCGACATAATTAATATGTTATTAAATCAGGCGAATTTTATCAGTTCAAAAAAGTGGTGCCAATCAAGAAATCTGAATTTTAAAAAGTAGACCAATGGCAACACTGGACGGCATCGTAACTAGTGTTGCTAGCTGCGTCGCGTAATTGGAGGCTCTAAATGTTCTGGAAACCAGTATTTAACCCTAGAACTACCGTGAGCCGACATTTTGATGGCTACCATATGAACATGTTTTGGTTCAAACCAGAAATTTGATTATGGAATAATTTTAAAACATACAAAGAAGAAAACCGTTAAATAATAAAGTTAAACTGTTTTAAATCGAAATTCTAGTGTGATATATTATTATAAAACTTGACTCAAATTTCCGGTATTTTTAGTGTAAAAGTAATTTTATTCGCCTTATCTAATGACAGAATTATCTGCGATCAAAGATGGCGAAATAAACTGTAAGGTGTTTGTAATCACATTTCCCTACAGTATCTATCTGGCTCCGGTTGGTTGGTTGGTTGGTTGGTTGATTTTTGACGGCTGATTATCTACTCTAGGGATATAGGCCCGTGGGGGGAGTGCCCTTCGTAGGGGTGTTTCTAAGGGAACGTAACCCGTATTTACGCATGGATATCCATGGCTCGAAGAAAACCACGAAAACTTCGATCGATTAGGCCGACGGGCGTGATTGCTATCTGGCTCCGGAGGACTTCCTCCTGTTCCCTCCGAGTGCAGGCAACCCTTATAGGACAATGCCATGGGAGCGTAGCAGAGGTCAAAGTGGCTTCAAAGCACTGCTTGAAGGATGTTCTGGAAAAGCACGTCCATGGCCAATTCCAAGCGTAGACAATTCGTTGGCAGAAGTGTGTTTACGATCAATGGAATTTTAAATATTTTTAGTGATATCTTCAATGCATATTTTTCCCAAATTTGGTCTCATTACTTTTCATACAAACCCTGTATACGTGCTGCTCCTCGTGAAGGTCTTAATACTATACAAGCCGGCTGATGCATTTATGTAACATTATTAAAACTATCGTTAAGAAATTCTAAATTCTTCCCGGGAAGTTTGAAAAGCTATTTTGGTTAGTATAGGGATAGATATTGCGTGAAGAAAATAAAATAAAATTAGTATTGAAAATTTTGTTGTGTGAACTTGAAATTTCTGAATAAAGAAAACCTTTATATTTGGCAACATTGTTTGGGGCTTGTATGGTGTTTATAAAGTAAAAACGTTCCCGTGACTAACAAAGATGTCGTAGTGTTAAATAATAAAATAACATGTAATTATCTTTTACAGCGCATACCGTCATTTCCAACGTATATTCTACGGATCAAAAACGTTGCCATCGAAATAGTCAAGGCCAGAGGACATGAATTATGACGTCATCACTAATCGATCGACTTCTCACTACTGTTGGAATTCACACCGAAAATTTTTGGATAGAAATTTTCTTTTCCTTTATTTGTGGAATATCTATCATCTTATAAAACAATAATAACTATTTAAACATACTGGTGAAAATTTGGAATTCCTAAATAAAAATTCAGTCAGATGCGGAATGCCACAGTGTTGCCGCATCTGGCTGATTTTTTATTGGGCGATTCCAAATTCTCACCAGTAAGTTTAAATAGTTAGTATTGTTTTATACGATTTTAGATATTCCATAAATAAAATAAAAGATAATAGACATTCAAATTTTTCCGGTGTGAATTCCAACAGTAGTGAGATGTCGATCGATCAGTGATGACGTCACAACTCGTGTCCTCTGGCTTTGAGTATTTCGATGGCAACGATCAAACACGCATGCTGAGACCCAATAATTCTATTTAACCCCTTAACAGTGACATTTGTTTTTTTACAAAAAATTAAATATGGGGCTGGACACCACTTTTTCCATACTAAAATATTTACCATACTTAATCGAAAAATATATGATAATCAATAAAGGTAAATTTACAGTTACAAATTAGTGGTAGCAAAATGCTTTTAATAACGAAGCAAGCAAAGTGTTCTTGCTCGAATCCAGTTCGGGCCACACTGTTAAGGGGTTAATAATTTAATTTAAATATATACTTCGTCCCGATAAATTACATAATATTAAATAAATTCCCTGTATCTAAACACATTTGCTTGATGCGCGGATAATACACTAGAAATTACTGTAGTTATTTTCAATAATACTTAATCCAGGGCTCCGACTGGGGCGTTTTTTGGAAACCAGTAATTTTTTTGAAAGAAATTCGTGGTAGGTTTCTTCAACTATTTGAAGAAAAACGGTCTTACTGGTATGTTACGAAATTTATAAAGAAGATTTTTCTTTAATTAAAAGTGGTGTTCATAAAACGGACCGAGTGGGAGCCCTGTTAATCTGTACATGTTAAAAGAAATCTCGTTTATAATACACGTAAAAGAAATCATGAGATACACAGAATACATTTGAAAAAAAAACCTGCCAACTTCATTTTTACCTTAGACAGTCACTTACATCTAAACGGCTTGAAATACTTCATTGACAGTATCTAAAATAAAACTTCTTTAACTTAGAGTTTAAACAAACATCCTAAATAAAATAAATAGCTGTACCAAATTATGTTTAAAAACTGTGAAAATGTAATAAAAAATTCTTCCAAAACTGAGTTCTAATCTATTCAATAATATTTTCAATGATGTTCGTTTCTGATAAATTTTGTTGTCACTTAAATTTACAGGAGAAATAAATCCAAGAATGTAAGAAATTTTTATTGTTATTATTCTAGATTGGAAATTCTTTGTAATATATGTATAAATGGAAATTTTTGTGCTATGGAATTGTAATTTTCTTAAATTAGAAATTAACAAAAAGGTAAATGCATCGATATTTATTAATTTGGCATTGTTTGATAAAAAGATTGAAAGAATGAAAAGGAGAATACACTCCAGTCTCCCAAATGGGTTAAACATTTGACGCCGAAAAATAGCACTATCCCAACCAGTCACATTTTTATTACTGCTTTTTCCGAACAATTATCTTTGTGGTAAATTTGTATTTCAAAAATTGTAGTATCGTCGATAACCATGCCAGATTATCTAATATGAAAACAATGCTACATTAGGGCTACTTTTTTAAAATTCAGATTTCTTGATTGGCAAAACTTTTTTGATATAATACTATTCGCCTTATTTAATAACATACTAATTAAGGCGAAAACAGGGGGGGAATTTACCATTTCAGAAAAGTGGTGCCATTCAAGAAATCTGAATTAAAAAAAAGTAGCCCACTGACAACACTGTTTTCATATTGAATAGTTTGACACGGTACCAACTATAGCTACCCAGTTTGACATCCATTTTTACTTAGATATTTCAAATTCATAACGGAAATTTCGAAAAAAGAATCTGTCCTTTATGTAATCACAAAATTTCTGGCATTAAATAAATCAAGAAAAACTATTTTTAATTTCTGGCTCGAATTCGAATTTTCTGAATAAAAATGGAGGCCAAACTGCCAACCCTGTATCTAACACAAAATTTATTGTTTGGAAATAGAGGCATTGAAGAGGTGTCCAGTGTGAAACCTGCCACTGTACCAAGACACACTTTGAACCCTACCCATAGCATTCAAACGTTGCGATTTTTAAGTACCAGAATTTTACAATACAAATATTCGCTTCATTGAATGACAGGAACTCGCAACGGAAAAACATAAAAATTACTATTCCATAAATGTCAAGTATTGCGGATTGTGAATATCACTATAATATTTTTTTAAAAAAATCTTCGCCTTATTCATTCGTAGATTTTTGCGAATATATAATGCAGTGGTGGCCAACTCCACACTAATAAAATTTTATAGTAATCATTGATGTATCTAATCATCGAATCTCTGCGATTCAAGAAGTCAACTTTCTGTAAAAGTTTAGTGGTATCCGGCGTGCCACAGTTGGCCACCCCTGATATAAGGCAAAGAAATATTTTTAGAAACATTAAAAACAGTGGTATTCAAAATTCGTAACCCTTGGCACTTATGGAATTCGTAAATATTGGTACAGGAGCTGGAAAGATTAGCCTATGTGGTACTGCAAAATGGCGTTTGTCGAAGGTGCACTTTTCTCGTCGTTCATAAAGTTCTTTGAATTTGAGTACCACAATTCAGAGTCCGATAACCGCAGTGGCAAACGACTACCACTAATTTAGAATTTTAACAGTAGCCTTAAATGCAGAATTTCAGTCAAAAGTTATGCGAAAATTGCAATTCGGAGAATGTGGCTAGAGTTTGCTCCTGCAATAATCAGACTCCCAACTATTTCTGATTAATTATTGTCGCCTTATTTAACCCTTTCCGGTACGGGCAATTTTTGTTGTAAAATGATGAAATGATCGACTGACACCGGAATTTTAAAATAACATTTTCAGAAATTAAAAACATGTTACTTTAACTACTCATTGTAAAAGCAAAATTTTACTAAAATATTCTTGGTGCCGTTCGAATGTTTGGAATTAAAATTAGGTATCCCGACCCGGGCACAGTGTGCCGGAAAGGGTCAAACGAAAAATAAACATTAGCAGAATTGCCAAGTCTCCGGCTTTTTGCACACCACTAATATCTTAGGGAAAATCTGGTTCATTTAAATCCTCCAAACATTCCAATTAAATTAAACGACATTTTCTGTATTAAAATACTGGTATCCAAAAAGCCGGAGACTTGGCAGCTGTGACATAAGTAATTTTTAAATGGTTAAAAATTCAAGATCACAACGTTAACCCATTGAAGGGCATTGGTATATTATACAGGGTGTTTCACTACCAGGCCGACAAACTTTGAGGGGTTACAGTAGACATGAAGACAAACATTATTAAATAGGAAACCATGGGGCGCAAACGTCTTCTGTAGGAGCTATGGGCTATTAAAGTTTAAGGTCCAAAACTTCAGACGATTATAAAAATTAGAAAAAAGGGTCTATTCGTTTGCGGTTTTCGCTAAAATCATTCTTTATATCACGATTTTCTTAACACTATTTTAAAGGTTGCGTTCAAAATTTGTCGATAGAGGGCGCTTTAGACTTTAGAGTAACGAACAACTATTGTTTACCGTTATTTTTTGTATGGGGTTAAAATTATTCTAAAGTTTAGATTTTATCTTAAATTTAAAGCCCAAAATCGAAAACACTGGGATCGGGTAACTAGCGATAATTGAACTGTGAATAGAGAGCGGGGATTTTAAACGTTCATAAGCATTGAACAAACTAATCGATTTTGTTGCGGTTTGCGTGTAGGTCATTAACTTGTTAATTATTTTTTTCAAAATGACATACAGCTTTGGTGTCCTTATTATTTGATAGAGGGCGCTTCCGACACATCTCCAAAATTTCAATGACATTACTCCTGGGTGTTTTACTACCAGACCAACATACTTCCAGGAATTGTTAGGGATGCAAAGAAGACTCGGAATCACATAGTAATGTAAAGTTGGAAATACCTTTTTTGCGAGTTATGGTTAAAAGATGCAGAGAAAAAGGCAACAGAAAGAAGCAGAGAAACAGAAACACGTTAATGTGACAGAAAACAGTTTATTTAAAGGCTTTATTACAAAAAGTCAAATGAAAAGTTGGGTATATGAGACTCCCGTACCTTCAGTTGGCGACCTCGCTGCTCGTATTTCTGCAGCTGCCAGAAAGCTATCAGAGATGCCAGAAATCTTCCAGAACGAGAGGAATTCCATGCGACGCCGCTGCCAAGTTTGCCGGACTACTTCTGGTCATAATTACGAGCACGTTTTCTAATAAAACCTATAAATAAACTGTTTTCTGTCACATTAACGTGTTGTTGTTTCTCTGCTTCTTTCTCTTGCTTTTTTCTCTACTTCTTTTAACCATAATTCGCAAAAACAGGCATTTACAACGTTACATTCCTATGTGATTCCGATTCGTCTTTGCATCCCTAACACTTCCTGGAAGTATGTTGGTTTCGTAGTAAAAAAAAAAAAAAAAAAAAAAAAAAAAAAGGAGTAAGGTCATTGCAATGTCTGAGATGTGTCGGAAGCGCCCTCTATCAAAAAAAGAGGACACCAAAGCTGTACGTCATTTTGAATAAAATAATTACCAAGGGAATGACTTACACGCAAACTGCGACAAATTATTAGTTTGTTCAATGTTTATGAGCGTTTAAAATCCTCCCCCTCTGTTCACAGTTCAATTTTTGCTAGTTACTCGATCCCAGAGCTTTCGATTTTGGGCTTTAAATTTAAGTTAATGTCTAAACTTTAGAATAATTTTAACCCCATACAAAAAATAACGGTAAAAGGTAGTTGTTTGTTACTCTAAAATCTAAAGCGCCCTCGATCGACAAATTTCGAACGTAACCTTTAAAAAAAGTTTTAAAGAAAATCGTGATATAACGAATGATTTTAGCGAAAACCGTAAACGAATAGACCCTTTTTTCCGTTTTTTATCATCGTTTGAAGTTTTGGACTTTAAACTTTAATGGCACGAAGCTCCTACAGAAGACGTTTGCGCCTCATGGTTTCCTATTTAATAATATTTGTCTTCATGTCTACTATAACCGATCAAAGTTTGTCGGTCTGGTGGTGAAACACCCTGTATATAAAACATAATTTGGATTCCCAAATTCCACATTGCTACCGGCATTTTAAAACTAAATTTTGATTTATACTATATACTTCAAGAAACGCTTTTAGTTACTTGTATATAAATTTTCTTGTAAATTCTGGTGTCAATCAATCATTTTACCATTTTAGCAACCGACGTACTTTGCCCTTCAAGGGGTTAAAAGAAATATAATAACTTATATCATTCATTTAATAAATATTTTATTTATTAATGAAAATTTAAAAAAACACTAAGGTAACTTTTTGGGGAAAAATAAAACCTTTCATGACTCTAAATGTCAATCATGAATGTCAAGGCGTCATTTTCAGAATGGCATTCAGATAACTTTTCGACATATTTGAATAACATCAGTTTCTAAAATCATAAGGAAGCTATGTAATTCTACTGATTCTTTGTCATATGTGACAACCGAAATTAGCATTTTTATTACCCCTAAACTTTATTTATATTACGAACAGGATATTGTTTATAAATGAATATTTTATTCATTTATTTAAGAAAATAAAGATAATATTCAAGAATATTTTTGACTAATTTTGAAAAGAATAGTTCCGTACTATATTATTCAGGTGTCTCAAAATATGGCATTCCAGATACCACTATTTCCTAATACTTATCTTCTCCTTATTTGATCACAGACATTATCCATCAAAATATGGTAAAAATTACTATTTAATATTGTTTAAATGAAAAAAAAAACACTTTGAACCAGAATATTTATATAATTAAATGTATCTTTATTTTATGAGATAGTTATTTGAGATTTATTTAATTTCATTCATTACATAAAATTTCTGATTCAGATATGTTTATTTGTACAGCAGTCTCCCGTTACCCCTTTCAGGGGCAGAAAAATACGCTTCGTAAAATTATGAAACAATTGTCTGACACTACAATTTACAAACGATTTTTTTAGAAAATAAATACCTGCTTTTCTACGCTTTCATTATAAAGCAAAATTTTAATAAAATATTCTTGGTGCAACTTGTCAGTTTTGGAATTGAAATTAGGTGGTGATGTCGGGTGACCACCGCCCTTGAAAGAATCAAAACCTGTGAAGATTTGTAAAATTTCATAGATGTCAACATCCCTTAACACATTGCCATTGGTATGTTTCTGAGGGATCTGGGTTTTCAAACAGTAGAAGATCCTCCTTGTTTAGAAAATCTGTAGTAAATTGGTTTATGAGATAGGTTTCTCTAGAATATGCATCAGTAGATTTTATATATAGTACAATTAAATGCATTTAATTAAACATTACTAGTAAACATCAACAATTACTTTTCTCTTATAAACAGTAAATATTTAAGGCTGCTAGTCACTCAACTTCCAAATTCCCTTCTGTAATGTTAAATCTATGAGCGTGTAATGTATTCGTATTTTAAAATATCTACTTAGTAAATTGATATTTTAAATTCTTTTTTCTTTGTGCTATTCTAAAATGATGTCTCTTTTTAACACTTTCCGACGAAGTTGAAAAGTGTTTATGCATTCGGTTTGTCTGTCCGTCTGCACGCGCTATAACTCCCGTAAATATACTTGGATCTTTCTGAAATTTTTGGATGTTAGTGACCTCTACCATAGCACGAATCTTATAGCAAATGCAGTTTGTAGCATGTTTAGTTTATTTACAGGGACAGTCAAAAGCTTTCCGTTACATTACGGCCTATGTGAAAAAATCGTTTAAAATGATTTTTAATGATGTTACATGCTTTCAAACGTAAGAAAATTGCTATACATCTATGAAGTGAACTTAAATATGTATTTCGTAGAATATGTGGTGCAAAGAATAAATATTATTCATTTACAGGGCCACACAAAAGTATTCCGTTACATAATGATATACGGGTGGAGGGAATTTTTTCCGGCGTATTTTAATTATGTTAAATTTTTTCATGTATAATGAAAGTGATATACGTCGCTGGAGATTTACTAAAACTTATTTCATGTATAATACGAAGTGCATAGCATTTACAGGGACACACAAAAAATTTCAGATACTATATTGTATCCGAAGTACTGTACGGTAGCGATGATTGCTGGAAATGCATTTTTAATTATTTTATGTGCTTTTGTGTTTCACAATATCTATGCATTGTATATGGTGTATAAATGCTGTAATTCATATACAGGGCTACACAAAAGAATTCGTAATGGTTACTGGGTATGATTGTAATTTGCTTAAAGATGGTTTTTAAATAAGTTATGCATTTTTACTCTGAACTGCATTTTGTTTACTAAGAAATGTTTGTATAACATAGATAAAATTATATACAGGGTCATGCAAAGAATTGGATACATGGCCGTCTATAAATTATAATTTCTGGAAATGTGATTCCAGTAGTTTTAAGAGTGTTTTACTTTGAATTAAGCTTTAGCTTAATAGTGGCGTGTAATAAAGGTAGTAGGTAAACTATAGGGATATACAAAAATATACGCGTATGTTTCCATCCATTAGTATCAATTTCTGAATGAGAAATTTCAACCTGTTATGCCTTTTCTTGCTAAAATAAATTTCCCCATTATATAGCATGTATATCAACCTACAGATCAAATACAGAGCTGTTCAAAAGAATTGGAATACATATTTATTATGGAGGGTAACTGCTGAAATCAGTTTTTCAAATGTTTTATGCGTTTTCTAAAATGTTTACTTAGTTTTCTTAGTTTCAATTTACTCAGTTTTCCCTAAATAACAAAGTTTTGTTAAAGCATTCAGGAAGTGTTGGAAAGTGTTTCATAATCTATGCTTAACGCATGATTTTTCTTACTTGTTTTTCTTAGTTGTCAAAATATTTATAAAATGTATACTTATTATTATGTGAAGTGTTAAAATCTTACTTACACATTGTCAGTTTTTAAGACATAAAATATTAAACTAGGCTATGGATTTGTATATATACTACATAGTATGCTAAAAGTTAGTTCAATGAAACGCATAGCACAGTTAAAAATTTCCATTCAGCCATTTCCGTGAATAAACGGAAATGTACTTGAGAACTTTTGTGCAGCCCTTATATCATCGATAGAATGTATCCACACCAAGTAATATTTTTAAAAAAATTTCAATTTAAAAACGCATATCACAACTACAAACGCACTTCTAGCAATTATTGGTCAGTAGTTAAATTTATTCTTCAGCCAAATTCTTTTGTGTGTCCCTGTAAATGAACGATATATTCTATGCTCACCATATTGTACAATAAGTGCCTTAGTACACCTCAGTGATGTATACCAATTTCAGTACGTTTAAAATAGTATGATATCGTTAAAATACAGAGCAAACGATTTTTTCCCATTGCCCATAATGTAAGGGAATTCTTTTGAGTATCTCTGTGAATGAACTGTAAATGCTATGGACTTTATTTACAATACCAAACATGCCATAGTGATACCCAATAACATCTATGGATTTCAAGGCAATCGGATTATATTTCAATAGAAAAATAGTTTTGGCCAGGATTTCGGGTCAAATACTTCACTGTGCGGCGTGCTCCTGGAGGTACTTCCCGTTACACAAAGCGTATTAGTAATTTTTTACACACAAAAATAAAAGATATAAGTGAAATAATGTCTATAAGTATAATGTCAAAAGACCGAAGGCTATGTCTCTCTTTTTTTTCTTTTCTTTTTCTTTTTTTTTTTTTTTGTTTTTTTTTTTTTTTTTTTTTTTTGTAAACGAAAAAAGAAACATAAAAATCACGTTAATCTTAGGCCAAAGAAGTAGAACCTCCACATATTTATGGAAAAAATACTATTCCGAAAAAATGCTACAATATCCGACTAATTTGCAGGACACTTATAGTAATTCAATTAAGGTAAGCTAAGTCGTAGCTGCCAATTTTTACACTTTTTTGCTACAACTGAAACTTAATAGAGATTTTCGCCTTGCATAATCATGAGATTTCGACTGTTAAATAAGACAATAGTTACTATAAAATTTTAGTGGTAAAAAGAAAGCTTAAATGTTGGAAGCTATGCTAAGTAATGTGATATTTTTGTTGTTAAAATATTTTTCTATAAAGTAGAAGATAGTACCCTTTCAGTGGCGAGAAGTTGTGTTTCTGTAATGTTAAATTTACACCGGAATTTTTGAAGAATTTTATACCAAAATAAGGAAAAGCAATTTTACAACTTTTATCCACCAAAGTTATAAAAGTAAAATGTAATTAAAAGTTTCTGGTGCGAATCTTGACTAAAATTAGATGAGATAAAATATATCCCATCGCATAATTGCCAACTCCTACGGTTATTTTTTTTTTCGTACTACAAAAATTTAATAATAAATTTTACCTTATAAAATCGTCGTAATCTGCCTATTAAATAAGACAAAAATTTCTATTAACTTTCTATCAAATTTTTTGTAGTACAAAAAAGCGTAAGCTGTTGGCAGCTATGCCATCGCCAAATCAAGGGGTTAAATCTAGTCCAGGCAATAGAGGATTTTACATTTCAAAATTAATGGAAGTTCGGGAAATAGGCTTAATTTATGTTTTTTGGGTCGCTGAATAGGAATTTGTAACTTCCCACCTAAATTTCCCCCGGCAACCACCTCCCCCCCCAAAAAACATTTTGGCACCCCCCCCCCCAAAAAAAAAAGGTTTTTATTAAAAAAATCATTTTTTAATTGTTTTAGGGAAAAAGTATCTAAAAATTCAGAAAGTAGGCGAAATTTGCAACAAATTATATATATGACATTATGACATAGGATGAAGGAGAAGGGGAGATCTGCCTCGGAACAAGCGCCGCGGAGCTGCGTGGACTACGTTGC
The DNA here is from genome assembly GCA_963932465.1 of Maratus speciosus. Classification (NCBI taxonomy): domain Eukaryota; kingdom Metazoa; phylum Arthropoda; class Arachnida; order Araneae; family Salticidae; genus Maratus; species Maratus speciosus. Next base: position 471,250,622 of record OZ010796.1, read on the forward strand.
GCAATTCCACTTAATTACTCACACTTTTACATTCGCCCTCCCATCTCCCCTCCGAACTTTCTCTATAAGGTTTACTTTAAGTTTTTTGGGTCGCTGAATCCGAATTTTTAACTTACCCTCAAAATTAAGCCCCCCGAAAACCCCCAAAATAGTTGTTTTTAACTTAAATTTCTTATTGTTTTAGGGGAAAAGCATTACAAAATTCAGAAACTACACAAAATTTGCAACTAATAGGATACATGAAATTATGACGTAGGATGAACAGGGAGGGAGAGGGCTGCCTCTGAACATGCACTGCGGCACTACGCGCACTAAGTTATGAAGTCCAGGCAATCGGGGATTTTACCTGGAAAAATTAATACTCGTTCTGGATTTCGACTCACTTTATGTTTTTGGGTCGCTGAATCGGAATTTATAACTTCCCACCAAAATTTCACCCTGCAACCCACCAAAAAATTAATTTTTTGAAAAAATTTGGTTTTTGAGAAATGTGCGCGGGGAATGTTCCGAGGCAGCCCCCTCTCTCCCCGTTTATCCTACGCCATAATATCATGCATCCTATTTCTTGCAAATTTTGTCTAGTTTCTGAATTTTGTAATGCTTTTCTCCTAAAACAATAAGAAATTTAAGTTAAAAACAACTATTTGGGGGGGGGATTTTGGGGGTAAGTTAAAAATTCGGATTCAGCGACCCTAAAAACTTAAAGTAAACCTTATAGAGAAAGGTCGGACGGGAGATGGGTGGGCGAATGTAAACGTGTGAGTGGTTAAGTGGAATTGCTCAACTTAGTCCACGCAGCACCTCGGCGCAGGTTCAGAGGCAGATCCCCCCTTCCCCTTCATCCTAAGTCATAATGTCATATACCTAATTTGTTGCAAATGTTGTCTACTTTCTGGAATTTCTAGATAATTTTTCCCTAAAATAATAAAAAAAATTGATTTTTTTAATAAAAACCTTTTTTTTGGGGGGGGGGGGGCATTTTACCAAAATTTGGGGCGGGGGTAGCCGGGGGAAATTTTGGTGGGAAGTTACAAATTCGGATTCAGCGACCCAAAAAACATAAAGTAAGCCTATTTCCAGAACTTCAATTAATTTTGCTAGGTAGAATCCCTATACGGTCTCTATTGCCTGGACTAATCATGTTTCTACAGCTGCCAAGTTTTGCGCCTTTTTCTACTAGTATTTTTGCCAGAGAAATTTGCATTATTTAATAATCGAATACACAGGAATAAATAAAGCAAGTTTTTCTGGTCAAAAATAGTGGTAGAAATAATTAAGCTTAATAATTAAGCCTAACTTAGCATAAAATTTGGCAGCTATGGGTTTGTATTCTAAAAGATCTGTTACAATAATTCCAACATACTAATTCATTAATCCTTTAAGGCACAGAAAAATTCTGTTCGTAAAATGATGAATTGATTGCCTGACACCATAATTTACAAACGAACTTCTTATAAAGTAAAGACCTGTATTTTTGAGCTTTCATTATAAAAGCAAAATGTTTATAAAAATATTCTTGGTGCCACTTGTAAGTTTGGAATTAAATTTAGGTGGTCCCGCAGTGGGACCACTGCGCTTGAAAGGGTTAAAATTGCCTCTTTAAGCAACAGTTTTTGAAAATATTCAAAACAATGACTAATTTTTTACAAGTTTACGTATTAAAACGCAAAATGAATTTTTGCCAGTTGTGTCACTTTTCTTGCGAGTAAGCGGTATGTTTTACTTCTTTGCTTATAAAACTATTTTTCCTTCGCCTTGATAACATGGGTAAACAGAAGAATCGATAGAAGCTGATAAAAAATACAGTTAACTAAATGTTTATCTATATAATAAAATTTTAATAATTAAAAAAATGGACTTTTTTGTGATGTTATTTGAAAGTAATTATCAGCTTTATAAATAAAAAAAATAATAAAATGTCTGATAAATCATAAGTTGTATAAAATAGTTGTGATAATTAAATCATAAATAATGCATAAAAAATTTAATAAGTATAATAAAATCACGTCTCATAAATAATAGGTGCGCTGCTTCTGAGATTTTCCCGATTTGGGGTTCAGAGATATGTGCAGCCGCAACCCTCTGAGTACCATGTCCTGTGCACTGACATAAAAATAGCATCTGCCGTAGGTAGATTTTTTTCATCGTTTAGTTAATCCATTAAATTTCAATGCCACTAATTTCAAAAAGTATTCTTTCCTTCATTTAATCACAAAAAAAAAAATAAAGCGAAAATTATTTTCCAAAAACGAGGTATTCAACAGAGCCTGACTAAGCACTTATTTTTTAAGATGGGTGCACATTCACTACTACCATAATTTCCGGCCTATAATCTGCACATCAAACAATCAGGTTTGGACCCGGAAATTATATTTAATAAAATTTAACTTATTAAATCGCGGTAAAAATTTGACTTCAACTATTAAATAAAATTTCTGGGTACAAACATGATTCTATGATCCGCGGATTATGCGCCGGAAATTATGGTACTTAAAACAAATGTTTTTTATCTATGACAAAAAATAAAATCACGATTCGAAAATAAAAACAGGTATTATTTCATCCGACAATGAAGGTAATTTATTGGAAAGTAGATTATATGAAGCTATTTATGTAAGTGCTTGTTTCAAGCCACATAAAGCAGTGAGTTAAGGTAGTCAATACATACAGGATCACATTAGTATAAATCTTTTATTATGCATAAAGTCAATTAAAAAATATACAGAGAGAAAAAATTTCGGCCACAAGTGGTAGATGCTGGAGAGAAGAACGTAATTTCTACATTTTGTTAACAGGACGACAATCAAGGGTATATTGTTCATTACATTTGCTTGCATACATGGGCATTGACGTAAATACATTACACAAAATTAGCCAACAACGTATCATATGGCAACATTGGGTTCAGAAGGGACACTTGTCATTTTTCGGTTCATTGTTGCCAGATAGGCTACTTTTTTTAAAATCAGATTCTTGATTGACACCACTTTCTTGAAATGGTAAAATGCGCCTTATTTAACGACATATTAATTAAGGCTAAAACACAGGGTATTTTGCCGTTTCAAAAAAGTGGTGCCAATCAAGAAATCTGAATTTCAAAAAAGTAGCCCACTGGCAACACTGTTTCGGTTGATGAAAGTTCAATGAGAGTGACAAAAGGCTAATACATAGATGCCAAATTTTACACTTTATTCATACTACTAAAATTTAATATTACATTTTGTCTTATCACATCGCTGAACTCTCAAGATTAAAGAAGGCAAAAATTTCTATTAAATTTTAATGGTAACAAAATTCGAAAAAGTTGGCAGCTATGCTAATATATGAAATTTTGATGGAAAACACAACAGAAAAGTTAGGTATACTGCCAAAACCACAAGGCCACAATTAACAAGGGGCTCCAAGAAAGAATAGGGTGCAGTGGACAAAAACTAATGTTGATTAAAAATATAATAAAAGGCTAGATACAAAGTACTTACAGAAACAATTTTATACATTGCAAAATATATATATAAGGAGCTGGGATGTTAATGGTCAAAATAAAGGTAAAATGTCTGAGTAAAGGGCATAGCCAGATAAGCATTGGAAGCATGCCTTTCAATCAAATTTCCTGATTTTTTCCCAGATGTGGCTACATATCTGACAATATATTTCCCCTATTATAACCCCATAAATATTAATATTTAATGAGATAAAAATGTTTTTTCGATTTTTTTAAAAACAGATTTTCTCAAAAATTGCTGCACGGAATTTCATGCCATTAACTGAGGATATATAGATACCATATATAGACAGACATGATGTATGAGGATATATGAGGATATATAGACAGACAGACGAAGGAGTGATGTTACAATGATTCCGTTTTTACTTTTCAAGTGCGGAACCCTAAAAGGGGGAACAAAAACTTTCCCAAAATATTTTATTTAAAAATTACCGCAGAAAGATGCGAAAGGTACCATTCCAAAACTTATCGTTTCTGCATTTAAAATATCGGTGGAATTACTGAAATAGGAGTCGTCTACATACTAAATAATACGAAGACTTTTATTTTGCAAATGGTAACACCAAATTTTGAACTTCTTTAAAACAACCCGGAAGAGTGTATAATACAAAAATATTAATAAATTTATAGTTAAAAATTATTATTTTTCTCCGGTAGTAGTTTTATTCATAAAATGGACCACAATCGACAGAAAAATGAATGTATAAGTTTACAACTGCTTGAAACTCCTTAGTTTTAGAGATATAGATAAATTTTCTAATGGTCTAAAATATAGGTCTTTAACTTTTTTGTCTCCACAAATTTCGAAAACTATTCTCCTTATTTTGTCACAATGTTTCTGTCATTAAAAAGCGATTTTTTACTATTCTAAAACTTTGAAAGCTTGGTGCTTTAGGGCCATAGGTGGAAGAATCCTCGACTATAAGAACAGTATAATAGTATTTGCCAAATTTAACGCTTTTTTCTTACCACCAAAACCCAATAGTAAATTTTCGGTATTTAATCTTCGAAATCTGCCGTCAAATAACTCAAAAATTTCTAATAAATTTTAATAGTAACGGCAGGGTTCGTACGCATCAGGGATTCAGAGGATTTTAGGTGTTTCAGTCCAGAAATTTCGTAAAGTACTGGTCGCTATATCTAAAGACGAAATTTTATTTTTCATTAAAGAAGGCAAATATCACTTTACGAAAATCTTTGTAAAGCGTCCTGACGCGTACAAAGCCTGTAACAAAGAATCATAAAAGTTGGCAGCTACGGCTATTCAGCTATTCTGTTATCATTTAATCTACATAAAAGAATGAATCTACATTCTACAATCTCATAGATTTACCAGAAAATTTCGTAATATTGTCTTTCTTATAAAGTCAGTTTATATATATATATACAGGGTGGTTCAGAAACATATGTCAAAATGTAAAGGCAGGTAGAGGGGACCTAAATAAGCAGATTTAGTATATGAATATGGGTGCGGAAATGCAGCGTTGAGGCAGTAGAGGGCGCTGTTGAGTTCGATAAAATCATTTTGCTGGCTTTACTAGTCACTCTCCTCTCGGATTTCAAACAACATGCGTTGTTACACGAATGCAGAGCTTGCTGACATGCATTTCATATATGGGGCAGCGCAAGCAACTGCAGCGGCCGCTCAGAGAATGTAAATGGAAGGATTCCCGGGTAGGAATCTGCTGGATCCCCGAACATTTGAGCGCTTTCATGGAGAGTTGTACGCGAGTAGATCGTTTTATACTTCGAGGCGTGATACGGGCACTGGAAAATATCTCAGAATTCTTGTTGTGAAAGAAGCAGTTTTAAGCACAGTAGAGGATAGTCCTTCAACAAAAAACGGGAGATCTGTTAGACGTGCAATGTGTTTGAGCCATTTTCTTGTGCAACCCATGCATAAAAGACATGTCGGAAAGCTCTGCATTTATGTAATGATGCATGTTGCTCGAAATCCCTGCGGGGAATAACGATTCAAGTCAGCGAAGCGCTTTCATTCGCCGAACTCAACAGTGCCCTCTACTGCCACAACGCTGCATTCCTGCACCCATATTCCTATACGAAATATGCTTATTTAGGTCCCCTCTACATGCCTTTATATTTTTGACTTATAGTTCTAAACCACACTGTATATATAGAATCTCTGTAATACTTTATTTTCGACCAGAGCGATTATACTTTGAGCGTGTTCAGTACGTGTTAAATTTGTTAGTACACACTAGCGCCACATTTTGGGTCGTGTGAAAAATAGAAATGACCTGCAAACGTACATTATGTAAATTTTGTTCGGATATATGAGCTCCACTAATGCCATATGTGACGGATTTCTTGTTCAGAAATTCCGAAATCTCACAAGAAATTTGGTAAAGGTATTTTTGCTTTATAACATAAACTTCTCCTACCACGACTTATCAATTGAAAAGTGGCGGAGGGAAACATAATAACTAGAAGTTGCTCTTAGATTAGAACGTCAATCACACTGACCTTAGGTCCGGGTGAGTTTCCGATATAGGTTCTACACTTGATCCACTCAGGTCTCGTAAAATTCACCTTATTTAATGACATATTAATTAAGGCGAAAACAAACGTAATTTTACTATTTCAAAAAAGTGGCATTAATCAGAAAATTTGAATTAAAAACAGTATCCCACTGGCAACACTGCAGTGGGCTACTTTTTTAAATTAAGATATCTTGATTGGAACCACTTTTCTGAAATCGCCAAATTTGCCTTATTTAATGACATATTAACCCATTTATGCCTAGCGTCCCATTTTTGGGACGTTTCAAATTTTACTGCATTTGTATAATTTTCTTCTTCTTTATAACATTAAAATTGCATGAAATCATTATTTATAAATGTCTTTATCTATAACCGAGAGATGACAGCAAGAGGTGGATATTTATTTGCTTAAATTAAGGCTTTTTTCGGTGTTTATAGATTTTAAATTTTTCAAGAGGGCGAAATATAAAAAGTAAGTTTATTTGTATTTTTTCTATCATGGACCCAAAATCGCAAGTTATAATCTTAGCTTGTGGACTTTTTTGAAATACGTATTTTTTTAAATTGCGAAATTAAATGTTCAAGCCTATTTTTTATGCATTTTTGTAATGTACAAAATATAGGGTTCTAGGCACAAATGGGAACATATTTTTGTTAGAAATTTAGGAGAGAGTTATTTATGCAATCTCCTTTCGAAGATATTTATGAAATAAATTGTTTTTAAGTCTGCAATACGATTATTCTTATTTTATTATTAATAATAGTTATAACGTTATTAGTCTCTGCAAAGAAATAAATAAATATATATATATATATATATATTTGTAGTTCATTAAAATACTAATTATAGTACATAATATACAATTTAAAAACATTTTAAATATAAATATAGGCAAAATATATAATTATGCATATTATTCTACTAGAAATACTCATATTTAGTTCTTTTACGTTTTATCAAATAAATACAAAAAAAATTAAGCTTAATATTTTTTAGTATTTTCCCAGTTCATTTTGCAACAGTTTAAAGTGATTTTACCAAAAAATTTGAGAAAACAAAAATTCAGGCACAAATGGGCTAATGAATGCGAAAACAAGGGGAATTTTAATATTTTAATAAAAAAAGTAGCGTTAATCAAGAAATTTGAATTAAAAAAAGTATCCCACTGGCAACACTGCAGTCGTCGGCTACTGTTTTTTATTCAGTTATCTTGATTGGCACCACTTTTTTGAAATGATAATATTGCCCTTGTTTTAGCCTTAACTAATATAGCCTTAAACAAGGCGAATTTTACCATTTCAAAAAATTGATGCCATTCAAGAATCCTGAATTTATAAATGTAGCCAACTGGCAACACTGGATCAGGGTTGCCAGTGGGCTACTTTTCTTAAATTCACATTTCTTGATTGGCACCACTTTTTTGAAACGGTAAAATTACCTTTGATTTCGCCTTAATTCATATGGCATTAAATAAGGCGCATTTTACAATTTCAAAAAAGTGATGCCAATCAACAATCTGAATTTTAAAAAAGTAGCCCATCTGGCAGCACTGCTCTGGATCCACTTGCTTTCAAATTGTTTTTGGATTAATATTTCATAATTTCTCTTTTTAATTTTTCTTGTGCCAAATTTTTTATTTTATAGTCTGTAAAAACAACTCCAGACGTTAGAGGGCGTTATTGTCTACTTGCGGAATTTCTTCCATTTATCTGATTAGGTTTATTATTTAATGGCTTTGGTTAATTTCGACTAATTCGTGCACACGGTTCTTCCCACTTTTACACCTAAAACAGATTTGTAGTAAAAGGCTATAAAATCGAAATGTTTAAATAAAAATTATTTATACTTAATGAACATTTATTTTCTTAAACACTTTTAGCAAGAGACAGTGATCAAATTGGTTCAAATTGGTTGATTTCAAATTGGTTCAAATTTAACCTGAATAGGACAAATCCTTACAAGCGAGAGACTGAAATCGCAGTTGCTTGATCAACAACAGTAAACTGCTTCATCCTGTAAATTTACAGAAGGTGTGTTTTATTATATTGTATTATTAGATCAGAGGCTATCAAAGCCTGAGAGCTTATGTGACCGCCGGTTTAGTATGTACGTATGTATGTACGTACGTAACGCGATAACTTTTGATAGAAATATCCGATTTGCTTCAAATTTCTTTTTCTACGTTCATACTGATAAGGCGCTTCCCTGATTAGTTTTGGGGGTTCATTGGTTAAGGATAAAGGGGGAAAAGGGGGCTAGTCCCTCCCCTTAATTTAGATAAATGGGTTTTCATGCAGAAATATTCGATTTGCTCCAAATTTGGTATACCAGTTTATTATGTTAAACAGCTTCCCTGATTAGATTTGGAAGCTCATTACTTAAGTATAAAGGGGGGCTAGCCCCCACCCCTTAATTTAGATAAATGTTTTTTTCTTGTAGAATTATACGATTTGATCCAAATTTGGTATACCGGTATATTATGTTAAGGTCCCATCCAGACTGCACTCTTTATTGAAATACTTTTATTTTTATACTCTACTCTTTTTCGGATTTAAAATTTATTTTCCTCCTCATGTCTGACTGACCCTGGATGCGAATCCCATCCAGATTGCTTTTCTGATTGCTTCTGTCTCACTTGTTTGTGTTTTAAGTCTACTTATTTTCGCGCAGCATGTCCCTTAAGGGTTTTTGCGACAAAAAACGTCATACAACCAACCACCCCATAGTAATGAATGTGATATGATAGCTCATAAACAGTGTTACCCAATGTGGCCGATTTTTTATACCGAAATTACGAATTCACACCAGAAATTTCAGAATAGCTCTTTTTATTTGTTTTATTTACGGGTATATCATTTTATAAAGCAAAAATAACTTTCTCAACTTTCTGAGATTATGGAATTTCTGAATAAGAAATCCGTCAAATCTGACAATACTGCTGATAAGTTATAAGATTATACTTGTAGTCATCGTGGACTTCCAGATGTGACACTAATTATTCAGAGGATAGGGACATTTTTCCAAGTAAAAAAGACCCTCGCACTTACCATTTTCCTAACAGTGATTCCGAAGAAGTTGAAAATGATCGGATAATGAAGTGGAGTTAATGAACTTTACAGTAACTGACAAAATATGAAATTTGGAAACGTCCTTATGGAGAGCCCGGTGTGAAAGTGTTACTGTGAGATCCAACAAATATTCTCGGTGTACAATTTTCTTTCACATTTGACAAAGAATTAAATAAATACCCTAACCAGAATGCGGATAATTTTAAAAGTAGTAATTTTTTTGTATGGCGTTTATTTATACTTATAAAAATGACAAACAAATCTACATGTAATTAGTAATTTTTTTATTTACAAAATTAATTGCCCTCACATAAGTTACATTCGTAAATTATTAGGTTGATTTACGTGCGGTGTTGTTGTTGTTTATGACGGGCAGTTATCTACACGAGGGATATGGGCCCGAGGAAGGGGTGTCCGCCGTGGGAGTCTTTTTAAGGGAACCTAACCCGTATTTACGCAAGGAAATCCAAGATCCGAAGAAAACTCCGAACGATTAGCCCGACAGGCAAGATTGGGCTCGAACCCAGCACCTCCCGTCTGCTAGCTTTGAGATCAAAACCTCTAAGCCATTTGTCGGGCTGATTTACATGTGCAATAACTGGATTTGCCCTTTTTGCCTCCCACCTACAAAGCGTTAATAAAGTATGTACGATTTTCTAAACATTTGCTTCATACTTAAAAAAATATTTCTTCTTTGATAAACACATAAAATATCTCGTTTTTTAGTTATCAAAATAATGATTTAGAATTAGATGCAGCTGCATTAAAATAGATAACTGTTGTTTAAATATAAAAATATTTAAGTATTTAAGCTCTAAATTAGGGGTGTGAAACTGTGGTTTGCCGGCAATACTTTTTTTTTTTTTTTTTTTTTTTTTTTTTTTTTTTTTAAAGGAAATAGTTGAGTTCTTGAATTGCAGAAATTCGTTGAATAGAAAAGGCATTGATTTCTATAAAATTTTAGTGGCATTTGTAGGGCCACTGTTTGAAACCACTGCGCTAAATATTTTTCGCACAAAGTTAACTTACGAGGAAAGTGCGATTATCATCCCCATGGATAAAGCATTTTTATTTTTTGAAATTTATGAAAAAACACATTCTTCACTCTATCAAGATTTATGAAAAATATAACAATACTATTATATAACTAAATAATATAAATATATATTAAACGAAATATGTAACTAAACAATACTATTTCCCGGGATGTTATGATACAAGAAACGTAAGAAATGTGTCAAAAGTGAATGTTTCGGTTTAAAAATCTAAGGATATTTTAATTATATAGATGTGGCAAAAGTTTTCCTCTAGTGTCAAAAAAGAGAAAAATCAATAGAAGTATGATATTCCTTGTAATTTTATATCTATCTTACACTTTTATCCGCTTTGACCCTAAGACCAATTTAAGAAATCAATTTTGAAAATAGTTGAAAAAAAACTTTAAGCTTTTCTAATTGATAAAGATTCATATAAATTATTTCGAAAAAACAAATATTCAAAAATTCCATTTAAAATTGGTTAACCCTCTCGCTGCGCAACCCGAGAGTTTCTCTGGCAACATAAAAGTAGCAAAATTTGCGCAACCCGAGATTTCATCGGGGATGAATTTTTTCCGTCTGATTAACCCCCCTTGATCATTCCCACCAGTTACTTTTTATTGTAAATTTTGCCTTATCTAATCGGAGCATTTTCCCAATTAAATGAGACGAAAATGTTTCTTTTGAAAAACCGGTGACAAAAGCATAAAAATTCTTAAAAGAAGCTCGTCGCGAAGGAATTAAATGCGCAATATTTGAATAAAACAATTTGATAAAACAATTATGCAGCGAGAGGCTTAAAGGTGTTTCATTAAAATATATACATTTTACTACTAAAATATCAAAATGAAGTACTTTTGAGTATCTGACGTGCTCATCATCTGAGTTAAAATCGTTAATAAAAAGAAAAGTGCCCAGTTAAACTGATGGCATTGAGATCACAGGCTATTCACACTAATCGTATATTATACTCTTTTTTTAAAGAATAATGATCCCTTAAAAAAATGAAGGTGGATTATCCCCCGTCTCCCACCTTTATAATTAATCAATGAACCTCCAGATCAAATCAGGGAAGCTGCTTAACATAAGAAACCGGTACACCAAATTTGAAGCAAATCAGATAATTCTGCATGAAAAAACCATTTCACTAAATTAAGGGAGGAGGGCTAACCCCTTTACCTCCTTTATACTTAACTAATGAACCTCCAAGTCTAATCAGTAAAATTCCGTATCAGAATGAATATAGAAAAAAAAATAAAGTGAATTGGATAATTATGCAAGAAAATCCATTTATCTAAATTAAGGAGATGGGACTTGCCCCCCTTTCCCCGTTTTATACTTAACAAATGAACCTCCAAATCTAATGAAGGGAGCGCCATATCGCTATAAACTGGTATATCAAATTTGAAGCAAATCAAATAATTCAGCATGAAAATCCATTATCTAAACTAAGGGGGAATTATCCCCCTTTCTCCCCTTTATACTTAGCTAATGAACCTCCAAATCTAATCAGGGAAGCTCCTTTACATAATAAACCAGTATACAAAATTTGGAGCAAATCGAATAATTCTGCATTAAAAACTCATTTATCTAAATTAATGGAGGGGGAACTAGCACATTTAGACTTAAACAATGAACCCCCAAAACTAATCAGGGAAACGCCTTATGAGAATGAACCTATAAATTTTTCTTTGAAGCAAATCGGATGTTTCTATCAAGTGTTATCGCGTTATGTACGTATGTACGTACGTACATACATACGTACATACATACGTACATACATACGTACATACATACAGGCACATTAGCTCTCAGGCTTTGATAGCCTGTGAGCTAAAAACCATAGTACGCGTTCATTCATTGATACTTACTGTGTTGTTCCAAAATTCAAACTGAAATTGGGGGAAGGTTTTTGTTGTTTGGACTGTTCCAAAATTCAAACTGAAGTGGGGAGGGGGTTCCTGTTAATTACAGTAAATTTTGCAAAATCTTGGGAATGGGAATGATAATGTATCATTACACGTATATGTAGTTCGACATAGAATTTCAACCGATTCCATAATTAATAATTTTTGATAACCTGATAACTTCTTTATAATCTTAGCTTTCTTAAAATCAATCATAATCTCTTGCTCTTGATGCAGCCTAGAATTTTCCGTTCAACTTCCGTTTAGTTTAATCGCTGCAATGTGTTCTGCCAAACGCTCTTTGAACTTTCATTATGTCATACCGACATAATCCATTTTTGTTTTCTTTTTTCTTTCTTTGATAAAGAGTGTAAGAATGGGCTTGGTTTCTCACAGTAGCGTATCGATAGGAGATGCTGCACCATTTTACTATTAGTATTATTATGCACTAAATTCGGCCCAATGTAATCGCATAACGTTCAAATATTAAATAAGGCTAAATTTAGTATATAATAATACTAGTAGTAAACAGTGTTGCCAGATGGGCTACTTAAAAAAAAATCAGTTTCTTGATTGGCACCACGTTTTTGAAATGGTAAAATGTGCCTTATTTAAAGACATATTAATTAAGGCAAAAACGAAGTTAATTTTTCCGTTTCAAAAAAGTAGGGCCAAACAAGAAATCTGAATTTTAAAAAAGTAGCCCACTGCCAACACTGGTAGTAAAATGATGCAGTATGTCCTGAAGTTACACCACTGGCTTCTTCATGATTAACACATTTGTGCCTAGTGCCACAAAACTGAGACGTTATGGTTTTTTAAACTTAGATTAACGTATTTCTAGCTAGATTTCTGTTTCCATATTTAACGAATATTTTACAAAATTTACAAGCAGAATATTCATATTAGCATAATATAATAATTATTGCGTTACAGCTGTAGTAATTATACAGGGTGTTCCGTTAAAGGGGTCCAATATTAATAGGGGTAATAGAGGAGATCACATGGAGCATAAATCAGTATATAAAGCCTGGTCGGATCTCAATAGTTTTCAAGTTACAGCAAATAGAATGAAAATTCGGAAAATTGTAAAAGAACCCTCATTGCTAAACTATCGATAATGCTACATAAAAACAAAGCACATATTTGGAAAGAGCAGAAAAAAACCTACACAATGACATCAATTGTATTAAAATAGCAATATTTATTGTCGAGTTACAAGCCCTGAAACAGTGAAAAAAGTACGAAATCCAATATACATCAAAATAGTTAATCGTTAATTCCAAAAAGACAACTCTAGCTACAACAAGGAAAATGTAGTAAAATTTGGTCCATTCCGAAAACTTTCGAAAAAGCTTACAATGAACCATATCGGTTTAATTGTGTGAGAGAAATTAATCAGTTTCTTAGTTACAATTCCGCTTTCTTTGACACTAGCAAAGGTTAAACTCCGCCCATCACGATTGGAAACACCGCCTTTTTAATTATTCTCAACTATACATTTTCGATCATGCTTCTTCTGAGATGCAACATTTTTAATTATTCAAGAGTTCAATGAACCAAAATAACTTTACAATAATAGTCTACATTTTAAAGTGGTCTTTTATTGATGTAAAGCTTAAGTTAAATTCTTTAAAATTAAACTGGTGGTGAAAATTCGGAAATAATTAAAAATATTGCGATTTGTAACTATGCAAGAAGTTTCAGTACATGTTTTACATGGACAATTATTGTATGTATATGTGCATCATAATTTATGATAGGAAATAATAATAACAAATAGCATAATAATTTTATTAATTATAAATTTAAAAAAGACACTAAATTTTAAATTAATTCACACAAACTTTGTAATTTACAATTTGAGTACACCACAATCTGTGACTTACAAAATACTGTGCCAAAAAGTGTTGAAAATAAAAGAAAAATGACAAATAAAGAATTACATTCCACGTACTTAATGACATATGTGAAGCATAGTCTTCTGGCCTGCGCTGCACAGTTCAATGTCGGAAGGCAGACGAACGGACATTATTATAATAGGTGTTCGAAGTTGCGCCCATTAACAGAATCGCACAGCCGACAGCGACGTCGTAAAGATTGGCGAACACGCCGAAAAACTCCGACGGAGTTCGGAATGTCTTCTGCAGCGACAACGATTCGCGCTAGTAAATCCTCCGGTGTATCCACAGGCGTTTCATACACCAGCGATTTAAGGTGTCCCCAAACAAAAAAGTCTAACGGATTGAGGTCTGGAGAGCGTGCAGGCCAAGCAACAGGTCCACTGAGTCCAATCCATTTCCCAGGATATGTTGAATTGAGGTGATTGCGAACACCTATGAAAAAATGTGCCGGTGCGCCATCGTGCATAAACCACATATTGTGGCGCAATGTTGCTGGCACATTTTGCAGTAACTGCGGTAAGATATCCCGTAGGAAAACCAAGTACGTACTGCCATTGAGTACATCTGGGAGTAAATATGGTCCTATGAGATAATCGCCGAGGACACCTGCCCATATGTTCACACTGAACTTTTGTTGTGCGTTCGACGGGAAAACAGTGTGCGGATTTGTATATGACCATGTGTGCATATTGTGCGTGTTTACCACGCCCTCTCTCGTAAATGTTGCTTCATCAGTAAATAAAATATTTTCCAGAAATTGTGGGTTATTTTCTGTTACATTAAGCAACCAGCGTACGAATTCTGTCCGCTGAGCACAATCTGTTACTGATAACAGTTGTACCCGCTGCACATGAAAGGGGTGCATGTTTTCTGCACGCAGAACACGCCACACACTTTGGTGAGAAACACCGACTTCAGACGCAGCAGCTCGTGTACTCGTGGAGGGGTTATCTTTAAAAATATTCAGTACATCTTCTTCCATTGCAGGTGCTCGTACATGTCGAGGTTTCCCTGCATCAATGCTTGCTGTATTAAACGATCCAGTCTCCCGTAATCGTCTATCGATTTTTATGAAGAGTTTCGAACTTGGGCAACGTCTCCTTGGAAATTGCTCACGGTACATGCGCTGTGCTAGACATGCATTTCCATGAGCTTGCCCGTACATCAGATGCATGTCCGCATATTCTTCGTTAGAGTATTCCGGCATAATTATTATACATCAACTTACTACAATCCCACTTACAACAGCCTCCCTTTAACGGGCTGTACATAACGCCCACTGATGACTGCTGTTTTATTACACTTTTCTTCCTATACACATAGAAAATTTGCATAAAAAGTACTTCTTCTTCATCATCCTGAAAGTTCATGGAGGAAACGCAGCAGTCACGGAGTTTGCTTTAAGACAAGGCGAGAGCTGCACAATATGTCATTCACTTGACCAGACTGAATAATGAAAGGGTATTGATAGAGGTTGATCAGAAATGTATAATTGAAAGATATTAAAACGGGGTGTTTACAATCGTCATGGGCGGAGTTTCGCCCTTTCCGAGCGTGCAACAGTACAGAGTTGTAACTAGGGAACTGCTTGATTTCTCCCATACAATTAAACTGATATGGTTTATTGTCAGCTTCTTCGAAAGCTTTCGGAATGGACCAAATTTTATAACATTTTCCTTGATGTAGGTAGAGTTGCATTTTTGGAATTAACGATTAACTATTTTGCTAAATATTTGATTTTGTATTTTTTCACTGTTTCAGAGCTTGTAACTCGCCATTAATTCTCAATATTCTAAAGCAACTTATGTCATTTCGTAGGATTTTTTTCTGCGCTTTCTAAATATGTGCTTCTTTTTTATGTAGCATTATCGATAGTTTAGCAATGAGGGTTTTTTTACAAATTTCCGATTTTTCATTCTATTTGCTGTAACTTGAAAATTATTGAGATCCGGCCAGGCATTATATACTGATTTATGCTCCGTGTGATCTCCTCTATTACCCCTATTAATATTGGACCCCTTTAACGGAACACCCTGTACATAAACTAAGTATTGAGAAGGAAAAGATTTCAGGCACAAATGGGTTAACACTAGAACGACTATGAGTGGTTATTTTGACCTGTACTGAAAAAATACATTTTCATTCAAACCACAGAAATATGCTTATAAAATAAGTTAAATATTACCACAAAGGAAAATAGTTAAATAAATAACTTCAATAGTTTTAAATAACAATTCTGGTATAAAATATTTTTTATAAATCTTTAGAAAATTTCCCGCCGTTCTAGTGTTAAGTGGCGCAATACTTTTACAACAACATCGATGTAAAAATCACGCTGTAAACTGAAATGTCTGAAATTCAGACACTTAAGTGTCTGAAACGTAGTGTTCCATTTTCAGACGTTTTAAAATGTCTGAAAATTTTCAGACACTTCTTGCGTCTGAATTTCAAACACATAAGTGACTGAAACTGGAGTGTTCGATTTTCAGACGTTTTAAAGTGTCTTAAAATTTTTAGACACTTCTTGCGTCTGAATTTCAGACATTTCAAGTGTCTTAATTGCGGCCATCTTTGAGCCCCTTTTTTTTGCCAATATGAAGACATCTTTGACCACTTTTCTTTCTAAGTCATATACGCAGCCATATTTGACCACATTGAATCATTTTTTATAAATGAGAATAATTTGTTACCATAAAGCAGAGCTAATTGCAGCGTGGTAAAACTAGGATGCTTCTCTGCTCCCTGATTTTAGGGTACCCAAATTGGGTACAAAATTTTTATAAAGCTGATATTTTATATCAGTTTTGACTTTATTATGATCGTAATCAGTATTTTGTAGTTTTAGAATAGGATAATATATGTAAATATATTAACCTAAATATGTATTTATACGATTTCATATATGCCCTACGGCATCAAAAATGTTTATTAAATTAATTCCAGTCCAAAGACCTAGTATTTATCCCCCCCCCCCCCACCACCACCACCTTCATATATTGCTACAAAAAAAAAAAAAAAAAAAAAAAAAAAATTAAGACTGCTCGATGCCATCAAATACATATTTGGATAAATATATCCTTTTCTTTAACCTAATCATATTCTAAAAGTACAAAATATTTATTAAAATAAGTATAAGATCAAAACAAATTTAAAATATCAGCTTTATGGAAATTTCATACCAAATTTGTGGGCCCGTAAAGCTAACGTCCCATAGAAAAAGCCCAGTTTGTCCATGCTGCAATCAGCTCTGCTTTATGGTAACAAATTATTCCCATTTATAAAAAATGATTCACTTCTTCGGAAAGAATTCCATCCCTGCTTTTTTGCACAATTTTTTTCTATTTAAATTAGATATTCCCAGTCAATTAGTTTAAGCATTTTTTGGATTTTTATTTCTGTGTTAAATAAAATCTAGCACTAGATTTCACAAAATTATCAGCATATGAGATCCGAACATTAAAAAAAAAATTTGAGCACGAAACACTTACTTTTCTTTATCCCCCTTCGTTTTTATTATTATACTATTTATCATTACCAAGAAATGCTTAAACATTTGACAATCGCACATCGGCGCTTGAGACGAGCAGTAGTTATAAGATTCTGGATGGACTTCATGTTTATTTGACTCTTTTCAAACGATAAATAATATAGTAAATATCAATGAACACAGAAATCCTTCATTGTGATTTGAGTAGCCTTCATTTCTGCTCCCCACGTTGCTTGCGATCACACAAGCAGTATCAGTCGCAAAAGTGATTTCTTATCCACATGATTGGAACAGTCGTCGAAAAAAAAATAAACACCTCCTACTAACTCTGCAACTAGAAGACAACAATAATAGAAGAAAGTTACTGGTATCAATCGTATGAAAATAAAGTCTACTTTTAAATGATGTATTTAAAATTTGCATAGGGGCCATCTACAAATCAAAATTAGACCAAACTTTGTTTTTTTTTTCAATGGATGCACCCAATTTTGACACTATATTTTAAATCTTCGATTCAAACTATGCCTAGAAACGAAATTTCTAGTCATTTGAATGATAAGTTTTTGAATTATAAGCATTCAAAATTTAGAGCTTCTAATGTTAAATTGCATTTTCATATTTTTATTAATATCTCCTGAAATTATAATCCTAATATGATAATTTTGTATGTGGTTATAATACTAAAAAACCTAACATATATAAATAAATTGAATTCGTAAAATTGCATACCAAATTTGGGGCCACAAAAATCGATGGGAAGGTGAGGGGGCAGGGCCGCGGATTAGTTTCCACGTTTTAATCAGGTCCTGCTTCTAGAAGAAACACTACCCCGCTTTATATTTTTCTAAATAGAGCTGTCCGCTATTCGGGAGTGACCGGTTATAGAAGTTTTACTGTATGCTTCAGTAATAACGGACATTCTCGAATAGCAGACACCTATATAGCGATCACTTTTTTCAATCCACAACATTTGTGAATTGAAAAGCAGATTAATAATATATTGAAGCATATTTTGTGTAATTTGTACTCGGTATGCTGGGTATTTGTACAATCTGGAGTTTTTTTACATATGAAAATAAAACCTCTAAATAGCGGGCAAATTCTACGGTCCTATGGTGTCTGCTATTGAGAGTTTTTATTTAATATATACAGTTATAAATATATTCTAAAAAAGTTAGAAAATGTTTTTTTTTTTTTTGACAGTATAGGAAATGTGGTTCTAATAAGTTCCAGTACCAGCGGCTTACATTCACTACCCCCCTTCCCCCTACTACATATACAGCAACAAAAATTTAAACACATTGATGACTTAATATATATATATATATATATATATATATGAACATGTAAATATATGTTTGGATAAATATATCCTTTGTCATTAACTTCATCCTAATCTAAAAGTATGCAATATGATATATAATAAGTACAATAAATTGCTTTGCGCAAATGGATGCATTCTCCGATGATAATAAAAAATAATCCTATAAAAAATCAGAATAATTTTGACGTTGAAAGTTGTCAGAAAATTTCTGTGTCTTAAAATTTAAATATGTTATACAGATGAAACACAGGAAATACATATAAATGTAGTTATTTTACTTTGAACAAGTTTCCATAGTCTAAAAAAATTTCTTTCATCGTGCAATTAAATACTGTAGAAATTTCGAACTTTTTAATAAAGCGTTACAAAGGAATAATTTAAAATGTATTTATAAAACATTAAAAATTTCACGATAACTCCAATTCTGATGCTTTTATAATTATTTTTCAAGTTTTATGCCCACCACTTGAAGCAAAAATGTTCATAGCATTTCCTATACATAAATTTAATTTTGTTACATGAAAACATTAATTTCGAAAATGTAAAAGAATTAAATGATCTGTCATTAAACATAAAAATTCATGTACGAAATCATGTTAATATTATCTGTAGCTAGAAATTACAACGGAAGGGTTTATTAATAACAATATCATTTAATAACTTGATCTTTTAAATTATATTTTGCCATGTAGGCAATTTCTTTTACATATAGTATATGGTAATCACCAGAGCTACTAAGCTATCTTTAAAAAGTTAAACATATATATATTTTTAATAACAAGCAAGAGAAATAACATCTAATTTCAAAACTTATTTTGCATTAAAAATACATATTTAATTGTTATTTCTGTATCTTTTATAAAAATGAACAAACGTTGAAAAAAAATCCCCCAATTTTATGTGAAAAATGCAGTAAAATATGAAAATAAAGTCTTTTTTCCGTTCTAAATCTGTAATTTCATTTAACAATCAATAAATCAATATTAATAAATTTTTCAATATCTGAAGTTGTACAAAACTTAAATATAATTTTAAGCAATTAAACAAAGTAAATAATGATTTATTTCCTTACTTATTTTATTGTAAATCATTATATAGCTGTTATAGAAAAATATTTTTAATAAAATTAACTATTAAAAAAATGCCATTATATTAAATGGCTAATATTTACTAACATTTTTATAGTCAGATTAATAGCTTGTATCCACAACAAAAACTATATAGTGCTGCAACTGCTTTTTTTTTTCTTTTTTTGGACAAAAATATAATACTAAAAATGTTGACAAATTTGGGTGTCAATGTACACAAGCAATAACTTTTAATGCTTAAGGAATGATTTAAGCAATGATGATATTATTTTATATGAAAAACATTTATTTATAAATCGAATACTTTAAGAATTATCAAGCAAGTTAGTTAATTAATCCTGAAAATGAAATAAATTTAGTCGAAAATAATAAAAAACGCTGTAATACTGAAAAATATTTATTCTATATAGAAAGATACAAATATGATAAACACATGTATTCTTTAAAAAGGGATTTAAATAATTAATATTACATAATTAATATTGTTCAAGGAAAATTTCTATTTCCAAATAAAAATTATATTTTTGTAAATGATCACATTCTTACCTTTTTAGTATTTCCTTAAATGTAATAAAGTAAATCCATGTAATATAAACAGAAACACAAAAATATAGACACTTTCTTCTTACATATTTCACTAAATATTCAGATGAACGCTGATAATTGAAAAACATATAACGAAGGCATTTTTTTTCATTATTCAACATATTTTTTTCATAATGATATAATTTAATATATTGCAGAATTTAATTCAATTCGCTTTTTCGAATCACATTTCACTCGCACTTTCTTATTCTCCAATCTCTCAAGAACAATTATTGAAATTCCAAAAATGCACTTTATAAGCTGTGTATTAGTAAGCTGCATATACACTGGATGGCACAATCACATTACTCAACGTATCATTTTTATAATAATCGCATACATCATTCCATAAATGAATTATTCCAAAAAACTGTTCCAGCTATGTATATGTCACAGTCACAGAATATAAATAATGTTACACATAAAAAAATTGCGGGCAACTTTGTTAAACAGGGAACTACCTCATTGAAAGCATTGAAAGAACCGTTTTAAAGCGCCAGTTGCCAACGGACGTATTTGAACAAAGAGAAATAGGCGAAATCAGCATTTTAATTACCACTGCAGTCGCTGATCTCAGCATACTGTTTATAAACCGTTATAAAGTGCTTGATGAGCTCATTTGAACTTTTTATCAGCGAGAAATAAATCATTGAATAAGAAGAAATAAGAAAAGTTTTATTTTCTTTATTAGGTGTTTTTCTTAATGTGTTACATTTATTTGAGTATAGTTTTTGCAGTTTTTTTATTTTTAGCCATATAGAAAACATACTTTAAATAAAAATTTTATTGTAAAACTAGAAAATAACATATCGAATTTTCGGTGGTCATGAAGAGAGCAATTGTCCATCCCTGAAATTTAATTAATTATATTTTCTATACGTTTGATTATTTAAAAAATACTTTTTTCTCTTCCAAATAGCAATATATTAATTAAACGCTAAGAAAAAATGCTGCTAAGAATTTTTCTCCAGAGGAGCCCCTCCCCCCCCCCCTTAACTTCCCGTAGAAGACGATTTTAATTCTGTTCTTCTGTTAGTGTTCATATATATCAAATTTATCTTAAATGAGGACGGTCAGTTCAAAAAAAAAAAAAAAAAAAAAAGGCAGAGAGAGGAGAGAGAAAAAGAAATCAGTTCTCCATTGTGAAAAATATCGTTAGAAACTTATTTTTAAACGATTAATATTTCTTAATTTTTAAATTTCTTAAAAATTGTCTTACACGAGGAGTTCTGGCATAAATTCTTAGTTTAGCCTACTTCATGTTTATATTCTGAATTTTACAAAAGCGGACTGGGCTGTGGACCCCAGGCATATACAGTGAAATCTCTCTGTGCGACCACCTCCATTAAGCGACCACCTCTCTGAACGACCATTTTTTCATGGAACGAAATTTATTCCCACATGCTCAATACTAATTTTACCTCCATTCAGAGACCATCTCAGTTGAACTCCCTCCATGAGCGACCCATTTCTTTGAAGAAAATGAAACAAATCCCGTTTTTTCCTGGTCGCTTGAAGAAGATTTTATTAGAAAAATAGTTCCGGAGTGCGCATTATTCATCAAACTTCTAAACTAAGTTTAGATATTTTTTTTATTCCGGTAACTTTTAAATATTTAAACCCCTTTGTGCCTTTTTAGGTAATAAATTGAACTCTGATGACAAATTAAGAATGACGGTCGATAAACTCCCCTGCCCTATTTTGTCGTGAAACTCTCAAAGAAATACATAATTTAATCAAATCGTCTTTATTTGTTCCCGCCAAAAAAAAAAAAAAAAAAAAAAAAAAAAAAAAACGCATTTATTGACTGGACTTTGAAAAGACTTGGAAACAAAAGTTATAAAATATAAAACCGTAAAATCAAAGCAAACGTCAATGTATTCATTTTTTAAACTCTGCAGTAATTAATTTATATAATTAACTTTTGTTTTGATACTTAAATTTTTATAGTTTCTTTTACTAACGTGAAAAATAAATTTTAGTAACATTAATTGTAACCTTTTTTCAAAAATTAAAATCTAGATTTAAAGATGACCTCCATTAAGAGACCACCTCTCGGAGCGATCACTTTTCATTGGAACGAACGTGGTCGCTTTAGGGAGGTTTTACTGTATGTTCTAAAATCTTGCTCCTCAGTACGTTTCTTTCTCCCTCTACTCATAACTCTTAGTATTTGGGTGAGCGATTCTCCCTGTATACGATCATGATAACAAGTAATTTTTGGAAAACTTTATATTTTGTGAAAAGCAATTATTTAATTATTTATTGCGCCAAAAATAACTTAGCTCCAAACCTTAGTAAGCGAACTTTTCTAATTTTCTCAGATGTCCCATGATTTCTTCATTTATAAATAAATACTAAATTAAATGGATGAAAGAGTATTTTAAATATCTTTCATCCATTCTGAAATATTTTCTGATAGCGCTGATATACATATTGCAATACAATTGTACGTACAGTCATCACTCATATGATACAATTGTATCGCATTCAGACACTTAAGTGTCTGAATTTCTAAATGTCTTAATTTCAGACATGTCACTATTATTCAGACATTTTTCTCCGTTCATTTATAACATGATCATAGTAAGACACTTATGTGTCTTAAATTTAGACATCTATGATGTCTGAAATTTCACATTTAGACACTTAAATGTCTGAATTACTTTTTCAGTCACATATGTGTCTGAATTTAAGACGCCTCCATTTGCAGTGCACACAACATGTTTTGGATGTTTTGTATGCTATGCTAGTTCTTCGCGTCTGTTAGTTTCAAAAAATATTTTTTTTTTCAAATTTTTAAAATAAAATATTTCTTAATAATTTCATCAGTTTGATATATGTTGCAGTGAAAGTTTAAAAGTTTCTGGAAAATATAACGAGAATTTCCGAAAAAAAAAATATTTTTTTTTAATTTTGCGGTATCATAAAGGTATTTTTTTGAGATCCTTCTTCTTCTATTGCGAACAGTGTTGCCAGATGGGCTACTTTTTTAAAAAATCAGATTCTTGTTTGGCACCACTTTTTTGAAATGATAAAATGTGCCTTAATTAATTACATATTAATTAAGGAGAAAACAAAGTGAATTTTATCGTTTCAAAAAAGTGGTGCCAATCAAGAAATCTGATTTTTAAAAAAGTAGCCCACTGGCAACGCTGATTGCGAAACATATTTAGTTTGAAAATTTTCGTAGACATGTGGGGAAAATTTATGTACGTATTATGTAGTTGAAAGGAGGAAGGATACGACTGCACAGTATCCGTTCAACATAAAACAATTAAAATACACTTTTAGAGTTTGCATAGAACAGGGTTCATATGGGTACCGTCATTTTCAAGGCCAAATATCAGGTTTTTTTTTTTTTCTTTTTTACAGAAAAAAAAATCTAGTTTAAAAGCGCAAAATTTCGCCTTATTTGAGGATGTATTTTCTATAAGAAAATACTGGTACAGAACACTTTCTTAGTCTGGAAATTCAAGGACCCGTACGGACCCTGTAGAAGTGCTTACGTCTCAAATGAATATTCTTGCTTTTCTAAATAGCTGGATTCTGATATAAATAAAACAATGCTTACAATTTGGTAACCTTGTTATTCAGAGATAAACATCTCTAGGCACTCTATTAAAATATCATATATAATGAAAAAAAGAAAAATTATATAATCAACATATTAACGTGATATTAGATTAGGGTTCGTACGCATCAAGGGATTCAGGGAATTTCAATTGTTTTAGTACCATAAATTTCGTAAAGTACTGGCCGTTATATCGGAAGATATATATATTTTTTCATTAAATAAGGCAAATATTACATCACAAAAATTCTGGTAACACGTCCTTTCAAGTCTTTGAAGCGCACGAACCCTGTAGATGCTTTACTAGAGCTCTTTAGTGAATTATTGAGAAAGGATGCTTGCAATTAGATATTACAATTAAAATTGTTGTTTAGAAACAACGAGAGTAAACATTCCTGCTGTTTACAGAATAGAAGTTATTATTATATCACTAGTAAATTACTACTCACGCTATTTTAGTATTTTGCATAGCACAAATGCTCGCGGATATAACTAGATGAGGGATTAAATATGAAACTTTTATACTGATTTACTTCATTTCGGTCGAAACATTATGTCCCTGTACGATTCTTTAAAACACGCGTTTTTAATTTCATCACATTAACCCCTTCGGGACCGGCATCTCTTGTACAAATTTTATTCCCTTGGATACACTTAATTCTGAAGAGATACCTTTAATTAGGTAATCACGAAAATGCTACAATTAAATAAGGCAAATATTACTCTTATTTATTACAGTTAGGTAATCACGAAAATGCTACAATTAAATAAGGCAAATATTACTCTTATTTATTACAGGTTCCAAAATCAAATTCTGTATGTACAGTTGTGGGAATAAAAAAGTAAACACCCCTTATTAACTCTGCAAAAAATTATCGTAGAAGAATATTACTGGTACCACACAATTAGTAATAAAGTCTAATTTTAAATGATGCATATAAAATTTGCTTAGGGGGCCATCTACATATTAAAACGAACCATAATTTTGTTTTGTTTTCAATAGCAACACATAATTCTGACAGTATAAATGAACTCTACACTCTTCAATTAGCCTAAAAACAAATTTGTATGCTATTCGTACGATAAGTTTCAGAGAAATTTATTATTTTAAAACGAGCGTGTTTTAGGGGCTGTATCCAAATCGAAGTTCCGTACTAGATTGCTGACCGAGAGTGTGCCCTTCTTCATCAAGGCATCTTAAGCATCACCCAAGCAGTCATTGAAGACTGCTAGATTACAGGATAGCCTAAGAAATTTCAAAATATCTAGTTACTTCTCTCATAGACGGCCCCTTAAACCATTTTTTGCCGTTTTTAAAGCCTAATTTAAAAACTACTTGGAAGAAAAATCCGATATTTTTTATTTCCTTAAAGCAGGACTTAATAAATCTAAATCCATCAAAAAAATTGTAGGTTGCAATTCATATTTTTTTTTTCGAATATTAATTTCATAATCTGTAATTCATATTAAAAAATTATAAAAATTTCAAATTCAACGCATTTATGTTTGGGTATTTTAGTATTATTGCTACACAAAATATTAGCACATTAAGATTATAATTTCAAGACATATTAATAAAAATATGAAAATGTAATTTAACATTAGAAGCACTAAATTTTGAATGTTTATAATTGAAAAACCTATCATTCAAATGACTTTAAATTTGGTGTCTAGGCATAGTTTGAACCGAAGATTTGAAATATCGCGTTAAAATTGGGTATTGCCATTGAAAAAATTAATTTTGGGTTCGTTTTAATATGGAGATGGCCCCCTAAGCAAATTTTGTATACATCATTTAAAAGTAGACTTTATTTCCAATCGTTCGGTGCCAGTAACTTTCTTCTACGATAATTTGTTGAGGAGTTAGTAGGGGGTGTTTACTTTTTTTCCACAACTGTATCTTTTGAAGGTGCATATGTAACACCCATGGTCCCAAATGTGTTAAGCTAACGTTACTCACAAGAAAGAAACTGTAATTTAACTATTCTAGAAAACTGCATATCAGGGAACTATTAACCCTCTCACTGCGAAACCGAGATATACTCGGGCATGCATTTTTCTGTCTAATTAATACTATTTGGTCATTCCCACCAGTTATATTTTAGCGAAAACTTTGTCTGATTTAATCAAGACATTTTCCCCGATTACGATTGTCAAAAATTTCTGCTTTAAAGAACCGGTGATAAAAGATTAAAAATTCTGTAAAAGACGCGCTCATCGCGAAGAATTATTTACGCAGCGACAGGGTTAACAAAGAGGAACTATCATATCCTTAAAATAGTGAAGCTTCGACTGTAACCGTCTTCGTAGGCGTTGATTACCACTGGTGGAATCTTGCATCAGTAAATTTAAGTAGAAATTTTCTTTTTTAAACTCATTATTAATGGAAAATTTCAATCATAAATGACAGCAAAAACAGATTTTATTTTACTGGCGGACGTTTACTTTGACGGAAGTCATTCCCTCCCTGCGTTTTCGCCATATTGTGACAACGGTTGAAGCAAAGTGACTGTTTTACAAGGCAAACTGACACCAGTTAAAGCAAATAGAAAATGTTACCATATTTGTGAGAAATACTTCCATGGATAAGACGAAATTTTCTATTCAATTTTACTGATGGGAAGTTTGCCCCAACGGTTATCAAAAACTGTACATCTAATTGTTAAAAAACGCAGCCGCCATCTTGTGGCAACCTCCTCAGTTACTTCCCTCGCAGCTGGTAGACAGTGCACTATATCAGTGTTGCCAGATGGGCTACTTTTTTAAAAATCAGATTCTTGATTGGCACCACATTTTTTAAATTGTAAAATGCGTCTTGTTTAACGACATATTAATTAAGGCGAATACAAATGGAATATTACCGTTTAAAAAAAGTGGTGACAACAAGAAATCTGAATTTAAAAAAAAGTAGCCGACTGGCAACACTGCACTATATGTCTCCTCCTCTTTATTCATAACTCCATTCTACATATACATTTTTTAATTTCAGGCGTGGCCAACTGTGGCACGCGCCACACCACTAAAATTTTATAGTAATCATTGCCTTATCTAATCATCGAATCTCTGCGATTCAAAAAGTCGACTTTTTCTGTAAAGTATTAGTGGTGACCAGCGTGCCACAGTTGGCCACCCCTGTTTTACTTCAACAATGTGTAGAGTTTTTAGGTGATACTTAGGGCTCGCGGCGTTCCTAAAATTTTCACACTT